>OY757941.1:21361394-21434611 GCA_963585895.1 Sepioteuthis lessoniana
CACATCTTTCAATGCTTTGAAGATTTAATTGAAACCTTAAGTAATTATTTAGGTAATGACTAGCTGAAAAAACGCTTAAAGCAAAACAATCTCTTCCAATTAACATGTTTAAATCTTGTGAATCTAATTAAACTATGGTCTTTTTGCTGCTGATTTGTATACTCAGTTAGTTTGAATTGGTTAGTTCTGTCAAAATGAGTTTATACCTCACACCTTTTACTGATGGAAAATAAAAAACTGTAACAGAGAATATTTGGTTCAATTTACTCAAAATTAAACATAAAGGTAGTATGGTTAGATTACATTATTAAACGATCAAAATATAGGTCAATATGTGGACAGGTTTCAAAATAAGGTTTGTGGCAATAGTATGCAAATCCCATATTAATACACTGTATCTGCTCCTTTGATGTTAACACAGGTCTATACTCTCACAGTGTGTTGCTGATTGTGCACTAGTATAAGTGTTACTACATCATAAGATGACTATAGATTTTGAATATTTTTTTTAGAATATCCACTATCCAGTATTAACACTAACATATTAATACTGTACCCAGGTAAAAAAAAACAAAAAAAACCCCCAAAAAACTACATAGTTCTTCTGAGTATTGCAATTTTATTTTCCTTCAGTGTGTGTATGCATATATATATATATATATATATATATATAACAGTATTTAATCCAGTAAACATGGAGTTGGGAACCATTCCAAACAGATGTTTTTTTTTTGTGAGGTGGAATATATAAAAACTTTGATATTATAAAAAGTGGTAAAATACAGTTTTCACAATTTATAAAAGTTTATAAATTTTTAAATAATTTAATATCATAGTTCTATGATATTAAATTATTCTCTGGAAGAAATGATACTTAAAAATATATCATCTGCTGAGATATTTGAAATCCTTCTTGTGTGAGATTTTTGGACTATTTTCCACCTCTTTATTATTATCAGTTGTAACATGTTTTGGCTGCTGTATCCCACGGCCTTCCTCAGGTGTCCCTTGTTTATCTGGGTATGGAGATGATTCGATTTGGGAAATCCTTTCCATACCCAGATTAACAAGGGGCATCTGTGGAAGGCCAGGAGATATTGCGGCCAAAATGTGTTACAATTAACAACAATAAAAGTGAGGACAACAGTCTAAAAATCACACACAAAATATTGCACATCAAATTTCATCTCAAATATTCAAACAGATGAAATCTTTTTTGTCTAAAAAGTAATCCTTTTTTTCTAATTCAAGAAATTTTTTGGTGAAGTTTGAGATTAAGTAAGATGTTAAAAACCTGGGGAGGTTCATATTGAACTATTAGGAATATCTATTTATCAGTGAAGAATTAAAAAAAAAAAAAAAAAAAATGGTAATTTGATACAAAGATGTTTTGTAACACTCTTTTCTTATTGTTTTGATTTTGTTAGTTAAAATTGAGCACATTGTTAGGATTTAGTCACTTGAAATTTTTCTTTTATTGTTGAGAATCTTTTCTTTGTTTTTGTAAGATTCATTCTAAGCAAAGCCAAATTGTTCAGAAAAGGAAGGATGATTGCAGAGTTAGGTATTAGTGAAGGTGGGAATATGACAGTATGGAGAAATGAGGAGTGAATGACTTGTTTATCTAAGGATCAATGATATTCTTATTGACAGGCTTAAAGTGATCAAGGTTTATATGCTGTAGGAAAACTCTAACACTCATGATTGGAGTTTGTTCCATATTTCAGCTGTTTTTGAGAAGAAGCTGTTTGTGGGGAACTTTTATCAAAAACGAGGACTAACAAGAAAGCATAAACTTGGTGAACTGAGTGTCTACTGGAAACTTCATGATTAGTTGTACTATGGTGTCTGAGAACTTTCTGTGGAAGTAACAATCGAAAAATGAGACTGGCAACATTATGCTGATGGGAGAGTGGTTGAAGAGACAACGAGTTTCTTTGTGACTCGACCTCATATGACACCACTTGTTAAGAGGAGTCTACCTAAATGTGCAAACATTTCATGCTTTATATAGGGTACTTTATACAGCATTTTTATTTTATATTCCATTCCTTTATTATATTATACTAAAAAATAAGACAAATCATGTCTGAGTTGTGTATATTTTTTTGTGTATTTGACAACTTGATCGTACATTTTTTCCCTCCATTTTAAGTAGCTGAAATAAATTGATTGGCTCTGATCAACTATATATAACTTATAGATCTAGTATATTCAACTTGCAACAAATCAATCAGGACTGATATTTCTTGACTGTCTGTCATGTGGAATATGATTTTAAAGAAAGTAGTCCAGTTCAGTATAGACAGCTGTCATTTGTTCTTCTTGAAGTTTAGTCTCTATCATTCATTCAGGCTAGCTATTTCTAATATTTGCACTGAAAATTTATTGTAAGTTGTTTAAAAGTTGCCTTTGTTGGCAGTTAATATTAAGTCATTTTCTATTTATAGAATTTATAATATAATTATTGAATGAAAAATTGGATTACAATACAAAGGGAATAGTGATAGGTTTAGAAATGTTGCTAAAATCATCAATTTATGAGAATACTGTTAACTTGGGTGTTTTGTTTAATTTTTAGATTTACCTTGAAGGTAAGTTTATGTATTTATCCAGCCCCTCTGCTGTGGGCAGGATATGACACAAGGTCAATTTTTAAGCAGAGTAGAGTTGGTTTGAATTCTGTTTTACTTCTCCTAGACTGGTTGCCTAACCAAGGCTAAAGAACCTAGTCTGTCCTATTATTTACCCATAGGTGGGAGGAGAAGAGAAAAAAAATCAATGAAAGCATGAAAATAAAAGTATCATTTCATTTCACTCTTAGTAATCTTCTCATTTCTTTCCCACTTTCAATATTGATATGATCTTCTTTTCAGATTTTGATTAAATTATTTAATATATTTATTCATTTACTTTCAAGCCTTTATGTTGTTAGATTGTTTAAAAAAAAATTATCTAACACTTTTATGGTATTTAGCTACTGAAATTAAAATTTCAAATTGAAAATTTGATACCTAGAGTCATTTCCCTTGGATATTTAGCCACTGAATCATTTTCAGGGAGGGTGTAAACATTATTTTGAAGTTGCAAATTCAACTGGAAATAGCTTTATTCTCTGGTTTAAAGCATTTTAACATTGTTATGTAAATAAAAATCTTGTTACAACATATTATTTTTGCTTTATGGTAACATTTAAACATACACCATCATCATAATAAATTATTTAGATATTATAGTTTTCTTCAAGTGAGAAGAATACTAGGGAGAAGATATTTTCATTCTTAGATTAAAGATAATCAATTCTTATAAATTAACTCTGAGAATAGATCTTCAAATATTATGGTTCTCAGTCTTTTGCTTCATCATTTAATTGTAGGACAGAATTAATCTCCTTATATCATTAGACAAAAGATATGAAACCTTATATCTGTCTATAAGAATACTTAAAATGTTTTGAATATTGGGTTAATAATTTCTCAGTTATTTGAACTTGCTCTAAAGCTACCTATTCTTATCTAAATTATTTTATATTGTGATGAGTGAAACTTAGATATGAAGTAGAGGACCACATCAGAGACAGGTGAATAGATTGACACCCCCCACATTGTTACTAGATTGATTGGTTCTTAATCAGTTTGTTTTGTACAGTCCTCTTGGCAGCTGTTACTAGGATTAATTCAATCTTCCAAATGAATGACTTCATTCAGAAATAGATACTTAATTGGACTCACCTTGAAAGTTACCAAGGCAATTTAATTTTCATTAATCTCATATTATTATCTTAAAATTTTATTCTTCCTTTTGGTGATCACTTTGAAAACAATATATATAAAGATTTATTTACTGTAAATATCTTTTTTTTCCTTTTTTTTTTTTTTGTAAAATATGACCATCTTTTCTATTCAACCATCATTTACTAAGTTTCCTAATTCTATGTCCTCTCTTCCCCAGAAAAAAAAGTTAGTAAATGAATCTTATTTTTTTCATAGAGGGTAATGTTTAGTTTTAAGTAGATCAAGTACTAATTTTGTTTTCCAAATGTGTGGTACCTATGGCAATCCTTATAAGGATCATTTTGGTTATATCTAAATTTGTTTCTTGCTTCTACAAGTTTCTGTACTGATTTTCAACAGAAATCCAGTAGATTTCATTATAGGTTATATTTATTATCAATCTGTTAATATAATCAAATGAAATTATCATTTATCTATTTATTGTTTTTCTACTACAGATATATATAATATTGATTTCATTATGAGCATAGTTCCCAATATTTTTGGTTGGATTATTTATGTATGGATCTGTACTTCTGCTTAGGATGAATATGTAGTGTCTGTAGCCATGGAAATCCCACTGTTATTTTCAAATCAATTAGGCAAAACATTAAACAGCTATAAAAATATAAGATTAAAAGTAATGAATTTGGATTTATTTGAACTTACAGTTTAAGAAATGATGACGCCATCCCTCTTCAGGTCTACAACTGGTTCAAAATCAGTTTTCCTTCTCCTAGATTATTTGCCATAACAAGGTTAAAAAGCCTAGCATACTCTATTTACCCATAGCTAGAAGGAGAATATCTGGATTCATACTTTTTCTCAATCTACTAGTGCTATCTGAAATACAAACAGCTTTGTTCAGGATTTGAACTCTGGTAGATAAGTCCATTTCATCCAATGATAACCATTATACCATAAGTGCCTCCAATAGTGATACCAATTTACTAATACATTACAAAAAGCATCATGTATATTTTAAAATAAAAACTGATATGCAAACAACTATTAGTAGCTCATCTTACATAATAACAACAAAATTTTTAATAGTCTGTAGTGAGGCCAATTGAAGTCATTATGTTTTATATACAAAATAGATAGTAATTATAATGAGAATTGTAATCCTCTTATTAATGCATAATTGGAAGTCATTCATGGCGTCAATGTATAAGATAGTTATCATTAGTTATATTTAGATTGGGTTAAGTTACACCATGTGTTGACAGCTCAGGAATTTTAAGTTTTTAACATTTTACTATAATGTCAATGCTGAATGTCAAAGCTTTTATCTTGGATAAGTTTCATGATATTAATCAACTGTTAAGGTTAGCTAAGATTATTTTTGAGAATATTAACAAACCAAGAAACCCAATTTTAATGTATGGTGTTGAATATTTTTTTTGTTTTTATTTTTTTAATATTTTTTTAGTGATTCAACAAAAAAACATTAGTATGAAATCAGGTAGATGTTTATTAATGGATCTTAGCTATATGACAATATTTAGAATATACATTTTATTCCTCCCATCAGAGATTAATTATCATACATCTCTGAAGTTTTAAAAAAAATACCCAATTTAGTCAATGATTTTTGTATGATCATCTATTAAAAGGCACATCATGAACATTATACCCATTTATTTTCCAACCTTAAATGTAAAAGTTATCTAATGTTATTTATCTAAGCTATAATTCAGCTGATTCTTTTAAAATTTTCAGTTAGTTCTTAAAATAGCATAATAAATATATTTGAGAGTTGGAAAAATACTTGTAAATTAAGTCATTTCTTATATCTATATTATAATGAATCAAAAGTAGGGTTTCTTAAACTTTTTCCTTGATGTAACCAAATTTAATTTCCATTCATCCCCAAATAAATCAATTGAATATTACCAACATTTTTCTTAGTCTCACTGGATGCCACGATGAGAGGAACTGATTTTTAAAAATGTTTTTGGTTTCAAGATTAGAACTTTTATAAAATACAGAAAAGTTATTATAGATGAAATATTGAATCATATAACATCCACATCAACAAATACCTGGCAAATATTGAAATTGACTTAACAAGTGAAGAACTGGATCTCTTTGGTTAGGGTGTAATTTTTTGTTAATAATTTAATTTTAATTTTGTTCATTAAAAATCTGTTAACATAGATAAGAATTAAAATTCCAGGTATTGTATTTTTTCATTTTTTTAATTATTTTATTTCTTTTTTTTTTTTAAATCTGTATTTTTATTATCAAATTATAATCTTTTTTTTCTAAAAGACATCTCATAACTTATAAAAAGGGCTATTTGGTATTTTTTATGAAATAAGATTTTTTTTGTTTTCTTTTGTGAAAAAGAAAAAAAAAATCTGGATCTTTTCAGTCAGAGCCAGATTATTTCTTTATTTAAATGTTTTGAACAGGTTGTATGTGAACAACCTATTCAAAACACTTAAATAAAGTGGCCATCAGACCCAGTCAACCATTCTGCTAGGTGTACAATAACAAGAAACTTCTCTACATGATACAGTAATTCTTAATTTTGTAATAAAGGTATTTATAAATGCAAACTAATAAATTTGCCCCATGTACCCCTATGCTTTTATTCACCCTGCCAATTTTTTTTTTTTTTTTTTTTTAATAAAATACATTTACTTAACTAGAATTTATAAGAAATTTATATAAAACATTTCTAACTTTTAAATTTTCTATGAAAATTAAGCTGGGATTTTTGCATAGGCAGTTTTTGGTGTTGTGTAAGAATTGATTTGCTATATAAAAAATTAAATATAACTGATCTGAATTGTTAATTTTGGGGAGTGTCCTGAGGGTGAGGTGCCAGTTTTCCATTCATTGCTATTACTTTCAGGTTCACTCTGACCTGGATTAGTAGATCTGTTATTTGATATTTCATACACCCCCACCCCCCAAAAAATTTAACTACACAAAAAATGTAAATATGAATGTATAATGAATACAGTTCCCTAACCTAAGCATAAAATAGCCCTAGAAATGTTGGCATGCTGTTAAAATCAACGATTTTGGTGAATATTTTCTTTAATCTTTTTTCCTCCAGCTCATTTGGGCTGTCCCTGTTCATCTATGGCAATGAGAAAACAGTATAGTTCAGAAATAATTATGGATAAGCTTTCTGAGATTCAAATTCACGTCTTTTATGCTGGTAATGTCTATTTAAATGTACCAACCACTCTTAACAATTTGAGCACTGTGAACCAATTGGTGTGAAGGAGCTCAAACCTAATTCTTTAAATTCATTCTTCACATTTTGAAAAATTCAAAAAAGTTTGTTTTTAAAAAAAAAAAAAAAAAAAAAAAAAAAAAAATTTATTAAAAAAAGAAAAACTCTCGGCACCATATTTATCATGTTTTATGCTAGTACTATCAATATATATTTTTAAAAATATTTATTAAGAATGAAAGAAAATACTAGTTAATAATGGGTAACACTGACCCCCCCCAAAAAAAAAAACCTGATTAAAACATTAAAAATAATTGAACATTTCCTTTGAAGAAATATTCAATGTAAGCAATACTTTCCAAAATTCAATTTGTTTGATATAACTGTATATGAATTAAATGTAGCCATTATATTGAAATGTTAGTTATTTAGATCAGGATATTTCAGTGGTAAACAATTTCAATCTCCTACTCATGGCTGTAGGTCCATTCTTCTTCAATTACATGCTACTTTAAAGAGATTCATTACTTGTAATAATCTAAACAATAATTGTTCACTAAGACAACATTGCATTATTTGAATGCACATCTGTTACTCTAAGATGGGTCACTGTTATTTCTGTCAGTCATTGGATCTTTAATCTGTCATTGAACCTGACTCTTTAGACTAATGAAAATTTAATCTATTAATTAAATGAGATATTGACATGAAGTTTTCTGTGTTTTTTTTTTTTTTTTAAATTTTTTAAATTTTTTTTAAGCTTTATGAAATTGGCTGCAACAGTTCCATGAAGGCTAACTTAATTGGTAAGCTCGGCTACAGGGTATCTAAAAAGCCAAGAGGCTAAGGGTTCAAAGGTGATACTCTGTATCTGAGCTCACAGATTTTGAAAAAAAAAACAACAAAAAAATACAACAAAAATAACTTTACTTCAGGGTGCAGACACCTTTGTTTAAAGCTGATCTATTAAAAGAATGGATGTAAATGGTTGCTATATTGAATCTTAGTATCAATAACTGGTGTGTTCTCTCTGAACTCAAATCAGGCTTGTCCAGTTGGCTGGGGCAGTAGAATACACCGACTGCTTCTCTGCAGAGGAGTAAGACCCCCCCCCCAACGAGTGTCCTAGATATGACACTAAACCATCTGATGGTCAGGTTCCATCAAGGCTGGAGCTTTGGGGAATGCAGAGTACCCTTTTATTGCCATTATTCCCAGGTCCACTCTTGCCCGGAGTGGTAACACTTGATAAGGGTCCTATCTATGGGTTAAATAGGACTAAATGGGGGTTGGCGTTTACTGTTTTTATGCATTTAAACTGCATATTTATGCTGAACTGAATTGTTTAAAATAGAACTGTTTTGACATTAAAACTGCATACTAATGCAACACTGAATTGCTCAAAATAGAACTGTTTTGACATCTAAACTGTACTTATGCTAAACTGAATTATCTGAAATAGAACTGTTTTGATATTAACTCTGTGTATTGCTCAGTCAGCTGGGGCTGTAGAATATACTGACTGCACCTCTGCAGAGGGGTACCCCCCCAATGAGCATCCTGGATAAGACACTAAACAGTCTGATGGTGAGGTCCCAGTAATGCTGTGGCTTTGGGGAATATAAAGCACCCCCTTATTGCCATTGCTCCCAGGACCACTCTGGCTTGGTGTGGTAGCACCTGATAGGGCCCTATCTGTAGGTTAAATAGAACTAACGGCATACTTATGCTAAACTGAATTGTTTGAAACAAATGTTTTTTACAATTAAACCATACTTACATTTAAACTACGTGCTTATACTAAACTGAATTATTTCAAATAGAACTGGTTTTTTTTTTTTACATTGAAACTGTATTTACACTAAACTGAATTGTTTGACAAGGAACTGTTTTGACATGTAACTGTGTGTAAACAAAATCTGTACTCATACTAAATTGAATTAGCTGAATTAGAACTGAATAGCTCGAAAAAGAAATGTTTTTCATAATCAAACTGTACTTTCTCTAAACTGAATTGTTACATATAACTGCTTGAATAGTTTGAAATAGAAATGTTTTTGACAGTTAAAGTGTGTACTCATGCTAAACTGAATTGTTTGAAATGGAACTGGTTACTTACATAAAAATGAATTTGGCAGTAAATAATCTACAAAGGTTGATATGCCATAAAACCCAACAAACCAAACCTAAATCAGGCATGTCCTGGATATGACTTTAAACTGCTTCTAATGATGAGGCTCCAGTATTGGAGCCTTTTGGAGTGTGGATTATCTTTTCATTGCCATTACTCCTAGGTCTATTCTGACTTAGAGTGGTTGTACCAGTTAAGATTCCATCCATGAGTCAAATAGAACTGTTTAGCCATTTAACTGTGTGCAAACAAATGACTAATATTAGATTGAATTGTTAATGTTAGATAGCAATATTTGAAACTGTCTGCAAACAAATGATTAATACTAAATAGAATTATTTGTGTAGAATAGCAATACTAGAAACCACCAAACTGTATTCAAACAAATGAGCTCTAGCTTGATTATAATGTTACCTATAAACTATTCTTTTAAAAATCATGTATATTTGATATATATATATATATATAGGATTTGGCATTAGATACCCTCCAAGGGTTGATATACCATAAAACCTAACCCATCCACCCTGAATCAGGCTTTGAGTGTATAGTAAAATAGAGCTTTGCCCAAAATATCAGGTTTATAGCTTAAAAGGGTTAACCAGGAACAGAGCAAAAAATTTTTTTCTGAGATGTAAGTAATTTTTAATTTGTTTTTGATCTCTTATATGTAACAGGAAGCTTTTTCTTCACTTGAACAGTATAAGAAAATGTATCCCGTTTTATATTAGAAATCAAAACCAAATTAAAAAACACCTCTCTCAGAAAAAGGGTTTTGTTGCTCTTAGTACATGCATTGTTATACTAATGTAAACAATATTTTTCCGGGTATCAAAGATTTTGTTAATACTGATGCCATTTTGAAAATGAATAAACTGCTTGAATTTTGTCACAAATTTAGTTGTTTTAATATTGATGTATAAAACTTGGTATAAAATGTAAAAAGTGGTGGTGAATCAACTGAAGTAGTTTGTCAGATAAGAGCTGTGAACATTCCAATGTTCAAAAAATGCTGCTGAGCCACAAAAATAGAAATATACATGGACACCATTTTATTTATTTATTTATTTTTTTACTACATTGTTTAATGTTATGTTACATTTTTGAAAACAATATCGTTATTTAAATGGAGATAATAACATAAATATTTATTTCACATCATAGGAATGGTCATTTGTACTTAATGAGATTAAAAAATCTTTTATTTATAAAACAATTTAGACATTTGTATATTTACTTTTTGTCTGTAACATTTAAGGGAGGATAATTATTAGATGCTAATTATAGAGTAGTCTCTCTCTTTTATTAGTGTAAATTGTTCAGTTATTCTAGTTACTGATGTAATAATAGTAAATTTTTGATAACAAGTTTATTACTATAAGATAACGCCATTTAATAAATTGGTTAGAATTGTTCCCAAACTTCTTGGTATATTGAATTTAGATGTTACTAAATGAACTGTAAATTTGTGGGGTTCCTTTTTTAACAGCAGTCAATGATGATATTGATGCTTCTATTTAAGGATTCTAATTAACATTTCTTAGTTGAAGTGAGAATTCAAATGATTAAAAAATGATTTTCACTATAAATTGAGACCCTTAAAATTATCATTCAGTTGCAAATTGAACTGGAAATTGTTTTATTCTTTAAGAGCATTTGAAGTGTATTGCTCTAATAAAAACTTTTATGATCTTCTGCTTTTGCTTAATGAGACCTTGAGTAGTATAAAGGGCATTTTAAATATTGCTTCTCTGTTAGATGTGAACCAAGTATAGATTTGGCAATTTAAAAAAAAAAAAAAAAAAAAATTCTCCATGTTGGTGAACTCAGGCACTTAATTAAAAAGTATATTTTGACTCCATTAAATTTTGGTTTTTCTTACAGATTAAGAGGAAACACACTTTTTTTTATTGTAATTTGTGCATTTGTATGAATTTTAAGTTAGTCTTTTTCAAGTTCTCCATATTTAAATAAAAACTATACTTGTACCACTATTAAAATGTTGAAGTATGAGAAACATATATAAAATAATGGTTGGATTCTTGTATGTATTTTGCTATAACAGAACAAAAATGGTACAATGTAGAGAGATTTTTATTAGTTCAATAATAAATCAATTTCCAGTCAAGTTTACAAATTTTTAATAGTATGGTGTTTGTGTTTTGCACTCACTTTGGTTATTATAATTTCTCAAGATATAATTACTAAATGGCAACTATAACGCACTTCTGCTTATTTATTTGCAATTAATTATAAATTCTATATGATGGCTTTGATTTGACATTAAGCTTAATAATGACTGCTAAAAGCATTCTTTAAGCTAGCATACAAAATGAATATCTAATCCATTTTAGATATTTACTTAGCTTAATTTTAGTATATGGTGTGTAACACCAAGTGAGCATTGAACTTTGTGTTCATTAGTAAATATCTTATAATGAAAAAAATAATCTGCAGGTTGTATTAAAGACTGAAGTACTTTCAATGAAAATATTTTTAAAATTTTACAACTATATATCCTATTCCAGTATATAACAATTCTTTAAAACTCCTGCTTATTTAAAAAAAATATTTTGCTATGCAAACTAGCAATTTTTGTGTATGTATGTATGTATTATTTTAGAAACTGAAACTATAATATTAAGTAACTTCTGTATGTACACACAGGTGGAAAAAGTCTCATCTAACATTGCAAACATATCCACTTTCTTCCAGATTTTATATAATCTATTTGTGACAAGAGCTTCTCTATAATTGGTTATTGTGTCATATATCCTTTAGTAAAAGTAAAATTGGTGACCTCAGTTGAGGGTGACCTGAAGGCTCCCTTTTCATTAGCTTCTACACAGAGGTGTATTCTTACAAAACTTAATATATTATATACTTTAACCTTTGTTCATCAACTCTTTTTCTTTTCAATGAACATTTTTTTGTCTTGAAATGTTGTTGAGGTTATTTTTGGTATTTTAGCAGTATCAGATACAATTAAAGCACTTTCAAGATTTGTAAGGGTAATATTTTTTTCTTATTTTTTATAACACCACAAACTTCTACATTTAAGGTTAAACACTTTTGCTGATAATGTCATTGTTGTCTGTAAAGTTATGCGATATGAATCAAATATTGACATGGAACAGGTATAACTAAACTGGGTTCAGCAAATCTTGAAAATTTCATCCACACTTTTTGACATTTCTCATTTTCAATGTAAATTCCACTGAACCTTTTTCCAAAAACAGCTGAACAAATTCTTCCATAAGTTTTCCAACAGCGTGTGATTTTGAGCCTTTTGATACCAATGTCTATAGTATCTCATTGATCTTTAGATGCCTAGTCACTCCATCCATATTTTCATGTTCCCATTTTCACTTTTCAATCATTCTTTCTATTCATTTACCACATCATATAACCATATCATCATAACCTTTTGCTGAGTAGTGGTCAGCTTTATCTTTATTCACTTTAAAAAAAATATGTCTACTTTGTTAAATGTTATCTTATTGAGTTTTACTGATTTAAGTCTATAAAGTACTTTGATGTATCTCAGTTTGGGTAACAGCTGAATTGACACAGATCCCTTGACAACCAGCCTCTTCTATCTTTTCTGGTTCTAAGACTCTCTAAGCATGTCACTTGGCTTCCTGTTTGTTCATTCCAGGATGTTATCTCTCCATCTTTCTCTGACTGCCTCTCCTCTTTCTTTTGCCCTGTGCCTTGCAAGATTGTCATGGACATGTTCCTACAAAAAACAAATTGAAAAGATTCAGGACAGTTATTTATAGTAGGTATTTATCAGGTTTTGTAAACCAATTTATATCAAATACCTAAACAATTAAGAACTAAACCTCAATGAAACATGTGAAATTGATACTTATCAAAGTTTAAGAGTTTTTATTTTTTTTTACCCAACCCCTCCATCACAAACAGGATGTGACACAAGGTCAGTTTTTACATGATGTACAGGTAGTTTGAATTAAGAGTTTTTCTTCTTAAACTGGTTGCTTTACTAAGTCTAAAGAACCCTGCCTGCCCTACTATTTACCTGTAACTAGGGAGAGAACAGATGGACTATCCCAAGATCATTAGCATGAAGTGAAATGCAAACAACCTCGTCCTAGATTTGAACTCTAGTCACCAATTCCATTAGGCTAAATGTACCTCGTAATTGACTTACGTATTTGATATATTTGCAGAAATAAACTTTGAAAAATAAGTATATTAAGCTTTTGTTTGTTTTTAGTTGAAGCATTGTCATCCATTATTATTTTGACAAGCATTTTCTTTCATCTTGATAAAAAAGCATCTAAAAATCATGATGAAAGAAAATAGTCAAAATTGAATAGATTAATGTTTCATATAGCTATGTATAAGTATGTCTTTGAACTTATTGGAAATAATTGTCTTGCATTCTATTTTGTTAAAATAAAAAGAATTAGTATTATCTGCTCTAATAAAACACCATGTGTGTTTGTATATTTTTGTCTGTAACACTTAAGTAAACTAACTATAATTAAATGACAATTTATTGTTGTATTCCTTTATTTATAAGTGCATAAACAGGTCACTGGGTTGATAGTTATGATAGATAAATCTCAATGTATCAATAATAAAACTTATGTAATTCATAATAATCAACTAGCCATGTCAGAGCATCGATCTTGTTCACCGTTATTTTGGTTGTCATATTTGACCTACCTACTTTTATGCCAGTAGTGACAATGTTACTGTTAACATACAAAATAGGCTTGTGCATACTCACTACTCAGGTTGCACTTGTCCAGCCAGTGAAATCTCTATTCTAATGATTGTGACCCACAAACAGTCAATAACTTATATTGTTCTAATCACTTTCCAAGCAACTGTTTTTATAGCCAATAAGCATGAGGTCACTTATACACAAATAGTTCATGTATATATATAAATTTGGAAAAATACCTTCTTTCTCTCTCTCTCTCTCTCTCTCTCTCTCTCTCTCTCTCTTGTATAAACATGAGGCTTTCTAATTTCCTCTAGCATTTGCATTTCATTATATAAGTATAAATAAAAGTAATTAAATATCACAAATTATATTTAAAACTTTTAGTAATAATTATGACAGTTCAGCTGTTAACTTGTAAAATAAATATAACAACTGACATGCAAAACTAAGAGGTAACTATTATATAAACCCTGCTACATAGTCTAGAATGAGCAGCTGCTGGCATAGGCCTCCATGTCAAGGCGGACAAGACAGAATACATGGGCTTTAATCAAAGAGGCGACATCTCCACACTAAATAGTAGTTCTCTGAAACTAGTGGACAAGTTTACCTACCTAGGAAGCAGTGTCTCATCAACCAAGACGGACATCAACATGCGACTAGTAAAGGCATGGACAGCTATCGATAGGCTATCAGTCATATGGAAGTCAGACCTGACCGATAAGATAAAACTAAGTTTTTTCCAAACAGCAGTCGTGTCAATACTGCTATATGGATGCTAAGTAAACGTATGGAGAAAAAGCTTGACAACAATTACACAAGAATGCTGCAAGCAATATTGAACAAGTCCTGGAGGCAGCACCCACAAAGCAGCAGCTGTACAGCCACCTACCACACATCATGAAAACTATCCAAGTTAGACGAACCAGACATGTGGGACACTGCTGGAAAAGTGGAGATGAACTCATAAGCGACATAATCCTGTGGACCCCTTCACATGGACGAGCAAAGGTAGGACGACCAGCTAGAACCTATAAACAACAGCTCTGTGCAGATACAAGATGTAGCCTTGAAGACCTACTGGGAGCGATAGACAATAGAGATGGGTGGCGAGAGAGTGTTAGGGAGATCTGTGCTGGTGGTGCGACATGATGATGATGATTTAAAATTCATGAATGATTAGTGTTATATATCTTACTACTGTAATTATTTGTGTATAACTTGCACCTCTAACTTTGGACTATAAAATTCTGAGGGGAAAATTCTTGTGTATAATATGCAAAGATATTTTAGAACTTTTAGCAGCTAAATTTAACCTAAATTTATCATTTGTTCAACTTTTTTATCAGTTTGTGCTGACTAAAAATAAGAAAGTATATAGTTTACACTGAGTCTGAAAATGCAAAATTTGCCCAGTATTTAGAACAAACACTCAGACATGTTCACACAAAAATGTAACTAGCTTGTGGTGAACATAAGCTATCATTAGGAAAAAGAAAATTATAAACAAACACACATTCCAGTGAATATTTCTCTGTTATGGCGTAAAATATATTTGTTAGGACTATAGATATAATTTCCTTTTGGTCATCCTGTCTTGAATATAATGAGGCATGAAGCTGGAAAAAGTTAATTACATAGTTCTTGTGTTTCATATGCACCTCTAACTTTTGGAATGAAAAATCAGGAAAAAAAGTGCATCTTGAACAAAAATAATTCTGATAATAGTTTAAAAAAAAATCCCACCACTTAGTAGATCAGTAGGGTACCATGTATCCTTGATGGTATTAGTATAGTTTACTTAGCAATAACTATCTTTTCATGTAATAGGATGTAGCAGGTTACAAAGTACCAACAGCAGGGAGTAATCACTGACCTGACTTATTAGTAGTCCTGGATTCATGCTGTTTTCAAGAGCATTAGTGTAAAGTAGACACAAACTGCTTCAGCCAAAATTTGGACTAAGTTTACTGATTCCATTTTTCAAAGTTACCTTGTTGGTAAGGGGTCTAGAATATGCCAATTGCAATCCCTGCAGAAAAATAAAACCCCACTCCCCCGAAAAAAGGGTGTGTCCTGAGTATGACACTAAACTGAATTAATGGTGGGGCTTCAGTTTTGGGGAGTGTTAATCACCCCTTTTGTTGTCATTATTCACAGGTCCACTCTGACCCGGAGTAGGAGGCCTGATATATATAGTTTGTGTGACTTTGCAATGAGAGCACATTCACCCCACCTACCAAGCAAGAATCTTAGAATGTAAAAATGCTGCTTCCTGGAATTGAAGTAATGTCACTGTGAAAGAGAGGATACTTTCAGTAGTGACTCATTTGGGATTTTGTTCTTAAAGAAGTAATCTGATATTTTTTTTTTTTTTTTTTTTTTTGAAGATAGGGTGGGTGGAAGGGAAATAGAAAGGGATTAGTATTGATAAACTAATAGGAAAAATATAACCATTTAAAGGATTGAATTATAACACATTTAGCTGAAGGGAATATATGTATATTGAAAGGAGAAAGCTTCTGCTTTTATTTTTATTTTTAAAAATCTTTATAATCTACATAGCCTAATTAACTTCATAATGTATTATTTTTTCTTTCAGAGATTTTTTGCAATATGATATGCTGTTTCCTACAGAAATACTTTAAACCAGAAATATATATAATTTCTGGTTTAAAGTATTTTATATATATATATATATATATATATATATATATATATTAATTGTTTTTAATGTAAAAAAACCCAAGGCAGGTATGTTGATATCTCTCTTTGTGTTTCAGACGTTAAATAAACAGTATCTAGTAGGACTTTTCTCAAGTGTTATACTGTCTTGGTATCTTACTTGAGATATATAGATGATTATTTTAATTTTTTTATCTAATTATTATTATTATTATTAGATTTTTATAAGAACCAATACTTTGATCCTAGGCTGGGTACACAGATACTAGATTCATTTTAGCAGAAGTTACAAAGAAAAAAAATTCCTATTCATTATGTAAATAAATTTATAGCCTAGTGATTAATGTGGGTTTGCAGTGTAATAAAATTTTCTTTTTAGTATGAATGTAGATAAAAAAAGAAGTAAAAAATAAAACAAAACTAGATCAAGAGCAGCCATAATAAAACATTTAGAGGAAATAGCAAAATCAAAACTGTAAATTCTTGATGAGATTCTCAGGAAAATAACTTTGCTTGCATAAAAATAGTGAATATTGTTTGTTGGCACTAAAGGAAGTTTTTTTTTCTTCTTTCCTTCTCCCTAGAGCAAACTAAAAGGGATCAGTTACTCTTATGGGAAATTCACAATTCTATTCATTTGTGACTAGAAATAACAGTAACAACTGCAGCAGCAGCAGGACCAATAATAAACAAAATCTGTTCCCTGTTAGGTAGTATAAAAGTGGTAGCTATAGAATTACACAGTATGTTATTGTTGACAAAAATATAACAGGTAAGACTGAAAAGACCATTTCCCATATGTTAGGTAAAAGTGAATCATTGACTCTGCCTTGAAAATGGTAAAAGTTTTTACCAAATATCATCTATTTGAATTTCTGGAATAGAGAGTTATTTACATGTATCAAACTATTGTCCTCATTTTGATTGTTATACTTGCAATGTTTTGACCACTGTATTGTCCAGCAATCTTCTAGTGCCCTTTATTGTCATTGGTAACCTTAACAGGTTTTCAAAATGAACCCTTTGTTTAACTCACTGTTCTTTTTCTATTGTCTATGTCTTGGATCTATGTATCTTGTATCAATTAATTCTTCACCTTAGTTATCTTGACATTTTAATGGTGCTTTTCTTTCTGCTGAACTTGAATATAACAAAAGGCACCTGAAGAAAACTTCAGATATGGCAGCCAAAATAATGATGCAATTAAAAAAGGAGGTGGGGGACAGTCATTTTTATTCCCAATCCTTGTTGAAAGAATTGAAAATGAAAAATGACAAGGGAAATTTTTTGAAACAGTAATTCAATCTCTTGAGACTTGTTTCCTCCAGCTATTCAGATTTGAACCAAACTGGTAGAAGAGAAAGGCCAGTCTAGGGCCTAGGATCCCAGACAATACAACCACAAAAAGTTAATCTAATTTTATATCCTACTAGCTAATTGTTTTGTATCCATTTACAAGCAGAATTTCCTGAGTTTTTCATTGAGGAAAAAATAAATTTTTGACGATTTACAGACACTTACTGTTTGTACGTTTTTGTTTGATAGGAAATGAACAGAAAGCACAGGACTGTGATGTCAGCACAAGTTTTCATACATTTGAATAAAAGAAAAAAAAGAAATGAGAAGCACTTATCTAAAATCTTTACAGAAATGAGGAACAAATTCTACTTTTTGCTGGTGGTGGGGGATTCTCTCTCTTGATCATATGTTTGCTTTTCTTTTTATCCAAATTTCATTCATTGTCTTTTCTATTAAACTTCATAGCTATGACTACATAATGTACCCATATGAAATGACCTAGTTCTTCATTTGTCATCTAAGACATCTCAATTTAACGTAATTAAACTGTTCTGCCCGTCTCAGTTATCACTTGTCTTTAAACTTCAACAGCTGACTCCTACATTTTGGGAGTGTATCTGCCATGAAGATCAAACTTTAACTGACTTGGGATTTTTTAATGTTTTATTACACCCATTTTCAATTCTTTCAGCCAGAATTGTGACTCAGAAATGACTGTGCACCCCACATCTTTTTTCTGTTTCTTTAGTTTTTGGTTTTTTTTAGTTCTGTCATTATTTTATGATTAAGATGAACATTAAAAATATACTTTTAAAATACTCTTTGAGAACAAGGAGTAAATATAGAATCTTTCTACTAAAGATAACATCTTTAATGCAGAAAGATCCTACTATTCATAGTTGATGATTTTTATGACTCTAAGTTTAGTGATTATATCACATTTGTTACATTTCTTCTTTCAGCCAAAGTGAAATGAATCTTCCTTTTTGGGAGAGAAGTATCAACTATTTAAGAATTTTGATAAATTATTTTCTGACAGCTAAAGTTTATTTTATACTAATGTAGTTTCCATAATTCCTAATGGGATTATTTGCTGTGGCATAAAAGTCAACCTTTAAATCTGAAAAAAATCTCTTCAAAACTAGGGGTCAACTTATACAACTGAGTTAAAATCCAAACCTTTACTATAGAATAGTTAACCAGTGGAACAGTATGATACTTTGTGTTACCATAATAACAGAAGTTCTTATCATTTTGTAGCAGGACCTGGTTGTATGAACAATTTTATATGTATCTAATTTTATTTTATATAAAAGATTATTGTAAAATTTTAATATCAAAAACAAAATATAAAGAAGTTATTCCTTATTTTTATAAGCTTTATTTTAGGTATTACATTTTTAATATCAGTTCTTCAATAACCAAAATTTTATCTACTAAATATTTCTCTCAAAAGAATTTTTAAAAGTTTCTAAAGTTAGTATCTTTGGTTAACTTCTGACAGCTGCTCTTAAGTACCTTCTCTAAGTAGATCAAATAATTGTAGTCATCCAGACTACAATTATTTGGACTTACATTTAGATTTACTTTCAAACTAAATCTATATAATAATAATAATGAGATTTTTCTGTGTTTATCTCCATAGCAAGATTTTTTTAATTGCTCATACATTTAAAGTTGGAGAATAGAGCAGTTTCCAATCTAATTTGAAACTTAATAATGATACTGTTATGGATTGTTCAAATCCTTTGTTATAGATATCTTTATTTATCAAAAGTGATACAAATTTTATGTCTGGTTGTAAACTATGCAAAAGTTAAAAGCTCATGAGAATGGTCACTACAATTCATAGCTCTATAATAGATTTCATGACAGAAAAGTATTTATTTACCCCACCAATAGCAGATGTGACACAAGTTCAGCAGTTTTATTAACAGTACAGCTGGTTTTTCCTTCTTGACTGATTGCCTTATCAAGATTAAAGAACCCTGTCTGCTCTATTATTTTCCCATAGCTAGGTGAGGGCAAGATGAGATGGATTCATGCTTTTCCCATGAGCATTAATGTAAAATGGAATGCAATCAACCTTGTCCAGGATTTTAACTTGGTTCATTGAGCCCATTACCTATGACCATGACTGTTATACCTCATGCACTTCAATAAAATGAAATGACAATTGGTTGCTTCTTTAGACTTGATTATCCAAAATTAGAAAATGTTTTTTTATGTATATTTGCATGAACTTTATTCAAAAGAATAAATATCTGGAAAGGAGAAGAGGACAAAATGGCTGAATCAGTAAATTGGAATTTGGTTTAGACTCACTTTTATATTCTTTCTATTTAATTTTCTCAGCAATATATTTTTGTTTATTGTATAGGATTGATCTTGCATTTATTGTTAAGAAGAAGCAACATTTCTCCAAAGAATCAAACTCACTAATGTTCTGCTAATCATTAAAACATATGAGGGGCTGCGTAAAATTAAGCATAGATAAGATTTGGAACAAAGCCATAAGTATGGAGCACTCAGTGCATAACAAACTCATTGCTCATTAGTAACTGGTCTGTGAGACTAGCTTGTTAACAATTACACCACAATGAGCTGCCAGGGTCCTTCTGCTTAGATTTAGCACAAAGCTGCAAGTATGGGGCATTCAATGAAGGATTGTTTTCCATTGCACTCACCCCCATCATTATAGTTTACTAAGGAGGCATATGGTGTAACAGTTATTGTCTTAAGAAATGAACATGTGACCTGAGTTCAAATTTCAGATGAAGATGTTTGTATTTCACTGTGCACAAATATCTGTGGGAAAGGCATGAATCCATCTCATTCCTTCCCCAGTTATTGATAAATAGCAGGGCACATTGGGCTCTTTTGCTTTGATATGGCAATTGGTCAAAGAGAAGGAAAACTCTGAATTTAAACCAGCTTTACTCTGCTTAAAAATTGTATCATCCTGCTTGTGGCAGAGGGTTGGGTAAATATACACTTAGGATAAAGTATATATATTTTTTTTCCAGGTTCAATTGGTTGGTGAGTATGCTACAAATGTACAGGAAGTATTTACTACTTTATCATTGAAGTGTTTTTTCAATGTGCTTCTATAATTATATATATATATATATATATATATATATTGACTGATGATGTCATGTCTTATCTCTGTCTGTAGCTTTCTTTGACTCTCTCAAGCTGATAAATTATAGATTGGTTTTACTTAGGGATCAAGGCAAAGGTATAACTTACTGATTATAAATCAGAATTAAATTTCATTTAAGTTTTGTAACCCCCCCCCAAAAAAAAAAAAGTCAGACAGGACCAAGCTTCATATATTGCATAATGCTTTAACCCTTTGAACTTTTTGATACTTTCCACCTGAGCTAAACAAAAAAAAAAAAAAAAACAACTTTATTCCAGGATGCAGACTTTTTTAAATCTAAAGTTATCTCATTCCATTTAAAAACCTTTTTTTGTTAAACTTGACATGATCTCCCTGAATCTGGAATATTGTACTTGTGTTTAGTAAAGTAGCATATAGTCTAAAATATTGCTTTTACAAAGGCATAAATTTAATTAGCTTAGTTGGCTGGGGTTGTAGAATACACTGACTGTATCTTTACTGAGGGGTAAGACAATAAACTATCTGATGGTGAAGCTCCATTCCTGGAGCTTTGGGGAATAGCTTCATTGTCATTACTCCTAGGTCCATTTTGACTCAGAGGGGTAGTACATGTTAGGGTCCCACCTATAGGTAAAGTAAAACTAATCATCTACTATACTTGAAACCATTTACCTGTGTGCAAACAAACGATTAATATTAAATAAAATTATTAGTGTTACATAGCAAGACTTGAAACTATCTGTGTGCAAACAAATGAGCTCTAGCTTGTTTAAAAATGATGTTACCTATAAACTATATTGCTTAGGATCTAGCATTAAATAATCCACTAGGGTTGATATGGCATAAAATGCAACCAACCAATCAAAAGGGGGCCCAGTTGGCTGGGGCTGTAGAATACACTGACTGCTTCTATGCAGAGGGGTAAGACCTACCCAATGAGTGTCCTGATATGACACTAAACAATCTGTTGGTGAGGTTCCAGCAATGCTGGGGCTTTGGGGAATGTGGAGTACCCCTTCATTGCCATTGCTCCCAGGTCCACTCTGGCCCGGCGTGGTAGCACCTGATAGGGCCCTATCTATGGGTTAAATAGAACTAACGGCATACTTATGCTAAACTGAATTGTTTGAGTAAACTGAATAGCTTGAAAAAAATGTTTTTGACAAACCATACTTACATTTAAACTGTGTGCTTATGCTAAACTGAATTATTTGAAAGGGAACTGTTTTTTGACATTGAAACTGTACTTACACTAAACTGAAGTGTTTAACATCGAACTGTTTTGACATTTAACTGTGTATAAACAAAATCTGTACTTAGCTGAATTAGAACTGTTTGACTAAACTGAATAGCTTAAAATAGAAATGTTTTTCACAATTTAAACTGCGTGCTTATACTAAACTGAATTGTTTGAAATTGAACTGTTTTTGACATTGAAACTGTACTTACACTAAACTGAATTGTTTAACATAGAACATTTTACTGTGTAAACAAAATCTGTGCTTACACTAAACTGAATTAGCTGAATTAGAACTGTTTGACTAAACTGAATAGTTTGAAATAGAAATGTTTTTGACAAACTGTGTACTCATGCTAAACTGAATTGTTTGAAATAGAACTATTTACATAAAAATGGATTTGGCATTAAATAACCTACAAAGGTTGATATGCCATGAAACCCAACCAACCACTCAAAAGGCTAAACTTTTTTTGCTTGAGGATGAATTTACATGATAGTTACACTTTTTCTTTACATAATCTTTTAATTATATAAAAGTTCCCATTCATATAATTTATCCTGATTGTAGTTATTTCTCTCCACTCATATTAGTTTGATCCTGGAGTATGTGCAATGAAGTAAAAAGGTATATCCAAATATCTGAGATGAATAGTTATTTACATGTCTTAGACTTTTGTCCTCTGGTTGTTCATGAGGTTTCAGCTGCTGTACCTTTTGGTTTTATTCAAGTGTCTTCTGTCTAGTTGAAGTCTACCTGGAAATTGTGAGTTCAATCTTTGATCTCAGGTTTGGTAGAAAGGAAAGAGACATCAATGAAATAACTATGAAAAGTGAATTGATTGTTACAAGATATTCTAAAGCAGAAATCGAACAGGTTACACCTATAGATCCAAGTGTTTGGTTTAAAATCTTTGAAGGTTACTGACTGCAATAAAAGATGGCTGAATATAACATCTAAGATGAGGACAATAGTCTGAGATGTGTGAATAATATAAATGAGGTAAAAAAAGTAATTAGTTTTTATATTTGTGTGTGGGATACAAGAATTTTCATTTAAACAAAACAGATGGGTTTCCCATTTTGTATTTGTTCTCTTTCCTGGTTGAAGACTATTGTCAAATTATCTGATTGGTGATGGCTGATATGACTTCTATTATTCTTACTTTGAATCTATATTAAATTATGAAGACTTTATCTGTCCTTTATAAACTGCTAAACAGTTTAATGTAGAACTACCATATTTAGTAAGAATACTTATAGGACCTAGTTGTCTGAATTTCTGAGACAAAGCTTAATGATTTTTATCATTAAGGATTTTTGGACTATCGTCTTCATCTTTATTATTTCCACAACGTTTCAGCTGATATGTTCTCCGGCCTTCTTCAGGTGTTTGTCGAACTTGAGAACCTACACAGAACTTTGAACTACATCCTTTATTGAATCCACGGGAGTCGCCTGTTTGGATTCTGTTAGCCATAACCAGGTATAAGTGTTAAGTATTCCTGTATTGTTACTTGAGTGCAGTCCAGCAGGACACATAGCGTAATGGTTATAGGCTTTGGTTCCCTAAGCTTCTAAGGAGACAATCATCTGGAGGTTGCAGGTTCAATCTTGACTGCAGGTGAGTAACAATACAAGAATACTTAACACTTGTACCTGGTTATGGCTAACGGAATCAGAGCAGGTGACCCCCGGGGATTCAATAAAGGACGTAGTTCAAAGTTCCGTGTAGGTTCCTGAATTCGACAAACACCTGAAGAAGGCCGGAGGACATATTGGCCTAAACATTGTGGAAATAACAATAAAGATGGAGTTGTAGAATAATTGTACAGCATTGTTTAGTTAGGACTAACAATCCATACAAAAAATAACATGTTTAAGTTTATAAATCCTTTAAGTGTAAACTTAGTTATATTTTTTAAAAATTCTACAAGATTGAAAAATTTCACCAGATAATTCAACTTAACAGAATAATAAAAAAAGAATAATTGATAAATTTGTGGATTCATCCTTTATAGAAACATTAATTTGTAATTGTTCTGATATTGAACAAGATTTGCCGAGTTGCAATCCTTGTCTTGACCTCCCACCTATTATAGACAGGTACTTCAGCTTGTAGCATCATAGTCTTTTTACACATCTAAAGTTTTAATGATTTATCTAAACCATGAAGTATAAAATACAATATGCATTCATTGTTGTAATTTCTAAATTAAAAAAATGGAGAAAAACAACAAAAGAAATTTTATCTTTTTTGTTTACTGATTGCAAAGTGATAACTTGTTTTGTTACTACAACAGTGAAATGTATCAATTTTAATGTTCCTCCTCCTAACTGGATCTGTCGTTTCTTAGGCTAACATTATCACTGATAACTATCAGAATATTGTATTCCTTTTCCTGTGATGCTAAGTTAAGTGTAAGACATCCGTTTGAGGATAGAACTTGGAGAGGCGTCGGTTGGTCTGCAATCTGCAGGGAGAACAAGAATGAGTTAGCTGGCAGCTGATAAGCCATCCTGGAATTTGGATGGCATGTCTTGCATAGATAATTATGTAAAATCTATTCTCTTTATCCATCTTCCAGATGCTGAATTCTGGTACCTCCCCATTGCTTATTTTTTTCTTTTTCTCCTGCCTCCTTTTTGAGAGCAGCATGAGAGCCTCAGTGACATCTGGTGCTTGTTGCACGCCTACAAAACTAGTTGACCCAGGAGGAAAGTGGGAGGCATTAATACTTCAGTATGGTGGAGGCAGCTGGAATTAGAAAGGCTGAAAGTTGCTTTGAAGGAAGTGGGTGGGTGAATGCCCAAAGCTCCAAGGATTCAGAATTACTAAAATTGGTTTACTGATTTACCTATTTCTATTCTCTCTACTCTGTTACCACTTCTCTATTGTCTTCTGTTTTAGCACCCATGTTTAATTTCTTTTATAAATTACTAGGTGCATGTATACAAGCTTTTGATGTTCCTATAGCCTCAAATTTGTGTTAAGAGAGTATTTATTTACTTATAATTGTGTATGTGGTTTTAAGAGGTGAGGAAAAGAGCCAAACTTAGTTTCCTGTAATGCTGAACATAAATCTAATGTCTAATGAAGAAAAGTTTTTTTAGCACAGAAAGAAGCATTCTGATTTTTGGCTGTGTATGTGTGTTTGTGAGAGAGAGAAACACAGACAGACTGAATTTCTTCTTGTACATTTGCTTCCTTATTTTTCTAATTTTACATTTTACTTTACCTTTATTTCATGTTTTATTTTTGTCATCCTTTTCAGTGAAATAAGCACTTGTGTTCTTAGATAATTGCATTGTTTCCATCAAAATAGCAGGATTCTTTATATATAAATCAGCATTTCTATCTAAGAATAAAATGTAGCTGTCCTTCCTCTTCTGCCATGTTATTGTCTTTGTATAAGATACAGCTTTTGAAGTGACCTTAGCCCCAGGGATTCTCAGCCTGAGGTATTTTCTACTTCATTGGACTAAAGGGGGAATTTGGAGTTATCCTATGTCAGCATAACAATGGTCATAGAGGCTGGTGATATTTTTGGCTTTGTAAACGAGCATGGAACCTCTTGTTAAACTGACCATATTGCATATCACTTAAAGATAGACAAATAAAGAATCAGTTTAACTCTCTGCACCTTAGGCAGGGATCTGTGTGTAGTATCTGTTTCCCAGAACGGGTAATATATATATATTTCAATATACAGTTTCAAATTAACAAAACTTGAAGCTGTAAGCCAAACCTTTTTTTTTTTTTTTTTTTTTTTTTTTTAATAGTCACCTGGTCTTACTACTGAGTAATCAGAAATTCTTTTGTTTGTGTAATGTGAAATGTTTTCTGTAATTGCCAAGCAGAGTTCAAATTCAAAGCCTTGGCTGTTTGCATTTATTTTGCACTAATATGCTTGAGATGGACATAAATCTATCTCTTATTTCTCCATTCTCTCAAGTTATAGGTAAAATAGAGTAGAGTGGGCTTTTTAGTCTTCATAGGGTAACTAGTCTAGGAGGACATCTCTGAATTAAAAATTCCTGGCTACATGTATTGGGGCTACTGTGGCAGGGTAAAGCTCATTATTCTTAATGTTTAATAGACCTTGAGTAAGACTTGAATCTTGTGGTGGACTAAGAAAAGGCTGACAGTATCATAATTATTTGTGTCTAAAACTCTTTTTCTAAAATTTTCAGCGCAAAAGTTAGAGATGTGTATTATATACAAGAACTATATATTTAACTTTTTCTCTGGATAAATTTTTCGTCATATTAAGTAAGTTATATCAATAGTCCAAACTAATGTGTTTTACACCGTTATAAATATCCGCTGGAATGTATGTTAGTTTATAATTTTCTTTCTCCTAATGTCAGCTTATTTTTGCTGTAAGCTTGTCTTTTTGCTTGAACATGCTTGTGTATTTTTCCTAAATACTGTGTAAATTTTGTGTTTTAAGATAGAATGTAAAATTCTCATTTTTAGCCTATGGGACCAATAAAAAATGCTAAATTTAGATTAAATTCAGCTGCTCCAAATTCTAAAAAGTCAGTATGTACTATATACAAGAACCCCCACCCACCCATTTTGTAGTACAAAGTTAGGGGTGAGAGTTATATATAAGTGCATGTTATACACAAATAATTGCTATATATTAAATCATATATATATATATATATATATATATATATATATATATAAGTAGATTTAGGGTAATATATCTTGATAAAAACATCTTAAGCTTGTAATGTTAAATTTACCGTATTAAATTTTATATTATTCAAAAAAAGAATATTGGAAGAAAACATTTTTTAATTTTTCTATCAAATGTTAAAATACAGGACAAAAATTGGGGATATTTGCATTCAAAAAGGTGTTTTACTTGGAATAAAATTGACATGTAAAAATAGAAATTTGTAGAGGAATTTCATTAATTCAAATAAAATCAACCGAATCAATTATCTGAGTTCAGTAAAACTCTAGTACTTATTCATTTATGAATAGATTTATTGTGTATATATGTGCATATAAAATATGACAAAGTTTGTAAAATCTGATTGACATACTTTGTTACTGAATGAAAATGAATTTATTACCAAAAATGGAATGTACATTGCAAGGGAGATGAGTGTGACAATTTATGTTGAGCATACACACAAAATAAGTTATGTGTCCATGTACCCTATATTATCCTGCTTTTCTTCCTTGCAATATGTAATGTCACCTCATTGACACAGCACCATCTTGAATATGAATAGATGTAACATTTCTCAAAATATAAAGTGACTCACTTGTTTCAAATATGAAACTTTATTTTCTGACTGTAACATTTCATAGCAGTTGTCATCTAGGAATACTAAAAGTCTCATTTGTGAGAGATGAATGATCAAAACACAGATTTTGCTTTCTTTGCTCTATCCAAGCCCTTTCTTTGCCCACAGAGGGCTGTTGTTTCTGGACCCGAATCTCCTTGACACAGCTTCGACCCATTGCTTCAGATTCTGAACTGACTGCTAAATTACTTTCTTATATAATGTATTAATTATCTCCTCAACTAATGATAAGACCATGTGTCATTAATCTTTTAGTGTTACATCATCTTATCTTAAATCAGCCAACATTGCATTCAAAATGTTTTTGTTTTTTTTTAACATCCCATCCCTACTCACATTTCAGAACAGAACTTTTGTTATGACAGGCTGACTGTCGTCCCATGTAGCCAGGGTGCATCTGCCTGACCTTTCTTGAATCCGACTTGCACTTGAACTCAAAGATTTTAGTTAACTCAGAATTTATTACTGCAAATAGAATAATTAACTAATTACCATCCTTAATGATATTATAAATGTAGATTCCATTTTTGGCTATAAATTCATTTGCATTCTAATGATACTAGACCACAAGCAAAGCATATCAGTTTAATTCTATAAACTTTTTTTTTCTTTCTGTTGGATTTAATTCTAAACTTTTCTAATATATCTCTCTCAAAATTAAATATTTTGTGTATTTTAGATCAGTTTAACAATGGTGTTTTCCAGTAAAGAACTATAGTTTATGGAATATACTGCATTGTGATGAATGACACTTTGTACTGTATCTTTTCATTTTTACCCAGTTAGCATAAAACACCCACTCAATATTTAATACTTAATAGTACATGCTTTTATCATGCAACATCATTATATATATATATATATATATATATCCTTTGGCTGACAAAAGTGCACAAAATACTCTGAGCTTAATAGTCTTCCCTTAATTACCACAGCACAAAATTGGATCAAGTTTCTTTCTCTTTCTACCAGCATTTACTCATTAGATCATCACTCCAAACAGAAGACTTAGTTTCAGTTGACTGTTTTGCAAGATCTTGTGTTCATTGCTGTTACTTCATTGCTTTTGATTTATCTGTTAATGAACACTAATAATTACTCAATGAAATGAAACAATGAAAATTACTTTTTATAGTTTTGAGAAGAGTCATTATTATATCCTGAGATGATTCTCCATAAATACATTCATAACAGCGGTTTATGATTTTTTTTTTCTTTTTTTTTTTTTTTTTGAGAAGGAATGAAAGATTCTGATTAGCATTTCATTGTTTTTTTTCTCTTATATTGAGAATTTAGCAGATTAAAAAAATGTTCAGTACAAACAGATCCCACAAAAAATATCATTTAGTTGCAAATTGGACTGGAAATTGCTTTATTCTTTAAGAGCATTTTGAGTTCATTGCTCTAATAAAAATTTTGCCATTTTTGCTGGGTTACAATTATATACAATGATATTCCTTTTATAGGCCAGGCCCATAATGTTGTTCACAATGCTGATCATAATGCATTTCTTGTTCTTGGCTTTGTTCTCCATGTAGGCTCAAATTGGTTAACAATTTCATTTTCCCACTTGTCATTTCCGGTCTCTTGGATACCACTCGACAACTGCATGTGTCCACCTTTTTTTTATAAACCTTGTGACATGTCTATCATTTAAAAAAAATTTTTTTTTATTGTAAACAATACATACATATATACAAGCATAATGAGAATTTTAGTAATATAAGAATATAGATGAAACATTGTCAATCATCATTAGAACTAACAAAAATGTGTCCTCCAGGCACAAGTAATTAATTTTTAATGTATTAAAATATCATATTAAATTAGAAACACTAATAAAACTAAGTATGAATGTATATGAAAAGATTACTTATTTGTATTTTATTTTGATTTCTATATACAATTATTGATAGGATTGCTTTTAATGTTTGAATAAAAAACAATAATATTAGAAATCAGTAAAACCAAGTAATTATTTATCAATATTAGTATACATATTATCCATACCTTTATATCTTAGTAACACGCATTTCATAATTTTAGATAGATTAATAAGATGGGCCTGCCTGGAGTTTGTGTCAGGTGGGTGTTATGAAGCTGGATCGCTGTCCTAGGGGACTATCCCTCCCGGCAATATCTGTGTTCATGACTTCAGTATAGAGAATGCTGATGGGATCAAGCATTTTTTTGTGACAGTCTATTAGATTCCATTAATAATGGTGTTTCCATTGAGTGGGTATTATTAATTTGAATTGCCTGGTCCCAGGTGGCCTTCTCCTTAACCAATACCTGCTTTGCAGAGCTGAGTTCATAGCTTGGTGCCTTCGTGTTAGATTGCAGTACTTGAAACCATTTTACTGTGTGTAAACTAATTAGCTCTGGTTCATTTAAAAATTGTTAACTATAAACTATTCATTTACAAATTGTATATTCAGTATATATGTATAAACAGGATTTGGCATTAAATAACTTGCAAAAGGTTGACAAGCTGTAGAACACAACTAACCAACCAATATCCCGATCACAACAAAATATCTATTTGTTCTCTAATGATACTCAAGTGACTTGGCTTAATTACAAATTTTTATTTAACAAAAGTATTCAAAAACTTGTAAGCATGTACTGTGTCACCAGGAAATGCTCCTTGAAATGTGAGCTATGATAATAATAAGGATTTTAGTTCAAGGAAAGGAGATTATTAATGTTGTTGCATAAACATTACTTATAATTTAATGTTTACATTTCAATATTTTTCCTCTTTGCTTATTCTTATTTAATCTTTTTTTTAATTTTTTTTCCAGGTGAGTACATTCCCATCATTTCTCCAAAACTCTCTGCTGGTCTTGTAAGTAGAGTAATATTGTTTTGATGTTGATAATTTTTGTCTGAAATTTTGAGATGAAAAATTAAGCATTACTGAACACTGATAAACTTAAAATTTTGTTCTATATTTTATTATAGACACAATATTTCAACTCGTGCATCCTGAGTATGACACTAAATTGCACCCAATGATGAGGCACCAGTTTTGGAGCTCTGAGCAGTGTACTGTCACTCCTTCATTGTCATTACTCCCTGGTTCACTCTGACTAAGTGGCAGTACATATTAGGGTCCCATCTATGGGTCAAATAGATTTGTTTTAGAATGTCAATATTAGATCGGAATACTTGAAACCATGTGACCATGGGGAAATTATTTGTATTAAGAATGGTTTCTATAAGCTATAATGGTTTACAAATTATTATTAGTAACTATACCCCCCCCCCCCCGAAAATGACTTTGGCAATAGACAACCCAACAAGGGCTGACATGCTGTAAAACAAACCATCTGATGGTGAAGTTCCAGTCCTGAAGCTTAGAGGAATGTAGAGTACTTCTTCATTGCCATTACTCCTAAGTCCACTCTGACTTGAAGTAGTAGTATCTGTTAGGGTCCCACCTATGGGTCAAATAAAACTATTTAATCATTTACTATTCCTGAAACCATTTAACTGTTTGGTAACAAATAATCAATGTTAAATAGAATTATTAGTGTTACCTACAAACAATTCCTTTACAAATCATATATATTTAATATATGCATAAATAGGATTTAGCATTAAATAATCTACAAGGATTAATAGGATGTAAGACCTACCAACCAACCATAAATTAGTCAATTGAAAAAAATTATTTGGTGCCAGTTTCAATATGTTTCATCATCATTATAATAATATTATTATCATTTCTTTAATTGCACAACATCTGTGAGAAATTAAGGTCTATGTAATCTGATGATGATGTTTTTATTATCTCAATCCTTATAGTTTTAAGTATGCATTTTTCTTTTGAACTGAATTTTGGCTGTATAAATATAATTATCTAAGATATTTTCTTCAGAGAAATATTAATTATTTTACATTTTTAAGGCTTTAACCATCCCTTGATTTATTTGTAGAGTAAATTGTGTTTTGACCCTTAGAATTGTGAGCTTCCTTCTTATGCCAGTGGGCCTCCCTGGGTTCCAGACTGAAAAACAACTGATAATGTAAAATACTGTAATCTGCTATTTAGTAGCCTGATTGGTTGTATTGTGTAGGCAGTAGCAATGGAGAAATAGGGATTCCCTAACAGGAATTCAGGCTCCCTGGTTTTATTTCTTGGTAGTGGCACAAATACTGGCCTATCAGATTCAAAGGGTTAAAGAATAAATTTGTCCAGGATGCAGAATGAAATAAACTTTTATTGAAATTGTAGAAAAAAAAGATTTTAAGAGAGATCCTTTGATTGTAAGATTATCTACTCAATTTTAAATTGGTGATATTTATTTATATATAAAATACAGTTAAAAAGAAAGAAGTTTAAAAAATTTAATGATGAGAAGACTGAATTATTGAAATTTATGAGGGAGAGGAAAAAGTGAAAAAGAGATTAAGTATCAATTGATATATAAATAATACCATCATTTATGATGGATACTATGCTATTTTTTTTATATTATGTAATGGATATACCTCATTTATAATGAAATTATCTTAGTGATTTCAAATATTACTTGAGGGAATATAATCATTTTGATAACAAGTTTTAATATTCTTTATGATAAGAATAAGAATTATTTTGTGCTATGAACAACTCTTCATTAAAATTAATTTATGACTTATTATTCATTTAACAAAACTTCCTCTTTGTAAAACTCACAATGTATTCACACTTGAACTGATTTGACCCTTCTGTAGATGTTAATACTGTCAGGTCACTAGTCCCATGACCTGGTTTGGTTGTAGAGACACTACTCATAGCATGTCTTAGGTAGGAATAACTTGGCTGGGTCTATCCCTTTCTAGGTCTCTAACTAGTTTGAATTCAGTATTTTCCTTTCCTAATACTGGTTGCAATACCAAAGTTAAGGAGCCCTACTGTTCACCTATAGTTGGTGGGAGAAGAATTGAATTCATGTTTCCAGTTTCCGAAATATGTGAAATGCAAATAGTTTCATTTAGTATTTGAACTTGAGTTGTGAAATTCACTATGATGATAACTGTTATTTTATAAGCTGCTTTCTTAAGAATCCCCCAAATCAATGTCTTTCTATTTTCAAGACAAGTCAAATAAAGAAAAAAATAAGTGTATTAGCACAGCTCAAATGTAGGTACTCAAATGAAGGCTTCTACTAAAGACCTTTTCAAATATATTGCAATAACTTTAAATCTTTGAAATTTTAAATTGAATGTATGAAAATATTTTTAAAAATATCCCTGCCTATCTATTTTTTAAATAAGAGATGGGAGGAACCTTTTAATATTTAAAGACCACATTGACTTCATCTTAGATTAACTTTTTGACAATACAGTGCGTTATGGTTTACTAATAAGGTTATGCTCAATAAATTTTTGGTATGCTTACAACAAAATCTAAAGTTTAAACTTTTTAATTAATAGTTTAATTCAAATTTAATCAATATATACTACTTTTAAAAGAATTGAAAAAAAAAAAAATTACGAACCTCTTTAATAACATTTTAGATTGCTTTTTGTGAGAAAGCATTAGGATATCAGGTTCTAAAGTGGAGGTTTGAAATTTTAATTGCTCTTTTAACAAGACCATGGAAAACTGCATTTGATGGTTTAGAAGATTGAATGCAGCCTTAAGACTGCAGTTTCTTCACTTTTTGGTTTTAAATAGTTAATACCAGTTTGGATTCTTAATTTGTATTTCAGCTGTCTATCAATTTTGTTGTTGTTGTCAGCTGTACTGAATATTTAGTTTCTGCAGATTCATTTATGGGCCATAAAGTCAGCATTAGATTGATGTTATCTTCTACTAGGGTGAGTCAAAAGTTTTTGGTACAGCTAGTTTGTGGTGTATATATTATGTGACTGAAACACCTCAAGCTGTGGAAAGTACCTACTGTGATTGGTATATTGTTGTAGTTATTTTGCTGACACATTGTTTGCTTCACTCCATGTGTGATTTAAAAGTTGCATAGATGAACATACAATGTAGTCTAATTCAGTTCAAACAGGGGCCATAACATTGTGGAAGCAACCAAAAACATTTGTTGTACAAAAAGTGAAGGTAAAGATGATCTCATGCAACAACCATATGGTTCAAGAAATTTTGTTTGGTTTGCAAGAACTTTTCAAGCCTAAATGCATAGATTCCAAGGCTCTAAGACATAAAGACAAATCTGACAAATAACATTCTGATAAGGGTCCTATCTATGGGTTAAATAGAACTAAACCGTGGTTTCTTGAGTTTACTGTTTTTTTTTTTGCATTAAAACTGAATTGTTTAAAATAGAACTGTTTTCACATTTAAACTGCATATGTATGCTAAACTGAATTGCTCAAAATAGAACTGTTTTGACGTCTAAAATGTGTACTTATGCTAAACTGAATTATCAGAAATAAAACTGTTTTAACATTTAGCTCTGTGTATTGCCCAGTTGGCTGGGGCTGTAGAATACACTGACTGCGCCTCTGCAGAGGGGTTAGGACCCCCCCAATGAGTATCCTGGACATGACATTAAACAGTCTGATGGTAAGGTCCCAGTAATGCTGGGGCTTTGGGGAATATGGAGTAGCTCTTCATTGCCATTGCTCCCAGGACCACTTTGGCTTGGCGTGGTAGCAACTGATAGGGCCCTATCTATGAGTTAAATAGAACTAACGGCATACTTATGCTAAACTGAATTGTTTGATTAAACTGAATAGCTTGAAATAGAAAGGTTTTTGACAATTAAACCGTACTTACATTTAAACTGCGTGCTTAGGCTAAACTGAATTATTTGAAAGGGAACTGTTTTTGACATTGAAACTGTACTTACACTAAACTGAATTGTTTAAAATAGAACTATTTTGACATTTAACTGTGGGTAAATAAAATCTTTCCTCATACTAAACTGAATTAGCTGAATTAGAATTGCTTGACTAAACTGAATAGCTTAAAATAGAAATGTTTTTCACAATTAAACTGTACTTACATTTAAACTGTGTGCTTATGCTAAACTGAATTGTTTGAAATTGATCTGTTTTTGACATTGAAACTGTACTTACACTAAACTGAATTGTTATATATAACTGTTTGAATAAACTGAATAGTTTGAAATCAAAATGTTTTTGACAATTAAACTGTGTATTCATGCTAAACGGAATTGTTTTAAATAGAACTGATTATTTACATAAAAATGGATTTGGCGTTAAATGACCTACAAAGGTTGATATGCCATAAAACCCAACCAACCAGAACTGCTGAATTATGCTTCATATTTTCAGAATATTGCAAAACCTTTGACTCATCTGAGTCCATTTGTTGCATTTATGATGTAACCAGTCTAGTTTGGTTTGGTGGCATATCAACCATTGTAGTTTATTTAATGCCAAATCCATTTTTATATATATATATATATATATATATATATAAATAAAGTTCTATTTCAAACAATTCAGTTAAGCATAAGTACACAGTTTAGTTCTATTTAACCTATAGATTGGACTCTTATCAGGTGCTACCACTTTGAGCCAGATTGGACCTGGGAGCAATGGCAATTAAGGGGTACTCCACATTTCTGGAACCTCCCTATCTGATTGTTTAGTGTCATATCAGGATACTTGTTGGGAAGGGGGTATTACCCCTCTGCAGAGAAAGCAGTCAATGTATTTTACAGACCCAACTGACTGGGCAAAACCAGTCTAGTAGTAAATATGTGTTCATAGATCAATTCATATTTCTTTTACCTTTTTTCTTTGATAGTTGAGGTTGTCTTCTCGACAATGCAGTGCCAATATCTTTCCAAATTCTCTATCTTTCAGGTTTTGACATTCATATCAGTGTTTTTCATCTGGAATTTGAGCAGCATATCTTTGTTGTACTGCATCTCACCACCATGCTTCCTCTTTCTTTTGTGGACCAACATCGAAGACAAATTATTATCTAAATGTTCATTACTTTATGAAATTTATATCATCAGATTTTCATTTAATCTGATAAAAATTTGATCAAAAAGTTTTATTTACATTTACCATTCATTTTTGTTAATGATATTTAAGACTTGGTAGGTGTATGAGTGTGTCAATCCTATTTTTGTTAGTGTCTCATTTGATTGAGTTTTGAGTATGATATTATTAAATATTCACTTTCTTTGACCATTGTTCATAAATCATGATCGTGTGTGTGTACACACCTGAACTGTTTAGACATATAAATGATCATTTATCAGTGATAGCTGCCTTATACTTAGAAGAATTTTAAAGGATAAATGAGAAACTATAGCAAAAAGGTTATTTTAATCCTTTACAATACTGTCCTTAACAATCAAAGATAGTTATTAATAATACCAGAGTTTCTAAATTAAATTACTTGTCTAAAAGTGTTTGTTCTTTTAAGGCTGTTTTTCCAGTTGGCTGCATGTATAAACATGATCTCTGTACACTTGTGATTAAATCATAAGTTGTAAAAAAGGAATTGCATATAACCATGTGTCCACATTTTATTTCTTGTGAAAAATAAAACTATCACTATCTCATAATAATCGGATATTTTAAGTTCTAGTAAGTAGAACAATTATTGTGGTACAAATAGCAGATTCTCTTGAAGGCATATTTTATTAAAAATAAGTCAAGGATTTAATATTCAACTTTTTAATCTGTTTTTTGTTGGTGAATGAGATTTGCTTCTGTGATTGTAGGCAGTTTAAAAACTCTGTTAATATGGTCTGAGTATGGGTACTTTTGACCATTTTTGGTCATGGTCAATGATATATATGAAAAATTATATAAACAGCTACTTTTCTAATCTGACTATTGTGCAAAAAAATAAATGACCATAGAAAAATTCCAATTAGATTTTCAGTTCCGTTATTTACAAAAAAAATCATTTTACTGAAATTAGAAATGTAAGCTAAATGTAGACATTTCATAATTGCAATTATAACTGGTTTCTATAACAAGAAAGTAGTAAGTTTAAAAACCTGTAATTTATTTTGGTTGCAAGGCCGATGTATGATCCATATCTATCTACAGCCCTCTGCATGAGCAGAATGTGACACAAGGTCAATTTTAGACAGAATTTACAGGTTTTGAGTTCAGGGTTTTCCTTCTCCTAGACTGGTTGCTATACAAAGGTTGAAGAGCCCTGTCTGCTGTACTATTTACCCATAGCTGGAAGGAAAATAATTGGATTCATACTTGCCCCTAGAATATCAATTATATATGAAATGGAAACAGTCTCCTCCAGGATTTGAAATCCTGTTGTTTTGTCCATTTCCTATGACAGTAACTATTATGCCATAAATGCTTCCATGATGAATTTGGTTAGACATGTTATTAAAATTCTGTAAAAGTAAAATCTTAGTATATGTGTTATACTAGAAATTTTTAAATATTGTAGCACTAATTCCACTATATTTTTAGGGTCTTTTATTCATTTATCTGTTAGAATTTGATTTTTTGCATGTTGCTTCTCTGTATTTTCTTAAATCTTTTTGATGCATTGTTTCTTTTAACATCAAAACTTTAAAATTTAAACTAAATTTATATTTCCTGCAATTTTTGTACAATTATAAGAGTACTTATAACTTCAGCTCTAGAAAAAACAAACTTGATGTTTTCTTGATTAAGTATTGTTTATTTAGAAAGTCATTAGCAGAAATGTGTTGTAGAGAGAGAGGAGTTGATGAATATACTTTTTCATTGACAACATGATTTTATATGAAAATGAGGAATGATATTATTAAACATTCAATTTTACTTTCAATTTATTTCTTTTGCCAACTCTGAAATGTGTCATTTATTTTTTTATCTCACCAAAATACAAAATTTATCTTCCGTGACATATTTTACAGAAATTAAATTTGATTATTAATACATAAGTAATTAGAGGGATAATTTATTGGAGTGCCTGAAAGTTTTTGATTTAAGTAAAAATAAAACATTTTTCTTTATAATTGATATTAATATTATTGAAAAAGGTTTACCATTTTCAGGTTACTTCATAATTTAATCATTTCAGAATTTTAAAAATCTTCAGCCAAAAAAAACCCAAAAAAACAAAAAAAAAAACATACTCTGCTCTAAGTGCCTTTTGAAGTCTTGTAAGGAACTGAATTTTATTATTCATAAAGATTCCTGTAACATTTGATCAAGATAAGGACTTACTTCTTTATACAGTAAATTGTGCATTTTCTTTATAGATTTTATATAAAGTTTGATTATTTGATAATGTTTAATATCAGTGATTTTTGCATGGTTTTGTTATGGATCTTTAAACTATTAAAATCTTTCTGTGAGTGTTGTTGAAATATTAGGTTAGCTAAAAAATTCATTAAGTAAAAATAAGACTCTCTTATTTTCAACATTAACTTTGTTGAACCACATCTGCAACTTCCTAATTCCTCCTCTCAGAACTTAATCTTTCTCTGCAAAGAACTGCTTTAGGTACCTTTTTGCATTCTTTCAGCAAATATAAGTTTTTTTCATTGAGACAATCCTGTCAAAAAAATTGAATAAGCCGAAAGTGGAGAATAAGGTGGCTGTGTGAAAACTTTGGCCAAGAAGGTGTCAATTTTTACTTAATCATCAAAGAAATATGCAGTCTACCATTTATCTTGGAGTATTAGGTACTTTTCCTTAAGTAATTCTAGGTGATTTTCATTAGTTGTTAGTTGGTCTAATTGAGAGCAGTTTGAATCAATTGTTTGGTTATCTGAAAGTAACTCATAGTAGATTACTTCCTTATTTTTGGATAATGAATGGTTTTTGGTATGTTTAGTAGTGGTTAATATTGCTTCTTTTATGATCGCTTATGTTTCATAATATTGTAAAATATTCATTATTCATTCTGAGAATTTGTTTAAAATGGAATATTGTTAGGTTTAAGTAGCAAATTGTACATTGAAATATGGTCATAAGTTGTTTTTTTTGTTTTTTTTTTAATTATTTATTTAATTTTAGAAAAAACAAAACTCAAAAACAAAAAATTGAAAGCTACACATTTAAGTGACTAATATAGCCAAGGTGGTGTGATTTAATTTCATCACTTCATTTGAATTTTTTTGTATATTGGCTATCTTCTCTATCTTAGAACATTAACATTCTTAAATAATATTTTGCTTTGATTGCTCTTTATTTCAACTAGTCTCCTCATCCATGGAACATTAGTCAGTTAGAAATCTGTAGAATAAAACATAGGTAATAAAAAGAACATTGACAAATGGAGTAATCCAATTATAAGGAAGGAGGTGAAATGAATATAAAACCTGTTTAACAAAATAGACAAGAACTTTTAGCACATTCAATCATTCATAATCCCCATCCATAAACTGCACAAATCATTTTAGATGCATTTTATGCCTCAATATATAAAAAAAACATGGTGTTGCTTATTTTCTTCCATATTCAATGAATCACCTAACAAAAATATGCCAATTAAAAAATATATATATATATATATATATATACTGATATGACAGCTGTCATAATGCCATAAAGATTTTTAAAATGTTGGTGTGTGGGGAAAATTTAGTTAAAACCAAACACTCTTATTGCCATCAAATGAAAATGACAGAATGAACTTAATGTAACCCAAAACAAGCAGATAAAATTTGTAGACAGGTGCATAGTCTAGTTTAAAGCCAATATATCATATTTATAAATGAAGAAAGAGGGACATTTAAAACCCAGGTTCTTATTTACTTTTTTTTGATAAGACTTAAAAGTTGCTAGATGTAGATGATATCTGAATAAATTTATTTATTAACTTTCATTGATGTTAAGTTCATTGTTTATAGGGAGTAAATACTTATAGTATTTACTATCATACTATTCAATATGTTAATAAGCTTAAAAAGTTATATTGAACTATCAATGGCAATATAAACTTTTATTAAATACTTTTAAAATTATGCCAATAAACCTAATAAGGGCTTCAAGAGTTATTCATACCACTGATAAAGCTACCCATTCTTGAATATTTGAAAAAAAATCTGTGGACCAGTGGTATTACTAATATCTTTTGTTTTCTATGTAAAATGTATAATATTTAGATTTATAATTGTTAAATTTCTTTGAATTACTCTTGGTGAAAACTTTCCTGATAGATGTGATTTGTAAGGAGTTATGACTGAATAAAATGTCATTGAGAAATTAATGTTTATGCCTCTTCCTTTTACCTACCCTATGATCATTGCTTGCACTACAAATGTAAATACAACATTTAAAAAATTTTCTTTTTTAAGTTTTGCTTAATTTTCTGGTGACTGGGAGAAGGACATAATTGGAAAAAAGTGTGTGTGTATGTGGTGTTATAACTTTTGGTTTGGAAGCTTTTTAGCTAGATATCTACTTTATATCATCATCATCCTGTTGCGCTATCAGCACGGATATCCTTGACCCTCTCTCGCCACCCCTCCCTATTATTAATTGCTTCCAGCAGGTCCTCAGGGCTTCCTCCCGTATTGGCACAGAGCTGCTGTATGTAGGTTTGAGCAGGACATTCTGCCTTTGCTCGTCCATGTGAATGGGTCCACAGGAGTACATCACTTATGAGCTCGTCCATACTTCTCCAGCAGTGTCTCGCATGTCTGGTTCATCTAATTTTGATAGTTTTCGTGGTAGGTGGCCGTACAGCTGCTGCTTTGTGGGGTGTTGTCTTCAGGACTTGTTCAATATTGCTTGTAGCATTCTTGTGTAATTGACGTCAAGCTTTTTCTCCATACGTTTAGTTAGCATCCATATAGTAGTATTGACATGACTGCTGCTTGGAAGAAACTGCACTTCCTTTTATTGGTCAGGTCTGACTTTCTCTACTTTATATGGTTTAATAAAAATATTTGGTTTAGCTAAACTGAAGGACACCAGCCCAGTTAGTTGGCTGGGGTTGTAGAATATCCTGACTGCATTTTTACAGAGGGTTAACCCCACTCACTTCCCACAAGTGTCCTGGATAACACTAAATTATCTGATGGTGAGGCTCCAGTCTTGGAGCTTTGGGGAATGTGGAGTACTCCTTTATTGCCATTACTCACTTGTCTACTCTATTAGAGTTCCACCTTCTGATCAAATAAAACTGTTTAATCATTATTATACTTAAAACCATTTAACTGTGTGCAGACAAATGATTACTTTAAACTAAGTGTATGCAAACAAATGAGTTCTAGATTATTTAAAAATTGCTACCTATAAACTATTTGCTTACAAATCATATATATTCAATATATATATATATATATATATATATATATATATATATATATATATATATATATATCAGGATTTGGCATTAAATAACCTACAAATGTTGACATACTGCAAACATAACCAACCAACCAATATCTTGATCCCAACAAAATATTATCTATATGTTCTTTAATGATACTCAAGGACTTGGCTTGATCAGATTTTTATCTAATAAAAATATTCAGAAATTTGTAAGCATGTAGTGGTAGTACCTGTTAGGATCCCATCTATACGTTAAAAGAATTATTTGACTGTGTGCAAACAAATGAGCTCTGGCTGGTTTTAAAAATTGTTATCTACAAACTATTCATTTACAGTTCATATATATTTAATATATATATATAAACAAGATTTGGCATTAAATAACCTACAAGGGATTTATATGCCATAAAACACAACCAACCAATCTAATGGACACAAAGTAAAGATCCAATTTAGCATTATGATTGAATTGTAAATAAAATCCATGGATAAATGGAATCTTTGAAAATTACTTGGATAAGTAAATCATATGACCAAAGTAGTTCAAGCTCTGGAAGGTACCTGTTTTAGTTGGTGATATTGTGGTAGTTAGTGCACTGTGACACATTGTACATTGTCTTACTCCATGTGTGGTTAGGAAAGTTACACAGATGTACATGTAATATAGTCTAATTTAGGAACTTATGCTTTATCAGTTCAAACTGAGCCATAATGCTGCAGAAGCAACCAAAAACATTTGTTAAACAAAAGGTCAATTTGATCACAGTAAAGTAACCTGATGGTTCAGGAAATTTTGCTTAGTTTGCAAAAACCTTGAGGATCCAGCAAGGCATAGTAGGTCTAAAAGTGTGGGTCTTGAGGGCAGGCTCCAAACCATAAAGGAAAATTTGGCAAATGGTTTTTGGAGAATACCAGGCAAATATCTCACAGTCCAGTGTGGTTCATCATCTTCACAACTTCAGCAAAATCATTTGGAGTTACCAAATTGTGCTTTACATTACCAAAATATTGCAAAACTTGACTCACCCTTGTAAGATGTTTTAAAAACATTCTGGGGTCTAATTAGTAACTAAAGGAAATTTGATGGCTCTAGCCATTCATATAATGAAAAACATTTGGTGAATGGTAAGTTTAATATGTCTTGTATATGCAACATTATTCTTATTCAGGAATGTATGTCCATTCTCAGATTGTCTTAAGATCTCAACTTACTTCAAGTGAAATTTGCTGTAAGTTATTCAAATATCTGAAGATATTCTTTGCAGATAGAATAGGTTTGAATTCTACTCTGGTAATATGTGGCATATTTGCCAAAGCACATGGGTATAAGTAACTGATGGAGGAAGCATGTTCATTGACAGATATTTTTTGCTGTGAATAGATATATTCCTTCTGCTGTGGGGCTTTGGTTTTTATCAATGATGCAAATTTAATGCTCTGATTCTTGCCTGATGCTTTCAATTTGTAAACTGATAGCGAGTATTTTTTCTCTGTCTCTCAATTGGTTCCTCCTCCCTCTCTCATGCTAAACTTTATCTCTGAAGATGTTACTATTAATGATTTAACCTTCAGTTAAATATTGATAAGGCTAATACTGTTTCAATTAAAAGAACAATACAAAAAATTATGTTTAAGTATAAAATAGAAGTGGAATTATATTTTATATTCATGAATTTTATTTATTTATTTGGTTGGGTATTGTAAAAATTACAGTATGAATGAGTGGTGTACCTAAGGTATGGCAGATATAGCATGTTCTTTCAGCACCACTTGAAGAAGAGGGTGCTGTTGGGCTGTTTTTATTCTCATCAAATAAACTCTTTGGATAGTGAAAAAGGAATGTTCTTCAGATCTATGATCTGATTCTCATCATTGAGAAACATTATGATGACCAAATTGTTAAGCCACTTATAATATTATTTATAAGATACAACACTGGAAGCTACATACTTTACAGTAATCTGTTCTTCACCAAGATCTTTCTCCTGAGCATATTAGGAAGGTATTATGAAATTTAATCTAAAAGATGGGTTACTGTGTCAGATGTTTGACAGGGATACAATTTCAGGGCTTGTCATAGACACTATTTTCAATAAATATGCCTCTGTGTTAAGTGTTTTTTTTTTTTTTTTTTTTTTTTTTTTTGCAGCAACATATTTTGACATATATTCTAAATTTCTTTGTTCCTGAAAATATTTTTTCTCCCAAGAAAGATTTTGAAAAATAATTTTCATTGAGTTTTCTATACAAGCTGTTTAACTTTTTGCTCTGCATTTGAATTTCTAATTGAATAAATAGAAATCATTAAATATTTAAGATGTCTAAAGCCCATTTATATTAATAACTATGAACTGATTAATAAAATTTACTTAAGATGTGTATGATGATAAATTTAGTTTCTGTAATAATGAAAGTGTGTAGCCTACTGAATATTCTGTTTTTGTAAATGAAATTAGAAAATAGCATATTAGTATTAACTGAAACTGTTGGCAACTTTGCATGTAAGCAATATTAGTTTCCTAAAAGTTCTTAAATAGTTGATGGTCTGTTTGTTTGCAAGCATCTATTATATTTGTGTATAAAACAGTGTTGTATTGGGTATGATACTAAACTACATTGTTGGGGAGTATAGAGGTGCCTCTTTATTGCCATCACTTTTGGGTCCTCTCAAACTAGTCAGGATTTCATCTATGGGTCAAATAGAACTGTTAGAGGTAAGGTTTAAAAACTTTTTGAATTTTTTTTTTACCTGTTTAAACTGTTTGTGAAGATAGATTCTTGTAGCAAATATAACTCGAGACCATAATTGTTAAACTGACTTTGACATGAAATAACCCCAAAAGGATTGACATGACATCCAACCAACCAGTTAAGACACAGTATAACACACACACACACATTATATATATATATATATATATATATATATATATATATAAAAGTGTGTGTGTGATAGGGGGTGCTGAAAAATCAAGTGAATAACCTTTTGGTGGAATTAAAACAAAATTTTGGAGGGTTAAAGAAACTTGAAAAGCTATACGCTTTGGATGAGTATGTAGGTTAGCATGTATGTTTCATGGATCTGGGTTTTTTCCCATTTTTATTTTGGCCTTAAACTTTTCTGCATCCCTTGCATATTTATCAGTTCTGCCACATGCCCTTACTATAGAATAATGAGAAATGGTTATTTTTCCTTTTTAGTATATTTTTTAATCTATTTTTTTAAATAGTTGATTTTTTTTATCATCGAATCTCCAAGGAATGGAGTAGGTCAAAAATAAAAAAAATAATAGCCTCTTGGAGAGACTCAAATTGTGATTTTTTTTTTTTTTTTTTTCTTCTCAGAAGCTTGGTGGAATGTATTACCTGCTTGTCCAACTGAGCTGGTTTGTAGGAGCTCAAATCAAATCCATAAATTCCATTATGGTAACACAAGACATTTCTTGAGTAAACAGAAAGAAAAAAAAGTATGGGAAGGAAAAAAATAGCAATAAGATTGAAATGTCAAATTACAGGTTCAAAGGGTTATTGGGAACAAAATAAGTGTTAATATATTCAAAGGTGGCACAGATAGATGTAGAGCCTCTGCACTGTTAAGAACACACCATGGATTCACTAGAACACCTGCTTGTTGAGTCTTTTTGAAGCATGACTCAAGCACTTTGCAGAGAAACACAATTCAGGGACAGAAATAGCCTGTAGATGTTGAGACTAAATTTCAGAAACATATATTCAAGCTACAAAATCTGAAAATGTCCTTTAAAGCAAGGACTGGTAGTTAATTAGAGGAAGTTGTTAGAAGCACTTAGAATTTGTATATAATGATTCAACATGCTTTTCTGATGGCCTGTTCCGTTTGTGTAAAAACTATGCTCAAATGATTCTAACAAGAATAAAGATAAAATTGCTTTGCTTTAATTTAATTTTGAAATTTCCTTTGTTTAAGCTTCAAGGTTTTTAGAAATTATTGTCATAAGTTAATAAACCAGTTTTTATCTACCACTTTATTCATATTGGCATATTGATGGTTTGCTTACCACAGTGGTGTGTGTGCACACACATACACACACGCCCGTTGGCATAATGGTTAGTGTTTGCCAGTGGCCTGGGAGACTGGGGTCCAATCCCAGGTTGAGTCATACCAAAGACTATAAAAAAAAGGGTACTTCAAGCCTCCTGGCTTAACACCCAGCATTATAATGTATGAATCAAGAGTTAGTGGAGCAATCCAGGAAAAGCAGTTGGAACCCCCCCCCCTCTACACCTTGGTGTAGTAGCTATTGAAAAGAGAGCCTCCAAGTCACCCTTGATTATAGTTGGCCAATTTGTTGGCTATATATATATATATATATATGTGTGTGTGTGTCCACTGTTACACTGAACCCTCCTTTATCTACATTCAGGTTATTGTTTTAAAAAAACTGGCAGCACTGTTGTAAATAACAAACTAAATTAACAGCTTGTTATTATTTCTACATTGAAGGCAACTTATAGTCACAATATGATCTTGAACTGAGGAAGACATGAAGAATAAAGTGTTTTTGTTGAAAATCATGATTTATAGTGATATTTTTGTGATGTGCAGGTCCTAAAGTCATTGTATACATTTCTAGTTCTGACCATCTACTAATGTTTTTAGGAGCCTGGCTAGTTATTATTTCTCCATCAAAAACAACTCATTATAATGGCAGCCAAATCTCTTTTCAAAAAATTTGCCAGAGACTTATGGAATCTGCAAATTTACATATTGTTAAAAAAAAATAAAAAATAAAAAATAGCTGTTGGGTTTATGATGATGTTGATGATCTTCAACTTTCATTAAGAAAAAAATGGGACTTTGATAAGATATAAAAAATGAAAAAAGAATAATAATAATTTAACTTTTTAAATAGTTATTTACAATTAAAGCAAGAATTTGTTTAAATGTTAAGTATTTTAACTTTTAATTTCATTATTAAATATTGTCAACATGATCATATTGTCAAGCTTTTTACAGTTTTGAAGTTCCTATTTTATTCTTAAAACAAAAAACCTTGAAGAGTTATAAAAGTAAAGTAAGTAAAGTTGGCGATCGTAGTCGAGGGCGACCAGAAAGCTCTTTTTCAATAGCTACTACACCGAAGTGTAGGGGAGAGCACTACTTCTTTCCCAGGATTGTTCCACTTTACCCTTGATACATACCTTATATTGTTGTGTTAAGCAAGGAGGTATCAAGTACCATTTTTAAAGTCTTTGGTATGATGTGACCTGGGATTGAACCCAAGTCTCCCGGTCCATTGGCAAACACCCTACCCATTAGGCCAATGAGCTGAAAGAGTTATAGATACTATCATTTATTTATCAATTATATACTGTCTCTGGTATAGTAAGTTTATTATATGTAAATTATTCATAGCGAAATTCAGAATTTAATCATTGCCTTTAAGAATTTAATAAAAAGGGTCAGAATTAGGGAAAACCCTATAAGAGCAATTAATCTAATATGATAAATTTACTAAACAATGAATTTACTGATGATCATTATATACATCCTTAATGTTTAACAAGAGGTGAATGTGTAACTGGTTAGCAACTGTAAAAAGTTTTAACATATTTTTCAATTCATTTATTTTGTTTAATCTCTTGAATAGTAATTCAACAAGTTTTGTCTTCTTTTGGGATTTAAGGCTCAAAGAAAAATTTTGTTTGTATTGTTAATTTCTACTTTGTGATCAGCTGAAGTGCTTGTTTATACAAAGTAACAGGCCATGATATGAATCAAAGTTAATTCTTATTTCCTTTTTGAAAATTAAAAATCTGTTGCAGACTTTGTTGGTATGAAAAATAAATCTGCTTATTGTTGTTTTTTTTTTGTTTTGTTTTTATCATAAAGTTAATAAATGTTTCTGTGTGATATATAGATTTAGATATTTGTTTTTTTTTTTTAAAAATAATCTCAGCTGAACTATAATGTTATGATATTTAGAATATTGAAGAACTATAAATTATAATGGGCTTATTATTTTAGTAGAACAATTTGATCATGCTTTCCTTTTGAAATTAGGGAACTCAAATTTTTGTACAATTAGTTATGTCTTGCAGCAACATGGCTGTTTGTTTGAGACTTTCTTTTAATGAGAGCCCTTCTTTTCCTGAGAACAAATTATTTTTTTTTTTAATTAAACAATTTTTTTAATGTTAAAATCCTCATATGGTCTTATAACCATGTATCCTAAATTTGGTAGCTTTAAATCAAGCTGTTTATCTGTAGAGAATAGTCAAACTTTTCCCAATCATTGTGTATGTTGTATATAATGTCAGACATTTGTTAAATACAATACAGATATTTTTATCTGCCTTTACATAACATTAACTTTTTTATGTAAACTTTTTATATGCTATATTAAGTTTTATGTTATGTAAATGAGCTAAATATTTGTTTATCTTTCTATCTATTAATATGATTTAATCAAATTGATATGTGTACTTAAATGGAGTTAAATATTATTTGATTTGATACAAATTTCATAAACTGTTCTATTTTAGTTCCCTGCTGCAAATTAATTAACAACATAGATAACTTAATTTTTTTTTTTTTTTTTTTTGTATGAACTGAAAAAAAATAATAAAAAGGTTTTAATGTCTTGCTTTGAAAGCAAAGCAAAAAGCTATTTTCTTGACTTTTTTTTATATAGCAAGTATAATATATACCCTACTTCTTTCTTTAGTGATTCATCACATTGTTTTGTATGTGTTTGGTCGGCATTTTACACATAACTGAAAGTAATTTAACTATGATGTGTGTGCATGGATTGAAATGACATTGGCATGTTTAAGCCTCACAGAAGAGATAGTATGCAAATAACAGCATATTTTTCTCCTTTTCTCACACACACACACACACACACACACACACACACACACACTAAAGCTAAATCAGAATGCTAGCATTTTTTAGTATGGATACTAGACTTTATATAGAAAATAGAATACTATATATAAAATGTAATATGAGTAAAAATTTCACTCTCTGGTCTAGTAAGTAAATAAGTTACTTAACTGTCAATATTATATATCCTGAGATCCAAATTCTAGAGTTGTGACCATATATAATATATAAATTACCAAATTGATTTGCAATTGAAAGTTTGTATGAAGTTATTTGAAGAAATTACTTTAATATGCTTTATAAAGTATATGATTGCTCTCTGCATTAAAGTTTTATGAATGAGGTACAGATATATGTACATTCATTAAGACTGTTTAACTAAGCAAATTTTAAACAGCAGTTGCATTTTTTTAGTTCTGATACACACAACTAAGTTTGATATGATAAAAGAAAGTGTTACCACAATTACCAATTGCCCTGTCAGCTGGGGCTGTAGAATATACAAACTGCTTCACTGCAGAGGGGTAAGGCCACCCACCCCACCAACGAGTATCCTGGATATGACACTAAACAACCTGATGGTGAGGTTCCAGTAATGCTGGAGCTTTGGGGAATGTGGAGTACCCCTTCATTGCCATTGCTCCCAGGTCCACTCTGGCCCGGAGTGGTAGCACCTGATAAGGGTCCTATCTATGGGTTAAATAGAACTAAACCGTGGTTTCTTGAGTTTACTGTTTTTTGCATTTAAACTGTGTATTTATGTCAAACTGAATTATTTAAAATAGAACTGTTTTGACATTTATACTGTGTACTTATGCTAAACTGAATTATTTGAAATAAAACTATTTTGGCATTAACTCTGTGTATTGCCCAGTCAGCTGGGGCTGTAGAATACATAGACTGCACCTATGCAGAGGGGGTAAGACCTCACCCAATGAGTGTCCTGGATATGACACTAAACAATCTGATGGTGGGGTTCCAGTGATGCTGGAGCTTTGGGGAAATGAGGAGCACCCCTTCATTGCCATTGCTCCCAGGTTCACTCTGGCAGCACCTGATAGGGACCTACCTATGGGTTAAATAGAACTAAACTGCATACTTATGCTAAATTGAATTGTTTGAATTAGAACGGTTTGACGAAACTAAATAGCTTGAAATAGAAATGTTTTTCACAAACTATGTACTTATATTTAAACTGTGTACTTATGCTAAACTAAATTGTTTGAAATGGAATTGTTTTTGACTTTGAAACTGTACTTACACTAAACTCTATAGTTTAATATAGAACTGTTTTGACATTTAACTGTGTTCACAAAATCTATACTTATACTAAACTGAATTGGCTGAATCAGAACTGTTTGAATAAACTGAATAGATTGAAATAGAAATGTTTTTGACAATCAAACTGTGTACTCATGCTAAACTGAATTGTTTGAAATAGAGCTGATTATTTGTATAAAAATGGATTTTGTATTACATAACCTACAAAGGTTGATATGCCCTAAAACCCAACCAACCAACCACAATTACCAAAGAAGACAATAAATATCTATATATATATATATATATGTGTGTGTGTGTGTGTTTTTTTGAAGTACCAGGAATAATATTAATTAAACTTTATATCTACATATCAAGTTGTATCTATATGATAATTATCAGATTTTTGTATGTACATTACCATAACACAACGTCACATTGTATTGCAATTACACCACCTGCAACTCCTAAAAGAGTTATTTTGTTCAATCTTTGATATATAACTTATGCATAACAATCAAACAAAGAACCATAATTAAAATCTATCTTGCTACTTTCTTAGAAATAGTAAATACAGATAAGTTTATATATATGAAAATTGGTTATTGTCAGCAATAACGAGCTTTCCTTTCCCAATGATAAACAATTTTTTAAACATTAAAACCTTCCTCTATGTTCAGTAAGTATGCAGTATGCCTAAATTTGTTGTAATATCTCTTTGGGAGGAAAAATTAATTTGATTTCTCAATTAAGAAAGCTTATCTCCTATGTTCACTGGTTTCTCATGTGTTTTGGTTTTGTGGATTTAAAAATAATTTTTGATTGACTTAGTTGAGTAATCTCAAAAGTTGACCTCAATAGACCCAATCTGATCTTGGTGAAACATAATTGAAACCTTAGTAGTGAGGCTATAATTCTAGATCTCTAGGGTGTGTGAAGTATCTTGTTCCTTACCATTCCCACATTTATTCTGCCCTGGAGTGGTAAAACCTGTTAGGGTCCCATTTTGGAGTCAAATAGATTTGTCTGAAAATTATTTGTATTGGATAGGATTACTTAATACCAAATTATTTTTTTATTAAGAATAGTTATTGAAGCCATAATTGTTTACTAATGTTAGATATCTGACCTTTGACATGCCTTGTAAGTTACAAAACAAGATGTATCTGTGTCTTAATGTAAACAAAAGACAGTTGAAATTCCACATGAATTTCTTGGGTGGCATGCTGGAAGGAAGAGTGACCATGAGGTGCATGAGCATCTGGAAAATTATATAATGACTGAAGATTTGTGACTCCAAGAGAAGAAGGGAGTTGGCAGAAAGACTAGATGTCACACTGCTCTGGTCATGGGCCAAACAGCCCATGTTGAGAGGTAGAGAAAGGTCTGAAATGTACAAGACTCACTAAAGTTGAAAGCCAGTATGATCCCAGAAGAAAATAGGAGTGCCTTGTGAAGGCCCCTGTAGTTAAGAAACATTTAGAAGCCAAGATGATTAAATGCGCATGATAATTCAGAGAAATGTGAAGAAACAGGCTTGCTAAAGTCAAAAGCAGGTATGATCCCAGAAGTAGAAAAAAGGGATGCCTTGCAGAGGCCCTATAGTTAAAAAATCATAGAAACTCAGATGATTAGATGTTTTGAGTTGATCTGTACCAGTGTTCCCCCCCCCCCAAAAAAAAAGGAAGAAGTGGAGATAATTAAATGTACCAGGCCTGTGAAAGCAGAAGAAAGTAGAAAGGATTGCTGAAGATTCTGTATTTCTCTCTCTCTCTCTCTCTTAGCTGTTCCTGACCATCTTCATGCAACTAAAAAAGAAAAAAATAATTATATTTTTATACATTAGTGTTTTTCTCTTTTCTTCATTCCCTGGTATATTACACTAAGGATTAGTTTTATTAGTTTCTGGAAACCAAATAATTGCTGCTAGATAAGAATACTTGGAATTTTATATCTGTATGCAAATAAATGATTATTATTATATTGGAATTCTTAATTTAAACCATATAATTGTGTATAAATTATTAGTATTAATTATGGATACTTGAAACTATACAACTGTGTGTAAATTATTAGTATTATAAAGTGCAATTAAAAAAAATGAATCTAATGTTGAAAATATTGTTATAATTACAATGAAACATTTACAGATCAAAATTCAGCATTAAATAACCCATAAATAGTTAATGTCCTGTTGAAAAATAAACCAAACCAATTTGGGATGTTTGTCTAGATTTCATCATAGTATTAGTTTAAGCATCTTAAAAACAATTATATTGCTTTATAAGTTTGTACTACTGAGGTTGAAGTAGTGGTGGTGTGAACTAATAGACCAATATAATGTTATACCAAATACTTTATAGCACAAACCTAGGTAGCAATGTCTCATTTACTGAAAATTGTGTCAACATACACATACGTAAGACATGGACTGCTATTGGCATGTTAACAATCTCTCTGATAAAGTAAAGCTGGAATTCTTCCAAGATGTACCTGTGTCAGTAGTATTGTATTGTTGCACCACTTGGACTTTAATGAAATGCCTATAGAAGAAGCTAGAGAACTACACAAGGATGCTGCATACTGTTTTGAACAAATCCTGTAAGCTACAAGAAGAACCCTTATAAAATAGCAGCTGTAAGGCCACTTACTTCTCATCTCACAAACTAAGATGAGCAAGACGTGCTGGACAAGTATATATTTATCAACCCCTACACACAATCAGGATGTGACTCAAGGTCAATTTTTTAAGCAGAGTTTATTAGTTTTGAATTCAGAGTTTTCCTTCTTCTAGATTAGTTGCCTTACCAAAGCTAAAGAGCTCAGTCTGCTCTACTATTTTACCCATAGCTGGAGAGAGACTAGTTGGATGCATATATTTCCTAAGAGTAATAGCGCTATGTGCAATGCAAACTGCCTCATAAAGGATTTAAACTCAGGTTGTCCAGCCAATTTTCTACAACAATATCTATTACACTACGAGCACCTCCAAGTAAGGACAAACTCATTAGTAATATTTTTCTTATGGACTCTTACACATGGATGCACCAGTGTTGGCTGACCAGCAAAAACTTTTATTCATCAGCTATGTGCAAACATTTGATGCTGTCTTGAGGACTTGCCAAGAACAGTGGTTGATTGAGACAAATGGCAAGAGAGAGTGAGAGGTGACGACGATGATGATGATGAGTTCACACTGATTTGAGTTGTTTATGGTAAAATAGTTGTTTAGTCTTGGATATTTTTGCAGCTAGCACTAAGTAAATGCCTAATTTATTCTTAAATATGCATCTCTTTAACATGGCTGAACACTAAATGTTTACTGAACAGAATTATTTTTTTCTCTTGGAGTCTCTTCTGCTTCTATGTACATCTGAGTTAATGTAGAGATAAAATGTGTATGTTAAATGTAAAGCAATGTGTTAAGATAGATAATTGGGTAGTTTCTAGTTAGAACAGACTGATGAATGCACCTGTAAATGACAGGCTATCAGTTTGCATGTGTTGCACACTTGAGAAATATAACTATTCCTTCTTTACAATTTGTTTTGGAGAATTCTTCTTCTTCTGGTACGTGTTCAGTGAAAGCACTATCTAGCCATACAAAAGAATCGGGGTTATTTATTTTGCGCGTTCATTTGTTCTCCACCCATAAAGTTTTTTTGTTTTTTTTTTTCCTAAGGTGTGGTATCATGAGAGTTAAGAGTAGAAGTGTTTCACTCACAAATTCTTGTAGTCATTATGTGAGCTTGTTTTGGAACAGGCTGTGCCTCAATTGTTGACATTAAATGAAAGATTAATGTCATCATCTAGGATTCACTTGTTGCTCTGTTCCTCAGACATGTCATCCTCTTTCTCATTGCCATCTTTACTATAATTCACTTAATATCTTTTGTCTATTTGTCTGCCATTGCATAATTAATGAATAGCTTGATCTATGGCCAACAAATTTTCTCTACTTGCTAATGGGATTTTGAAGTGTCTTTTTAGCACATTTTTTTAAAAAAAATTCCTGAACTTAGTTTTTAGCTAGAGGTTTATTTTAAAATGTTAGTAAAATGTTTATATTTATTTAACTGCATAAAGTAAACATTTAGCTGAAAATGTTCTCACCAGGAACCCTATTTGATTTTTTTTTTTTTTTTTTTTTTTTTTTTTCTGTATGACTTCTGGTTACTGCAAAATCAAGACTTAAAAATATACATTGTGTTTATATTTTGTAGTATGAACAATGGTTACTGGAAGGTCATAAATTTTGACCTGACAACTTATAGATATTTACAAAAATGTAGTTCAGGGTTATTGGTTCGATTATTGTAGAGTGGATTTTTGCTGGTTGAATTTATTACATACAAACTTTTCTTTAGTATATTAATTGAATATTCTTCTCAGTGAATATATATGTGCAATATTTCCTCTACTTCTCCGTTGTTTCATAAGCACTTCATATTACAAGCAATATTTTTTATTTAAATTAATTTTGTTAATTCAAGTATAAAAATTCAATCTAATTCTCCTGCCCCACAAAAAAACAAAACAAAGCAAAAACAGTTGATTTTGATATGAACTCAGTTTGGTTGTATCATATATCTGAAATTCAATGAAATTTTGGCTTAAAACTTAGCATAAATCAAAAATTTGCAAATTTTAATAAAAAAATGTTTTATCAACATTCAGTAAAAGTATAAAAGCATATTGTAAACGCAGTGATGTAAAAGATATAAACAAACAAGATATACTGAATTTTCTCAGCCAGTGGCTGCAGACCTATGACATTCCCATTAAATTTTAAGCATGAAGATATAGTCCTTTTTTTTTTTAATGTTGGTTTACAACTATGTTTGTTACTTTATTCTTAAGATATGAATGTTTTCCATAATCTATTAAGTTATGAGGGTGCCATGGTAAGTATTTCCCTTTATAGCATCTCCTGGGGGCAATCAGGGTTACTTGGCAATGTTGATATCCTCTATGCACTGTAGTATCTCACAGGGCAATTGAAGTTGCTTGGCTGTACTCAACTCCTTGCCAAGTAACATGGGGTTGGTTGTACTGGGTTACATGGTATCAACAGTAAGGAACAATACTTATGATTTATTCTTAGGATGCCTATTTCGTTTAGTCTTCCTTCAGGCAATCTCTCTTTATATCAAATATTATTAGTTATGTTTGGAGAAAGAATTCTTTTTTTTTTTTTTTTTTGAATGGATAATATTTTAATTGTAATCATATCAGGTATTTTCCTCTGCTACCATGTAAATTAATGCTGTCTGCTTCTTTTTACTTGTAAAGGAATTAAGTACTGTCAGTTAACTCACTCTTACTTTAGAAATGCTATTAAGGACGTTGCATATCATCCCAATGATCTTGTTCATTGGATAAACTAACATATAAATAATAGCTGTCATGATGGCATGTAAATATTGACATTTACCAGTAAATATACAGATTTAGAAGACAAAAACCACTAAATGCTTTACATCCAAAGACAACCAGGATGCTGGGTAAAATTCTCGTGGGTTGGTGAATCATTGTCACTTGCTGCTTAGTTAGTCAACTGATAACCTTATTTACATCTCTAGTTTCAACACTATCATGTGCTACATTGTGTTGATTTTAGGTGGTTATTGCGTTCCCAATATATATATATATATATATATATATATATATATATATATATATATATATATATATATATGTGTGTGTGTGTGTGTAGCAGAAGATCTTTAGAGAATCTGGGTTCTATAAAATATCAGAACAGTATTTCAAAGCAGTATTTTATCCAACCTTATTACAAAAGTGAAGCCTCGACTGGAAGAAAATATGACCAAGAACTATGTGTACAACATTTTATTCAGTTATGGTATGGTGAAACTATCTGCCTATATAAAGAAAAACATTGTTGTGAGAGTATGAAATTAGGAATAGCAGATTATATGTGAAGGAATAAGGAAGTATACAGCAGATTTCTGTGGAACTGTTAAAATAGTTAGGACTAATGGTAAAGTTTTGGCATATTTTGTTCAGCTAAAACATCCTCTTAGCTAATAGCTATATAAGATGAAAATGTATTAATTATACAGTGTAGTTTTAAATTGCATCATCAAAATATCCTATTAAGAATAAACTATTTCTATTACAAAATGCATATTTCATCTATTAGTAATTTTGAAGTATTGTTTTGAATAGATATTAGAGACTTATGAGTGTATTTATTTAAAGACAATACTCTAACAAATTTTGCATAAAAAGTTTAATTATTGGTCATAGTTTAGAATTTGGTAATAGATAATACCTAATAATATCTTTGTATTATTGGTTAAGGAGTCCACTTTATACTCCTACACATGCACATACCAGTGTTTGCTGACCAAGAAAAACTTGCATTTATCAGCTCTGTGCAAACAGTAGATGCTGCTTTAAGGACTTACCAAGAGTGACGACTAATATGAACAGATGGTAAGAGAAAGTCAAGGGAATATATGCTGCTGGTACACCTTGAGGATGATATTTGGTTTAGAAAAAAATTAACTTTTTAAAAAAAGATGATAGTGATGTACTACTAATCTATGGATGATACTGTAATTATTTTCTATGTATTCTAATAGTATTTTAAAATTTTCTATTGGCTTTGTTTCAGGCCTTGCTTGATATGATCTATTTCAACTTGATTCTTGCTGCTCTGTGAAAAGAACATTGTCTGTACAGAGTGTTTCAGAAATTTGATATCATTTGAAATATATGGGTACTTTAGAAAACTGATATCTTTTCATAAACTTGACCAATGATCTCAAATTTTAACAGCATGTGTTGAAACAACTCAAATTTTTATATTTGATGGTCAAACACCTTTTCTTTTTCAGTGAATGGAATTTCTATAGCTGAAAAGAAAATATTAAACATAGAATTTTGAGAATTGAATTACCATGACCAGAAAATCTGGTGAACACTTGCACACAACATATGAAAACACTGGACAGTTGTTTCGACTTTATTAGGTCTCATCAGCATTGTATACTGTGATCTCCCCCCACTGAAGATTGAACCAGTGACCACAGAATACAGAGCTGAAACTTTACCACTGAGCCACTGGTCCACATTGCATACAAGTGATGCCAAATCAATTAGTCATGGTAATTGCACAGCCAATTAACCTGAAAAAAGAAAATGTACATAGAATTTTGAATTGCTTCTACATATGCTGTTAAAATTAGGGATCATTTGAAGAACTGGTCAAGTTATTAGAATATGAAATGATATCAATTTTTCTGAAGCACATTTTATGTCTTAAATGATTTAAAGAATTTTCTGAAACCTCCTGTATTTTAAGCATTCACTTCTGTTTTACTTGATGACATTTTCTTCTTGTGGTGTACAGGGAGTGGAAAAGAAAAAATAAAGATCTCCCCACTTTGCATTACTAAAATATTTGAGGGTATATTTTATGGATGCCTTTTTAACTATTGGTCACTTAGATGTTCAGCTGATTTTATCATTAACTTTGTACTTGTGGGAGTATATCTCAAAGGAATACAATTAAGGAAGAGGAGGTAGCCAGGAGGAAAAAATAACAAATATGATACTCTTAAAGCTGTCTTAATAAAATGTGTTTTTAATATAATGTGACTTGTATTTATATTTTTACTACTGGTAAGCAAGGGGCCATTACCTGCTTCTATATTACTTTATATTCTAGGCTAGAATTAAAAACTTGATTTTTTTTTTCTTATAGTGGAATTATTTTATGTGTTCTCACTTGATTTTTGTCTGAATTTCTGAGATAAGAAATAATAGTTCTTTGGGATTTTGAGATATAAACAGATCTCCTAATCCCAGTCAGAAGGCCATATCCAGTGTTAACAAGAATAAAAGAACTTGGCATCTAGTGGATTTTGCTGTTCTGGCAAACCACAGTGAAAATGAAAGAAAAAAAGATAGACAAATACATGGATCTTGCTTGAGAACTGAAAAAGTTGTGAAAGGTAATGGTGGTACCAACTGTAGTTGGTGAACTTGGAATGAAGACTGAATGAATTAGAAATCAGAGGAAGAATTGAGACTATACTGATCATAGTATTGTTAAGATCAGCTAGAATACTTAGTCCTGGAAACTCAGACTCTAGTGAAAAATCACTAGTTGAAACTGATGGGAAAAACTTGCTTGGAGTGAAGTAATAACAATACACTAGTGTCCTTAACTTGGTTGTATAAAGACCTATACACTTGGACACTTTTTTTCTTTTTTTTGCATCAAGATATTCCTATATTAAAGTTTTATCTTTAGAAATCCTTATCTAAAATCTTAAAATTTAAGATGAAGATTTCAAGTATAATATGAACAGTCTCTGAAAAGGCTGTTCCTATAATATTTGAACCCATTCTCTTTGTATCATTTCTCTATTTTGACCTTGTAAATGGATGGGACAGCTATCAGAAGCCAATAGAATCTCATTAATTGATAGCAAATAAAGCCTATTCCTACTTTGAACTTATTAATTGCCATTGGAACTAGGTTTATGGATCCATATAAAGACTCATTAAGTTAATGGATTTTATTTATGATGCTTCCCACCTCTAATAAAGTGACTCAATTCTTAAAAGCAATGTACTATCAAGTAATGTAACTAAAGGCATTCTGAAACTTGAATTCTTTGAAAATATAGTTTTCTTTCCTTTTTTTTTTTTTTTTTTTTAATATTTTTTTTATTATAATTTTTTTTCTAAGCTCATTTAGTATGGTCTAAGGTTAGTGGGATGAAATAGGCATAGGAATGTCTGCCTTAAAAAAAAAAACCCTCCAAAAACAATATTTAAAATTTTGACTGTTACTTGAGCTAAAATACTGACCTTTGGCATTGGTAGGAAATAGCCACCTCTCTGTACAAATGTATGCATAAAGGCAGTCATGGTGTAATGGTTATCGCCTGGTAAGAAATGGTATTGGCAACCAGAGTTTAATTCCTGAATGTAGTGGTTTGCATTTCACATATTGCTATTAGCCTGGGAAAGTTAAGAATCCAACTATTCTCTCTCTTTCCCAGCTATGGATAAATAGAAGGGCAGACTGGGATCTTTAAACTTGATATGGGAACTGGTCTAGTAGAAGGAAAACTAGTAGAATTCAAACCAATTGTAAAGTAAAAGTAAGTAAAGTTGATGACCATAGTTGAGGGCAACCTGAAAGCTTCCTTTTCAATAGCTACTACACCGAGGTGGAGGGGAGGGCACTACTCCATTCCCTGGATTGCTCCACTTTACCCTTGATCTGTACCTTATAATGCTGAATGTTAAGCAAGGCAGCATCAAGGACCATTTTTTCGAGTCTTTGGTATGACTCAATCTGGGATTGAACCTGGTGTCCCAGACATTTGGCAAACACTCTATTCATTTGGTCAATGGCTCAGTTACTCTTCTTAAGAATATGGCATCCTGCTCATGGTGGAGGGGTTGGGTAAATACACACATGTACACATGTCCCCCTGATATCTCAGAAGGAGAATAATCTAAACTGATAACTTCAACAACACCGGAAAATGACATTGGATTACCATGGATACACATTACTATTGTCACCACAATTAAAGGAGTGTTAAAGGTATGAAGATAGAATATTCAAAAAGTATTTTTATCAATATCAGTTGAAATCTTGAAGTCAATGTTAATTGAAGGAAATCATTGTCTAGATAAATACTACAGTACAGAGGATTGCCATGGATAGCTGAAGCGGGTATGGTATAGTTTGGCTTAAGTGGCTGAGAGTAGATAGGGGAGGGTTGTTCATGATGAATAACTGTTCATTCTGTATTGTAACTTGAAAGGTTTCATTTGGAACCGATTGTGCACTTTCCATGAGAATGGATAATTTTGGAGCTAAAAAACAAAAAGAGTTAAACAATAACAGCAGAATTGCCAAACAAAGAGAATCTATGAGCTGAGCAGAAGCTTTGAAAAATAGTGTTTGCTGGGGAGTGTGAAAGGAATAGGCTAATAAGTGATAATGAAACAAAAACTAGGCTGAAAATATGAGAAAGTATCAATAAAAAGTAGGTGGATGGAGAAAAAGATAGGTAGACTTATTGAAAAAAATTTTTTTTTTTATCAAATCTTTATTCAAAGACAAGAAAAATATTGTGCATAAGTAGCAGTTGGCAAAACATATTGGTAATATAAACTGATTCAAATCACAAGTTTGATTAGTCTGGCATTATACAGTGCAAAATTAAATGAAGATTTTGGTGCAAATGCCTTATAAGTAAATGTACAACAATCAAAACACCTATATCTATTATGACCCTTTAATCAATTTTTCTATACAATCATAGACATAACATCACTCCTAGGTCCACTCTGGTCTGGAGTGGTAGCATCTGATAGGATCCTATAATAATAATAATAATAATAATAATAATAATAATAGAACTAAACTGTCTATTTATGCTAAACTGAATTGCTTGAAATAGAACTGTTTTTATGTTTAAAAATGGATTTGGCATTAATAACTTATAATGGTTGATGTGCTATCAAACCAAACCAAACCAAACCAGGTGCTGGAAGTTTTCTTTGACTTCCAAGAGGAAAATTCCTCTCACTTTTTCAAGCATTAAAATGTGAAAAAAAAAGCTTTCTGCTTAAAACATAAAAATTTTGTTTGACTTCACCAAAGATTGGCAAGTCACATCCGATTTCAAATGTGTTTAAGCTTCCAAATTTAGTTATCAGCTAGGTAAATTAAAAAAAAATAATTGTTACTTTTGAAAAAAATATTCAATGGACTTAGGAGCAAAAGTTTTTTTTGGGGTGGGGTGGGAGAAATGAGTGTGAATGAAATTGCTGGTGGTTCTTTTTTCTTAAATATTGGGGGTTATTTTCATAGATATTTCAATATTAGGTTTCAGAAAATGAATAACTCAGAAATAAATATAATGCAGAAACTGCAACCAATTGGGTGTGGCAAGCATATCTGCAGCTGCCTACATAAAACCTTTTAATTCTAGTGGTATTGAAATATTGCTGAGATCATCAAATTAATGATGTTCCAACCCTAAAAGCATGTTTGACTATGAGGTCTTCATCTGAAGAATTTGTTTTGAGCATTTCTGTAGATGCCTTTCATCAGTATGTGACACATCTACAGTATTGCTCAAAGCATATATAAATTTGAAGTTTAAAGCTATTTAACAATTCAATTAACTCATTTTGTGAGACTTAAATCTCACCATTAAATAAATACACACTAGTCAAAGAATGATTACTATTACAGTTTTCCACAAGTTTTAACTGAAATCTGAATGACAGCAAGTCTCCCCAGGTCTCTTGGACTATTCTTAGTATTCTAGCCAATGTTAATGTTGTGGTCTGTGTGGTCTCTATTCTTCTTCAGATTTCCAATTTTTCCAGTCTTTTTTCCAAGCCTTTGAAGACTATTCCAAGTGTACTAACTACAATTGATATCATCTTCACTTTCATATCCCGTAGCTTTTTTAGCTCTTCTTACAATTATTATTATTAATGTCTTGTACAAGTTTCATGATATTGATACTTTTGTGTTACCAAAATATTTTGTTGAAACTAAACTATCTACAACTACTTCAGTCAGTTTAACTCAATCAAAGAAGAAAAGAACATAATAAAATTCACCTCTGACAATATTGAAAGCTGTAACCAACCCTTCACCCTAACTGAACTCCAAAGCTCAATATCCAAATCCAATAACTCAGCCACTGGTCCAGATGAAATTCACTACACCTATTCCCTTAAAGAACTCCCAACAATATCACTGAAATATCTCCTAGATATATATGACAATAGCTGGATCTCTGGCAGCATGCCTACCTTATGAAAGCAAGCCACAATAATTTCTATTCTCCAAATGCAAAAAGGATCCCACAAACTGTTATAGACCAGCTGTTCTCGCAAAATTCTTAAAAAGATGATCAATCTAAAACTGATATAGTTCCTTGAATTAAACAACCTTCTCTCAAACCTACATACCAGCTTCAGAGCCAAAAGAAGTATCCTAGACTAAATAGTCTACTACTATAGCCTCCTATCTGTGATCCTATTCATAATTAATTAAAATTAATAAAATAACCTGTCTTCCTCCAGAAATTAACAGATCGCTAAATGTCAATGAATTCCTCATTAGTTATAGTTTCAAAAATATGGCTATCATAGAAAGAAAAATGTAACAATGCATCAACAAGATATCAAAACAGTCATAGAAAATGGATTCAAAACCTTGAATAACAAATCCAAATGTTTGTACAAATCCACAAAATGCGCAACAATCCTGTCCTAATACTAGATGGTTGTGAAATACCCATAACCCATCAACACAAATTCTTTGGTATTACTCTTGACTCAAAACTATATTTTATCCCCCATATCAAATAACTGAGGATAAAATGCAATAAAATGATCTCACTCCTGAGAGTCATAGCCCACACAGGCTGGGGTGTTGACAAAAAGATCCTAATCAAACTTGGCCCAGTTGACTGGGGCTGTAGAATATACCAACTGCATCTCTGCAGTGGGAGTAACACCCTCTCCTCAATGTGTGTCCTGGATATGACATTAAACCATCTGATGTTGATGTGTTAGTCTGGGAGCTTTGGGGAATGTAGAGTACCTCTTCACTGCCATTGCTCCCAAGTCCACTCTGACCTGGAGTGGTAGCACCTGATAGGGTCCTGTTTATGGGTCAAATAGAGCTGTTTGACCATTTAAATTGTGTGCAAACAAATGATCTATTTTAAATTGAATTGTTAGAAATTGAACTGTTTGATCATTTAACTGTGTAAACAAATGACTGATGCCTAATTGAATTGTTAATAATACATGGCGATGCTTGGAACCATTTAACTGTGTGTAAATGAATGAGTAATGTTGAATAGAATTATTATTATTAATGCTAAATAGCAATACTTGAAACTCTTTCTCTGCCTAAATTGAATTATTGGTATTACATAGCAATACTTTGAACCATTTGACTGTGTGCGAATGAATTGATAGTATTGAATGGCAGCACTTGTGACTGCTTCACAGTTTGCAAACAGGATTAAAATTGAATAGAATTGTTGGTTTTAAATAGCAATGGTTGAAACTATGTAGAAACAATGGCAATACTGGTGTGCAAACAAATTGGTTCTAACTCATTTAAAAATAAAATTACCAACAAACTGTTCCCTTACAAATTGTATGTATATCCATTTGACTTTGTTCAAACAAATGACTGATGTTTAATTGTTACTGTTACATAGCAATACTTGAAACCATTTAACTATGTGCCAAAAATGAGCTTAGGATTGTTCAAAAATGTTATCAACACAATGTGTTCACAATCATATATTGAATATATATGTATCAATAGGATTTGGCATTAAGTAACCTACAATGAAATCAAAATCAACCCCAAAAGAATACACATGATACCATCCTCCTCAAAACAGTCCCATGGGCCATAATTCAATGAATAGTAAAACTAGAACTAGCCAAATTATCTAAAATCAAAACACACCTCATCACTCTCCAAGAGAAATTCTACAACATACAAAATAACTTCCCAGATTACCACCACATCTAAACAGATGGGTTTAAACAGGGAATGAAAGTTGGTTGTGATGCTATCATCAATCTATTGTGCAGAAGTCACAGCTATTGACCTAGCCATGAACATTATAGCTAACCACAAATCCTCCACATTTATCATCTATACTGACTCCAGATCAGTCCTCTTAGCATTATAGAAGAAAGATATGTCAACTCTAATCACAAAAATCTAAAACAAAATTAACACTTTCCAAAAATAATGGCTTCATTCTCACCTGGATACTAAGTCACATTAATATACATAGAGATGAAAAGACAGACCAAGCTGGGAAAAAAGCACTTTTGACAGATATATCCAATACAAAAATCCCATTAAAAAAAACAACCATTAAGAAATTCATATATGACAAATGGCAAAAATCATGGAACAATTAAATACACAACAAACTCCACCAAATACAAGATACCATTGATGAGTAGCCAGCAGGTTTCACAAGAAACAGAAAAGAAGTGATATATTCCAGATATTCATTGGCCACACCCACATCACCTACTCTTAAAAGGAAAAAAAACTCAATATGCAAAGTAACCCTCATAGTCACACATTCTCTTAAACTGTGAGAGTTTCAAACTTGCCTAAAATACCACCAGACAATCAACTTAAAGGACCTTTTGATACCAAACCAGAGGATGTCTTGAGTTTTCTAAAAGGAACAAAATAAAAAAAAATAAAAAAGATAAAATAAACAAAAATAAAACACCTTTTCACTAAAACCTAACTCAACATAATCAAATACTGTTATAAAATCCTAAACCCTACATGGAAGACAAAACCAATCTAACCCTTTTCACATTAAATGACCCACAAAGGTTGATATTAAACAAAAATCAAAATAATTACAAATGAATATAAAGTATAAATTGAAGAAATACAAAGAACACCACTTAAGGCACCTGGTCCAACATTAAAACCAATTATTTATTTAATATTTATTACTGTTATTTATCTATTCATTCATAAATATCTAATTTTATACTTTCCTGTAAATATTTTTGGGTAATAATTTCCTAAAGTCAGCGATTGCACTGATTTCAGGAAATTATCACCTAAAAATCAAACCTAAACTGAAATGAAAGATCACCAGAAGTCTTTGAAGAAAGAAGAAATTAACCAAAATTGTATCTATAATAGTTTTACTTGTAATTGAATGTAATTGAAATCAGTCTTTTTTTTTTTCTTTTTTTTTGGTCTGACTGCATTTGACTATTGGAATTTTGGGAATTTGTAATCTAAGAGATTAAGAAGTAAACACATTAATCTGCTTAAGAACTTTGGTTTGTAAATATGACTGTAGATTAAACTATTGTTAAACAAGTTTTGTGTATACAGCTTGTAAGTGAAGAAGCATCCATCCAAAAGTTTTTTGTATTTTGATATATATATAACAAGTTTTGTATTTATAGTCATTAATATATTAGAAACATAAAGAGAAGTTCAGTTGTCCAAACAATTTCTGGTAAGATAATTTTTACTTATACATTTCGGTATCATTTGGGACTATTTGTTGACTTTTGCAACTTGAAATTGTAGGCATACTAGTTGGCCTTGGCCTAGTCTTGGTCAACTATTTACACACACTTTATATTTTGTGTATGGTGTGACTTCACCTTCCCTAATATTAGGCTAAACTTTAGGTTTCAGAAAGTCCCATGTTTTGTGAGTATATACAGTAATTTTTCAAAGTAGATCTTAGCATTGACATTTTCATTTAAGAATATCTAAGTCATCATGACCATTTGGTACTTACTATATATATATATATATATATAGATAACAGTTTTGTTGGTCTCTTGTGAAAGTTGATTTTTATTGCTTTTTGCCAACAGCAATATGAAGATAACTAAGATGATTGGTTTGAAAACAAATTCTGTTGATTAGTTCTCTTTTTATTATTGAATTATACTAAGGCTGAGAGGAAAATTAAAATTTGATCTACTACGGATAGCAGTGAAAAAATAAACTGTTCTTTAGTCTTTTATGAATAAACTAAGAAGTCTTACCAGTTAAAGTACACAAACTTTTTCCCTTACTTTTGTAACTGGAATATTATAAGGTAAAGCTAGTTGTGGCATCTGATCAATGACAGTTTATTCAGTATTGATGGGAAGTCAAATAAAAGAACTTCATTTTAGCAAGGTACCCATGAAAAGGAAGATTTTCACAGAAATGAGATATGGCATCTGGAAATCAAAATTATAGTTACCATACAAATACATACTAACTTTTGTGATCAGTATGTACTTAAATGAGTGACTATAAAATAAAAAATCATTACAGTGTCTTAAAATTCTTATTCTAGTTGTAGGCATAAGATAGTTACATTTGTGGTTCATAATGTTTTTTTATCCACAGTTCTTTTCTTAATCATATTTTTAATACCCTTCCTTGATCTCTAGAAATTAACTTTTAAACAATTTTCAGCACACAGTACATATCTTTACCTGAAGACATTGCCTCTACCTGACTCTAGAGAAATTGTAAGAACTTGTAGACTTTTGATATATCTTGCCTAATATTAGGGAATGACTGTCATCTAATCTTATCTTGAAATATCCCTGCCATGAACTCTCAGTTCTAATGTTTTATTTGGTAACATAATTTGATCTTTGAGGAAGTTTGAAAAATATGCAATTGCCTAAAGCCTGATTTTGCTTTTATTCAATGAAACTTTTCTGTGTGTTTTGTGATGGCAAGGAATTTATCTGTAAAAAAAATTGCATTAGGTTTTTTTTTATTAAAAATGATGAATGAATTCTCAAAAGCTTTTACAGAACATTAGAATTTTTGTTTTAAGAGGAATTAGGTTTCATATGAAGTAATTTATCAAGATAAGTTAAATGGGATGGTTGCAAAAATATTAGTTGAGATTGATCTCATTTACATAATGAGTTTTCTTTTTTTTTTCCCCCCCTCTTATTAAAAACAATTTTTAAATAAAAAGTTGAAAATAAGCGTAAATTAAAAAAAAATTCCTGTTTGATTGTCACATTTCATTTTTTTGTCTGTGATTTCCCTGACCTTTTGGAGGTTTGCTTTTCTAATTCTTTCTCATGCCTTAAATTTGGATTATTGCCATTAAGTAGATGCCATTTAGGTTCAATTGTCTTTTGTTGTGACACTTCCTGTCTTGAGTGCAAGGATCGCATCCACTGACCTACAATACATTTGCTTGCATATTGACTGATTTCACTTTTTTGTGGTGGTGGGGGATCATAATAGTTTTAAACAAAGATTCCAGCCAATCATTTAGCAGATTTAGCTCAATGCTCTGACCTGTCATCAGTTGTCATTGATATGTTATATACCTTTTTTGTTTTAAATGTCCTATCTCCTGATCTTGTTGCTGACAAAGGATAGATATGCTTCTGTTAATGATTCTCTGCAAGCAGCAGTTGCAGCTGATAATGACTTTCACTTCCCCACACAGAAATGAGGAAATGAGCTTTTACTCCAGCTGTAATTGTGTGTGTGTGTTGCTTTCACAGAACAAGGAAACCAGCCATTTCAATGCAATGATTCTCTTAATCGCTTGTGTGGGAGTCTCAGTGCCTGGGAATGGGAATGTTTCAAGAGAAAGGAAGTAGAAAAATAACTGATGAAATCTACTATAACAAAATACCACATATACTCTTATGTTTATTTTTTGTCTGTAATACCCTAATCAAAGTTTCACTGGAAATATTGAGTTACTTCTCTTTAGCACACCATTATAAGAGTAGATGAAGATGAAATTACTTTGAAGTTGTAGTTAGCTCAGCTGACTTACTAATCTTTTGAGTTTGTTGTTTCTCATTATGTTGTATTGTAATAAATTTTCATATTTCAGGGGATCACAACTCTAATTATAGAAAATATATTTAAATCTTCACATATTGGAACCATCTAATAATAGTAAGGACCTAGTAAAATATCACTTTATATAGGTTTGAATATGGATATAGTTGTTAAGAAAATAATGAGCAATTCATTTCTACCCTTTTGTAATTAAAAAAAAAAATGCTATTTTAAAAATAACAGATTTCACGAAAAGAAATTGTTAGAACACATTGACATTTTCAAAAATATTTGTGTTTATCAAAGTTTATTTATAATTATTTATGGTAAGCCTTGAACATTTATTTTATCTTTTAAATCTAAAATAGAGAACTAAGGAAGTAGTGTTTAATTTTTTTATTAGAGGGAATAATTTTCATAATTTATAACATTCTTTTATATTAGTGATTTCCAGAGTTTACAAAGGATAATAGTTATGACCTCTATCACATAATAGTTAATGTATCTAAACTCTGGAATTTATATGGGAGTGTAACAATTATTATGAGATAGATATAATGATTTTTAAAATTTAATTTTGACTCGAATTATGAGATTCTCCAATTCACCTCATTAAATCATTAGATAATTCATAACAGTATTGAATATTGTTTTGATTAAAACTGTAAAAAGAGATATTAAATATATAATGGGTAGACTTATTCAAATTTTCTTTTATTTTCACTATATTATAAAGTTGATTTTTGTGTTTAACCACTTATTGGGCCCAGTTTACTGGGGTTGTAGTATATGCTGACTGCATTTCTGCAGAGATATAAGACCCCCCACCTTTCTCTGAGTGTCCTGGATATGACACTAAACTGCATCTGATAGTGAAGTTGCCTCCTGGAATTCTGGGGAATTGGGAGTACTTCTTCATTGCCATTACTCACTTGTCTACTCAGATCTGGAGTCGTAGTACCTGTTAGGGTCCCAGCAATGGGTCAAATAGAACTAGTGTCTTGGATATGACACTAAACTGTATCTGATGATGAGGCTCCAGTCTTAGAGCTTTGGAGAATGTGGAGTACTTTTTCATTGCCATTACTCCCAGGTCTACTCTAACCTTGTGTAGTAGTACCTGTTATTGGTCAAATTGAACTGTTTAACCATTTAACTGTGTGCAAACAAATGACTGATGTTAGCAATACCTGAAACCATTTAATTGTGTACAAACAAATGAAATCTGGCTTGTTTAAAATGTTATCTACAAATTATTCATTTAGAAATCATATGTATTTAATATATATATATATGATTTGCCATTAAATATACAAGGATTGATATCCCATAAAACCCAACCAACTAGCTATTTATTGGCTTTGCTAAATAGATGTTCTTGTTACTAGTACAGGGTGTTGCATATTACCAGAAGAGATGGGCACAGACAATTAACCACCTCTGATATAAGAGATGTCATCAAGGCACCCAGATAACCTTATAGGAAGTAGCTATCATCTAAATTGATGCAATTCAATGAAGTCTCTTTCAAGTCATCCCACTGAATGCATAATTGCAGGATGAGAAAATATTATAGAATAATTTAAATACTTTTTCTTTTCTCACTTTCACTTTTTAAAATTTTTCATGAATTATCAGAATGGTGAAATTTTTCAAAAAATAAATACTTGCAATCTAAATTGATTATAAAACTATTTTGAATAATCATTTGTTAATTTTTTTTTTTTTTTTAGCTTTAAAATTGATTTTAATCTGATATGATCACAATAATTAAAAGATTTCTTTTTGGATTGGCTTCTGCTTATAACTTGGTCAAATGCTTCAATAACTTTGCAATTATAAACATTTTCTTATTAGGAAACCTGAAATATATTGTTAGAATTCATTCATTACCCATAAAAGGAAGCCATTTTTTGCAAAAAGCCTTTTTATGTATTAAAATGTTGTAAATGTCCCATGCCTTTGTGGAGCTTAGGGAAGTAATCTGATTGTGCTGCCGTTTTGTAACAAGGACGTTTTTTATAGGTTAGGGTTGTTAGCCACTCACCACCTGATTTTGAATTGAGTTTTCATTCTATGAGACCAGTTGCCTTACCAAGGATAAGATGTGCAAGCTGTCCTATTTACCTCTTGTTGGGTTCATGCCTTTCATCAAGGGAAATGCAAATAGCCTCATCCAAATTTTGAGCTCTTGCCACCAAGTCCATTTCCTAAGACAATAACCATTATGTCACATGCCTTCAACAGTAGAATGTTGTCATATCAAAAAATCAAATTTTATAACATAGTTAGATATTTTGGCTCTGCAGACATGAGTATGTCCACCTATAACATTAGGTTATCAGGATGCAATGCTGAGTAATTCCCATATATGATGTCTCTAAAGGCATGAGGGGTCATCTGGCAGCACCCATCTCCTTTTTTATAAACTATTAGGTCTACGGGATGCTATGCTGAGTAATTCCTCTTTGGTATTTTTCAAAGTGATGAGTTTCTTTGTAGTGACCATCTCATCTCTCAGTAGCATGCAACAGGTTGTACTGGGTTATATTATGCTAGTAGTAAGGTGTGAGCCATTAACTGATTAGAAATTTTTAAACATAACCAAATTCAATAAAAAAAAACTTTACAGATAAAGTAATATCCGAAATAATTACCATTTTGATTACAAGTATTTCTGTTTTCTAAATGAAAGTAGTATATACAAAAACTAATTTCTAATCGGGGTATCCCTGTGGTGTAATGGTTAAAGCCCTGGACTGCGGAATCATAGTACACAAGTTTGAACTCCAGTTGCGCTATTACATTCACTTTTGGACAAATACTCTTTGGAAAAGTATGAATCCTCTTATCCTCCTAGCCATGGGTTAAATAGTACCACTACTGTTCTTCTAAAAAGATGGATTTGGCATTAAATAGCCTGAGAAGGTTGATATGCCATTAAATAACAAACAAACAATAATTTCTAATGTTTTACTGTAAATAAGCTAGTTTCGTCATTCATTAAATATCAATTAGTGAGTTCAGTTCTCACTAGATAGTCTGAATATGTAACCTTGCATCAGACTAAGTTTACAAAATATCTATAAAGCCTTTTAAAGTTTTAAGTTTGATTTTTCACTAATAATATCTAAGATAATTTTCTATTTTGTGTGTGTGTGTGTATATATATATATATATATATACACACACAAAATAGAAAATTATCTAAGATATTATAATTATTATGATATATGTAATTATTTAGAATATATACACAGTGTAGAAGGTATTGATTTGCAAGCTTTACAGTCTGAGGAAAAAATAAGTTTTTATTTTTTTGAGATATGCATCAAACTCTGGTCAGTTTGTCTTGATGAACATACCATTAGCTTTCATAATAGCCTCAAGGCAGCCTTTGAACCAGCCATCACTGTCTCCTAACTTTTACCACTGTAGGCCCTGTCCCTCAACTTCTTATTTGTGTTGCAGCTGGATCTATTGCTTTCTCTTTCTACAATGTTCCACACAAAAAAGTTGAGGGGGGGGGGGGGGCAAGTTAAGAGGCTAAATGTTTGGGGCAGTGTAATTGAAGAAGTTCTCTGACAGCCAGGTTTGGGTCTTCCAGCTGGTGTGACACAGTGGAGTGTTGTACAACCTCTCTTCAACTACCCAGTCATTTTAGGGTTTCATCACCTCACTCAGAACATAGTAGATGGTATTCAACCAGAGGCCCCCAGGAAAGAAGTTTGGTGACATGTCATCTTCATTGCTGATGATACCAAAGATCATGATTGTCATGGGAAACTTTGAATGACTTGAAGTATGTCCTTTGATGAGACAATGAGCCACCTGTTTTTCTGGGTGTTGATCTTCTGGTCTTGGTAGAAGTTTTTCTTGCAAGAAGAACCACAGCATGTCTTCCTCCAGCAGGTGTTTCAATTTGACAATGAAAAATTGTTTAAAATCAGATATGCAATTTTTTGAATTTTAAAGAGACATTTTTTTTTTCATAGGAAATATAATATTTAGTAATATTTTGAAATGATTGCTTCTTCACTTAAATCAAAAAAGAAAAAGTGATGTGTATCGGTTAAGAAAATTTCTTATATTACAAAACTTTGACTTGTAATTCTAGAATACTAATTTTTTTTTATAAAGAAATATAAATATATTAATCTATGTTTAAGGTTTGTATAATATATTTAATTGAGTGATATTAGCAAATATATTTTGATATTTTTGCATAAAAACCTTAAATTAAAAAAAAATTAAAAAAACACTGCACAAAATTGTGCCATTCATAAATGTTTCAGAACAACTCCATTCATTATCATGATTGATAAAATATAAACAAAATGGGATTTCCCATTCCATGCATTGCATTTTCATATAAAATTATTCTACAGTGACAAATAAATGACAGCTAAAAAAAGAATGTCTGCTTTCTCTTGTAAGCTTTTAACAATACTCATTGTGCATAAACTTTTTATTGTTTAGCACTTATTAGATATGAAGATATCTGAAACTACATATTTGCATACAGCAGTTGCATGTTCCTATTACTTAGAAAATCAGATACTATGGTGAGTCAGAAGTTTTTCAATATTTTGATAACATGTACAATTCAGCAGCTTTGGATGCTTTTGCTGAGGTCATAAAGGTGATCTAACCACACTGGAGTGTGAGATGTCAAGCTCACCTGATACTCTATGAGTGCTAGTCACCAGATTTGTCTCGATAGCTTAGAGCACAGCCTTGGAATTAAGTTTTGGGTCTGATCACTGAAATTCTTGCAATTCAAGCAAAATTTCTTTAATCATCTGGTTGCTGTATTGTGATCAACTGCACCTTTACCTTTTTTATACAACAAAAGTTTTTGGTTGTTTCCACAGTGTTATGGCCCAGTTTGAACTTGTAAAGCATAAGTCCCTGAATTCGACTGTTGCATGTTCATCTGTATAGTTTTCAAATCACACAGGGGGTGAAGCAATGTACAACATGTCAACACACCAACTACCATAATATTGCCAACCATAACAGATACTTATCACAGCTTGAACTGCTTCAGTCACATTATGTATATACTGCAAACCTACATGTACCAAAATATTGAAAAACCTTTGCCTCACCTGAGTAACTTCATTAAGTTCTGCATTATTATCTTCATTCTGTCTCAAAAAACTGAATTATAGACCTTACAGCCTGCTGTCAAATAAGCTATCAAGTGTCACCATTCTCCTCCTTTTACCCCCATAATCTTATGGCATGTAAGGAAATCTTGTAAAAAATAATGTAAGATGACTTTGAATTTAGTATTACCTTCTAAGACATAATCAAATATAATGTTAAAATTTTAAGTTTATTTCTTTTATTGACACATGATAGACAGATGACATTTTGTTTGCATCATGGCTTCTATTTTGCTTTGTATATATTTTTATGATAATCCTGATGTCTATGAAATTTGTTTTTATATTTGACTTGATGGTAGTGGGGAATCTGATTTGTTTTCTTTCATTGTTTCTACCATGGACCCTTCCCTAACCCCCCACCCAACGAACACAGTATTCAATTTCAGTTTTAAGAACTTAGCTCCTATCTAGTAATGATGTGTAAAGCTGAGTGAAATGATGATGCTGTATCTACATTAAACATAATATGCCCTTATGAGGCATATCATATATATTGCTGTTGTCATAATGATGATATCATTTCAACAAATTGTTTTAAAAGTGATAATTTTAAATAAAGAAACCAGTGACCTGAATGCCTTTTTAATATTAACCTTTGGCCATTGAGAGCTGAAGGGTTTCTTTTTATTTTTTTTTTCTTATAACAGATATATGGATCTGGAATTTAACTAGAGCTCATGGTGTAACTTTGATAAGTTTTCATTCCAAATCTTTCTTTGTGTTATGAGGTTTAGCTCTTCTTTCATGTTAAGTTGAATACCAGAATGGTGCCTTCATTCAATTCTAAAGAAAACAAAACAAAAATTTTTTTTTCTACATAATCATCTGGCCGCAAAGGCCTATCTAAATGAATGCATGTTTATGGCATGTACATGTATCAGTATTTGGTTTGCTTAAAAGGCATACAAAGCAATGTAGGTTATTTAATAATGAATCAATTTTTCACACACACACACACACACACACACACACACACACACACACACACACACACACACGTGTGTGTGTATGCATGTGTATGTATGTATGAATGTTTGTGTATGCATTTTATATATGTGTGTGTGTGTGTGTGTGTGTGTATGTATGTATCAATGTGTGTTTATGCATATATATATGTCTGTGTGTGTGCATGCGCGGACATATATGTGAGTTCGTGTGCAGATATGTGTGTGTGTGCGCGCGTATATAAATATATATGTGTATGCATATATATGTATGTGTGCGTGTGTGTGTGTGTGCATATATGTATGTGTGCGTGTGTGTGTATGAATATATATGTGTGTGCATGTGTGTGTATGCATTTATATGTGTGCGTGTGTGTATGCATATATGTATGTGTGTGCGTGTGTGTGTATGCATATATATATGTGTGTATGCACATATTATATATATATGTGTGTGTGTGTGTGTGTGTATGGACGTGTGTGTGTGCATGGACATATATATGTGTGTGCGTATGCACATATATATGTGTGCATGCACATATATATGTGTGTTTGTATGAACATATATATGTGTGTGTGTGTGTGTATATGTATATGTATGTATATATATATATATTTGTGTGTGTGTGTGTATGTGTGTGTGTATACATATGTGTGGGTGTGTATGCATACATATATGTGCTTGGGTGTGTATATATATGTATGTGGGTGTGTGTGCGCATATGTGTGCATGCACATATATATGTGTGTGTGTGTACATTCATATATGTGTATGTGTGCATATATGTGTGTGTGTATGTGTGCATATATGTGTGTGTGCATATATAATATATATATATATATATATATATATATATATATGTGTGTGTGTGTGTGTGCATATATATATATATATATATGTGTGTGTGTGTGTGTG
>OY757941.1:21434811-21567311 GCA_963585895.1 Sepioteuthis lessoniana
AATAGGAAATAAAGAATTTAGTTTTTAGGACAGCAGTTGGGGTGACAAGATGTGTGGACACTGTGGCCAAAACTCCGGGTGAAGAAGCAAAATAGAGCTCTTGGACAAGAAGATAACTGATGGCTTCAAGCCAAGCTGTAAAAAAATCCCGCTAGCCCGTAAAAGAGAAAATACTCTCAGAAGAAACCCGTTGTCGAAAAGCTAGGTACACTGTAAAACCGTTTTCTCCCTCCACCCTTCCTAAGTATTGTCATTGTATGCTCTCTCTCTCAATTTAAAGAAGGAAGAAAGAAAAGAATAAGGAAGAAAGACATTTGTATATTTGATATTATCCACTGATAATATAGCCGACACGTTAAATATGTGTGTCCGCCTGTATTAAAAACCTTGTTATATTTTGTAATGTCCTCATGTGTTGAAATTTATTCATTGTGTTGTCCACCTATCAAGTTGTCTTTTGCATGTTTCTTTTCAGCTTCATTCGCCTCAATTTATTCTCGCTAAATGTCCTAATCGCCTTTAAAAATATTACACAGGAAACTGGAATTGTCAACTTCAATAATTAATATTATTATATCCAAACCTAGAGGCCCATATCTTCCATTATCCTAGGGTAGGAAGAGGTAGTGGTCTGGTGGGTGGGTGTGTAACGTGAAAATGGAAACCCCTTGCCAGCGGCAGTCAGTCTAGCCCCAAATTAACCCCCACATTATCTGCCAGTTTCCCTACGCCCAAAAAAGGAATCTTAACTGGAACTTATTCTGCGATGGATCAAGTGCCAGGCTGCCCCATCTTCACACGTGCGAAAAATAAACTCCCGTCTTGGGATGAATATTTTAGGTCACGTCACAATATATGTGTATATATATATATATATATATATATATATATGAGGATCATTAAATAAGTTTCCAGACTTTTTTCGTATGGGCACTTTTATTGATAGTACACACATGAAACTCTAGTTCACTTCAAAGTAATCTCCTCAGGCTGCAATGCACTTGTACCATTCCAACAACTTCTGGAAGGCTCCACGGAAGTCCTCTTGTGTTTGCATGTCAGTGACCTTTGTCACAGCCTCTTTCATCTCAATTGTCTCATAACGACAGCCTCTGAGCTTAGGTAATAACCAAAAGTCACAGAGAGCAAGGTCTGGACTACAGGGAGGGTGAGGAACTGTCTTGATGCCTATCTTGGTCAAATAGTCTGTGACAAGGATGGAGTTGTGGACTGGTGCATTGTCCTGGTAGAAATGCCACTGATCCGATTTGAAGAGTACTAGCCTCATCCGACGGAATCTCTTCCGGAACTCTCTTAAAACCTCAACATTGTAACCTAAACCCTAAGCTTTTGGCCGATCAACTCTGGTGTATTGACTTCCTTACTCCTCCCACACTTCTCATCATCCCTCACAGACTCCCTGCCTTTCTTGAATCTCTGATGGCACTCAAAAACTGATGGTCGATTCATGCAAGATGCCCCAAAAGCAGTCTGAAGCATTCCACGTGTTTCTGTGTCATTTTTTCCAAGTTTAAAACAGAATTTTATTGCATATCGTTCTTCTAAAGTGTCTTCATGTCCAGATTGCATTTTTGAAATTCACCAGCTGTGGCAAACAGGCTTTAGTAGGGTGTATTTCAATTGCTGCTGTAGCTGTTCATTTGAACCTGAAATCATAAAAATTGGTCAGTCATCTCATAAAATGTATAGCAATAACATAGTGAATTTTCAAGAGTCTTTGACAGTTTTAAATGCCTGTACAAAAAAAATCTGGAAACTTATTGAATGCAGCACATATATACTTCTATTGTTTTTCATTTATTTTATTGACTCTAATGTTCACTATGTACTGTTATTAATATGAATTTTTTTTATATATAATAAATTGGATAATATATTAGTAATTGAAATGAGTTTCTTTGTATATCCTCTATATACATCCAAATTGTTTGATGTTGAGCTACCAAATTTAGTATACATTTTTTTTTGACCTAGGAAAAGCTTTCAATGGGAAAAAAAAATTCTTTATTGGAAAAGGTTTTTCTTATTAACAGAGGCTTTTAGTTTGGTTTTGAAAATGTAAGCGTTTTGCTTTTCCTCTTTACAAATAACATACGTTTCAGTTTTCATAATGCTCCGTAAGTGAAAATCTTAAATTGTGAATGCAAGACAGCTTCAAGGAATAAGAGAACTAATTTGCCCAAACGGGAAACTGCAGAAGATGCCATGAGATGTCACAAAGATGATTGATTTTGATTCCAAGAAATTTAGGTAAATCCACAGATGAGAAAAAACTTAACAATTAATACTTTTTATATTATAACTAGTTAAGTTTTGTCCTATGAAAAAGTTAACAGTTTTGTGAAGAAATAGTTTTAATCAGTTTGGATCCAAGTTTTGGTAGCTGTGTCAGTACTATCATATATTTGTACCACTTTGTCTCTCATGAAACTACTGGAGAAAAAGGTTGATGGGAACTACACAAGAATGCTATATGCAGTTTTCAATAAATCTTGGAAGCAGCATCTGTACAGCTACTTATTTCCCATCTCACAAATCATTCAAGTAAGACTTGCTAGACAGCACAACAAAAATTTATGTTCATCAGCCCTGTGTGGACACAGGATGCTGTCTAGAGGATTTACCAAAAGTGATGGTTGATAAGGATGGATGGTGAAAGTGTGTCAAGGGAATCCATACTGTCAGCATGCTTTGATGATGATATGGGTATTTAATTAATTATCTAATAAATAGTCTTGATTATTATACAAAGGATTGTTTAACTTCATGTAACATAGTGTTAAAATTGTCTGGAACTTACCATTCAATATTTGGTAATTCTGGCTATATAATAATAATGCATCATGACTACTGGACCTGTGTCATAATGGTGAGGCTCCAGTTTTGGAGCTTTGAGGAATGTGAAGCAGTTACTCCTTGATCCACTCTGACCTGGAGTGATTGTATGTATTAACGTCCCACCTATCAGTCTAAAAGATATATTTGAAAATTATTAGTATGAGATAGAAATACTTTAAACTGTATAACTGTGTAAATTATTTATATTACAAAGTTATGAATGTTTATAAAGGATTATGATTTGTTAATTGAAACTATATAATTGTTTTCAAAAAGACTGACTTTGACATTAAATTACCCAACAAGTGTTAATGTCATAAAACCAACCTACCAACTACTGGACTTATTGACCTTACTTTGCTCAGCTACACAGGCCAAATCCTTTTTTGCAAATTAGTCCATATGGAGAGCAAAAATATTCATTAGAGCACTGATATCCTTGGGAAAGTTTTAAACTTACCAAGGATGGATACAGATCGTATACAAGCATATACTAAAGAACTGTGGAAATTTAATCATGTAGAATTACATCCACTTTTTTAAAATGGTTATTCAAATTAGGAATAGTTTTTAATTTTTTTTTTTTTTTTTTTTTTTTTGCTTAAAAAGACAGAAAAAAATTATAGGATTGAATTACTTTTCAATTTGGAATTGCTTTACACAATCAAATAAAAATGTTGGAATTTTAATTTTGTGAAAAAATTTAATATTTATCCATTTTTCTTTATTTACAGAGAACTTGAAATCATTGTGACATTGAAAAATGATGGGGAACCTCTTGGTATTCATGTGGTGCCAGATTATGATGATGATGATAAGTAAGAAAAATTTTCATCAAATGAACATATATTTTAATTCTTATCTAACATATGTTTAATTCATATTTTAATTCTTAACAACATGTTAAATTGGTTAGCTCTGAGCTTGGTTATAATCTGACACACACACACACGCACACTACAAAATGATCCATCTTGACATTTTTAAATGAACCCTTTCAAAAATTACTCTATAAATCTGTAGTATCTTTTTGCAGGTTGATACGATTTTTTTTAATAAGATTTCTTTAAAAAGTTGCATTCAGTGGCCATTAAGTTAAATCCTTTTTATAAAGGGGTGTCCTCGTGGTGTAATGGTTAAAGCGATGGACTGCGCAATCGTAGTATGCGAGTTCGTACTCCAGTCGCGCTATTACGTTCACTTTCGGGCAAATACCCTTGGGAAAGGTATGAACCCCCTTATCCTCCCAGCTATAGGTTAAATAGTACCACTACTATTCTTCTAGGAGAATGGCTTTGGCATTAAATAACCTAAATGCCATTAAACAAAGAAACCAAACCTTTTTATAAATTTTGTATTACTAAGGTGAGTCAAAGGTTTTGTCAAGGTCATGAAGGTGACAAACTCAACTGGACTGTGAGATTCTGAGCTCACCTGATACTCTCAGTGCTACTTGCCAGATTAGCTTCTATGGCTTGGAGCATATTCTTGGAATCTCTGATTTTAGGCTTACATGACAACACCTGATCATCAAGGTTCTTGTAAATCAGGCAAAATTTCTTAAACCATCTGGTTACTGCACTATGATCAACTTTGCCTTCACCTTTTGTACAACAAAGGCTTTGGGTTGCTTCTACTGTTTGAACTCATAAAGCATAAGTTCCTACTTTAGAATATCTTACTAGTTTATCTATACAGAGTGAAGCTATGCACAACATGTCAGCGCACTAATTATCACAATACTACCAACCACAGCAAGTATCTATCATAGCTTGAACTACTTCAGTCATGTGACATACATGCTGCAAATTTAGTATTAAAACCATCTACACTTAAAAATATTATGTTCATATATTTTTATTGACTTAAAAATTTTATTTTTATAGAGAGACCGGTTTACTTCTACAGATGATTGAACCTGGAAGTAAAGTAAGCCGGGATGGTCGCCTGAAAACAGATGATCGTATCATTGAGATAAACGGGTCTAATTTGATGGGGATTTCTTTTGACAGGTGAGTAAATGAATACACACATACCTGAATTCATAAGACAGCTAAAATTGAAAACAACCATCTTCAAAGATTGAATTAAGATTGGACATCTGCTGAGAAATGTCAAATTAAAATAAAAGAAATTTCTAAAATGTCTTTTTATTAACTAAAATGTGTTATTTATAAGCATGTTTTCCATGAATAGCTTTGTTTTATTTGCTAAATTCTGTATATTTGTTTGATTGACCCTTTTTTTTTTTTTCATTTATTTATTTTATTTGAATTAGTTTTCATTTCTTATTTTAATGCATCTTGTTAACTTTATCCAGGGCGCAGGAAATTTTTCGTAATGCCATGAAAACAAATGAGATACAACTAAAGGTGCTAAAATCCAACCCACCCCCTCTTCCAAAAAGGCCACCCCCAATATATCCGAAGCCCACTTTCAGAAATCGAACATCACCCACTAAGCCAAGCCCACTGACCCTTCCACCAACTAATCTTGAGGAGCCAAAGGAATCTGATGATGCTGATGATAATTCAAAAAATGATGACCAAAAAGATGCTTATGATGATATCTGTTCATCTACCAGTTCTGGAAAATCAGATTCTAATGCTGGCAGTGATGACAAACCCTCATCTAACAGTAGTCTAACAGAAAATTCAGGAACTCTTGAAGACAATTCCGTCCCACCCTCACCAAGCAAAAAGGTGCCACCAGCTGTTCCAGCTCGTCATCCAACTACTGCTCTCTCAACAAAAGACAGAAACATGTTTAGTGCTTCCACAAATACACGTAGAATTGGAAAGAAACATGCAATACAGCTTCAAAAAGGTAATGTTTCCTGCCCTTTTTGTATTAAATATTCTTATAAACTTTTAAGATGATGACTGAAATGTTTACCGATTCCTTAATATGGCTATTCAAATGAATATAAAACTGCTAATATCTATCACCATAGGATAGTATACAAAATCTCTCCTCTCTTTAGCAGATGCCACTTGATTGCTAGTCTGCCATCACTTAAAGCTTATATATAAATTATACTTATATACGTATATGAATAAATATATCTAGCATTTTTTAATACAGGTTGATCATTTTGGCCAGGTCATTTTAAAAGTTGTTCACACCTGTCTTAAGTGCATGTCCAAGGGGAAATAACTGGTTATTGCATAATGGGGTCTCCATACATGCCAAATTCACACGTTAATAAATAATTAAAATCATAACAAAAAAAATCATCATTAATGAATCTCATTATTTCTCACTTCACATTTCAGGTGGAAAAAGAATAAAGCAAATGTTAAAACATTAAAAAAACAAATTTAAATTCAATTAAATTTTGGAAAAATCTTCATTTAAATGTTGTTTTTTTTTAATAATACAAATCTATAATTTTACAAATACAATTTAATGAATAAAAATAAAAAGTTAAAGCAATATTTTATTTTGTAGTCTTGAATTTCTTTTATAAAATCCTTTCATTTATTTATTCATTTTTTTTCTATTTAAGTGAATTAAATTTAAAACTTGTGAAAACTTATTCTTGATCAGCTTTTTAAGATTTCATAAGTGAAAATATTTATATTAGAAAAAAAATATTTCTGCAAATTTTTTTCACAGGGAAAATTTAGTACAGAAAACAGAAAATTGTATTAAATTTCAAGAACTTATTGTATTTCTATAAGTTTTTAAAAGAAGGGTAGCCTAGTTGGCTGTGGCTGTAGAATATGCCAATTGCATTTCTGCAGAGGGGATAAGGACCCCCCCCCGCTTCATAACACGTCCTAGATATAACTCTAATTCATCTGATGGAGAGGCTTCAATTCTGGAGCTTTGAGGAATGTGGAATACCAGTTTATTGCCATTACTTCCAGGTCCACTCTGACCAGATAGGGTCTCATCTATGAGTCAAGTAGAACTGTTCGACCACTTAACTGTGTGCAAACAAATGAGTGATGTTGAATAGAATTATTAGTGTTGAAACCCTTGAAGTGTGTGCCTAAATTGAATTATTGCAATACTTGAAACTATTTGAATGTGTGCAAATGAATGAATAATGTTGAATAGAATTATTTGTGTTAGCAATACTTGCAACCATTTTCCTATGTGCAAACAATAGCAATACTTAAATATATGCAAACAAATTACCTTTTTTTTTCCTTTTACCTCAAATATCAAATTATCTACTGTTCATTTACAAATCATATGTATATCCATTTAACTATGTGCATACAAATGAATGATGTAAAATTAAATTGTTAGTGTTAGATATCAATACTTGAAACCATTTAACTATGTGCAAACAAATGAGCTCAGGGGTATTTAAAAATGTTATCTACAAAATGTACATTTACAAATCATATATCTAATAATAAAAAGAGGATTTGGCATTAAACCCTAACCAACCAATAATTTCGGTGTATCATGTGTTCTTATTTTTCTATTGATTTTTTTTTCCTCTTTGTAAAATTTATCTAATGAAAAATTTTTAACCAATAACTCCATTTCAATATCCTGAATAAAAATGATTGTATTAACTATTTTTAATGATAAAGTTAATGGAAATATTTTTAGTTTTCTGGGTATGACATGAAACTGCATCCAGTGGTGAGACTCCACTTCTGGAGTGTGTAAAGTCACCTTTTCATTGCCATTAATCCCAGGTCCACTCTGATTCAGTGTTAGTGTCCCATCTATTGATCAGATAGTTTTCAATTATTGTGAAGGTTTTTGTACCATAGAGGAATACTTCAAAATCATATACTTCTGTATAAACAAATGATTATTATTATTAAATTGGAATAGTTCCTTGAAACTAAATAATCACTTTCAAATTATTAGATAAGAATACTTGAAAATGTTTAACTGTGTACAAATTATTTACATCAAAAGTAGTTACTTGAAGTTACAATTGTTTACAAATGATTATTATTAAATAAGGATAATTACTTGAAACCATATAATTACTTGGAAGTGGGGAAAGACTGACCTCTGCATTAAATAATTTAAGGGTTGACAATTCCATAAAACTACCCAACCAACAAAATGTTTATATTCTATTCAAATGGATTTTTGACTATTTAAATGTCTTCTTGAAAAACCTACAAGAACATTTTTTCTTATTATAAAGCTAATTGATTTTATTGGATTTGTTCACTAGGCTGTCATTACAATGTAGCCCTTCTAAGTCCATTAATATTTCTTATTGATGCTGTCTAGAGAACCTACTAATTGAGATGTCTGAAAGAATGGAGGGAGAAACACACTCAAAGGAATCCATATTATTAGAACACCTTAATGATGAATGAATGCTTTCAACTTATATTGCTGATCATTATAGTCTAATATGGAAATATTCCAGTCCCAAGTGTATAGTAAACCATGCAGACTGAGCTGTTCTTACTTTAATCCTATTTTTTTTAATGCAACATTATATTAACTATCTTGTCAGTCAGTCCACAATAATAAACACTGTATCTTCATATACAAATTGTCTCAAATTACTATCCAAAATCATTGATGATCTAGGGTAAGGACATTTGTCAATTATTCTCAACTAATTAATGGGCATAATGACTTTTTTTCCCTAAATGGGAAATTATCCAAGTAAGAGTAGTTTAAAATGCTACCAGAATTGTATGTTATAAAACAGTTTTTGATGATGTTTTGTTTTTTTTTTTTAATTTATTTTTAAGGTTCCAATGGTCTTGGTTTCAGCATCACATCAAGAGATAATCCCACAGGTGGTAGTGTTCCTATTTATATAAAAAACATTCTGCCGAAAGGAGCTGCTGTTGAAGATGGTCGACTAAAACCTGGTGATCGACTCCTTGAGGTAAAAACTTTACACTTAATTTTTATCTTTTATTATCAAACTCTGAGGATTCACATGGCCTCCATTGATAAAAAGATATCTCTAACTAGTGATGAAAATGGTTGTAAAACAATTCCTTGATACAGATGGTAAGCTGGTAGTTGTTGTTTCCATCAGAGTGAAGTTATACAAAACTGCTGGGTATATTCAGGGTACATTTTAGAAAAATTATTTTGTAATCTAAATCTTGTTCAAATGATCTCAAATGCAATAAAATAAAATTAAAATTATATGTAGAAACAATTAAAAATTCTATGTTCAATGATTTTTTTTTCTTTTCAGGCACAGAAATGCCATTCACTGGAAAAGAAAAAAATGTTTGAATATTAAACATAAAATTTTTATTTTATTTTATTTTATTTTTTTTTTTAAATTTGAGATCATTTGAACAAGAATTGGTCATGTTATTAGAATATATCAAATTTTCTGAAACACCCTGTACATCTTAAATGATATAAAATCTTTTGATACACTTTATAGTTTTACAAATTTTGTGAAAAAAATAATTTTGAAAAATGCTCTGTTGGGATTTTCAAGTAATGTATTTTTGATAATTTTTTTTTCCATATTTTATTTTTTTCTGGATTGGAAGTTCTAACCAACCAGTTATGCTATGCAATTATTTTACATCTCCAGTTTGAAGACCTACTCATAAACCTAATTTTTAATTAAATGTGAATTGTTTTAGTAAGATAATTTGAATGTTTCATTTTGTAGATTTAAATTATGTATGGTAAGTTACACCTTGGAGCAATATGGCTTCTTCTTGATTTATTGTTTATTATTAAATAAAGGAATTAGTTGAAATAAAACCAATATACTCAGGTAAATTACAAGTTTTGCAATATTTTGGTAATATGAGGCATAATTTGGCAGCTCCGGATGTTTTTGCCAAGGTTGGGAATATGATGAACTACACTGGACTGTAAGATGGTGAACTTGCTTAATACTTTCTGAGTTTGCCTCTATGGCTGGGAGCACTACCCCTAAATCCTTGGCTTTAAGTCTACCTGACCTTGCCTGGTTGGTTGTGTTTTATGACATATCAACTCTTGGGGGTTATTTAATGTCAAATCCAGCTTATACATATTTATGATGTGTAAAAGAATAGTTTGTCGGTATCATTATTTTTAAATGAACCAGAATGGTTTCAAGTAAGGCTATTAATTGTTTGCAGGCAGTTAAATGGTTTCAAGTATTGCTATCTAATACTAATAGTTCTGTTTGTACACTTAAATGGTTTTAAGTATAGTAAATGATTAAACCATTCTATTTAACTTAGAGATCGGACTTCAACAGGTACTATCACTCTGAGTCAGAGTTGACCTGGAATTAATGGCAATAAAGGGGTCCTCCACACTCTCCAAAACTCCAGGATTGGAGTCTCACTATCAGATTTAGTTTCGTGTCATATCCTGGACACTTTTTCTGTAGAGCTGTATCTTTCTGCAGAGATGCAGTGGGTATATTCTACAGCCCCAGCTGACAGAACTTTGACTCTAATTGATCATTGAGATTCTTGCAACCTTGTTGAAATTTCTTGTACTATTTGGTTAATGTATTATGATCAACTCTGCCTTCACCTTTTGCACAACAAATGTTTTTGGTTACTTCCATGATGTTATGACCCAATTCAAACTTTTACACAACAAATGTTCTTGGTTACTTCCATGGTGTTATGACCCAGTTCAAACTTCCCAAATTAGACTGTTGCATGTTTATCTATACAGTTTTTAAATCAGCAATGCATGTGTCAGTGTATCAACTACCAGGGTACTACCAACCACTGTGGGTACCTACCATGGCTAGAATTGCTGTGGTCATGTGATATACCCTTACAAATTAACATGTACTGAAATATTGCAAAATTTGTAACTAACCGTAGTCATTGAATTTTTCAATTTTGTAAATTTAAACAATGTGTGATTTGTTACACCTTGTGGCAATTTGGCTTATAGCTGATTATTGTTTATTATTAGATAAAGAAATTTATAATGAAGTTTGTAGTTTAGAATAATCATCAAATATCTTTTACTGATTTTGATCTTTTTAAAATTAATCCTTATCATTATTCTTTTGGTGAAGTAAAATCTTGCTGCAATGTGTTATACTAACATTTATGCAAAATTGAATCATTATAATATAGATAATTTTAAAAAGGAGTGTCTGGTGGTGAGACTCTAGTTTTAGAGCATGTGAAGTCACATTTTCTTTTATTCCTAGTTTCACTCTAACTAGGAGGGTCAATACCTGTTAGTCCTATCTATGGGTCAGATAGATCTATTTGAGATAATGATTTATGAACTACATTAATACAATGGCTCTTAAATCATTCATAGTGTTACTAAGTATTAAGTGTTTACCTGTTTAAAATGATTGGGAACTTTATTAGTTCTTTGAAACTATATAATGGCTTGCAAATTATTAGTATTAGATTAGCATATTTGAAACCATATAATTGTATACAAATCAGTTCAACTTTTCAAGTTTCAGAAAGTAAATTTTTACGTTTTTTTTTTTTTAATAAATTTTTTTGTCTCCCTTATTTTCAGGTAAATGGTATCGAGATGAGTGGTAAGACGCAAGGAGAAGCAGTGACGATTCTTCGAAATACAAAGCCGGGATCCATTGTCAGTTTGCTTGTATCTCGACAAAGTTCTGATGAACCCCCACCTAAACCTGCACGGGAGAATGTAAGATTTTTTTTTCCTTTTAACTTTTAATAAGGTAAATTTATTAAAAAGAATATCTTAATTTGTGTCTATAAACATTTGAAAATTCTCAATTGGGAACCTTTTTGTCTTGTTGAGTAAAAACTGTTGCTGATCTTGTTTTACTTTTTTTTATGAGAATGCACATGGTATAATGATTATTAGTCTAGAAAGTTGAATCCACAGGCTGAATTCAAATTCAGGCTGAATCAATTGGCATAACGTCATCTTTTCTTTCACCATCTATGGGTAAACTTGTACTAGAGCTTAGGCTTATTAGCCTTGGTGGGCATCCAGCCTAGAAAAAAAGTCCCTAAAACAGTCCTATATTGTCTTCACCCTCACCCTGGTAACTCTTGTGATAACACTGATGCCAAATCATGAGTTCTTAAACTTACCTTAGACAACATTAATGGCATACAAGGTGGAAATTTGCTGAATGGGCAACTTGTGATCTTTAATAGATTCTTGTCAAAAACTTTTACTCCAATCCATGGTCTCCTCACAAAACTGATAAATGCCACTATTTTCTTTCTTTTTGTAAACAATATTTCATGTCTACTCTAATGACTGTTACCAGATCCTCCTTGTGATTTTTGGTTGAGTAAAAAGTTAAGTTTTATGTTTAAAACATTTTTTTTGTATTAAATCAAATTTCTAATAATAAATCCAAAAGTTTTGACAAGGTAGCTATTGACCTTATTTTGATAGTTTTAAAAATGATGCCTTTATCACAAGCTTATTTAATCTTTGTTTAGATTGCCTTCATGCCTGTCACTTTGTTGGTCATGGTTCTAGATAATGAATGAACAAAGATTTTCTGGTGGGCACGAAGAGATTCTGAACAACAATTAATACAGTCAAGTTGTACCTTTGAATTTAGAGGATATTTCTATAAATGTTGACTGTAAAAATTCTATCCCTCAATGTAAGAACAATAATTTGAGTATTGAGTCCCAAACACATGAAAATTATGGTATGTGGTCACTGATGGTCAACCCACTTGAACTGTCATCTTATTGAAGAAGATTGTGATGAACTAGAAAATCCTTTGTTTACTCCTCTATACATTTATTTCTGTTTTTATGAAATTAAAATTTAAGCATAATTTCACTAGAATAGTTAAGAATGGGGGAGAATCTGTAATAATAATAATAATAATACTGAATTTGGTTGTAAAAGGAATTCATCAACTTTTTAACAATAATGGAATGTATTTATTCAACCTTTCTGCTGAAGATGATTTTTTAAAAGTGGATTACAGCTAGTTTAAATTGAGTTTTCTTTCTCTTATACTAGTTGTCTTACCAAGGCTAAAGAAACCTGTCTGCTCTACTATTTACTCATAGCTGTGAGGAGAAAAAATGGATTCATGTCTTTCCCAAGGGCATTGGCACAAAGTGAAATATAAGCAGCCTCATCCAGGACTTGAAGTCTGGTCACTAGTTCCATTTCCTATAATGATAACAATTACATTAAGTATACTTTCTGGTGGAATGTAACTCATCTGAGTTTAGTGTGGATAGTTCCACTTATTCTCCAATTCCAACAATTTTTTTTTTCATGTCCCAGATATCAGAAAATAATCCTAACCCTCCCCCTTTGGGTGCAATGGAGAGGTGCTGCCTAAGAGATATTTCCCAGAAACTAGATATTAGCCTTTGCTAAAGAAGTTAAATTGGAGTTACTTCCCTTATGATTCTCTTTTGATGATTCTCTTTTGCTTTAGCTTGACAAAAAGACTTCTTCTCGCCCATCCTCAACATCTCCTGCTATCTTAGTGGACCATGGAGGAACTTCACCCACTCCCAATGCCTCTGGTCAAGAATACTTCACCTTTGACATTGCTTTGAATGAGACAAGTTCTGCAGGTTTAGGTGTCAGTGTCAAAGGTAATACAAATCCATCCGAGACAGGAGCAAACAGAGATTTGGGCATTTTTGTTAAGGCAATTATTAATGGTGGTGCTGCATCAAAGGTAAGAGAAAATATTTTTATCTGATTTCATATTGGAATTGATATTTCCTAATTTTTCTTGGCAAGAGGCCAAGGAATGTTTTTCAATATTGTCCCTATCCCCCTAAAAAAAACATGACATTATTTTCTCATTATTATAGATATTTAACAATTTCCTTTTCCCAATGTTGTTATAAATATGACCTAATATAGTAGTATCTCTTTTGTGTAGGATGGTCGATTGAACGTGAATGATCAACTGATAGAGATCAATGGTGACTCTCTACTGGGTTTGACCAATCAGGATGCAATGGAGACATTACGTCAAGCAATGAGGAGCATTGATACAGTCAATAGCCACATTCGTTTGGTCATTGCCAGACACAGTGATGAACATGCAGGATCTTCCTTAAACTCTGTATCTATCAACAACAGCAACCACAATAGCAGCTTCTCAGATGAAACTGAATCTGTTGAAAATGGACAAAATGGTGACAATGTTGTCAATAATAAATTTTTCAGCTGCCAAATGACTGATAGTTCAAAAAATATTGAGAATGCTAACCTAGATGAGAATGGAAATAATTCAGATGTGATCATGGTTCCAAATAATGAACGGACGAAGCTAGTTGTCCCTCATATTGAAAGACTTCGTGGCGGCCATGGAAGCAGTCTGAACAATGATTCATACAATCGAGCTGTACATTCAAGTTTTGAGGACAGTTCACTAAATATTGACTCTAAAAATTCTTCTCCTATCCCTGAACGTAAGAACAGTAATTCTAGTACGGAGTCCAAATATTCTCTGGCTAAAACTTACCATAATCAGGGCATGCGATCATTGACAGTTAACCCACCTGAACAGGAAACTGTCCTTATTGAAGAAGATTCCTATGAACAAGATGATGTAAGTTTACTTTTTCTCATTCTGAATTTTTGACTGTGATTAAAATTAGAAATTTTTCTTTTGCAGATTTTGTCTTAATCAAAATTACCTATACTACAGGCGCTTGTTATCCATGGTAGATAGATTCAACTCTCAGACAGATTGTGAAAACCCTGCATGATAACAAACCATATATGTCGAAGTTCTCTCGTATCAGATTTTGCCTGTGTCGAAATATAAAGCTTGGTAGCTATGAGTCAGCACTCAGTTGTGTAACTAGTTGAGTTACCAGTTGAAGTGAGATGCAGAACCAAGGAAGGAGAGATTTTATAGACATTGGGAAATTCCATTATGTGCATGTGGTTAAGTCCATTCTCTGGTAAGTTATTGGTTGCTAGCCCAATGAATGGATATATTAGTATTTATATATACTGGCTTGCTTCAGTCATGTCACAGGCTTGGTGTTAAGTTACCACCCATTTTATTTTTGTCTGCTAGCTGGGGCTGCTGAGCCAGTAAGTGTTGTTATTGTTGTTTATTCTGCACATTAGAGTTGTGACTTTTCTATCTCCGCCTCTCCCCCCAACTCCACAAGTTGGCTAGGTGGTATTAGGGCTGTATCCTTCTTTGAGACCTGGCCTGTTATGTGGTAATAACCTGTACAAAGCTTGAGGAAGTCTCGATGACTGAAGGTGTGGTGATGTATATGTGGCTTATTTGGGGGATTCAATTGCTGCACGTGTGTCATTACCAGAAGATGTTGGGGGATCAGGGTGCTTGTAGAAGTTATTGGTACAGGTGTTGCACTTGGTATTGGGGTTAGTACAATCTTGATTTTGCACTTTCTCAGGAAACGGTGGTTCCTAAGTATGATTCTTCCTAATCCATCAACCCTGATTCGGTATTGACAATCTGGTGGGACAGTGATGATTTTTCCCGGAGTGTTGCACCAGTGATTGAGTGGGCTTTGAATAGCTACTGTGTCACCAGCTTGTAATGGGGGAAGGTTGTGGATATATTTGTTACACCTTTCTACCATTTTTGCATTGCAGTGGTGGATGATTTCTACACAGCATTGTGCTGCCGCTACCTATTCGGGATGTGGCTTGTAGAGGATTGACTGTGAAGGAATGGAATCATGGAGTTGGTGGTGGAGTAGGAGTAGCCTTTTGATAATTGTTGTGCTGACTTGTCTTAATCATGTTACAGCAATTAGATGGTTCTAGGAATTTCACTCAGGGTGCAAGAATCTCAATAATTATGCATGGTCTGATAGACTTAAAACCATGAATTCCAACGCCATGCTTCAAGTCATAGAGGCAAATCCGATGAGTATTACTCAGAGAGTATCAAGTGAGCTTGGCATCTCAGACTTGAGTGAGGTTCATTTCCTTCATAATCTTGGCAAAAGCATCTGCAAGTACCAAATTGTGCCTTATGTTACCAAAATATTGCAGAACTTGACTCACCCGAATAAATTTTGCTAAGTTATTTTAGATTAATAAAAGTCTTGCTTATTAATTGGAACAACCACTGATAAGCGAGACAATAAGATTTTTCTTGTTTAAAGATTGGCACAATCCTATTCTTCACAAAATGTTAAGGAACTACCATACTTTCAGTCTGGGATGAAATCAAAAACCTGTTGATTCATAAGTCATTGATACTGGATTCAATCCTCAATGGAATATTACAGAAATATTGCTTCAATTTAATTTATGTTATAACCAAACCAAATACAACCAATCTTTCTAGGTAGCTAGTGGTTGTGAGTTCTATCCCTGAATTGAACAGTACAGGAAAAGTTAAATATTCTGCTTCAGTGAAAGAGAAAAGCAATATCACAAACCTGAATTAAGTTGAAAAAAATTAACTGAAATTAGATATGTTTAAGCATAGATGGTGGAATGAGAAATCTACCCTTTTAAATTGAATAAGTAAAATTTATGTACAATTGAGTGTATGGTGGTCATAATGTAATAACTTTTGAACTTTGTTACAAAATATAATTGTGACGCTCTAAAAATCTTACTGTAATAGACACCTGAAGAATGTCAGAAAGTCCAATGGCCAAAATGTTGTGACTATAATAACTAAGATGAGAACACAAGTCCTTTGAAATTACCAAAGCTACTAAAAATAACTCTTACAAATTTCTTATTTAATTTTTTTTACTTATCTTTTCATTATTTTTAATTTAAATTTTTTTTTCAAGTTTTGATAAAATATGTAAAATATTCCAATAAGTAAAATTTATGTACAATTGAGTGTATGGTGGTCATAATGTAATAACTTTTGAACTTTGTTACAAAATATAATTGTGACGCTCTAAAAATCTTTCTAAGTAATATTTCAATATCATTTCTTATTTTTCCTTTTTCAATTTGACTATTTAAATATTTAGTCTTTCAATAAAGTATATTCTATTAGAATTCAGTCTATAAATATTTCATTGATGAAATTGGCAAAATATTTTGTAAGGTGAAACTATTACACTTTATCAATATGAAAATTGTTCTAATGATTGTGGAATAATCTTGGGGTACCTAAACCTCTTTTAAGACATTTGTAAAAATACAAATGTATTGAATTTTTAGTTGGTAACAGACCATAGATCTGGACGCAGACCTGGACAATGTTGTATAAAAGACAAGTAGTTGCCCTATGCAGCCAGTTTGCCTTCTTTATGTCACTGTTGCCAATACAATTTGGCATAAATGTTATTACAAGACTTGCCAGAAAAATGTCAAAGACAATGTTGGACTGTTTTAGAGACTCCAGTCCCAGATTTATCCTCAGAGTTTACCTATAAAGTCTTTCCAGATGTGGATATAACCACAAAGCAGTGACTTCAGAATTGTCCTCCTCCTCTTAGAATGGTTGCCAACCAAAGCTATGGACCAGAGGTTGCTCTGGTAATAGAAGAGATGGATTTATGACTCTTTCAATGGAATTAATAAAAATTTAACACAAACTGTCTCAGCTATGATTTGAACTTAGCTCACAAATTCCATTTTTCATACTATTTTCTGTCATGTCACCTGGAATTTCTATATACAAATGATATAAATATGATGCTGATATACTGAGGTATATGGAAGCATATGGGTCCAAATCATTTTTTTTTTTTTTTAATCCTTACCTCATAACACCTGCTTTATGTACGTCTGGTGTTTGGATATGTTAAGTCTATTACATATCAGCATTCATGTTCTGATAAAAATATATTTTCTTGGTTGCAGCTGGGTTACCCACCTGTGTTCGCTGACGAAGATAGCCATCAATCATCTGGTAGCCATCATAGCCAAAAACAAGAACCAGAACCTTATTATAGGAGAGAGGAGTTGCCTAGGAAACTAGAACAACAATCACATCATCAGCAATCACGACCATCCCATCCAAATCATCCACCTCCATTACCACCACATCCTCAACATCACCCATCACAGGATTATTCACCCAATCCTCCCCATCTTTGGAATGAGGAAACAATGTTAAATCATGAGAACAGTGAATTGTAAGTAAGATGACTTTTTTCATTTATTTTTTGAATGTGAAATAAAAAAAAAATTTTTTAAAGATGGCTTTAGGAAATTTAGATTTAACTAAGAAGATTTATTTTTGATAGTACTGTGGACAGCTGTCGTATCAACATGCATTAAAAAATGGCAAGATTGGCCTTATTTTGTTTATTGATTTCAACATTTAAGATGGAAGATAAGTTGCAATATTTTTGGCATATTATGCATTTTTTGTGAGAGTGGTAAAAATGCAACTTAGACATTTTAAACAAAACTATGCATTTTATAGAGAAAACAGTGTGATTGATTAAACTGGTAAAAATTGATAACGTTTCATGCTGTAGATTTTTCAATGATCAATGTTCCACAGTGAAGGTCGATATTGATCAAAACAAGATATTTAAGAATAATCAATGTTATGTTATGAGAAATATTTCAAGTTTTGCAATATTTTAAGCAACCAAGTTGAGTCAATTTTTAAAAAAATTTCACTAATGATTTTTGGCAACTTGTATCTTCAATGTTATATCATTAATTTAATAAAACTTGTCCTATCATTGCTGAATTGTTTATTCTTTATATTTATATATAAAATATAAGCATTAATTGTTTATTCTTTATTTTTCATCTTTGATGATAAAATTTCAATTAGAGCCATTTTACACTAATTGTGGAAAAAAAGAAATGATGTGGAAGGCTGGCCTAGGAATGGTCAATGAATGTGTGACACAAAACTGGTTCAGATATTTTAAAGAAAGTGACATCAGCCTTGAAAACAAACCAAGGTCAGGGGGACCTTCTTTTGTGGAAAATGAGGCCTTGCTTGAAACTAAATTCCTTGTACATTGTTGGTAGAACTTGGTCCTTAATAAAGCACCATCAATCGACACCTCCATAAACTTGGCCTTATGAATAGATGCTGAAATACTTGAAATATGAAATAGGTTGAAACATTGCAAGACTTTTGACTCATCCTTGTAGCTAGTTTTGAATGTCATTCATATCAGCTTGATTATGTTAATCTCTTTGATGTATGGCTTCCACATAAGTTAAGCAAAATAAAATACACTCCAGAACCTCTAGAATCCTGCCCCTCTATGTCAGGCTTTTAAATAACAGATTACAACATTTTATAGGCAATAGCAATCTAGAATCTAGAATTCAATCCACCTTAGCCTATGTATATATTTACTCAAGGATGTGACATAAGGTCAATTTGTTAAGTTGAATACAGCTGGTTCAAATTTAGTTTTCCTCCTAGACAAATATTGGATGCTTGGGTCCTAAGAGTTAAAGATAATGAAAATTTACAGTTTTTAAAATAAATTGTGGTATCAATAAAAAATGTATAGTTTAAAACATGTTACAGAATGAATCAATATCAATTTATTATCTCATGTAGAGCATTTTGTTGTTGTTGCAAAACAAAACAATTGACTATGATGTGCCATTTTTATGAAACACTGATCACTTCCAAAAATTCTAATACGGATAACTTCAAACCTCTTGATCACAAGTTTATCACATGGTGTCTTGAGTAAGACACTGCATCTGATGGTGAGGTTCCATTTCAGATTTGGGAAATGTGGAGTATCTCTTCATTGCCATTTATCAGGTTCACTCTGAGCCAAAGTGGTAGTACCTGTTAGGGTTCCATCTATGCGTCAAATAGATCTGGTTAAAAATTATTTGTATTCGATAGGACTGTATGCAAAAAGAAAACCTCTTTAAAAAAAACAAATAAACAAAAAATGTAAATATGAATGTTCAATGAATGCAATTCCCTAACCTCTATGCATAAAATAAGCCTAGACAAGATGGCATACCATTAAAATCAATTACCTCAGCCACTTTCCTCATTGAAATCTAGCCAGTTTATACTAATTCTATCACTACATTTATGAAATATGTTCAGCTAAGCTGCTTTTATTGATTGTACCTATTTGAGAGTTGTCTCTTGTCAACAACATTCTTTTTTAATCTTCACCACACCAGATACATGTCTCATTTCAAAGTCTTCTTTCCTTGAACATCTTCACTGTGGATCAAACACCTTCATAAATGTTTTCCTGCTACAACCTTGAATTTTTTTTTTCTTAAGTCCAGGGTTAATAAGTGTCTTACCCTGTCTTTATTTGGATTTCTGCTTTATTGTCTCTTTGTAATGCACTTTTGTTAGATCTTACTTTTCATATATCATTTTGTAAGCTTTTATCCACTGGCTATGCTTAAGGTGATTTTGAAATTTTAGAATTATATGTTTATTCTAAATTATCACTGTTTTAGTATTGAAATGTTTATATACCTGCCAATTTTTCCGATTATTATATCTAACACCTTCTTTTCTTCAATCTTTTTTTATACTTAGAAGTCCTTTAAGTCCAGATTTTGACCCCAACTTAGCATTCCAGCGTGAGGGATTTGGACGTCAGAGTATGTCTGAAAAACGGAGAGGTCACCATGATGCTCGTTACAGTGATTTCTATCACTTAGCTAAAAACAACAGAGATGACAGAGGTATGTTTTTTCTTAACTATTTTGATTGCACTTGTAATAATTCTTAGTTAGAGCTTTGATATTTAAAACCTTGAAATTTTGATTAGAGTTTCTTGATTATATTTGCTGAAATAATCTTTTTTTTTTCTTTTTGTTTCTTTTAAGTAACTAGTATTGTTTGATATTAGAAGCATTTTGATAAAACAAGTTTTTATTAGTTGTTCTAACTCTTGAATTTGACTCTTTCTTAGTTGATGCTTCTTGCTTATCAGTTTTTTTTTGTTTTGTTTTTTTTTATGAAAAGGATTAAATCTCATATGTGTGTGAGATTTAATGTGAAATATTACTTATACATCCTCACAATAATATGCAAATATAACTTCCACACACATAAAGAATTGTACACAATTCTTGCATTCTTTTGACTGTATTTTAAAAATTTTTTTACTTCTCCAATATCTTTCATTCTTTGCCTGATGATTGTCATTTATAAGACGTCATGAAACCTGGAGTTGCAGACAAGCTTCCATGCTATTAAATATATATACTTAGTATTATAATATATGTTTTTAAAAAATGTTATCATTTCTATGGGAGAAATGATATTATGATTGTAAAGTCTCCACCTGTTCACCATCCCTGTCAACACATTATTGGAATCTTCCCAAAACGGTCTCTGTAATATCAGATCTAATTTTGTGATAAAGATACTTCTACAGAAATATCAATGTTTTGATATCAATATCAATGATATGAAATATCAATATCAATGTTTTTTTAATCACCTATGGTAGATTCCAAAAATGTTTTGACAGAAATTATATCATAAGTGTACTTCCATAAGAGTTAACAATTTTAAAAATCCTCTGTGTGTGTGTGTATGTATGTATATATAACATTCATACACAACCTTATTTCTTCTGCATAGAGTTTTTGCTCTTATTCATATAATAATTATCTACAAATATCATCATAAATTTAATTCAAATTTTTTGAATTTTAGCTCTTTGCTCTCTTAAGGTAAATGTAAATATCTCTCAATTTTAAAGAAATTAATTTAATCTAGTTTAATGTTTCTGCTATATTTTTAGATTATTTCTGGTATCTCTTAATAAATCAAACTTTATCATTATTCCGGAGGTTTTAAAAAAATACTTATGCTTATGGTTTTGTAATCTCTGTTCATTTGATATTTATTTTGAAATGCCAGAGATTTCATATTGATTTGTAATAAAGGAATTTGTAGATGTTTTGAAATAATAAAGATAGCAACAATATGTGAATTGGGAATAATTTCTAAGCTCAATATTAAATTTTAAGAAACATTTTAAATGCACATTTGTATGAATATAAACTTTTATAAAAAGATTAAGTTTTATTACCTTGTATGGTAGTGGGCTGAAAAGTTCATATGATGACATCATATTTTCTGCTGATGACTTTTTTTTGACTAATAGGATCCAGGCATTGTAACCTGATGGAAGTGTGTGGTCTGCAAGGGGAACTGTTGAAAAATAAACTTCATTTAGTCACATTCTGTTAGAGTATCTTGGTCAGCTTATGAACTATTCAGCTAACCTTCATATAAAAATAATGTAATAAGATGCACATTTTTATATACAATAATGTATCATAAATAAGACAAAAGTATCCTGTATAAGTTGATCTTAAATAAACAAATTGTTTGTTGGTGGGATTTTTTTTAATGAGCAAATTTTGAAATGCTTCATTCTTTTCATCTTATCTATCCTATTTCAGACGAATTTTTATGTCGTAAAGTGGCTTCATTCCACTATGCTACAGGTATTAATGGCAACTATGTTGTCTTGGCAGGTCATATTCGCATGATTTTAGTCAATGTCTTCCTGTTGCCATGCATGCTAAAGAGAAGGAAAAAAAAACTAGGATTTTATTAATTGTTTGAACTATTCTATTTCTTCTATAGCTTTCTTATTAAATTCATTGCTAAAACACTGAACATTGCTTAAAATCAGTTCTCTAATTTTTTTTCTTTCTCAAAGACTCATTTACTTTGATAATAAGCAAACTAATAATTATAATTTATGCAAGTCATTGCAGTATCCTAACGACTAAAAGTGATTGTCCTAAATATTATACTATACCCTAACTTTACAAAATATTCAATTCATATGCATTGCCTTCAGATTTTACAAAATGAATGTTCAAATATAAAATAGTTATATCCTCAAAGTATATTAAACCTTTTTTAATTAATAATTCAAATAAATTGGCCAGGCCACAGCATCATTCTCCTACACTAGATGTGTATTTATATTCTATTTTTCAAAATCCTGCTAAACAATATAGGCACCTCTACTTTTTACCTATCCCCTTTACATAAGCTGGATGTGACACAAGGTCAATTTTTAAGTGGAGTTTAACAGATTTGAATTCAGTTTTCCTCTTCCTAGATTGGTTTCCATACCAAGGTTAAAGAGCCAGTCTATCCTACTATTTATCTATAGCTGAAGGGAGAATAATTGGATTCATACCTTTTCTAAGGGTATTAGCGCTATGTGAAATGCAAGCAGCCTCATCCAGGATTTGAACTCGTGTTGCCATGTCCATTTCCTACGACAGTATCCATTACACCACGAATGCTTCCTAGATACTTTGTACTGGATAAAGTATTGTTATCCAGCACTTTGAAGATGAGTGATGTTAGTAGCATTTCAGATGAAGAAAATAGGTTGTAATTGCATTGTTATGGAACAGATTGAACAATTAATATTATGTAGTTGGGGGAAAATGATAGCCTGATATTGAAGATGTTTCATTTTAACTCATGTAAACTTGAGATTATGTTATCTGAATATTTCTGATCAAATGAATAATCCTATTCATTGAGCATAACTTGTTTCAGATTCATTTTTAAATAACACAATTGGCACAAAATATATTTTATTGTAAACTTATAGAATTTTTAAATTATTTTTTTGTAATTTTTTTTATATCTTACCAAAACAAAAATTTGTAGATAAAATTACGACCTTTAGATACCTCAATTAGAAAAAAAAAACAAAAAATATTTCAATTAAAATGTTTCCAGTAGCACACAGATATAGATTTATAAAAAAATTACCTTAATATTATTCCTTTTTTTAAAATAGCATTTAGATTTCTTAAACATAAGTCTATTGAACTATGAAACTATAGTCAAATATAGATAGTTCAAATTCCTAGCCATAGAAGATAATTTGTGATTTTTTTTTAATATAAAATTCATGTATATTTATAAATATGATATGAAATACATTTTTACATGAAATATTTTGTAGGGATTTTTTAAAGGAATAATTTGTGACAGGTGTTTGCAAATCAGCATGTTCTTTGGGAGCAGGAAGGCATATGACATATTATATATTATTAGATGTGTGAATTAACATAGAAACTGCAGATTTATTTACATGTTTTTATTGCATTGCATTTATGCTTTTTATGGATGCCTTTTCAAATGAATTTGATGGATTCTATATCTGTTTTTCTTTTTTTTTTTTTTTCATTTCTGAGAGTTGTTCAACTTTTTTTCAATTGAAAATGGGACAGCAATAATTTTTAGTGATGATCCATATTTAGGAAATTAGACACTTACCTATTTTATGTGTATGTGTTCTTTTTTTTTTTTTCTTGTCCTTTCCTTTTGTTTTTCCTTTAGCAAAAACTCTGTTCATAGATATAGAAATCTTGAATAGTGGATATTACCTTAAGGTTGTAGTTTGACACCTTTAAATTTTAACTTCTTGTAAACAAAAATTTCTCAAATGTTTTACTTAGTTCCATGTAGATGTTAAGGATGAATTGGGAGTTTGTTGAAAACTCTGTATAATGCCATTGTTATTTTATTTTAAAGAAAGTGATCCATATTTGAATGGTATTAATCCTTTGGTTTTATCTACCACTGGATTGAGAAAAAAGTGATATGTTATGCTGTACATCAAGGATAAGCATACTATTTTGACTTGTGATCTATCTATTAAAAATGATAAATATATTTATATATGTACTGATTATACTTTATATATTCAACAGATGCCTCTGTATGAACCCTTACAGCACAATACTGTTGAATACATTCATGGTCACTACTTTACTATGATGCCAAAGGGAAAATAAATGATAGGCTAACATCTATATAAAAAAAAAACAACAGTTTTTTTGAATGGCATACAATCTACCCACACTACCTTAGCAATCTACTAGTCAGGTCACCCCTGCTGCACAGGAAGTAGAGAGTTAATACTGTGTTAGTACTTGGAGATATGCAAATACCATTAGTACCGAAGAGTAAAGATAAATTATTTTGATTTTCAGTGATATCAGTTTGTGGATATATACTGGATAAAGTACTTTTAGTTGATAGTTCAAATATAGTGTGGTCTTTATGGAGACAAAGAAAAGTTACAAAATCATTACAGTATTTTTCAAGAGATACTGCTTTATTTTAGCCCAAAAAGTGTATTGACATCAGTTTTATCATTTCAGTCTCTATCTTTTTGCAACTGATATTAGTGGGAAAAAATGAATCGAACTTTCATTTTATTTAACTCTCTGAAACATTGTAAAGTTCAGTATTTTGGTTTCAGGGATATCACTTCACTTAATAATGATAAAAGGCTTAATATACCAATCATTCACAGCTTTTATTTTAATGGACTGATGGGGTAACTTTTAATGAACATTTCTATACCATGGAATGAAGTGTGACTATTTTTTATGCTTAACTTGAAAAAAAAGTTAATTTTGTTGAGCTTACATTCAAGGGACAGTCATTTGTAGATTAGGTAGAATCATTGTATAAATCTTGAATGCTCTTTACAGAGTGTTGATTAGAAATTTAAATTATTTTTTATATCTCTTAAATTTTAATATTTCCTTGAGGAATTTTGCCTTTTAAGAACCTTTATAAATCATGTGGGAAGAGGAGATCTGGTCTAAAAAGTTAATAAGATTTTTGGATCCATCACTGATTGTTTGATTTAATTGATAAAAATTGAAACATTCTTTTATTGTCACTTGTTCTTTGCTCTGAAAATGTTGTTCACCTTTTGCATGAACTATCTATGTTGTTTAACCTGTTAACTTGGTTGATAAGTGGGGTTAAAACTTGCTAAAATTCTCTCTCTGTTTATTGGATAAAAAAATCTATTAAAGATATCAAACAAATTAAGATTGCTTAACTTTTATGAGATTATAAGCTATAGCGAATTTGATCTCTCATAAATCAATCAGTATTTTGTCTAGGTATTTCCAACTTTGTATTTTTAATGTTTTAGTCAATCTTATTTTCACATCTTGATGGGTATAAAAACCAGAGAGATGCCTCCACCAAAGAAAAGTTTTTTCTTGTGGATTCTATAGCTGATGAGAACTAAAGAATAGATTTTCCAAAATATCAAGAATACATTCAACAGAGAGTATAACAACTGAAATGTTATGATTATAACAACAATGAAGATGAAGAGTCTTATTTGATTACACTAGTGAATAATATATATTTATTTGTTTGAAGAATTAATGGCTCTTAAAGTTATTAACATTAGGTTTATTATTATTATTGGATAGTTCACTTCAGATCTGGGAATTTATACAAAAGACAATTATACACTGTTCTTGCTTAATTTGAATACTATTGCAATATTAGAATAACTTTCTCTTGTAAATAAATCTCATAAACAAGTGTGTTATACATAAGCAAAGTCATATGTGAAGGCCTTTTTCAATGTTGTTAATGTGGCAGGGGTTAGGATTTTCTCTCTCTTGACAATGTTCATGTCTTTCTATTTTTTTGAAAAACTTGCTGTTATTAAAATTCAATACAGTATACACTATACTGACAAATCTAGGCATCCAGAATGATAAATATGATAGTATTTAAGATAAAAATGATTTTGAGGTGTAAATTTGTGTTAAATTTAAAATCTTACTTGTAAATATATGTATATTTTCTAACATCACAATGTTGTTTTTTTTTTTTCTTTACTTGTGGTTATGATTTAAGCATTTACCTTTCAGTTTCATATAGTGCCTATCGTGCTCGAATTTGTCGTCAGATGGCTAGGGTCTCACCAGAAATGCATCATCTTTATCTTTTGGGTTATAACCCAAACTTAAATAAATTTCAAAACAAAAGTGAGTAATTACTGCACACAAGAAACCATCGTCTAAAAACAATATCGTACCGTTGTTGTGATTCCTACCAAGCAATTCACTGCTGTTTATAGAGTAGCTACAGCACAGCTAACCATTCCAACAAGATACCAGAAGACTCATTCCTAGAGGAAATACAATTTTCTTCTTGGAAGATTATTGTATTACTAAGCTTTATTAGCAATATGAATTTTATCCTTTGTACAATGAATTATTTAGTTTACATGACATTGGGTTTTTATAGTTCTTTTCGTTTTTAATATATAAACAACACTAATTTGTCAATATAAATCTGAAAACATTGCTCTTTGTTATACACTTATTGGTCAGTTAACCATTTATTGGATTCTGTATTTGGTGCTGGGGGATATTTTGTTACTTCCCCACTTAGCAGAGTTCCAATATTACTATTAGTATGCTCATTGATATACTAACACTGAATAGATGGAAGGAAATAAAAATAGTTTATATAAATATATATAGGATTTAATTCATATACATAAAACAGAAGAAATATTACAACAATACACAAACCTGTCCCAAACATGAAATGTATGAGAAGTATATAAAAAGATGTACCAAAATAGTGAAAAGTTTTGTTTTCAGTCATTTAACCAGGTGGCCTTACATTTCAGCACCAAATTGCAATAACATCATTCACTGGATAGTGAGACCAAGTCTGTTCAATGAACAGAGCTGTAAACAGTTCTTATCTATTCGAATCAAACAGAATCAAAAAAAGAAGAGAAAGATTTCTGAATTCTCATGTGTTTTCTGAAGACATGGCTATTAATTCAAGGGAAGACAATTATTTATAGTCTCCATACACTCTGTTATATGTAACTATAATGAAAAGGAATAATAATGAAATACTAACTTTTCAGACACTTCCCTTTTTAGGCTTGGAAACTTGATTTTTTTTTTTTCCCCATGTGTGAAGTCCTGAATTATTATATACTCTTTTCTACAAAGAAAAGATGTACCTAGATATTCATGAAACATAGCATAGTCTGGCATAAGGCCTCATTTACAGAGCATTCAAAGATTCAAGCTCATTAACAACTGGAAAATTTTTTTTAAAACATGTTTAATTAAATCTCTTATACATTTAGCTTTAAATGGCAGTTAAATATTTTCATATTGAATATGGTATTTAATAATCTTTATGATATTAAAAACACTAAGCATGTTGAATATTTAATAAAAAGAAAATTGCAATATTTTTTTTTTTCACTTGTGTTGCACGTTGTCTTATGCTAGTTATCTCCCTTTGCAATCACTGCTAAAGCTTATCATATGTGCATGCACTGTTTCTTACTACTGACATTTCAGCTGGAAAACAAGGCCTTGTACGTGCTGGCTCCATGGAGTCTCTCATTGGCAACAAAGTTAATTCTGGCACAAAATTGCATGATGACAGTATGTATGCCTCATCTTAATCATTGTCATGAAACAAATCATTATTAACAATGAATTTTTTAAATATTTTTTTCTCTTTTACAATTTAATAGTTGTTATGCCTTTTACTTTTATTTATCATTTTATTTTTGATTTACTTTGTTTTCATATTTTTATAAGTTGAGACAATATCATTTAGCATATTAATTCTTGATTTGATTAATTTCAATAGATGGTCACATTTGAATAAAAATGCTTCACTTAAAAAGCCTGAGAATTTATGAGGATGATTTGAAAAGTTCATAGGCTGGTATCATGTCTGCTGTTGATGACTTTTGGGGCCATTGGGATCCAAGCCCTGCAGCACTGGTGGAAGAAGTGTATTGACTAGACAGGGGAATATATTGAAAAATAAGCCTCATTTGGTCACATCCCACTAGAGTATATTGGTCAGCCTATGAACTTTTTAGCTTATTCTTTTTGTCCCATAAAAATAAACATTGAATAATGATAATCATTCTGGAAAATGAAGAAAAACTTTTTTATAAGCACCTAACAAAAAAATGGATTAGAATTTTATAGACCAACCATTTACTTGTATATCTTATAAAAATTACCTTTAAGTCCTTATAAAAAGAAAAATATGAGAAATAAGCATGTCAACAATTTATTTATGTGTGTTGTATGTATAAATTAAAGTGTCAAAAGAGACAGCAATATATTGGATGGCTTTTGCCCAACCTCAATTATAGAAATAGATTCAGACAGATGTGTGATGTTATGACTAAAATAACTAGTATTCATGGGATGTGAATAGGATTTAACTCTGACTGTGGAATAGTTGTTGGGATATACCATCTCTGAGGTGGTAACTGCTCTTAGGCTTTTCTCAGGCTACAGTAGCAAAGGTACACCAAGAATATGTGAATTCCAAACAAATACCAGTGGCACAAAAAAACTGTAGGTACCAGCGGATAATTGAAGAATGAGAATACTTACAAAAGTATCATTATTGACAGTATCGCATCAGTAACTGCACCTGGGTCAGAGAACATTATCAACCATGAAAAACTATCTTGACTGTTTAGAGAAATCATGTTTTCAGCTCTTTCAGACCAAAGGCTGAGTTCATGTATGAAACAGACTCTATGAGGCTATGTCAGCAGGGTGTTGTGCAAGCTTGCAGTGGTAGCTCCATACTGGTGTTAGTTGTGTTCTGTTGAACTTCACAAAGAAACTGCTGTCTGTCTGTGTGGCATACACAGGTCTTGTTTATTTTGGAGCCATGCTTAGTGTAATGGTTATCATTGTAGGAAATGGAATCAGTGACCCAAGTTCAAATCCTGGATGAATCTGTTTGTGTTTCACATCATGTTAATGCCTTTGGGAAAGGCATTAATTTATCTGTTATCCCCAACTCCAGTAGTAGGGTAAACTGGGTTTTTTTTAAACCTTGGCAACCAGCCTAAGAGAAGGAAAACTGAATTCAAGTCGGCTGTATTCTACTTTGTTACATCCTGTTCATGGTGAAGGAGTTTGGTAAATATATACGCAGATCTTGTCGTAAGCCATTTGCATTCCTTTACTCTCATCATATTTCTTGGTGCTGATTTGTTCTTGCAAGATAATGCAATTGCCCCATTCTGTGCGAGTGGAAAAAATTGGTTGTATTAGGATGACTTTCAGGTTCTCCATTGTACTATATATTTGCCAGATTTAAAGTCTAAAAGACATGTTGCAGATTTCATCAAATTCCCTGCTGCTACATGAACAAACACAGCTGAAACATACCTCTATTGATACACCCATCCAATGACTTTAGCACTTTGTAGACTCTATGCTCTATTAAATAGCTGCTTTATTCAGATGAAAAGAAAGACTACATATTATTAAGTAGTTATATATTTTTTTTTTTTGGCCTTTTCTTGTCAACTGTGAATGGAGGCAGTTTTTAAAAAATTATCTGAAATCTGTTATAATCTGAGTACACATACTTTCTATCATCATTGGTCATCATTGAGGATGTGAGTACAACTATGTTATTGTGTTAAAGATGTTTTCTGTGATTAGTTAATTTTTAAGTAAGAACATTTATTACATGCAGTTGATGTCATGTTTGAATGTATAGTCTGTTGGTGTAGGTTTAAATGTGTAGAAATCACAGATCAAGATCATGTGACCTTGAATTCCAGAGGCTGTAGGACAATGCACTTGTGTCAGATGCATTAAGGTATTTCAGCTCCTAAATATGAAAAGGCCAATAAAAAAATTTAAAAAATCAACACTAAATCCTTGTCTGTCACCTTTAATATATATTTCCATTTGTGAAAATGTATATAAATAATTGTATCCTTGAGAGCTTGGGCCACAACCACACCACATTTGTGATGGTTCTTTGCTATCATACCAAGTAGATTTTTATGGGATGGAGTTGCTAGCCTCACACCACTTGTTTTTTAATTCAATTTTTCCTTTTTGACAGTTGCCTTATCAAGACTACTATTTACTTATTATGGAGAAAAGATGGAAGAAAAGAAGGATCCATGAATTTCTCTAGGGCATTAGTGTGAAATAAATTGTAAAGAGCCTCATCCAGGATTTAAACTTGATTTGTTGAGTCCATTTCATTTAAAGAAAACTGTTATGCTGTGTATGCATCTGTACATAAATATATTGTTAATTTAGAAAAGATTAAAGAAACAAAATCAGATTTACAATGATCCTGAAGTCTTAACTAATATTTGCATATTTTGATTAGGTTCTTAGGCATCTCAAAGTCTAAATGGAAATTTAGAGGTTTTTTAATTTAGAAACTTGTTAGATTCTACCTAAATATTCCCTATTAATTTGTTCATGTTAATTATGTACAAAATCTTGAAATGAAAGATTTTATAATTTACTGAATTACCTTTAGGATCTTATAAAATGTTTATCCTAATTAGAATATTTCATCTATCAAACATCACTCCACTCAAAAAGGAAAGAAAATTCATCCATAAATATTATGAATATGAATCTGGTTTAATTAAAAAAAAAACAACTCTGTAATTTTTTTTTTTTTTGTTATTGTTTGTATTGGATGTAAATATTAACAAAAGCTAATCTAAAGTGAAGCACTGGGTGAAAGGCCAGAAGGTTTGTGTAATTCTTAGAATTTTAAGGCAAGTGATTAATGCTTAGAACTATATATCAATATTAGTGGCATGATTCTGTCAGCTATGAGGCTGCATTAATAGATTTTATTAGTATATGCTTTGGGGATTTCAAATTCTTTCTTTGACCTCAAAGTCAAATCAGGCTGTTGCTATGCATAGCTTTTTCTGCAATTTTCTTATGGCTTCTTTCTATTTTAGTTTATTTCTGAAGATTTTTCAAGAAATCCCTCCTTTTGGATGGGTGGGAAGTAAAACTGGTATAAAGTTCAGAAATACTTTGTACATACAAAGCGTGTATATATGCATGTACATATTATTAATTCTCATTGTGCTTGGGATAATGCCAAGGGATCTCTATTTGGCTCTTTCTTGGCTGTTTTGCTTTCATTATTTCTTTCGTTTATTTGATTGATTTTAGTTGACCAATTCTCTAAAATTTTTACATTTGGCAGCACATCTTGAATCTATACACCAGCAATGTGCATATAAAGTCTTTTATGACAGGAAATTTAAACCAAACTTTGTGGCCTGTCGTCCAATGCTTTATGCTTAAGTTGTCATTTAAAGATATTGTTTTTCTTTGTATTCAATATATAATCATATCAAGCATCCAAATGTAGACTTTTACTGGAAGATTGTCATCATTTTAGTCTTATTTTTGAAATTAAAAAAAAAAGTTTATTTTATCAATGATTTTCCATCTTCATAACTCATTCTATCTATTATGATTCTTTCAATACAAAATAAATTAATAAAGAAAAATTAGATATGTTCTGTCTTCCGACTTGAAGGGTTTAAATGTTCTATTATTGTTGAACTTTTTCTCATCACTTTGAACATTTTTATAAGTGTATGTAAGTAAATGTTCAGCTGTATCAGTAGTTGATATCCTATCAACTACTGATACAGCTAAACATTAACTTTGAAACGTTTTTTAACATTTTAATATATGAATATAATATGACAGTTTTAGATAGCAATATCCTAAATACTGTATAGTACAGTTACACTGAAATATCTTGAAAATAATGTTCATCATATAGCTAGAAATATATTTTCTAACCTTTTTTAAAAAAATGATTATTCATTACAAATAGTTTCTACTTATGGGTATCAATTATGAAGAGTAAGATTTGTGTTTTTATTATTTTTTTGTTTGGAACAATTTATTTTGAATATTTTTTTTTTTAACAGTATTGACAAAATTTTGAGAAAGATTAACTGCACCATTCAAAGTGTTGCTGTATTTATTTTTATCATGTTCTTTGACATTTTTATTCCATCTGGCACAAAATTTCATTCTTTATTTCCACAATTTGAAAATGTGGATCTCCCCTACCTCAATATTCATTTATTTAATCCAATAAAAAATATCTGATTTTTTAAAACTATCATTAAAAAAAAACTATGTGGTGATCTTTAACCATATTCCATGACTATTACAAAAATACATAAAAGAAAAGGATGTTTGTTAACTTATTTTTTATTCTTGAATAAATTATTTATGACAACCAGCTTCATTAATTTCATGTAATGCAAGTCCTACAAGCATTTGTATATCTCAAATAATTCTGTTCATCTCTGTAAATGAGGAGGGAAGTAGGTGTACAATGGGTTGTTTTAACTCTTCTAATAACAATGTAAGCTTCACAATCAATTCTGTTGTCCAAACTATATAGGCAGCAACAATATCCAAAGGGTCTAACAATTCTTTTGCCCTGTACAGACAGCCTTCCTTTTTGAACTTTTTGTGTTGTGTCCAAATTTTCATTGAAATTAGTGCATTTTAGTAAATTCTCCCAAGTGCACATTGCACAGTCTTGTTTTTGTTTGAGCATACTTTAACACACAAAACACCCTTTTCTTTTTCACTAAATGGCATTTCTATATCTGAAAAAAAAAATAAATCATTAAACATAGAATTTAGAGTTGTTTGTACACATGCCCTTAAAATTGAGATTATTTGAATGAAAATCGCTCAAATTATTAGATTATGAAATGATATCAATTTTTCTGAAACACTATTTCCTTTTCTTTCTTGATTTTTATTTTTAAAACTGAATTAGGCATCTAGACATTGAGTTGGCAAATAAAACCCGAATTTAATTGGAAATATGTTGGTCATTTGCCTATTTCTTATGTACTGCTCTTAAAGGTCTTTATATTTTTACAGTTTATGTTGCTGTGTCCTGTTGATGTTTCCTTCCAAAGGAACTATTACTTCAATGACACAACATATCATTAATATACAGGATCTCTTAAAAGTACTGCAATATTATCAAATTCCAATAAATATTCAGTGTTGGTCTTTGACATCTAAGCCCTTTTGAAGTTGCTTGATACATGAACTTAGAACTTTTTTGAAGTACTTCTTCTGACATTTGTACCATCAGATATGATCATTCCTTTTAGAGTAGGAATTGTTCTCAACAGATTTTTGTGAATGATTTTAGATTACTCTCAAGTAAGAAAAAAATCAAGTGAACTAAGTAGCGCTTCAACTGGACCATCTTCATTTTCATGAAAAAATGTCATATTTTCCTATGTTGTGGTACTGTAGAGCCACCTTTTGTGTTTGTTTATAATTTTATTTTCAAAGAGTCATAACAAAATAATGTTAAAAGATCTATTTAATGATAAACTTTGTTTAATATCTTTAATTATTTGTTTTTATAGATAACTTCAAATGTTAGAGAATTAAAATTTTTATTACTTCCTTGAAGCAAAGTAATCAATCTTGTTTAAAAAAAAATGTTATTTGACATATTACTTAAGAATACATTAATAATTCTATTATAATATTAATAATAATTGTATAAAATGTTTTATTAAATTAAAACTTGTTTTACTTCTTTACTATTTAGAAATTCAGTCTTTTTGTTTTTGATAATATTTGCATTTGTATTAACCCAATACTTGCCAGAATTATTTGAGGGAAATTTTCTTAACTAGCTATGGAGCCTTCTAAAAATAATGTTTATGCAATTCAAATTTGGCACAAATATTCATTATATGTAAAAAGTTCTGTCCCATCTAGAAGACATTGGTAGAATCTAAAATTTCATTTAAGAGGAACAATGGTGGTTATTGGGTTAACAACAATGTTTATTTACTTTGTTCTGCACTACATTACAAAGTAAATTTGAATTTATATTACTAATATATTTGTATTCTTTTGTCTTTCTACATATACATTTTTTTCTTTCAGGCATTTTAAATGCTCATTATGTCTCTCTCATATAATTTGTGACTCATTTTAACTTCTTTTTTTGTTTTGTTTTAGCTTTTGCCATTCTTTAATTCTCTTGTCTTATTGCTAACAAATTCTAATTATTACTTGTTCAGTGTCAGGTCGAGGTTTGCATTCAGATATGTCTTTGAGAAAAAGATCAAGTTCCATGGAAAGTCTGCCAACACCAGATGCTGCTTTTGAAAGCCAAGGTCCACTTTTTTGGGCCCCAGATCGTGTGGCTCGGGCCCGCACATGTAATGAGAGTTTCAGGGCTGCTGTGGACAGATCTTATAATGCTCCTCACATTATACAAAACATGGAAACTCGTAAGTGAACAAAACTTTTCTCTTGAGAATGTAGACATATACAAGAGATAATTTGATATATAAACACACAAAGTTCTTGCTAAACAATAGATATTTTTTTCTTCTAAACTTATAAAGAATTATACCGTACAGTCTATTTTTATTCCATATTTGGTTCATATACAGAATATATACAGTGAATAGATGACAATAAAGAAATTGTTCAAAACTGTTTGGTAAATCAAAAAGTGCTCAAATGCTGACCAGCAGAGCAGGATAAAATATAAAGTAAATTAAAATCTCTTATTATAGCAGTGTATAATAAAAGGTGAGATTTTAATTTCTTTTATATAAATGCCTAATTACAAAAAGTCTATATGCTAATTAAGCAATTAGAAAAAAAGATACTTTTTTTTAGGCAAGTTCAAACCCCAAAGTAGAATACTATTACAGACTGAAAACAATGCATTTATACATTTTGTCTTTTGATCTTATCTGTTTAGATTGACATAAAGATTGCACCAAAAATGATGGAAAGTGTTTTGTAATTTTTTTATATGACTACATAAAGGAACAATATTTCAAACTTTGAATCTATACATAATGGTTACTACTTGATGAGCTATTAATATATTATCAACTTTCTATTTCAACATTTGCCTAATATTTTTATCTCAAAGTTTTATCTAATTAAAATAAAAATCAAGAATATTTGTGCTTTCACCAAGGGATATTTATTGTCTTTTGTTTAGCATCATAAAATCTTATATATCTTTGTTTTTGGTTTATGAAGGTTGATGTGATAAAATTGTCTTGTATTACAGTTTTTTTTGTTTTGTTTTTTTCAAAGTCTTTAATATATTGTTTTACAAGTGAAAATATTTAAATATCAGCTTATCTAAAAGAGTTTATGATAAGAATCATGATCACCTGATGTTATAAATCTCTTGTTAACTGGTCTCGTTATTTGATCAACTGGATTCCAATTGCTTTTACTGTTGTTAAAGAATATTTGTTCTTTTAAAGATATTAATAAAGTTAAAAGAAAGGTCCACATATATAAAATGCCATGTGAATCCATAATAATATTATATACACATGCTGTTGTTTAACAAAACAGCTGTGCAACCAACAAAGGCTCCATCAGATGAAGACTCTAAGTCAGGTATGGTTTGGAGGTTCCACTTGCTGAAAATGTTTCAGTGATGTATTAGAAATATAATTTTTGGTTATTTTAGACTTGAAAAAATAAAATATAATTCATTTATGTCTTAAATTATTTTTAGCTCACTGATAAATGGATTAAGGACAAAGTTAAGGACCAATTTTTATAAATTTTACCTTTTAGTTTGATATTCAGAAAGTATTGAACATAAACAAGAACTTGCTGAGGAACATAAAGTTTTACTTTTTTTTTTTTCTTATGATGGGTCATACTTTCCTGTAGACAGAATATTGATCAAAACCTTAGTCTAAAATAAACTAACCATAAAACAAAAACTTAGAAAAAAAAAACAAAAAAAAAAACTGGTCCACTCCATTTAACAGGAAAGTAAGTAAATCTAGTCTTGAAAATCTTGTAAACTCAAATAAGAAAAATTGTCTTCTAATTGATTAATTTTTAGAAAATTTTCCTACATGATTTTTTTTTTTTTTTTTTTTCCTTTTTGAATATCTATTTCCAAAGAAATAATTGCTATTAGTATTATCAGTTATTACTGTTATATTATACATGAGAACTTTTTTCCTAAATTTCATAGTCCAAAGTTAGGGGTGCATGATATGCACAGATAATTACAGTAAACTATTTAGGAGGTTGGTGCCCTGCTCTTTGCTTCAGTTGATTTCCGGCAAGCTGCCAAGACAGTAACTTTCTGCTTTAACTTTTGCACCTGACAAACCTACCAATTTCAAACTTTTATTTTTGAGGGCTTTTGAATGGATGACTTGTTTCTATGCCTTCTCTTTTTAAAGACCAAACCTAAAATTATTTTAATTATTAAAATCTCCTTTAAGCAGACAATTCTGTTTCATGAAGCAATATTGACCAATGAAATTGTTTAACCAGTAGCTTTTTGATTTTTAGAAAATATATTTTTCCAATTAATTGAGCTATTAATCACTTTTTATGTTGACCCCCCAAGATCAATGCCATACTCAAAACAAACTCCCTATTGTTTGCAAAAAATCAGCTTGCTTTTTGTTTTACTTTACTCAATGCATTTATTATAAAGTATTTTTATATTTCTACTTTATTAACTATTTAGTGAGGTTTTTATCTACTTCTAACATCCAGACTCTCAATACTTTTCCACAAGCTTTCAATTTTCTGTTATCTTTCAGTAAACTGATCAGTGTCAAATTATATGAATAACTCCTCATCTCCAGTTAAAAAAAGAAATGACCATTATTGTATTTATTTCAGTTGAAGAGGAAAATAGTGATAATGGATCTAACATTGGCCATGGGCAACTTCCAGCTCATGTACATAGGCCTGTACCTCATAAAGATAATCATATCTCTCAGGAAGTACATGGTCCACCTCCACCAATTACCAAGGCCACTAAAAAGAAAGAACGTGACAATCGTAAAAGTGGAGGGTTATTTAAAGGAATTTTCAAGTAAGACATCATTTTTTTTCTCAGACAAATATAAAATTCCAAATATATATAAAAATAATCTAATAATTAAAGAACAGTTTCATAGAGATTACTGATAAAATGTTGAAGTATCATGAGACACAGTTTAGAAAGATCTGAGACAAAACTTAAATATTTATAAAATTCTTATCCAAGAAAATACTCCAACTGTTTAAGTAAAGCATCAAAGTACTGAAAATCTGAATTAAAGTTTTTGTTTTTATCAATCTATTGTAAATTTAGTACTTACAAAATGAATAACTTCTTTTTAATTCATTTCTATTTTTAAATATATTTATTTTTTAAGACTTGAATGCAAAAATAATTTGAAGAAATTTTATTTGCTTATAAAAATTGCAACTGATTGTTCCTTTTGAGCTGAAGAAATTGCAGGAATGAAGACTTTTTATGCAGTTATTTCTATGGGGGATGATTGTAAAATTTCAATTATTAAATAAATTCCAAATGAAACTGAAAATTTTTCAGGTACACAAAATGGGTTATAGCTGTTTCAAAAAAAAAATATTAATATTCAAAATCAGGTACTTGTTTAGAATTGGGTCTGTTCAGAAATGCCAAGAAATGGAAACAATAAAATGTTTCCATTACACAGTATTATGTACAATATAGTATTCTGCCGTGTTTTAAATTTAACTCAGCAGACTCAACCCTAATGCCCTGCTGAGGGGTAAGTCCCACCACCGCAAAAAAAGGAGTGTTCTGTATAAACTGCATCTGGTAGTCAAGATCCAGTTCTGGGGAGTGTGGAATACTCTTTCATTACTGTCACTCCTAGGTTCAAAGTAGTAATATCTATAAGGGTCCCAACTATAGGTCAAATAGATCTGTTTGAAAATTTTTGTATTGTGAAAATTCTTATATGTGAAACCATATAACTGTATGCAAACAAATGATTATTCATAAATAAAAGTGATATTAAGAATATAATTGCAATGCAACATTGAAAATATTGTTATGATTATGATCAAATATTTACAAATGAATCAGAAACCCATAATGGGTTAGTATGCAATTAAGTGAATGGAACCATGTAATTATATATTAATTATTAGTGTTGAATAAGAAGACTTGAAACCATATAATAATGTGTAAATTATTTGTATCAAATTTTGGCATTAAATAACCCATAAGGAGTTGATATACCATTTAACAAATGAACCAAGAGCTCTAATGATTGAAAAAAAAAAAAGAAAATGCATTCTACTTTATGAAATTATTCTATACTTACTTTTTATTGTTGTTTTTTCTTTTGTTCTATAATGTTGTCTGCTCTTTTGATTTCATTTAAGTCTAAAAATACTTTTCTATATTCTTTATAATATTGGTTGACATAATATTGTGTATATTTATTCACATTCCAGAACAGACACTAATTTAGTACATAAAGTTACATTTTCAATTACAAATTTATATCGAGGATTTTTAACTGGATTTTTTTTTTTAAAAAAGCAGATTGCAATTATTGATTTCCTCATTAGATTGTAACTTATTTCTTGCCTGTAATTTGGTTTAAGATAAGCTTACCTCATTGTTAAAGTAAAAAAGAAATAAACTTCTTTACTGATAAAAAAAACCTTATTGTATTGATATGTAAAAGTTTTGTCTTTCTAGTTGCCTGAAAAATTAATTTCATAATTTAAAAAAAAAAAGATTCTCTCTTAAACTTGTATTTATTTTTATATGTATACAAGTGTGTGTGTGTGTATATATATATATATATATATATATATATATATATATATATATATATATATATCTTTTTTCTTCATAGATTTGGTAAAAGCAATAAAGAAGATAAGGCAGCATCCAATAAGGACCAAGCTGCAGAGAAAGAGAATTCTGGGAAACAAAAGAATGATAAACCTTTGCCAGAAGTTTTAGAAATGGATCGGAACTGGAAAAATCCAAGAGCTGACAAAGAAAGGTTGGAACAATTGTCATATTATATTTTGAGGGAGGCACTTTGAAATTGCACTTCTAAGATAACACATATTGTCTTTCATACATAGAATATAATGTTAAATAAAAAATTACACAAATCCATTTCTTTGATTTAATGATGTAATTCAAATCCTCCTGGCATATCTCATTCTTGTTCTTAATAATGATCAGATAATGATAAAGGAAAAGGTTATGGGGAGTTCTTATATTCTCTTAATCCTCCTATACTTTCCCTTGTAAGGAAACAAGAAATATTGAGTAAAAAAATTAATAAGGTGTGTGTGTGTATATATATATATATATATATATATATATATATAGTATTATTCGGTCCAGTTAAACCAGAGTTGGGAGTAATTCCTTCAGGACAAGAAAATCATTCAGGAGCTGAACATTTAAATTTTCCTGAAGAAGTTCTGTTAGATTTTTCTTTGTGTTTTTGGTTCACACCAGAAACTGAAAAACAGGATGGAAATAAATTTATAATCCTAAATTAACCGGCCTTTGGTTTTTTTCTTTAAAGGAAAAAAATAAATAAATAAATAAAAAAAAAAAAAAATATATATATATATATATAGAGAGAGAGAGAGATAGCATCTGTTGGTCTTGTTGAGACTATGAATCTATGCCTGGGTCTCTACATAAGGTTGTTTTGAAAACAGCAGTTGCCCATACTTTAATATAAACTCCGGTCTTTTGTTTTTAAACTCTTTCTATTATATCAACTACCATTTGCCTAATGAGTAGAGTGTTCACCAATGGTCCAGGAAACTGGGGTTCAATCCCAGGTCGAGTCATACCAAAGACTCAAAAAATAGTTCTTGATGCCACCTTGCTTAACACTTAGCATTATAAAGTAAGGATCAAGGGTAAAGTGGAGTAATCCAAGGAATGGAGTAGTGCCCTCCCCTACACCTCGGTGTAGTAGCTATTGAAAAGGGAGCCTTTGGGTCACTCTCGACTATGGTCGCCAACTTTATTTTTACTTATTGTTAGGTAATAAGTTTTTTCTCTTTTTATGAGATGAATAGATACACAATCTTTGTTTCTTCAACCAATCTCATTGGATTACTACTTTAGCTGTTCTTGCTTTAATAAAAAATAACTCACTATAGGATGATTAAGCTTAATGCTGAGGAAAAAGAAAAGCAGAAAACTCATCCTATATGGTGAGATTTTAAGTTTCATAAACTGATCATAAATTTATCCATACTACTTTTTATTGCTGCAATAATCAGACATAACACCGAACTATGTAGTAGTAATATGATATTTATGCCTCTTTGGTGGCCATTATACTACAAATATTAACACAATATTATTTTGTTTAAGTCTTAATTTTTAAATTTATTATTATACTTACATTGTAAATTGTATGCTAAAAATTTGTTCTGGGATCCCACTGGTAAGCATAGAAAGTTTAGTGTTTACAGTTCCTTAAAGCATGCAATGCCAGACAAATGGGCAATGTCTTTCCTTTTCTTCAAGAAAGTTTTAAAAGATGGGAAAACTTGTGTGAAAGAAAAGATTAGTGTTGAGAAGGTTGTGTATGTATTTACTCAGCCCCTCTGCCATGAGCTGGATATGACTCAAGTTCAAATTTTTAAGTGGGATAAAGCTGGTTTGAATTCAGTTTTCTTTCTTCTAAACTAGTTGCTTTACCTAGGCTAAAGAGCCCAGTTTGTCCTATTATTAAAACCATTGCTGGAAGAAGAATAGATGGATTCAGGCCTTTCTTGAGGTCATTATCACAAACTGAAATCTAAAGTCTCATCCTGAATTTGAACTTGGGTTGTCTATTCCATTTCCTATGATAATGACCATTATACTTAGGAGGCTCTGTAGCCCACCACCACCACAGTTAAACTCTACTAGTACAGAAAGTGCAAGACAAGTTCCAGCATCTTGCCACACTCCAGTTACTAATAAGATTCAATAGATGCACCCTGAAATGTTTCCCTTAACTTTCTTTTGACCAAAGCTAACATACATGGTTGAGGTAATTGATTATTTCTCACTGGTTCTAACAATTAGCATTTGAATCCAGATAATATTGTGATATGTTAGTCTCATGAGACCTTAGATTTAGATGCAGGCCTGAGCAAGGTTGTATAGAAGACCAGTAATTACTTATGCTGCAAGTCTCCACTCTCCACCACACCATGAATTATAGTAGGATTTGTAACTAAATGTTAGGTCCTGAAATAAATTTAGTAACTTTCACTTTAAGATTACAGTTTGTATAAAATATTTAACTACTTCACATGAAATAAATAAATAAATAAATAAATAAAAAGAAAAAGATTTTTCTCGTTTGCAGTATTACATTGTATTTTTTTTTCCAGGCCTCCTGATCACCCTAAATCTCCATATCTAGCCTCCCGTGCTCCTGCACCAAGACAGCGGCCAGGCTATCGCGAACCCCACTACACAGAGCCTTATGTTCAGAATATACCCACTTCAAGGACTGATAAAATTCAGCAGTTGAGGGAAGAGCATCAACGAAAGCACCAAGAACGCCAGGGGCGATATCCTTTGGAGGATCAAGAAGAAATGTATGAAAGACACTTACAAGAATTGGAAAGAAGGGTTAGACACATTTTTAATGGTTTACACCTCTTGCTTTTATTTCTTAATGACATATTTTTAAAACATTTTTGGTAACATTTTCTACATTTACTTTAATAGAATAAATTCTGTTGACCACCCTATTGGCTAGGGCTGGATTCATTGACTTTACCTCTGCAGAAGGGTAAGATACTCATTCCCGCAATGAGATTACTTGTTGGCCTTGGGTGGTAACATGCAGTTATTGAGGATGAGATTTTAGTGGTAGAGCAGTCCGTGACCTGCAACCCTCTACTTTGACCCCTATTGGAGTTGACAGGTGGTTGGAGAGGCCCAATCCAACCAATCAGCTGATCATATAATGCCCTAGCACCTATATGATTGTTTTAAATGTATCTGATCAAGAGTTTGGAGAGTGTGGAGTACTTCTTTATTGCAATTACTCCCAGATTCTCTCTTACCTAAAGTTGTAGTACCTGTTAGGATCCTGTTTATGGATCAAATTGAACTGTTCAATCATTTACTAAGGATTATTATTTTTAGTTATTTGAAACCATACAGCTGTGTGTAAATTGTTCATATTAGATAGAATAATTGATATATAAAATTACTAATGTTAAATAGTAATACTTGAAATACTGTGTGCAAACAAATGATTAATATTGAATAGAATTATTAGTGTGAGCAATACCTGAAACCATTAATTTTGACTTATACTAATAGTTATTATGTATAATAACAGTAAAATGCATTGCATCAACCGATCCTACTTAACAAGGCTCCTTCTTTAAGCAAGAAGGTTTTCTGCTAATATGCTGAAGTAGAGTGCCAGTGTGTGGGTTGTGATAACCATGAAACTTTTGTTGACAACTGGTGCTACAAGAAATAATTTGAGATTATTTAAATCATCTGAATATTATGTTACTATTTAAGATCTCTTTACTGAAATATCTCAAAATTTCTGTCTTTAGATGTGCAAACTTATGAAGATATATCTTGTAACCTGATTTGGTTGTCATGTAGTGTGTCTTGACAGGAATAGCCTAACAGAGGCCATCCCTCTCCAGGTCTACAACTGACTTGAATTTAGTTTTCCTTCTCCTAAACTAGTTTCTTCTTTACTATTTACCCGTAGCCAAAAAGAGAATAGTTGGATTCATACTTTTCCTGTGAGTATTGTGAAATGCAAACAGCCTCAGGTAGCTGTGAGTTCCATTACCTACAATGATAATCGCTATGCCACAAGTGCCACTATAAACTTATAGTAGGAAACAAAAGAACAGTCTAGATGACAATAAAATCAATTAGTTATTTTTTAATTATCACAATTCTGTGAGTATGAAAAAAAAGATTTTATATAATTTATATCGATGCTTGTTTTGATTTGATTGTTTACATTTTGTTTGTTCTTTTTCAGAAATTTAATAATCAAAATCAGCATCACCCACCACAGCCACCATACCCAGAAGCTGAGTATGCTATAGTCAATAAGATTCGCCATCCAGGGGGGCGGCACAATCCACATGAAAGGTATGCCTTCCCTGCTCTCTCTTGGATGTGATCCTCCCCTAGATTAACATCTGGTGAACAAGCAGACAGGTAGGCAGGCAGGTTTCTGTCAGAACAGGCACCATGGCCAGCACCCTCTGCACAGGCTCTTCCCACTGTTGCTGGTAGTGAATAGCAACAACTCTCTCTTTCTCTCTCTTTAGCTAGTCAGCAATTGGTCAACCAGCATGATTGATTCTTTTTACAAAATCTTATCACTGTTGTTATAGATACCTGCTTATCTTCATACAAAGCAACAATTGCACAATTGTTTTCTCAGCTAAATATAAGTTCCTTTATTAGTAATTTCAAGAATGATTCATTAGTTTTGAAGACATTTACAAAAAGGGTTAACTCTTAGAGTTCATAACACATCTCCTACACTGTATCACCATTTTACCAGTATGGAGATCACACTCAAACTGGAGTGGGTAAATTTGAGTTCAAATGAATCAATTTTATTGGAGTACACATTTTTACATTTGCAAAAATGTTAAATTTTAAAGAAGTAACTCTAGGAATTTGATTTACAATCTATACAGTACTAAAATTTCTGTATGTATGTATGTATACATGCATACATACATATATATGTGTGTGTGTGAGTATTGTGTATATATGTGTATGTGTGTGAGTATATAGAAAATGTGTTTGCATGTGTGTAAGTATAGCGTATATATATATATATATATATATATATATATAACATTATATCATCATCTCACTTATCACCTTTCTGAAAATAGTGTAATAAAACATTTAATTATAAAACACAACAATAGCACTAACCAACTTACATCTTCCGATGTAAGGAAGATTCTCAAAGATGACACAATAATTATATATAAAAACAATAATAAAAAACAAATACAAATCCTAGAAGCAATATCCATAAAAATAAAAAAACAAACATAAATAAAATAGCATTTAACACATGCACCAACATATTAAATATTTTTAATAACTAAAACCATTAACTCTATTAGTAAACTCTTTTTTTTTTCCAACTGAATGTTTTAAAACAAAATGCTGAAAATATTCCGACTGACAACTTAAAAAAAAATACTACAAATGATTAAAAAATGAAAATAAAACTGTCAACTCAAAACTACCTACCCCTGATGGTCGAAAGCACTTGGGCAAAAGATATGAGACAATTCCTTTACCACCTAGATCCTGACACAAAAAAATAACAAGGAAACTTGAAAAAATAAAATCAAAAATAATAAACACTGTTCCATCATCTTTAACAAAACTTGTTTGTATGATAACTTGCTGCCTAAATATACACTCTGCAAAATAAATAAATATATATATATATATATATATATATGTGTGTGTGTGTTTTTAGTGATTTCTTTTAATGTAAATGAAAGTTCTTACCCATTTTGTTACATTTTGATCCACCTTTCATTATGTTAGTTCATTTTCAATATCAGCCTTCAATATTCTTCAAGTATATATTTACTCAGCATCTCTCTGCTACCAGCAGGATATGACACAAAGTCAATTTTTAAATGTAACTAGTTTGAATTTAGAGTTTTCCTTTTCTTAAGTTGGCTTACCAAGGTTAAAGGACCCACTTGGCTCTACTATTTACCTATACCTGTGTGAAGAAGAGACAGATTGATACCTTTCTCAAGAGCATTAGTGTGAATTGAAATACAACTACTAAATACTGTCATCTCTGAGTGTAGTGTTGCCACATGACTAATATTTTAGTATAAAATTTGTGTGTATATAGATTCTATATTATGTTTTATGAAATACCAAATGTCAGGCATGCATTTTAAAATCCTATCTTTATATTCTGTGGATTTGTTTTATTTATTGCATTTAGTTTTCATGCACATCAGACTTTAAAGTCAGTTGATGTTGTCAAAGCACTTGTATCAATGTTGTCAATAGAAAATACCAATTTTTTTTTTTTTTTTTTTTTTTTTTTTTTTGTAATTATCATAAAATTTTTTAACAATTCATGTTTGTTTTAAATACATAAACAATTCCACTTTTTTTCTCTTTAAGAACTTTTTATTTAACTCTAAAAAATTTTACCAAATGTTCCCTATGGATTGTAGATTTTGAAACTCTACCTCCATGCCTTTGATGTTGTTACCACAATGTTTCAGCCAATTCATTCTTTGACCTTCATCAGGTGTATAATACATTAAGAAAAGAGGAGAACGAGGAACTCTATTTCTTCAGGATAATACATTATCTGAATTAGTTCATTGAAGCAATATAAGATACATAGAAAAAGCTATTACTGTCGCCTAAGGTCATTCAGGAAGAAAGATTGGACAAATCTGGTATGGCAGAAATGAGGTCCAGATAATTAATGGTGAACACTCCTGGAGAGTGAGAAAATGAAGAGGTGTCATATATCAGCTTATATAGATTTTAACACAACCTTGTTTTACTTTTGAGGCAAAGAACCCTCCCCTTTCTCGTATGGCTTCAATTTACCCTAGCAGTGAAGTAAAATATTAGTTTTGTCTGTATATTTAATGTGGCTTAAATAAACTAATCCACATTATATACTTGAGTTTTATTTTTAACCATTTTCTGAAGAAATAAAGTTTTTGTTTCTCTTGCAATATAGATATATATATATCTGATCAGCTGAAATGTCGTGGTTGAAACATGAAGAAGGCTGGAGGAGTAGGAGGAGGAGTAGGGGTTCATTATGTCTGAACAAAATAAATGTTTGACTCTTCTCAGAGTTATAGACTCATATGTTCCATAGAGATGCTGTCTTTCTCTTAGATGCTAAAGATGAATATCTTAAATAAACTTCTTTATTAGTAACATATTCACTATACACATTGATGTTTATTGATATTTTAAAAATTCCTATCTATATTAAATCTGTATGTAAATATGTGTATATATATATATATATATATATATATATATAGTTTTTTATATGCATGTATAAAGAGTGTTTAGTATTGGTACTAGAGCATATATATCCAAATTAGACACAATCAATGGTGCTTAGTAAGTGTCAATTTCTTGAATTTGCAATCAGAGGATTTGATCACAAAGGCAAGTACCATTGACTCTGTGTCTACATTATCCTAACTTATATATATAGTATGAATAAAAAAACACTCTTAAACATTGATAAAAAAAAGTTTTTATAAATGTGTTGATTTTCCTATTTAATAATATCTAAGAAAAAAAATGATTACTTCCAAATTTGAAAACTGAATGAGAATGAAAATTTAACTCTAGTAATTTGCTAAAATAAAAAAATCCAAAGAAAATTTATTTTTTGTATCAGTACATTTTTGACTAATTTTTACATCTTTGTTTTATCTTAGTGTTTCAATCACATACTTTCAAGCCTTCCTCAGGTGTGTGTTCTATTTTAAAGTAAAACTAAATGACTTATGAATCTGTTGGGTTCTCTTTGTTATGGCAGTCCATAATGATGTTGATGCTTCTATTTAGGAAGGAGTGAATGATTCTAATTAGCATTATTATCTCTTTCATATTAAGAATTCAGATAATTACAAAAATTATTTAATATGAACTCTGACTCCTCATTTGAAAATTGACCTGGAAATTATTTTATTCTTTAAAGTTAGAGCATTTGAAGTGTATTCCTTTGATTAAAAAAATGTGACTGATGTACTTGTTTTTTTTTTGTTTTTGTTTTTTCTGGGTTAAACATGCAACTAGAATTTAGTAACATATAGAAAATAAAGATGATGTCTGAATAACCTATTTGCAATAATTAGAATAATGAACCTAAAAAAATTCAGCTCCAAATATTTAATTTATAATATTTTTTTATTTTTTTCTCTTTTGAATAGGATGAATGTGCACCCCAATTATCAAGAGCAATCACATGCACCACCTTATGTTCCACCCTATGCGCCACAGCCAAATGGAGATGAACGTTTTTACCCTCCAGACTATCCAAGCGAGTCCCATCCAAAGCATCCTCCTCCTTATCCAGCAGGATCCAGGGAAGGTTGGCATGGCAATGGCTACAGAAGTCAACCCCCACGTCCACAACCACGTCATCACAGGGATAATCCTCATTACAAACCACAGGACAATTCTCAAAGCAGCCATGAGCCATGGATTTACATTCGGCCTGGAGGACAGAGTGCCCCTCCTTCATGGCCCTCTTCAGTCCCCATAGAGTCTCCAGCTGCTACAGGGGATATATATGATTACCATTCAAATGGTAGATATGACTATGCAGACCCCACTTATGCTGTTATTCCTGCTGGCAGAAGGACACCAAACTCTTCGGCTAATGTCTGATTTTCCCCGACCCATAATTAAAACAGAAAACAAATGTTTTACCTTTCTTTTTTTTTAATTGATTTACCATTGCAGCACTAATATTTTTGCAGATGCCAGATTTTTTTTTTCATTAATCCATCATATATTCAAATATATTGTTTAAAACTTGACAGCATTTTTTTAAGATTGTAAAAAGACATAAAAGAAGTTCATTCTGATGAATTTTAATAATAAAAGCAGGAAACAAGAAAATGGCTCAAAGAAGACTGTTGGGTTTTGAGTTTGATATAAGATTATCATCAAAAAATAAAATTCTTTCCTCCTTGTATATAAAATGAATTGATACATTATAACTAAGCTATTTCTCTGTTGGGGCTGTTATTCTTTGACTCTTTATTTTCTACTTATCACTGTTTTTATTTTATTTTAATAACCTTAAATAATCTTATCAATGTTGTCAAAACCTAAACAGATATTTGTAATATAAAGCCCAGTCAACAAAAGTTTCAAAATTTTGATCAGATTACATGACATTCCATGCCAAATCCTTTTTGATGAAAAAATATCATTACCATCATCTACAAAAAAACAAAATGTGAGACAAAAAGAAAGACAGTTGTTTTATTTTTGTTCCATTCCGTTCTGCAAATTGCGTGTAATCAGTGAGAAGACCAGAAATGAGGGCAGACCTCCATAGCCAAATAAAAGGAATGTTATAAATACAACTATTTTATGGGGACTTCCATTAAGCAGATGAATGAAATTATATCGGTTGTTGCCCCCCTCCCTTCTTATTCCCCCCTCGTCTCTGATTTTTTAAAACCCTTTTTAAAGAAAGAACAATAAAAACATCCCTCCGAACCTCCAAAGTTCTTTCTTGCAATCCTGATTTCCAGTCTCTTTTGTATCATTCTTGTATAATTATCTAAACGCCACTTTGAGAGGGGGGGTATTTTTTCTTTATATATATAATTTGATATAAACATTTTCAAATCTGAGTTGACAATCCATGGAGACTGTAAATTGTGCTGCCAATAACATGCCAAACAGAACAATAAGTGAGAATTTACATATCCCTGATGCCTACCTTCCTCTTCACACATTACTTTCTTTTGTACAGTTAAAAAATAACTCCCTCAATTAAAGATTCACAGAACAAAGGAAGAATGATTTTAAAAAAGAAAATATATATATATATATATATATATATATATATATATATATATAAAATGAAGAAGCTTAACTGAATGTGATTGTCTTAAAATGTTTTTGATTTTTTTTAAGCTTCTATATTCTTCTCTTGAATTCTCCAACTTCTCTTGCCTCTCTTATCTCTCAATTGTATGATTTTTGTGAATATTCTGTAGATAAGAATTATTTTACATTGCCACTGTGTATATCACTGTTGGTTTTCAACTAGAGAAAGATGTCTGGCATGATTGTTTTCAGAAAAGAAAAATACCAAAAAAAAAAAAACAAAAGCAAAATACAAATGGTGACTATTGAAAAAGTAAGAGTGAAGGAAGAAAACTATTTTGAAATTAAATTTTTGTTAACCTGTGTTAAACACAGCTTTTTATTAAAAAAAAATCAAAACAATGGAGTAAATTTAATTTTGTGTTTATTTTCTATATGCCCTCAAACAATATTTTTTTAAAAGATTTTTTCTTAAAGATTAAAATTTACATCACAGAATGGAATATTGAATTTGTAAACCACAGAAATTAATCCACTTCTATTTAAACTGTTTTTCATTCTAATTCTTTCATACTTATCATTTGATAATATTTTTTTCTTTTCAGAGTTATTTTAGATGAAATTATTTTATGTTTTTACTTATTTTAGTTTTTAAAATGATATACTGAAATCTTCACATCCTGTTGTTGCATACTTATTTTCGACAATCATCTTACAAAAAAAAAATAAAAAGAAAGGTATCATTAAAATATGTTTATTAACTAGTGCTGTTAGAACAAGAGTTTAATGTATTTCCTAAGTATTTTATTCATTATTATTTTTTCATTTTTTTTTTTTTTTGTTAATATTTTTCTTAAAGATCTCCAGCTTTTTATAGAATCCTGAATTTTGTCTTGGAGTTGATAATGAAAAGAAAGCCTTATTTATAATTTATATTGTCTGGTTGCAAACTTCTTTTCATCAAGTGAAAAATATTGAACATAGTGCACATTTCTTGCTATTTGTATATTTAGTTATCTAACTCATCAAAAAGATTATCATTAATATACTTCACTGAATGTCCTCATCTTGATACTTATGGTCACATTTCAATTGTTGTAACCTCTGGTATCTGTAGGTCGGTAATCTAAAAATTTCAAAATGAATCTTTACTCAATCCACATGCTTAAATTGTTCTTATTCCACTATCTATGTTAAGAGTATATCTCCTCAATTAATTCTTTCTTGATATTTCTTGTCTTTTCCACTGAACCAGAGTGTATTGAATTGACAACCACCAGGTAAATAGATACACTTTAACCAATACTTTTATCTGATAGACAAGCAACATCACAAAGATGAAATAACTGATAAAAGATATCCTCTGAGTTTGGACAGTAGAATGAGACCAATCTACCCCATGGATTATAAACATAGTTTGGTTTGAAATCCCATCTAACTTATTGACTAAAAAGATATGTGAAAAAGGCAAATAATTGAATCATTGTGATGAGAACAACAGCCACCTAGATAAAACCACAAGTCAAAAGTACATCAGGATGAAAATCTCTGAATTTCTACAACAGAAATTAATGCACTTTTGTATACAATTTGTTTCTCAATCATTTCAAGTTTATCATCTGAGAAGATTTTTCTTTTGAATTTCTTTGTTGCTTTACTTTTATTACTTTAAGGGTTTGTACTGAAATCTTCATGTAATGTTGCTTCAAACTAATTTCCAGCAACAAACTTTCAAGAATATCAAAAAATCAAAGTGCTTATGTCATTAAATAGTGACATTAGAATGAGAGTTTAATGTACTTGCTAAATATTTTTAATCTTTAAAACTCAGTCAAAAAGAGTTTTTTTTTTTAATTGTTTCATTATTAAATATTTCACTATAGAGAGTGTTTCTAAAAAATCGATATCATTTTGTAATCTAATAATTTGATCAATTTTCATTCAAATGATCTAAAATTTTAATGTGTAGAAACAACTCAAAATTCAATGTTTAATTTTTTTTTTTTAGATATGGAAATGTCATTCCGGAGTGGGGAAAAAACACATTTCAATATAGAATTTTCAGTTGTTTCTAATCACTTAAAATTTGAGATCATTTGAATAAGAATTGGTTAAGTGATTAGATTTTTAAATGATATCAATTTTTCAAAAAGACCCTCTACATTTCTAATGATATGAATTTTTTTTAAAACACACTGTATTTCTTTTTTCAACATTTTGTCATATTTTTATTTTAAAACTGGAAAAATATCATAATGAAAAAGAAAAAAAATGAGGATGTTCATGAAGTAATGATTCTGTTAAATAAATATTCAAACAGGATCAGATTAAGATTTTGTAGGTCCCTTTACTTACAGTGAGGTCATCAATGATATTTAAAATAAAAGAATTTACAAGGCCTCTAAAATCAAAATTTAAATATTTGCTTTGCATAATTTCTTGGAAATTTCAACAAAACATAAATTGTACAATGTTGGAAATATAATTTTTAACTGTCATTAGTGGTAGCCTTTTTAAGTTGATCTCTGTACATTATTTAGATGTTTAATCTTGAAGAAATTCCTCTCTACAATCACATTAGTAAATCTGTTGTGCCATTTCAAAATAAGAGAATGTAGAATTTAATCTATTTACTACAAGGATATAAATATCAGAAGCTTACAATACTTTGATTTTATATTCAGAAATGAAATTACTTTTTGCTTAATCTCTGTCTCTCCAGCTGAAAGTAACTTCTGTGCTCCAACCTTTAAAGCTTAAGCATTAATTTGGTATTGTATTCAAGGTTTGAAATACATGTTTGTATAGTTGGAAAAATGTACGCAGCTAGAATAGAGGACCAATTAGTTCACACTGTGTTTATTAGGTGTAGTAACTTTAGTTGGCAGTAAAAGAGATTTAATATCTGCTTATGAAATTACTAGCTGAGATACCTGGTGTTGCTCAGGGAAAAAAATCAATGAAGATTTAAAATTTAAGTAAATTTTAGCATCCTTTATTTTTTTTCTTTTTCAATATCATCCACCCTCATCATTTCAGAGGGAAACATTTTTATACTTAACTAGCTGCCCCATGAACCTGTTGGGTTCTAAGTTCTAAGATATTTTTTGTGATAATTTTAGTTAACTTTCTTTTCGGTGGACCAGGTTAAAAGCATTGTAAATGTTTACCCTTTTTTTTTCTTATTTTTAATGATACCTGAATTAGAAAAATAACATGCTTTTAACCTGGACTAAGAAGTGCAATTTCTATGTGGCTCAAAAACATGTTTTGGAAGAAAATCTTATTTTATTTAACAAAAATATTATTTTTATACTGAGCCCTGCTAGTAAATTTTATAAATAGCTGCCAAAGATGACCTTTAAGTATTATTCAAAATTAGTTGGTTTTTTTTTTTGTTTTTTTTTGAAAATTCATCTTGTTGGAAGGGGTTTAAAATACACTTTCTTTTGACCACTTTTGCATCTGAATCATACCCAATCGAAAAAATAAAATTAAGTCTATATTTTCAATACTTATAAGAACTGATGCAGGATTATTACTGTTTCTTTTATTACTAGCTGAAGCATTTGTCTTTGTCAAACAAAGTCATGATTTGGATTGCAGCGGGTTATAATGAAAGTCAAAAGATTTCTCAAATTAAATAGGGGCAGGAAATTTGGTATCTCTATCTCAAACTATTTGGTTGTTTATTAAGGACACAAACCAGTAATGATATGAATTTAAGTGAATAACATTTAAGGATTTACTGATTTAAACATTTTTGTTTTTGTTTGGATTGTTTGTCCTAACTAAGCAATGATATAAAGTAATTTTACATTTCCAGCTTGAATTACCTATAAACTTAGTACCATATATACTTGTGTATCATGTAACTTTTTGAGACCTAAATTTTAGCTAGATATTAGGGGGTCTCATCATATGCAAGATACAAACTTGTGGATGTAAATAGTTGGCCAAGGTTAAGTTTAGGCCAAAAAGGTTTCAATTTGGGTTTCAGAAAGTTGCATGATACATCAGTATATACAGTAATATTTAATTAAATGTGATTAGTTATTTTTAGTATGACAAAATTTCTTTTTTTTTCCAAGTTTGAAAGTTTAGGTTCTATACAATTAGTTGTCTCTTGCAGCAACATGTCTGATAATTGTTAGAGAACCTCCCTCTCCTTTCAAAGAACAAAATATATTAAAACCTTTCCCTGGATCTAATAAATAGACTACCAAATTTGATACCTCTACGTCAAACAGTTTGACTGTGTATAGAGGACAAACAAATAAACACCAATTATTAATTGATCTGACCTAGAAGATTTTATGCTGACAAAAGTATTAAATATTTTGATATGAGATGTAATAAATATATTTCTTTTTAACCAATGACTAACTTAACATCCATATTTAAAAGAAAAACTTCCCATCTAAAAATATTTTTCTACATAAAATCATTGCTTGATATAGATAAAACATATATTTTTGTAGGTCATTATTTACTTCCTATTTTTAAGTATTTTTGAAATAACTTGCATTATCATAAATTTGTTTTCCAAAGATTGCTTATCCATTACAGCCGGGGCTGTAGAATACACTGACTGCATCTCTACAGATGGGGCAAGACCATTCCCCAATGTGTGTCCTGGATATAACATGAAATAATCTGATGGTGAGGCTCCAGTAATGCTGGAGCTTTGGAGAATGTGGAGTACCCTTTCATTGCTATTGCTCCCATGTCCATTCTGACCTGGAGTCGTAGCACCTGATAGGGTCCTATCTATGGGTCAAATAGAACTGTTTGACATTTGAAATGAGTGCAAACAAATGACATATGCTAAATTGCATTGTTTGAAATAGAATTATTCAATCATTTAACTGTGTGTAAACAAATGACTGATGTTTAATTGAATTGTTAGTGATACATAGCAATACTTGCAACCATTTAACTGGGTGCAAAAGAATGGGCTTTGGCTTGTTTAAAAACATTATCAACAAAATGTGTTTACACATCATATATATTTAATATATATATAAACAGGATTTGGCATTAAATGACCTAAAATGGTTAATATGCCATAAAACCAAAATTTTTAGCTTTTTTCTTTTGCTACTACCTAGAAATACAGGGTGGGAGGTGTCCTCATAGTGTAATGGTTAAAGTGCTGGACTGTGGAATTTTAAGTGAGTTTGTACTCCAGTCACGCTATTAGGTTCACTTTCAGACAAATACCCTTGGGAAAGGTATGAACCCCCTGATCCTCCCAGCTATGAGTTAAATACTACCACTACTGTCCTAGAAGGACGGATTTGGCATGAAATAACCCAAGAAGGTTGATATGCCATTAAAAACAAACCAAACCTACCTAGAAGTACATATACCCAGTGGGTCTGATTTTCACTCAAGCTATAGCTGCTTTGTAGGGTTGAGTTGATTGCTTGTCACCTCAGGTGCCCCAAAAGAGAAATGCTGACAGGGCCAAACTTTTTTTGGATCAGCTGCACATAGGTTTCAATTCATGCATAGCTCCCCACCATAAAATTGCCTTGTGTCACATTCTGGCTTGGTCAGTTACATATTTTCATTTTCTTCTTGCTTCCAGGTAGGCCTACCTGGTATTCGTGCTGGATAGGTAGTTAAAGATTAAATGCTTGGTCTCAAGAAGCCTTCCTTCAGACAATACAGGGCTGAGTTCATGGCTTGGCTCCTCAATAGGGGAATACTGATGGGAGCAAGCATTTTTTTTTCTTCTGGCTGTGCATGGAGTTTTGATGCATGCATGACTCCCCACTGTAAAATGACTCTATGTCAAATCTAACTGGGTGGGAAGTTGAATAAATATTCTTCATATTCTACTGCTTGGAGGACTCTTTCACCCAGACCTTTATGCTGAACATCAATTGGAGCGGTGTAGTTTTCATTAGATGAATCACCCAGCAATAACAAACTTATAGAGAAAGTGTAAGTGAATTAAAATACAATAAAAATAAATAGTATGATGATATAATCATGAAATTAAGTCTACAGAAAGTCATAAAAGTCTGCAAGCTGCCTATGCCTGAGATTTTTTGTTTTTATATACAACCTCTGTCCCATAATAATTGTTGCACTTCCATATATAGTTTACCCACTAAATTCAATACCTTTCTAGTATGAAAGCCTAATTTTGTATTGTCATAGCAAGAAGAAAACATGAGGTGCCATCTAGAGAGATATTTACAGAATATCCTCATTAATCTAAAAGGAGGTAAAAAATTTTAAAAAATGAGGTACAGTGTATAAGCTACTCTTATCTGCATTGGAAGAGTCCAAAATAAAAGTCTATGTAGATTAGAGCAAACCAGTATGTCTTCACTCTCCAAAACTTCCTAAAATTTTTTGATTTTATGAATGGAGGTGGTAAGATGATTTGAAATTTGAGCTTTTCCATTCAGAAACTCTGAAAGGCAAGGGGCTGAATGGTCAAACAATTAAAAGCCACCAAAAGTTATTTATGTTTGATATCAAGTCACTTTTTATTTATGAAATTTATGATTACTAAAAAAAACAATTGAAATAACAATGAAACATCAAAAGTTATATATATATATATATATATATATATATATATATATATATATATATATGCTCTGTTAAAACAGCTCTTTTCAAAGAATTTCTGTTTGCTTCTGAGTTAATGCTTTGCTTGTTCAATTATGAGGAAAAAAGCCATGTTATCTATCTAAAAACTTTTTTTAAAAAACTGACATTAGATTTGACAAAATATTTTTTTACGATGTTTTGTTTATTTAAACTATGAGACATTTTTGATATTTTGATTAGCTACTAAAAGCTACCCAAGCAATGTACTGTATATAGTTGCATATCATGTAATTTTATGAGATTTAAATTCAACCTAATATTAAGGGTTCGCACAATATATGAGTAACAAATTTGGTGTAAATTATTGACCCAGGTTAGTCCAAGGTCAACTTCCAACTGCAAAAAGTCCCGTTTAGTAACAGAGGTTACATTCACAACATTTCGGCCGATATGTCCTCCGGCCTTCTTCAGGTGTTTCATGTCGAACTCGGGAGCCTACACGAAACTTTGAACCACGTCCTTTATTTAAGGATTCCATTAACCATAACTGGGTACAAGTATTAAGTATTCCTGTATTGTTACACGCCTGCGGTCCGGATTGAACCGGCAACCTCCAGATGATTGCCTCTTAAGAAGCTTAGGGAACCAACACCTATAACCGTTATGCTATATGTCCTGCTGGACAATCCCAAAAATTCACTCTGAACTGTCCAGCAGGACATATAGCGTAACAATTATAGGCGTTGGTTTCCTAAGCTTTTAAAAGGCCAGAGAGCATATCGGCCAAAACGTTGTAAATGTAACAATAAAGATGAAGACTAGTCCGAAAACTCTAAATGATAAAATTCAAGCTTCGTCTCAGAAATTCAGACAACTAATATCAGATGATACTTGAATATATGAAAAAAAGTTTAGATAAATCAGATGAATTCCTTTGATTTATGGATCTAAACTGAACTTATTACTCAGTCTGTGATAAATAGACTTTAAATTTCGTTTAACTCTTTGAACCCAAGAGCCTCAGGAAGATGAAATCAAATACTGATAAAAGGTTTTAGTAAATATTTCACAGTCTTATGGAGTCATGAGATAGCTTTAAATAAAGTTGTTTGCACTATGGACTGAAATGTGTATGTTTTTTTTTTTTTTTTTTTTTTTTAATTACAAATTAATGTACAGGATATCTGAGGGTTAAGGGCTCAGAAAGTTAAAGTATGTTTTTAATATACAAGGAGTTTTAAAAAATAATGTTGATACTCTTAGCGGGGTACCTTTATGATATAATTTCAAACAGTCTCCACATATTCAGCATCTCTGTCAACACATTCTTAGAATTTCTCACAGGTGATTAAAAATGTCAATATTTCTTTGAGAGTATCTTTATTAGAAAAGCAGAACTAATCTTATGGACACCACATAGGGAAGATTGAAATAATATGTTGACAGGAATGGTGAACAGGTGGAGACTAAAATCACGTCATAAAGGAACTCCAATAGAAATGTTAATGCTTTTTTTTTAATACCCTGTATTTCAAGTTTTGATATTGCTGGCTGAATGTTATTTTACTATACAGTATATGTACTTACCAAACCTGTCCACCATGAACAGGATGTGACACAAGGTCCTTTTTAAGCGAATTACAACTGGTTTGGATTCAGTTTCCTTTCTCCTAGAGCGGTTACCGTACATAAGAAGGCTAAAGAACCCATTCTGTCCTCCCAATTACTATACAGTGTAATATCGATATTTCAGGTTAAAGGAAATAACATCATATATATTAATGATAAAAGGTTTAATATAGTGACAATTCGCTGTTTTTCTTTTAATGAGATAATATTGATGTTTGCTACCTGGAGGAAAAATTGAACAAGTTTTTTTTGTTGTTTTTTTTTTAATTATTTATTTACTGAAAGAGTCGATATATATCACTTACTATTTTTTAAGCACTGATCAAGATTATCCATTAAACGGGTTCACAGATTATAATTATCCATAATCTAATAAACATTCACTTATAACATGCAACCCTTTAATTTCGGTTGCGAAATTCCGAAAATAAATAAAACATAACTTGTATATGATACATTAAAATTAATAAGAAAAAGGTAATTGTATCCGGGAAATAATAACATTAAAATAAGTGTATCATTAATTTCTGAAGCAATAAATCATCTTTTCATTTTTTTTTTCTCTTTCAATTTTTTTCACTATAATTCTCGTGTCAGATTTTAGTTAAAATATTTGATCAAATTACTTTACACTTAAAAACATATCTTTAAGCTATCTGGTTATCTTTTAAAAAAGCAGAAAAAAATTGTCTAACAATTTTAAAAACTGCTGAAATCAAAATTTCAAATTGAAAAATTCTACACTACATTTGTTTGTTTCTTAAGGTTCGTTGTTGTCATATTCCATTTGTTTACGTGCTTGTAAAAATTCGTGTTGTATTTGTGGTGGAACTAAACCTGAAAAAAAAAAACTACCCGTAAACTACGGATGGGAACTAACTCATTCACTACAAACTCTAAAAGCCTTGTGTTCAGCATTCATAATTTTTGTGTTCTTGGCATAGCAGTTCCACGGTAGAAAACTTGAAAGAATTGCCTCCATTCAGTAATTATCAAGATCTCCTTTCGAATAGGAGACTCAGCAATTGAATTTGAAACTCGATGAAATTTCCTCATGTCAGCAATTAAAAATATCTCCTTTCGACTAGAAGATTCAGCAATTAATAAAAGATATCTGATAGAAATCCATCAGACTCTCAATCAGCCATTAGAAATTTTAATATTCAGAGGAAGATTTCTTCACAACCCATGAAAGTCAAAAGCACAGAACTCCTTTTTGAGGGATCTGCTCCCTCCAAAGTCTTTTCCCAAAAAGGGCCGAGTTTCCTATTTCTCGCTTCAACGTCAAAAACGGTGTTAGTTCCGGTCACGTCACTAATCCACTTCTTCTGGTAAAGGCGAACAAAGTCCCGTCAACAACAAATTCAAAAAAATTATTTCAACATGTAGCACTAAACTTTATCTGATAGTGAAGCTCTAGTTTGGAAGATTTGTTCTAATCTTGTTAGAGTCCCATCTATAGCTTAAATTGATCTGTCTAAAAATTATTCGTATTCGATAGGAATGTATGCAAAAAAATTCTCTTAGAATACAAAAAATGTTAATATAAATATCGTAGTCAACCAACTACTCATAAACCAACCAAACAAACCCCTTTCCAAGAAGTCATGAGTCACTGATGTCGTCAGCCAATAGTATTTAGGAACGAGTCGTAAGGAACCAAATCCTTCCGTACAGGACTTTTTTTTTTTTTAAATATTAAATTCAGCCTGTCTTTCTAAGGACAGTACTCAACTAATGGAAAAAATAGGTGGTAATAAAAAACACATGGTCGAAGTAGAATGAAGTTTCTCACTATTATATAGTAATAATAAACAAGGTCATTCTACTTAGACCACATAGCGTAGTAGCGCACTGTAGGTATAAAAGCAGCGGTATCAAACCGGGTCAAATCAGTCTGGCTGATACTGCACCTATTCAATTGTCAGGTCGCACTTCGTCGGCTGTGTTTACTGCGGCACAGATCCGGCCAGGTGCGTCTTGGCAATTGGATAATTTCCTTCGGCCTCAGGGGGCCTTCCCCCCAGGCTTTTACCTCCTTCGGGAGGGTTGGGTTCATTGCCCGGCGCCTGAGGCGCCCCTAACAAGGGGAATGCCGACGGGGCCGAGGGTATTTTTGACAAACTCCGGGCGCGTGTGGGCTACGGCCCTGCGCCCGGTCCCACCCAAAAAAAGGCCTTGTGCCATACATGCCCGTAAGGTGGGGCGTGCATCAAATACCGCAGTCTGGCTGGGCGTCAGCCAAGGATGCGGGAGAAATCAGATTCTCCCCTGGTCATTCTACGACCGAAGCCTTATCAGCAGCAGCTGCCCACGAGAACTGCTCAAGGCTTCCCCTAAAGCCGACGTCCAAATTCCAGCCGCAGACGACGCAGGAACATTGCCAGCCTCTCAGCTTAAAAGCCCTTTTCAGGACTACTCACAAAGTCTATCCAAACACCTCCTGAGACGGCATAATGCAGCAGTCACAACTACCAGCCTCTCAATCTAACAGCCCTTTTCGGGATAATTCAAAGGGTCTAACCTAACACCTTTTGAGACGGCACCAGCCGCTACCTTCTTGCACCGGCAACCACTTCCCTGCACATGCAACTACCACTCTTGCATCGGCGACCACCTTCCTGCAGCAGAAACCACCTTCTTGCACCAGCAACTACCAGTTCTCCAGCAGCAGCTACCAGCCCTGCTCCAGAGTCCACCTTCCTGCACCAGGAGATACCAGCAACTACCAGTTCTGCACCAGCAACTACCAGTTCTGCACCAGCGACCACTTTCCTGCACCAGCAGATACCAGTCCTGAGCCAGCGACCACCTTCCTGCACCAGCAGATACCAGAAGCCTCCAGTCCTGAATCAGCGACCACCTTCTTACACCAGCAGATACCAGCAGCTACCAGTCCTGAACCAGCGACCACCTATTCAATGACTACCAATCTTGTACCAGCTATCCAGACCTGCACCAGCGATTAGATCCTGCTCCAACGACCACCATCCGGCCGCGGCTACTGTTCGCCGTACGCTATTCCGATTTACGATTCACCATAATAAAGTTGGGCCTTTCGAAGCGACACCCTTGTTTTGTCATTCGTGCCTAGTTCATTGTCAATCACTTATATTCCAAAAGTTTGCGGGGAACCGGTATATTTATCTGGCCTCCGCAACATAAACATACAAAGAACCTCGAGAAGGTTAATATGCCATTCAACAAAAAACTGAAACCGAACCTCTCGACATAAAAAAACTGAAACCGAACCTCTCGACCCAAGACAAGTTGGCATGTCATTAAGATCAATCAATCAATGAACAGTGTGTACGAGTGCAATATATACAGAAATGTGTATGGAATTTTCGGACAATGAGTCTTTCTCGGAGTAAACTAACACACACACACACACACACACACACACTCTCTCTCTCTCTCTCTCTCTCTCTCTCTCTCTCTCTTTCTCTCTCTCTCTTATATATATATATATGGAAGAAAATTATGGAAATAAATCCGACGGTATAAAGAAAATAGAAAAACAATGTATTTATGAATTCATTTACGTTAAAAATTTTCGGTTATATTAAACCTTTTCTCAAATTCTGGCAATACTTTTATCATCTTTCAACCATTGTATCTCTAAGAAATTCAACACATTTTAAACATCATTACCTGTACCAGTCACATAATAGGGTTTTAAAAAAGAACGCGGACTGAACAGTTATGAGTGTTTGTATATACTTTCGCGTCTCCAGTTATTTTAAAAAAAGCCATCATTGTTTACGCAACATTTTTTTTCTCCATCATAAAGTCCTGATGAAGGTTTAATAAAACCGAAATGTTTTAACGATGACTTTACTAAAATATCACATTTAGAATACTTCGTTTTTCTATTTTCCTTATATATATATATATTGTATATGTGTGTCTGGCAACCTGATATCACTAAGTGCATATTAAACCAACTCCTGCGCTAAAGGCAGGATATGACACAAAGTCAATTTTTAAGCGGAGAAAAGTTTGTTTTAATTCATAATTTTCCTTCTCCTGAGCTTAGTTTCTGCCATAAAACTGTCATCAAAAATTTATTGATTGATTGTTTTTAATGGCATGTTAACTTGTCTAGGGTTATTTTTTGCCTAAAAATTAGGGAATCAGATACTTTGTACGTTCATGTTAAAATACTTTGTAGCTTGGGCTGTAGAATACGCCGACTGCATCTCTGCAGAGGAGTAGGACACCCCTTCAACGAATGTCCTATATAGGACACTAAACTGCATCTAATAGTTAGGCTCCAATCCTGGAGATTTGGGAAGTGTAGAGTATCACTTCATTACAATTACTCCTAACTCCACTTTGACCTAAAGGGGTAGTAACTGTTACAGTGCCATCTATGGGTCAAATACTTGAAACCATTTAACTGTGTACAAACAAATGAGCTTTCCTCGTTTAAAAAATGTTACAATCTATTCGCTTAAATATCATATGTATAAACAGGATGGATTAGGCATTAAATAATCCACAACGGTTGATATGTCATAAAACACAATCAATCAAACCAACAACCAACTACATACTTTGTGTAATTGTTTCTTAAAAGTTTTTTTTAACAGTTATATGATATAAAATATTCCTATTTAATTTGCTCCGGTTTCAAGTAACTAATAATGATAATAATAGTAAACGTTAAAAAATTCTAGTTTCAATATTCTTACAAGTAATTTAGTTATATGGAATCCAGTATTCTTATCTCATACAAATAATTTTCAAACATCGATTTGATCCATCTGGATCTGGATCAGAGTGGACCTGGGAATAATGGTAATAAAAGAGTACTTCAAACTATACAGATCTCCAGAACTGAAGCCTCGTCATCAGATGTAGTTTAGTGTCACACTTACGACACCCCTTTTGTGCGTGTGTGTAGGGGAGGGTTTTATCCCTCTGAAGGATACAGTTAGCGTATTCTTTCTCCCGTCGACTGGGCAATCCAAAATATACAAATTTGGAGTGAAAGTTTAAATTTAATCCAGTTATACAAATAAAATGGAGTTCTAGGTTTTACTAAAGCTATGTAAGCGTTCATTTTCTTCAAACTACTTCCCTTTGTATTCAACACATTTATTCCAGCGATTTTTTCATTGGTCAAAGCATCTTTAAAATTCCTTTTTTGATTTGGTGTGAAGCTGAGCCGTTATATTCCTATTAAAATCTTCCACTTCTTCCAAAAGTCTTGCAATGTATTCGCAATAGGGGAGGATGAAGTCACCGAAGTGAGGAACAGGTCGACGGCCAGTGATTACATCTATAACGAAGAATGTAGTTAAGTTACCCTCTCCGTTATATTTAAAGTAAAAATACATGAGTCGGATGAAGATACCGAAGATTTTTAATTTAGAAGTTTAATAAAGGCTTGAGTTGAGAGGTAGCCTTTGTGCTGGTTGTCGTAGTGCGGAGAAAACAGTTAAAAAGTGATGAGCAGGCATTTGGCTTTCAGCCTGTAGTTCTAAGTCCCATAGATTTTGGAGTGAGGAATAAATGTCTTCAAAATAGATAAGCAGAATAGAGATGGAATATGGCAGCTAGGTGTCTGCGGGATTTGCATCGCTACAGTCATAGCAAAGGTTTTGTTGCTGAATAAGGACAAGAATGATGTAGTCAGCCATAAGCATAGTCTTATAGCAGTGGGAGAGAGAAGAATGATGATCTACCTCAGAGTTAGGAGGAATGAAATAGCTGAATATCTGAGCGAAATTACGCATCGCTGTAAACATAGCAAAAGTTAGAGGCGACATAAAAGTGTTCCTGAAAGTTGCGGAATGAATACATCTGATTTATATTCAACTGGGAGCCTTTGGTCTAGAAAAGTAGACTCAAAGGTCCATAAATTAGATGGCTTTCCTCATGGTGTAATGGTTCTGCTGCTATGAAGAGAGAGGACAGAAAGTACGTCCGTCCTGCTCGAAAGATTTTGAGGAAGAGAGAGTTTGGTGGTCTTACACCATTTTTATGTTGCCTGGGAAAATGATCCGGGCAGAATAGGTTAAGTCATCCTCCTTGGGTGAAAATATGCGACGACCATAACGATCAAATTAATTTACGCGCCAAACAAAAATACGAAGTTTTTTCTGTTACACATCAAAATAATTCTCCAACACAAAAATAAAAGAATTAAAAAAAAACAAAGTCACCATGGGTTAGAAATATTACAACTCTTTTTATTTATATCGTTTTTTTTTTGTTTTTGTTTTTTGTTTTTTTGTCTACAGTGGTTTTAACCCTCCCTATTACTGTTTTAGTCGAGTGACACTGAAATATGCAACATAATTGTAAGCAGTCTAGTAGTAAGCGAAATCTTTAATATTTGAAGTCTGGTCCAAGGCCTCGAGCTCAGAAGGTCTTGCAGGGTGACGAGGAATTCAAGAATAGTGGAAGTAGACTAGCGAAATACCAAAAACCCCTCCTTATATTGAACTTGGTGTTCAACTGCCATGAGGGTTAACTGGAGAATGGCAGCTAAGTTATTTGCTCATCGTAAATGTCAATTTCTCATTATTTCAGCTTTCTTCCAAATTTGAGAAATTGTCCAACCTCTTTTAAGTGATCAGATGGCTAGATCTATTTTTTCAACTTTAACCTACTTTAATTTGTATCTCTCCCTCATGTCTAGTATCCACAAGGCCCTAGAACCCCTCCGTTCCTTCTACTCTTTCTCTCTATCTATCAATCTCTCTAAACTAGCACTTATCTCTGGGCAGGCAACACTGTCCCTTGTGACGAATTTGATTTTCAAAATGTGTCAGTGAAGTGGGAGGCTTCCGGGAATTACCAGTGACCGATATTTTCTTATCAGATCGACCACCTAACATTCTAATGCAAACAATTTTGTCTTTTCTGATAATTTCATAAACAATCCAGACCTTTTTTTAGTCTCCAAACTTTAGTTATCCAATTAAGATTTCCTTATCGGACCTTCTTGGTCATTTTTAATGCAAACAAATCTGTTCTTTTTCTGATAATTTTGTAAACAGCCAGATGACCTTTGCTCGAGCTTGGCCGTTTATCTTTTAGTTTTCAATGAATGAATATTTCTAATTATCGTTTTATTGCAATTTCCGTTATATTGAGAATTTCACCATGAACGCAGACTCAACGAAATTATCATTAACTTGCAAATTACACTGGAAATTGATTTATTCTTTAAGTTAGAGAATTAAGGTATTTTAAATGAGTTACTTTAAAAAAAAACTTCGCTGTGATGAGCTGTTTTAATGGTACATGCTTGTTTACATGGAGATTAAACAAATGTTAAGTCTTCTATGAGAGCTCTTTCATGATTCCAAACAGTCTCCACTATCCCTGTCAACACATTCTTGGAATCTTCTATAGATGATTCTAAAAAATGTTAACACGTCAATGGAAGAACCTTTTTTAGACTTGATATTATGATGAACACTTGGTGAAAATTCAAGAACAGTTTGACAAGGATGGTGAATGGGTGGAGACTGTCTGATGTCATGATATCATTAAGATACTTCCATAGAAGTGTAATTATTTTTTGATCGATAAATTGATTTTAATGGCATTTTTACCTGTCATGGGTTATTTTATGCCTAGAGATTAGGGAATCGCATACATTATACATTTATATTGATATTCTTTGTGTAGTTGTTTCTTAAGAGTTTTTTAAAATAATGTTTAAATGTAAAACCAACTCACTTGTCATATTCTCTTGCCATAGAGTCCAATATCAAAGATAGAGTCTCTCATGTAATTTCAATTAAAAACGTCGATTAAAATGTATTAAAATAGGATTGCACACACGTACATATACACACATGCATGTACATACATACACACACAAATGTGCAGACACGTACACGTGTGTGTGTGTGTGTGTGTGTGTGTGATGAGATTTTAGTAATAGATAGTCTTTGCCTAATAAAAAGCTACTCGGTTATTGATAAAACTACATTACAATGACGCTAGCAATACGTTAACAGATTATGTATTTAGGGAGTGTTTACCAATGGTCCGGGAGACCGGATTTCAATCCCAGGTCGAGTCATACCAAAACTTCAAAAAATGGTACTTGATGCCACCTTGCTTAGCACTTAGCACCATAAAGTGAGGATCAAGTGTAAAGTGGAGCAATCCAGGAAAAGGAGTAGCGCCCTCCACTACACCTCGGTGTAGTAGCTATTGAAAAAGGAGCCTTCGGGTCGCCCTCGACTACAGTCGCTAGCTTTACTTTTTACTTTATAAAAGTGGTCTTTAGTAAGCTAAACTTGAATATTCATTCACTTTCTCTTTCTGTTGCTTTTTTGTTTGTTTGCTTGTTTTTTGGGAGGTGCTACTGACTTTTAGATGTCCCTGGAGACGAGTCAGGCTATTATGTTCTTTGTTTTATTTCGCAATGTTACGCACATTTAAACCTATACAAATAATTTACCATTTTTTATTTTTTACAAGTTCGGAATTCTTCAATATTTGTTGGGAAATAACTGCTTTCGTAATCTATGCACATTTCACACAGCAAGCGAAGATATGAAGGTTACCACCCACTGAAATCTAATTTAAAAAATCTTTTCAAGCAATTTTAGTGCCAAGATAGAAAACAGGTGTTCCCTACTGGTTACCTGTCATGTGACTTGTCAGCTCAGATATTGTCCCCCTTTGTCACTCTTTACCCACCTTCTTACCTAATCATATTCAGTTCAATACTACACCGTATCCGCATCGTCTGCAACAGTCATTTTATGGAAGAGAGAGTTGTAGAGTTTTTCTCCAACAAACAATCTGAGATGCTATGCAGGTGAGTTTAAAGAAACTCTTTCGTTTCTTAATATTTTTTTTATTTTGTATTAAAACTGTAAAAATCATAGATTTATTTGTATCTCTACTATTTCAGCTATTTTAAACGATCTATAGAAAAATAAAAATAGTTATATTTTCATCGAATCTTATTGATAATCAAGACGAAATTTGACGCATAAGATCTTTCTTGATTTTAACAGCATTTTAACCTCATAGAACTATTTTATGCCAAATGGTTAAATAATTATGTTCACTGTACATTAATATTTACATTTTTTATGAAGTTTTTTGCACACAGATATATAATATCAATTATTCCAATCAAATGCAAATGATTTGCACACAGTTGTATGATTTCAATCATTCCTATTTAAATACTAATAATTATATCGTTTCAAGTAATTATTTCTATTTAATAATAGTCATTTATTTACACACAGTTATATGGTTTCAAATAATTATTTTCATTTGACAATAGTAATTTATTTGCACATAGCTGTATGGTTTTTAAGTTTTCGATATTTGTCTCTGCCTCCCACTAGACAGGACTTGACACAAGGTCAATGACCCATAGCTCGATTATAGTGGGAATTAGGGGAGGGGAAGGTCGGAGCCGAGCCTGAGCTTGAGCCTTGCTTGATTTTGATGGTCATCGGCCCACTTAGTGAGCCTGAGCCAAACATGGTCCAAGCACGAATGCCTAATTATAGCTTAAACTGGACAGCAAGACCCAGTGCTATACAAAGGTGACAAAGGTGTCGATGCTGCAGCTCGCCCACCCGAAGGTGGCCCAGTCAAAGCTTGGGGTCTTTTGGGCTCAAGTCTGCCGGGCATGGATCACTTGTCAGTGTTTGCAGCTCGCCCACCCGAAGGTGGCCCAGTCAAAGCTTGGGGCCTTTTGGGCTCAAGTCTGCCGGGCATGGATCACTTGTCAGTGTTTGCAGCTCGTCCACCCGAAGGTGGCCCAGCCGAAGCCAAGGGCCTTTCGACCTCAAGTCTGCCATTGAATATTGACCGTCCGGCACGGATGCCAGACAGTCTACTGAAAAGCCTCTGCACGAAGCAGTGGCTGATCGAGTTTTTAAGTTTTCCTATCTAAGTAACTATTTTTATTCAGTAGTAATCATTTGTTTGCACACAGTTATATGATTTTAAGTTACTGATAATAAACAATTATAGCTTCTGCAAACTATTCTTAATACAAATACTTTATAGTTACATGGTATCAATGATTCCGATCCCATACTAAGAGTTTTAAACAAATCTATTTGACCCATAGATGAGACCCTAACAGGTACTACCATTCTGAGTGATAGTATATCAGGAAGAGAAGGCAATGAAGGGGTACTTCACATTTCTGAGAACTGGAGCCTCACTATCAGATGCAGTTAATCCTATTTACCCAACCCCTCCGCTCGGGCAGGATATGACACAAGGTCAATTTTTAAACAGTTTAACAGGTTTGAATTCAGAGTTTTTCCTTCTCCTAGACTAGTTGCCGAACCAAGGCTGAAGAACCTAGTCTGCCCTACTATTTACCCATAGCTGGAGGGAGAGTAATTGGATTCATACCTTTCCCAAGGGTATTAGTGCTATGTGAAATGCAATCAGTCTTGTCCAGGAATTGAACTCGTACCGCCGTGTCCATATCCTGAGACGATAACCATTACACCACGGGCACCTCCACCAGATGCAGTTAATGCAGTTAATGCCATGCCGAAGACACTTGCCGAAAGGATAGTGAAGTCTTTCTTATCATTCGAGCATTGCTTCCCTCAATAGGACTCAGTTATCTACGACAGGTACACAAAGCAACAATAGGTCTTGATATAAGGTATTATCATCATCATCATCAATACGTATCGACAGCACTGATCACCTTGACTCTCTCTCACAACCCATCCCTATTAATCATTGCTTTTTGCAATTCCTCTAAACTGTATTCAGTGTTTGCTCAGAACTGATGGATATAAGTTTTTGCTAGTCAGTCAACACTTGTGTTTCCAAGTGTAGGAGTCCATAGGAGAACGTCACTTATGAGTTTATCCTTACCTCAACTGCATGTCTTACTTAGATGGTTTATGTGATAGGAGGTAAGTGACCATACAATAGCTGTTTTGTGGATTGCTGCTTCCAGAATCTGTTAAAAACAGCACGCAGTATCTTTATGTAATTCCCATTAAGCTTTTTCTCCAGGCGTTTCGTTAAAGTCCAAGTTGGTGCAACCATACAGTAGTACTGACACTACTGCACCTTGGAATAATTCCCGTTTTATTTTATAAAAGATCAGATTTTCATATGGGCGTTAACTTGTCAATACTAGTCCATGCCTTACCTATGCGTGTGTTGACATCGCTTTTAGTAGATAAGATATTGCCACCGAGGTATATGAACTTATCTACTGATTTAAGGGGCTTACCTTATCCAGGAAACAAACAGGCTTTGCAGTCCACTCGGACTTAGAAGGCCCTGGCTGTAGAAGATGTGTTTTGTTACGAATCTCACCAAAAATTGATTCTTTTGTTTTTTTTTAGTACGAATTTCTAGTTAATTTCTCTGGAACTGTTTGTCAAGCCTGTGAGGTCAAATTTCTCTTTTGCGCAGGAACAGTCCTTTTTCCGGGCATGCGTTGCCTCAACTTCCTGTCATGGGCTTCTGGAAACTTCTGCACTCTTTGTTTTTCTTATTACTACACATCTCACATCGCTTACTCACTCTCCTGCTAACAGTTAAGAAAGGCAGATAACTCTTCCTCTCTTAAAATGCACTCAGACCCTCTTTGTCACGGCTAGGTGTCGAGTCGTTAAGAGGGAATTAATTTCATCTCAACGGTCATATAAATCATGAAGAACAAAAAGAGCTCCCTAAACGAATTGAAACGCAAAATATTGAAAACCAAATCCCCTCTGAACCCAGAAACACACCAAAATTGTCAACAATCAAGAAAATAACAAATTGGAAAACACCAGGTCATGATAGCATACATTCTGGCTTAAAAAATGGACGTCCATCTACGACAGACAAGCCCTGCAACAAAGTAAATACCTACAAGAAGCAAGCATACCCGAATAAATGCCGAGAAAGAAAACTAGCCTGATTCAGAAGGACCCCCAAAAGTGACCATCTCCAGCAACTATAGATCATAACATGTTTACTTATGATGTGAAAAATCTTGACCGCAAAGATAAGAGAAGAAATCTATTATTCGCTCGTATGTCGCGGACTATTTCCGCAAGAACAAAAAGGATGCGGTTGAGGAACGAGCGGAACAAATAACCTACTATGTATAGACCAGCATATTCTCAAAGAGGCCAAAACGAGTTGGAAAAATGGATGGATTGACGACAAGAATGCTAATGATATGGTTCTGTGGATAACAGTGTTTGAAAATATGTACAAAACATCCGACAAAATTATAAACTTCATTACGAATGTCATGGAAAACTAAGGGTGAAATTGATAGTGAGAGGTCAAACCCTAGCGGATGTAAAAATCCCAAAAGGCTTTTTCCTGGGAGACACGCTCTCGCCATTGCTACTCGTTATAACAATGATGCCACATACTTTGGAAACGAATGCGTGGGGGACGCACAAATTTACAAAATCACTAGAGAATATTCATCATCTAATGTATAAGGATGATATAAAGGTATTTGCAAAAACTCAAAAAGAAGTGGAGACCCTGATACAAACAATAAGGATATAGGAATGGAGTTTGGTATTGAAAAATGTGCCATGCTGATAATGAAAAATGGTAAATAAGAATTAGCGGAATGAATAGAACTACCAATTTCAGAATGCATTTGGACGCTTGAAGAGAAGAAAGAAAACTACAAGTACTTGGGAATATTGGAAGCAGACACCATCAAACAAGCGGAGATGAAGAAAACAATAAGAAATGAGTACCTCAAAAGAACGAAATAACTTCTCGAAACTAAACTCTGCAGACGAAATCTCATCAAAGAGAAAAACACCAAGGAAGTTTCTCTTTTAAAATATTCGAGACCATTCTTAAAATGTGCAAGAGAGTAACTCAAATAGACCAAATGATAAGAAAATGGATGACTATGTATAAAGTGTTGCATAGACAGAGTGTGTCAAGGAGGAAGAATAGGACAGCTTTGAGGATTGCATAGATGTAACAATAAAAGAATTCGAGAAGAGCAAAATAAGAGTAATTACAGCCGCTAATTGCAGCAATGGCAACATAAGAACAGATAGAAAAACAATAAAAATTAGGAAGCAGAGATGGGAAGAAAAATAGCTGTATGGATTTTTCAGCGGCAAACTGGTGATTTTGCATATGAGAAGAGGTGGAAATGGCTACGAAAGAAAAATCTCGAAAGAGAAACTGTCTTCTTATAGCAGCACAAAACAACGCCATAAGTTGTACAAGATGATTTTGTTCAGAACTTACATGAGTGACTACTTAGTAACATGATCTGAGTAGCAACTCTATTTATTCCCAAATTTTGTCCATTGTGAATAAAGTGCTTCCTAAAATCATAGTTAACCAAACCATAAAAATGTTAAGGGGAAAATCAATAATACCAAATAGTATGTATACAAACCAGAATCCGTCCTTGAAAATAAGAAGTAAAAAATTCTCTGGGATTTTGAGGTACAAACGGATCACCTAATCCCGGCCAGAAGACCATACATCGTGATAATTAACAGAGAGAGGGGGGGAGAGAACTTGCTGTCATGAGAATTTTGCCATTCCAGCAGACCATGGAAGGAAAATCAAAGAAAGTGAAACGATAGACAAATACTTGGACTTTGCCAGTGAACTAAAAAACAGTGGAACATGCGGGTGACAGTGATACCAAGTGTAGTGGGTGCACTTGGAACGGTTTCTAAAGGACTGGAAAGGGTATCAGACTATATTGTATTGTTGAGATCGACCAGAATATTCACAAGAGTCCTGACCACACGAGGAGGCTTGCTGTCACTCACATTACAGTGAAGGCTCCCTGTTAAAAATCTCGCAAGGAGTATAATAATAATAATAATAATAATAATAATAATAATAATAATAATCTTCACGTTTTCTGTATCTTGCCGTTCAGGCGGTCCACTGAGCGAAAATAGAATTAAAAAAAGATTGGCAAATACTTGGATCTTGCCAGAGAACTAAAAAAGCTTTTGAACATGTGAGTGACGGTGATACCAATGTAGGTTCACTTGGAACGGTCCCACAGGGCTTAGAGAGGAGACTGGATAATTTGGAATTAGTCGAAGAATCGATACCATTTCGACTACAGTATTTGTTGAGAATTGTTGACAGAATACTCAGAAGTATCCTGGACACCTGAGAAGATTTGCTGTCACTCAGACTCCGTAAAAGACAATCAGACATCGCTAGTGGAAAAATATTGTAAGGAGTATTATTATGATAAGCATTATTTATACTTCTTCAACAATTTTCCGCAGATTAAAAAAAGATATATAAAAAGTAATTCCTTTTTTGGTGAGACCGAAAAATTTTTTTTCTGATTCTACACACACATACATATGTATGTGTGTGTGTAGTAGTAGTAGTAGTAGTAGTAGTAGTTGTTCATTCATGTCTGGGAGAATGTATTAATTTGTTCATTTTTAATTCTTTTTTCTTTACGAAAAAAGGAATGTAAATCTGATTTGTGAAATTCCGGGTTTTTGAGCACTTTCAGTCTTGTATCCATAGATTTTCTAGAATGGTACAATTTGTTTGTATTGTATTAAACCAAGATTAATTTTTATTTCCGAAGTTGTACAAGATGATTTTGTTCAGAACTTACATGAGTGACTACTTAGTAACATGATCTGAGTAGCAACTCTATTTATTCCCAAATTTTGTCCATTGTGAATAAAGTGCTTCCTAAAATCATAGTTAACCAAACCATAAAAATGTTTTTCAGAATTTCTTTCATTTGTGGATGCATTTTTGACAATTTCAAAATTCGTTTTATTTTATTTTTTCCAAAGTTTTGATTCGTGTGATACGCAGACTTCATTGAAAATTATTTTATTTTCAGTTTTCTTTTATTCCTTTCGGGAATTGGATTTCTCGGCGGAACTTTTGGTAAGTGATATTTTAAAATAAACTTTCAGGTTTCTGTCAATAGTTTTGAAAATAATTCTTCGGATTAAACTCTTTGTAAGTGTGGAAAGAATCCTAAAACCAAACAAGTCTTTTCAAACTCAGAATTATTGTTAGGGTTATTTTATGTATGAAATTTAGAGAATTACGATAATATTCATATTTTTGTGTTAATTCTAAAGTTTTTTTTGCACACGTTTCAATCTAATAAGAATAATTTTCAACAGATCTCTTTGACCCCTAGATGGGACCGTAACAGATCTATTTGACCTCTTGATGGGACCCTAACAGATCTATTCGACTCATAGCCGGGACCCAAACTGATCTATTTGACCCTTAGATAGGATCATAACAGATCTATTTAACTCATAGATGGGACGCTAATAGATCTATTTGACCCCTAGGTGGACCCTAACAGATCTACTTGATCCCTGGATGGGACCTTAAAAGATCTATATGACTCTTAGAGTGGACCCAAACAAATCTATTTAATTCATAGATGGGACCATAACAGATCTATTTGACCTCTAGATAGGACCCTAACAGATCTATTTAACTCAAAGATGAGACCCTAAAAGGTAATACCATTCTGCATCAGCGTGGACCTGGGAGTAATGACAATGAAGGGGTACTCCACACTGCTCAGGTCTCCAGAATTGGCGCTAAATCATCAGATTCAGTTTAGAGTCATACCCAAAACACCGCTTTTTTGTGTGTTGGGGGGTTACCTCTCTGCAGGGGGCATATAGTCAGCATATTTTAAGCCCCATCGATAGGGTGGTTTTCCAGTCAAGTTTAAGGTGATATTTTGGTTGGTTTTACCAGGGTTGACTGAAAAGCTCATAAACTGACCAAGATACTCTCATGGAATATGAAAAAAAAATAGTCTCCCATGCAGTCCACACACTTCTTCCGTCAATGTTGCCGTACTTGGATCCGATTGACAAAAGGTCATCAACAGCAAATATATCATTATCCAAGAACCTTTCAGCCTATGAACTTTTCAGCCTACCCTCGTATGTAAAAACTTTGATCAGAAAAGAAGTGAAAAGAGGAATATTTTATGCAAATGAGCATGTCTGACCAATTCACCGTTTCTAATCCTTCTTTTTCAATTGGATTGTGCTCGAATTTGCTCACCGAAATTTGAAATTTGAATCCACAATTGCAACATGATCCCAGTTACGAGTTTAAGAGCGTCACCGAATTGATAATGCTGATGCTATGATGAGATTTGAACTCCTGTTGCCAGTTTATGTGATATTTATTGAATTATTGAACGAGAATTTAATTCATAGAGATAAGATTTTCCTGAAACAATGTGTTCGTGTTAGGGAACAGCAGTTTTGTCATTAATAAAAAAAAAATTAAAAAAAACTTATCATTTGCGACTTGTAAATGTTCCATTATTCAGAAGACTTAAACGTCGTCTGTTTTACAACCATAAAATAGACGACATTAAAATCCCCTGCATAATGAACAACGTTAAAAAGCATTTTTATCTTTTCTGTAGATACCCGTGGTAAAATTTATTAAGAACCTTATCCATAAAATTATTTGATAAAAAGAAAAAACGGGTATATTAGGAGAAACTTTGAATAATGAATTCGAGTTTTCTGCTACAAACTCAAGACAGATTTTACCGCCATTGTTTACTAATGAAAATTGTGCAGCATTTTTTGTGATGGGTGTGTGACTTCTCCTCTCGTAAAATGACTTAATTCATAACTAATGTTTCTTTAGAGATTTTTAATGAGTAGAATTTCATAATCTTTCGTTGATCAGGAAATTGCCAATAATTTATAATTATGCAACTGCAATATGGCTCAGTCAAATATTATTCTGCGAAGAAATTAGGCAAAGAATGTTAGATGAAAAGTTTAAACTTTTAAATCAATTGGGTTGTCGTTACAACACACAGCAACATCATCTTATCAGTACTGAACTTACCTATGAGCTAAATAAGTAATAGTTTAGGGTCAAAGATCATTTTTTAAAAATATATTTTCATGTATCATTATTCTTTAACAATAATTCATAAGAAAATTATATATGCTGTACATACTAGAGTAGTGAATGACTTCGTGGAATGATGACCGCTAATTTTTAACCACAAATAGTCGTGTTTTTAATCCTATATTTTGTGAAATGAACAAGAGTAAGCTTCGGTATGTTCTTACCCTGTCAGCTGGTGTTGTAGAATATACTGGGTGCTTCTCTGCAGACGGGGAAGACCCCCATCCATTGAGTGTTCAGGATATGACACTAAACAATCTGATGGTACTGTTCCAGTAATGCTGGAGCTTTGGGGAAATGTGGAGTTCCCTTTCATTGCCATCACTCCCAGGTCTATTCAGGCTCAGAGTGGTAGCACCTCTCAACCCTATCTATAGAACTAAACTGTGTACTAATGTTAAACTGAATTGTTTGAAATGGAACTGTTTTTGTATGCTAAACTGAATTACTTGAAATATAACTGTTTTGACATTTAACTGAGTGTGAACAAAGCACACACACACACACACACACACACACACACACACACACACACACACACACACACATATATATATATATATATATATATATATATATATATAACTGTTTATATATATAAATGGGTTTGACATTAAATAATCGGCAATAGTTGATATACCATAAAACCAAACCAAACCAAACCAAACCAAAACCAATTCAGTGTGTTCAAAAACATATCCTTTGTAAATATATTGTTATAATGTGTAGAATCTATAATGACAGGTGAGACCCCGTGATGTAATAGCTAACATGTTGGTTGTAGATATACTCTGGGAATCACCTGTCATCTATCTCGGATGTAGTAATTGGCATTATCGTATGATGTATGTTGGCCAGGAAAGTTTGGCAGAGCCTACCCTCTCCAAGCTTGACCACGGTTAAGGTCCTCCTAATTGTAATCCTTTTTTCCTCTTCATCATCAGTCAGGTAACCCCAGATATAGTGGTTGTAGAGGCACCACGGATGATTCTCTGACAATCACCTGCCATCTATCTCGGATGTGGTAATTAGCATGTTGGCCGAGAAAGTTTGACTGAATCCATTCCCCTTCAATACTGTATAACGCATAAGAACCTTAACGTATTTCTTAATATATTTTTTATATGTAATAAAGATTACAATATAATTTTTAAAACCTAATTAAAAGATGAGGAAGCATTCTAAAGAAGACAGTAATTGCTTTGTGGCTTGGAAATTTTAAGCTTCATGCACACTGCCTTTTGAGTAACACTATACTTGCTGAAGTATTTTAATTCCTTCTAAAAGATCTTAATAGTGTTATTATGTTGTATAAAGAAAACGGAAAGAAAAATCCATATAAATGGTTGAGAAAAATTTATTAATTAGTTCCAACGACACGTTTCAACATGGATTATTCAGGTAGAAAGTGTGGAAATTGTAAATTTAAGATTTTAAATTCATAATTCCCACCCTGAAGATTACAAAAACACTTTCCACCTGAAATTTTTGCAATTTCATATCTTAAATAATCCATGTCGAAACGCATTGGTGGAACTAATTAATACATTTTTTCTCATTTATTTACATGTATTTTTCTTTCCATTTTCTTTATACAAAATATCTTTCTGATTAAACCTCATACCTTACTCAAATAGTTTTATTATAAACTTGCCCCAGCATATTTTTCAAGACACACCATTCATATACGAGGGTCGTTCAAAAAGTTCTAAGTCTCACTGAGATTTTAAATCTGTTATATTTCCTCACCTTCACAGAAATTAAAACAGAAACCTGAATTCGTTTTTTTCTAGTTTTATAAAAGAAAAATATTGTGTTGACACAACAAAAATATTCAGCTATAGCTCTTCTTTCTCTGTGAGATATAGAACTTTTTTAACGAACCTTATATATATATATATATATATATATATATATATATATATATATATATATATTACGAAGGAATATTAAAAGTTGGTATAATTTTTTAATTCCGACTGATTTCAGTTTTTAGGTCATCAACAGAGATTGTTTATTTTATGACTTACGGTCCAACATTGAAATTATTTTTAACACCTGCAAGTTCATCTAATGTATACATATTATACATATTATATATAATATATATATCATACATAATGTATGCATAATAACATAAAAATCATTTAAGTATTATATTAAGTATTGAAACTTGAATATTATCTTAACGACTTCATCATTCTACTGACAAGTGATTAAAAATAATCTAAAATGTGAAAGTGGTTTAATTATCGAAGATGACGTTAAGCAGGAAATTTAGGAGGTGCCCGTGGTGTAATGGTTATCGTCGTAGGAAATGGACACGGCGACTCGAGTTCAAATCCTGGACGTGACTGATTGTATTTCACATAGCACTAATACCCTTGGGAAAGGTATGGATCCAATTATTCTCCCTCCAGCTATGGGTAAACAGTAGGGCAGACTAGGTTCTTCAGCCTTGATGAGGCAACTAGTCTAGGAGAAGGAAAACTCTGAATTCACACCTGTTAAACTCCACTTAAAAATTGACCTTGTGTCATATCCTGCCCGAGCGGAGGGGTTGGTAAATATGGTTAAGTAGGAAATTCAGTGTATTAAAGGTAATCAATTTTTGGTTAATTATTTTTTTAACATTTTGATATTTTCATCATACTTATGAATGTATTTTAGCGTTAAAATGAAATATTTTGTTGTTTTTTTTAGTTTATTGTTGTGTCCATTTGACGTAAATATTTCATCCATTCTTCGTGGATAAAAATGATCCGGTTTTTATGTTTGTATTTGCATAATAGGATGATACAATGTTTTAAATTTAACATCCACTAAAGCCAGTTTTGAATAAAAGAAAGAACTCTATGGTTAGTACTTAACTGTTATTTCCATTGATAATTATAATGAGTGTGGTGAGCGCAAACACTGACTGCAGTTTAACTTCAAAGTGGCTAAGTGGATTTAAATTGCTTTATTCTTTAAGTTAGAAGGCTGTTGGAAGATAATAGATAATTGTCTCGTTTAGAAAATGGACGTGTCCGTTGACAATTACATGACGGTCCAAAAACCTATTCTTTTGCCTCTGTTCTTTGAACTGTAAAAACGTCGTCTCTTGCTTCTCAATTGAAACGCAGACCCGAAATAACTGAGATTATTTTACTGTCCTCAATCAAAAAGTAAGACTTTTCCGTTTTTGTACTCCTTTTATATACTGCTTGTTCAGAGAACAATATGTCCATATTTTATCTGTTGGGAAACGTTAGTGCATTACTTTTAATAGTTCTTAGATTTATATTATACTTATATTAAATGTATCTCTATATTCAAATGAGCTCGTCTTTCCTTCAGTTTATTCAGTGTTTGTGTCTCATGGATATCATCATCATCATCATGACGTGCGGCTAGCACGGATATCCCTGACCCTCTCTCTCCACGTCTCCCTATCATTCATCGCCTCCGACAGGTCTTCGGGGTTACATCCCGTATCATCACATAGCTGCTGTATGAATGTTCGAGCTGGTCGTCCTGCTTTAGATTGGCCATATGCGGGGGTCCACAGGAGCACATCACTTACGATCTCGTCTTTGCTTCTCCAGCAGTGTCCGGCATGTCTGGTTCGTCTAGCTTGTATAGTTTTCGTGATAGGTGGTAGGTGGCCGTACTGTTGGCGCCGTGTGGGTGTTGCTGCCAGGACCTGTTCAATATTGCTCACGACATTCTTCTATAATTGCCGTCGAGCTTCTTCTCTAACCGTTTATTCTGCGTCCAAGTAGTGCATCCATACAGCAGTATCGACACGACCGCCGCCTGGAAGAAACTGCGTTTCATTTTATCGGTCAGGTTTGATTTCCATATGATCGAAAGCCTATCGATAGCTGTCCATGCCTTCGTTAGCCGTGTGTCGATGTCTTTTTCGGTTGATGAGACGCTGCTTCCTAGGTAGGTGAATTTGTCAACCAGTTTCAGGGAGGTTCCGTCTAGTGTGGAGATGTCGCCTTTCTGATTAAAGCACATAAATTCAGTTTTCTGTGCATTGACATGGAGTCCAATGCCTGCAGCGGCTTGTTCCAAGCTATGCAGTAGTGTTTCGGCTTGGTTGGGTGTATTGGCCAGTAGCGCTATGTCATCAGCGTAGTCGGCGTCGGTAATTGTTTTTGCGGGGTACCTTTTGCTTCTTTTCTTTGTCAGCTCAAAGCCGTTTTCCCTAATGTTATCGATCGATGTCCTAAGTACGTAGTCTAGACAGATGATAAAGAGATATGGGGTAAGCGTGTCCCCTTGTAGTACTCCTGCTACAATGTCGAAGTACATACTAATGCTAATATTGGACCTTTTTGAATGGGAGATTCGATTAAATCTTCTTCCTACCGCCATGCAACCCACTAATGTTTTAATATTGTTGTGTTATAAAAAATCTCGGAATAACGTATAATTTCTAGCAGTGTTACAGTATCATTCAAACATATAAAAATCGGATCTTTATGATATAGGTCACTGTATTTTTCTTTTTTAAACTTTAACAATGTCAAAAATTCAAATGTTTCTTTTTTTTTAAACCAGGCTCAGCTCACAGTGATCAAGGCAGTGTTCATTCGATATTTGAAAACCCAAGAATGTTCACGAATTCGGAATCTTCCGCCACGACAAAGAAAAACAAAATAGACTCTCAATTATTCGAAGGTCAACGAAAATCAATGGAAGCAAATAATCCTGTGACAAGTTCTGCGGGCCGGTTCGATTCTGGGGTCAAAATCAGTGGTTCTTCAGGATCAACTTTAACAATTTTGGAGAAGCTGGGTAAAAGAAATTTCCGAAGAGAACCAATCAAATTTCATAAGCTAAGAAGGCCGAAGATTATCCTCGATTTGCCATCGACTCCGATTTTTGGACAATATAAGAGTTTATCACGTGATAAATCGAGATATCAGCCAAAGCGCAGTTCTTCGATTTGGAAATCTGAAACGACAAATCCCAAGCCACTTACAACAGATGAGCGAAAAATTCGTCATTATTTTGATATGATAAACAGTAGACTGGGAATAGTAAAAAAAATTCCTTCTATTGATGAAATAATCAAGAATTGGTCAGCGTCTAAACGTGACGAAAAGAAAAGCAAGAATGAAAGAACTATAAGAAAAGTTCGAAGAGAGAGTGTGTCAAATACCGAATTATTACCCAGCAATTTAGAAACTAATAAAACGATTAAAATAGATGACAATGAGGGTAATAACAAAACTTATGACTACAATCATAGTAAATGTGAAAGTAACTGTAAGAGTAATAATATTGACAATGTGAATAGCATAAAGAAAATTAATAATGATAGTAATAATAATAATAGTCAAAAGTTGAATAATGAAAATTCTCTTAATAAAATATATATTAATACTAGTAACTTAAATAATATTTTTAGCGACAAAATTAGTAATAATGACGGGAATAATAATAATAATAATAATAATAATAACAGTGATGATAATTCCACTAATTTTCATGCATTTGAAATACCTTATAGCCCCAGCGTGATAGAGGAAAATTTGAATGTAAAGGATCTGTCAAAATTCAAACAGAAAGAGTCGGAATCTGATATCCACAGCACCCCCAAATCCCCTAAAGTGTCCGGTTCATCTGAACGATTTGCTAGCAAATTTCAGAGTGACATGCTGGGTAAAAACTTCCGACTGTCGAACGCGAAAAGGTATCGACTGCCATTAACATTTCCGTCGACAAGCACAGTTGAATCAGCTTCTAATCATCTAGGTAACAAAATGAATAAAACGAGTGACAAAACTGAAAAGAAATGGACAATTTCAGAGGTTGTAGAAGCATCGCAGACTTTAGCGAAATCCCAGATAGGAAAGTTACTGCAATCCGATACAGGAGACAATGTAGGATCGTGCCAGGTCATATTTAAAGCACTTTTAGCTTTGATTACCAACGAAAAAGTAAAAGAGAACACCAATCCAAAAACAAGAAGGTCTCCGAAAAAAATGGCGAACGAAACCAAAAAAATTGCAAATGAAACCAAAATAATGGCAGATAAAACCAAAAAAATTTCGGACGAAACAAAAAAATTGGCAGAAGAAACCAAAAAAATGGCGGAAGAAACCAAAAGAATGTCGGACGATAGCAAAAAAATGGCGGACGAAACCAAAAGAATGTCGGATGATAGCAAAAAAATGGCGGACGAAACAAAAAAGATGGCAGAAGAAACTAGAAAAATGGCAGAAGAAACCAAACAAACACCTGTTTCAACTCAAAAATCAAATGTAGTTTCAAAAAATCTCTCAGCGTCCAGCATTTCATTCGTTACAAATAGCACTATGTCACCTATCAAATTATCTCTCCGCAACATTACGAAATCCATTTCTGTGAAAAATAAAAATGTAACAAAAAATTCGTCGGTTGTTTTATCTACGGTTAATAAATCTAAATCTACTATAATATCTAAGTTAAAAGGACAATCTACCTCTGCCACACAAAAGTTTATTTCTACAGAAGCATCAAGAACAATTGAACCGACTTCCTCAGAGCGCAACAAATTAAATCCTAATCAGGTGTCTACAACATCTTCCGGATGTCCACACTCTGAAAATAGTCGGAAAAGGAGTGAGGAAAACTCTGCCATATCTTTCATTTCACTGCTGATCCAAAATCTTCGTACTGGATTACAGACTGAGAATAATTCTTCGTCTATCAAAAATGAATCTCATCTAAAAACCAAAGTTGCATCCAGCGTATCAAAATTGATTAACTACATCACTTCGTTCATGAAGCTCTCCTACAGCGTCATTGAAGCTTTAATGAATAAAGTTGATTTAAAAGCCGGTTTAGTAGATAAACAAATTAACAGTAAGCCTTTGTCGACAAAAATTTCAGTCGTAAATGGAATTTTCACGAGGCTCTTGTCAGACATGCTTGTCTCAGCAGGTAACAAAACTATACAGTATAGCATTTTAGCATCTCCATTTAACCAATCAGAGAGCAGAGAACAAATTCTCTTGAGCAAGGAAATTACCAAACGGTTGAATGGGGGGAAGATACACTTGATAAATAGCCGAAACGACACCACGACGCTGGATTTTAGGTCGTTGATTAGCTTGGCTCGTTCGGACAAAAAATATGTGAAGGAATGGAGTGACAGTGTGTTGGCATTTCTTTCCAAACAGTCCCACCATTTTATGAACAGCGGTAAGACTATCAGATTTTCATTCCAATGTTTTTTTCTTTTGTATACAGGGAGAGGAAATAAAATTTGTAGACACTGAAAGACTATGCCAATCTTAGTCGGAGCAGAGTAGGTCCATGTGGGTCAGAGTAAGGTTCATACTCTCTTTATTTTAGAACCAGTTATTAAATTGGTCTGTATATGGAATCATTTACTGTAAATACAACCATATCATCTGGACACTTAATCGCAGATAAATTGAAACACAGGTTTAGACTATTTCAACTTCATTTTCCGTTAGCACACACACACACACACACACACACACACACACACGCACGCACATATATATGCATCAGTTTCTTTTGTAGGCATATTTTGTTGAAAAGAACCAAGATTTAATGTTTGGTTTTTCATTCATCGTTTCTTGTTGGCCAACGTGATGACATAACTGTGGTTGAAGGCAGTTTAGACACTGTCCAAAGTCTCTGTGAGTGTAGTCTGAGTACGTATTCTTTCAACCATCTTGGGTCATTGAAGAGAATATGGGTATGCCTGTGCTGAGGAGTGCTGGATTTATTCTGTACTCAAGGAACTTTATGAATGGGCGTGTTTATTACATATTTGTTCTGTACTCAGTGCACAATAGTGAAGGAACATGCCCACTCAGAATTCTACACATGAATATGCTCCATCTATATATTTGTGTCTCTGTGCGTTAGTGTGTGTGTGAGAACGAACGAACGAACGAACGAAAGAAAGAAAGAAAGAAAGAAAAAAAAAAGAAAGAAAGAGTGAGTTTGGAAAATCAGACTGGTATATTTCGCTAGTAGTCTAACGACATGAAAGTGCAAATTAATTCATTAATAAAAATGGATTCGACATGGGAGTGATGTTACATATTATATTGGTGATATCTATTATTGATATATTGTGTAGCATTCAAATCATGTCTTGAGCCGTTAAAACTGCGGAAAAACACAGTGGTATGTTGGACAGCTTTTGAACTCAAGGTCAATCTGAGACTAAAGCTCTCATTGGATAATTTTACTCATATGACAAAAACAGTTCTAACACTCTACTCGAGCGGTTGTAGGCTTAATCTTATTCATTAATTCTCCGTTTAGTCGAACGGGTGATAAAATTGTGATCGTAAAGAAATAAAAGTAAGACATGTGCACATAAAAATGTGGTCGCGTTGTTTGTCATTCCTCATCTCAGCAGAGAAGAACTTAGAAGAATGAGTGACGATAAGAGAATACAACGAACAAAAACAAAGTTGGTGACACGAAAGAAACACCGATAAAGCAACACGAGACAACAGACAAAATGATTGAAGTGAAAAAATGAGACCTGGCTGATCGTAAAGCCAGGGTCATGAAAACATAGATCGTTCGAGAGTAGAAGATATATAAAATATGATCTAAATAAATATGTAACAGGAAGCGGAAATATCTTTGTAGACAGCATATGAGCTTAATTTGATTATTTTATTGATCTTTTTTTATAATTGCATTGGTTAATCTTATTCATTTTTAGTATTCCAGATTCTTTGAGCATTAATTTGATGAGGAAAAAGGATATATTGTGAAAAAATTTGGACATAATTTGAATGCAGGAGGAAAAATACAGTGACAAAACTTTCAGAAACTTAAAAAAAACAGAGGTGTGATAGAACGCTTCGCGTCACCGTGGATTATCATTGCATTGTGCTATGTGACCCCAGGCTGAGTACAATGCATAAAAGACAAAGAAAAGAAAAGAAAAGTCGGACACAAAAGGTCTGATGAACTGGACTTGCACTCGGATGTGTGTGTGTGTGTGTGTGTGTGGCTGTGTGTGCCACTTCTTGGCTCTGCTTCCCCGGCCCATGCGTCCGGCGCGATTTCTAACTTCCTATTAGTAGATCACTCTTGCACTATGGGTGCCAGCAGACCCTGATCGTATCTCTGACTCTGGCATATTTCTCTTTCCCAACTAAGATTTTCCATTTTGAGGCAATTGTCCAGCCCCCAAGAGACAGTGTGAGGGTTAATCCACTCATCAAACGCCAACCTGCCCTATTCGGCATCTCTAGCTGCCACCCAGAGCCATTTGATCCGGCTGATCAATCTCTTCCTAGCAACCATACAAAAGGGTCCGTCTTTGCTTTAATTGATAGTTAAGTCTTCAGAATTTTATAAGTTTTTGACTGAATCTTTTTTCTTTTTTTGTGAAATCATTTTATGAAACAAAACTACACCTGAGATAATTTGATCCATATGTCCACGCCACACATTGCTGTCAAGCCATTGTCACATGATCACATTGTCACATGTCAAGTCATGGTCATATATTATCTTTTATGGGAAGTATCGATTCCCACAATCAGATAAAAAATATTTATAAATCTTTCTTTTTCATTTTTCTATGGCAATCGGAGCCGCCATCCCCGATAGTCTTCCTCAAATGGAAATCTCGACAGTCCATAAAAGAGGTTTACTTTCTGATTTCTTCTCAAGAGGTCTGTCTGACTATCCTTACGTCCCATAAAGTTCATCTTGAGTTAAAACGGCCTTTCGAGCCCACATACAAGTTACCATGAGTCAAGTACCAGAGTCCCTTAGGGTAGATTCCGCGTCGATCTTTGATCACTGAGGCAATGTACAGATGGGGAATGTGACAAACTGGATAGTCTCTGTTACTATCCTCCTGTACGTGAAAGGGACATTAAGCCTGACCTCTTGTCAAACCCTGTGATGATAGTGGTGGTACAGATCCAGCCCTAGAGAGTGTCTGGATAGATGTACACATTTCATAGCCTCGTAGATTTTGTACCGCATTACCGAATTATGATTATTTTGGTGAAGGGAGAAACTACGCGTTATTCGGTAATCTGTCATTTTTTTGTTCTTTATCGCAAAATGCAACCTTTGAACTTTACCATTCAACCACAAGTTATTTCTTATTTTCTCTTATAGGAATTTATGAGAGGCTGTCATCTTTTTGGCCACGGAGTTCCATAACTGTAGAATCCTGGACATTACGGCTTGCTGGCTATTGTGCCCAAATTGAGATAGACGAGTAAGTTGGTTAACATAGAATTTCATTTAGAGACGACATAAATATTGATGAATATTAGAAATAATAGAGGAAACGTATGTGGAGGGAACAGTAAGTCTGTAGCCTGGTATTTATGCTCTGAATTTTAATTAGTAATATTCGCTCTAAAGTGTTTGATATATGCGGTTAATATTCACTATTGAATTAAGTGCATTGACATAGAAAGAGATTATGTTAGAAATATTTGTTTCGCAAAATAAATGCTTTTTTTCATCATTAGACTACGGACTTATTAATGTCTCTCTCTCTCTCTCTCTCTCTCTCTCTCTCTCTCTCTCTCTCTCTCTCTCTCACGCACGCACACACATACACACACACACACAAACACATTTCATACATATAAATATATTTCAAATATAAGATTGGATAACACTAAAAACAGTATATATATAGTAAGTTAGCCGACCGTTGTCGAGTATGACCCCAAAAGCTCCCTTTCAATAGCTACCGCACCAAGGTGTAGAGGAGGGCGCTAGTTATTTCCCTTGATTGATCCCCTTACCCTTGATCCGTACCTAACTATCAAGCAAGGCGAAATCAAGTGCCACTTTTTTAGTCTTTAGTATAACTCGACCTGGTATTGGAATCTGGTCTTCCAGGCCATTGGCGAATACTCTACCACTGTGCCAATGAACTGGGATAAATAGATAGGAATAGATTGGAATAGACAGAAGGATATGAATAATTGTTGATAGAGGGAATGTTGGAGATATATTTGAATGATGTGATGTTGATTATTTCCAAACACAGATGAATAAACGAGTGTTGAGTTAAGGTCATTGGCAAAGAATTGTTGATCTCTAAATGTGTTTTTTTTTTATTTCCAAAGAAACATGTCTGTCCTCGAATCTCAGCCGTTGTTTTGTCCGTTCAAGAATCCCCAATGTGACAAAAATGTCAAATACCGACACTCTTCAGGAATTTGTAACAATTTGGACAATCCATTGTGGGGTAGCGCGAATATTCCTTTTAAACGCCAACTAAAGAATGCCTACGCCGATGGTAAGTAATCATAGATACCCTTGGAATATTGAGCATCTTATTAATTCGTGCTCGATTGCTTTAGAAAAGAAAAAAAAATTCCTTGAAGTCCATTAAAAATCATTTTCTTTTCCCTCATAAATCAAAATGGTACCGTACACTTAGATCTGTTTTATCAACTGGAAGATTCAATATTACCTTCTGTTTTATCTTCTTTCGAGATGATCAGAGAATACATTGGCTTTCACTGTGGTCCATGATGATATTGATGCTTCTATTTAGGAACGAATGAATGATCGTACTTAGCATTATATATATATATATATATATATATATATATATATATATATATATATATATATATCAAGAATTTGGCTAATTAAGAAAATAACTTTAAACACAAATGCAGACCCCTGAAAAATTATGATTCAATTGAACATTGGATTGTTGATTGCTTTATTCCCTAAAAGCATATAAGCGTAAAAAATACTCGACGTGAATTGACATTTTTTGCTAGATTGCGCTTACATACACTCATACATACATTCATACATACATAGATTGAATTTTGCCATTTAATAAGTTCATTTTCTTCTAGATCAAAGATACCAGGATTTTATTATTTCTAGTATAACATTATACAGTCAAAACGGGTATTATTAGGTATTATTTATTATCAAACTCTGCAGCATTGAAACTTTGTTACCAAAAATAAAATTACATGAATATATATGTAAAAGTTGTACTTATATTTGGACTATTCAATATTCATATTTTTGGTTTCAGTGCTGAAGAATTGGGTCATAAATAATACCTAATAACATAGATTCCATAATATTCCACTGGAAATAATATGATTCTTATATTATTAATTTTTTTTTTTCAGTTTCATTACTTTATTATTTTTAGTGGAAATGAAACGGATACTATTAAGTATCATATATTAACAAACTTTTAGAGCTTTGAAACTCTGTTTCAAAAAACATGAATACGTAGAAATTTAAATATGAGTATAACTTTCCCTGTATAAATATGTAGTTTTATTGTGGACGGAAATCTTCAGTGCTTCAAAATTTGGTTATAACTAATATTTAAAAATATTCGTTTTATTTGTATAATGTTCTAGTATCTTTGGTCTAAAAAAATCAATTTTTGTAAAAAAATCCTAGAGATGTACTTATTCATGGTCGATACAGTACACACACGCACACACACACACACACAACATAACATACACAAATACACACATACACACTACACAACATACACAAAATAAACTCGCACGCACACACACACACACACACACACACACACACACACACACACACACAGCACATACACGCAACACAACACACTCAAAAACACATACACACAACACACAAAAACACACACGCACGCACATACAAAAACACACACCCACATACACAGCACAATATACACAAAAACACATACACACACAAAACACACACACGCACACACACAGCACAACACACAGAAATACACACTTACACACAACACAACACACACACAACACAACACACATACACACAAACACACACACACATGGCGAAGTCGGTTGGGTCTGCAGAGCAAACCGACTGCATCTCTGCAAAGGGGAAAGACTCTGACCCAGAGTGGTAGCACCTGATAGGGTCCTAAATATGGGTCAAATAGAACTAAACTGCGTACTTATGCTAAACTGAATTGTTTGAAACAGAATTGTTTATATGTATAAAATGGATTTGGCATTAAATAACCTACAATGGTTGATATGCCATAAAACCAAACCAAAACAAATTCACAACACACATACACACACACATAAGCGTTTAATAAATCAAAAAGTGCTCAAATGCTGAACGGTAGAGCAGCATAAAACAAAGATTAATTAAGATCCCACCTTTTTACTACAGATTCATATCTATAAGTTTCAGATTTCTTCGACAGAATTCAAGAAACAATCATCTAATGAAACTTTTTGTCAATATATATATATATATATATATATATGGGTTGTTTAAAAAGTTAACATTTCTACGGGAGTTCATTTATGATATTATGATTTCTTTAACTGTTCACCATCTGTCAACACATAATTGGAATCTTCATCTTTGGGATATTCCAAGCTGACAGGGATGGTGAACATGTGGAGACTTTGAAATTATATCAAAAAATTACTCACACAACGGTGTTAACTTTTTAAAAAAACATTATATATATATAAGATGAACAAAAGGGTTAAGAAAAATAAGAATATTTCTTTTATCTTGTTCATTTTTTGTTTGTTCTTAACTAATTTTAACCTTTGGTCATCGTGAGGAGAGAAAGTTTTTGTCGAAAAGAAAAGAAGAATTTTTTAGAAATTTTTTAGATTTTTTTTTAATTTTAAGATAGTTTTGAAAGAACATTTTTAAAGGAGTTGATATGCTCTCTGAAAAGTGATGTAAACCATATCAATTAGTCTGAAAAATGTCTTCTGAACCAAATATCCATTTGGTCTTATATATATATATATATATATATATATATATATATATATATATATATATATATATATATATATATATATATATATGTCTCTCTGTTGTGAGAGCACCTTTTTTTTAATTTGAAAATATTTTTTAAAAGAACATTTTTAAAGGAGTTGATATGCTCTGTGGAAAGTGATGTAAAATTGTGTACCATATCAATTTGTCTGAAAAATGTTGTCGGAACCAAATATATATATCTCATATATATATACATACCTCTATCTCTTATGAGCACCTGTTTTGATGTGTTTTTATTAGATTGGAAACGGATTGTGTTTCAAATTAACTGGTTTTTTTTTTTTCAAGAGGTGGCCCTTCAAATCACTTGCGACTTGTTAGGTTTATTTGTTTGCATAAGTGTATATGGTTGTTAAATTTTTTCTTTCCACATCGGATGATTAAGTTTCACATTAAGTCCAAATGGTTCATATATTTTTTGGACTTTTTATTCATTTAGTTTTCCTTTTTTTTTCTTTCTTTCAATGATTGTATATTTTACATCTTTGTTTAAGTCGTAATCGTTTGTACAGAACTGTTATTCGACTTATTATTAAATTGTCCTGATCTATTAATTTGATCCTGTGTCTCTAGTTATTTAATCTAAAGTAAAACAACCATTCTGATTATTCCAACATATTTTATTTGGCTATATAAATTATATTTTTGCTTATGAAATTTGATTTGCGGTAATTTTGGAAGTATTTTTCGGCAGTGAAACTAGCGAATGAGTTGGTTGATTTGAGGTATGTAAACACCTCAAATCAATCAACTCATTCACTTGTTTCAACATGTTGTTCTTGATATTGCAAGGTTGGCAAAATTTAGTGGATTTTATTGAGGATTTTCTATGGACTACTTGATTATCTAAGTATGTTGTTGCTACCAATCATTTTGTTGCGAGAGAAGAAACTTACCTCCTGGGTCAAAGCACGTAAGACTATGCCTTGTTTGTCAATCAGTGAAAAATATGTTCACTTTTGGAGGCAGAAGTTATAGTATGCCAATCTCGTCTCTCACGAGAAGAAATCTACATCGTATGTAAATTTCTATATGCCAGAACTTGCATAAAGAGCATGCCAGCAACAGGAGCGGCGTTGTTGTTATTCTTTGCGGACTGCTTTTTTGACTGATTGATTGACAGAACGAACTAGTTGACCAGAGGTATATTGAGGAAGGGCTGCTAGTCGCGTGAGTTGTTATTTTTAGTCAACTGGGGCTACCCAATTGTCTGAGGACTGTATTACTGCTTTTGCGTGGATTAGTTCTACAACACATTTATCTGAGGTTATTTGGTTAATGATTGGTTAGTATGCTTGCTTCTTGGTGTCCTAACTGTTCTTGATTATCTGGGCTAGTGGTGGGAGAGTGTTGTTTAATGTTGCTACGAGGGGGATGCGATTTATCTTCATTTTCGGTTTTAGTTTTACAGTGTCTGTCTAGGCGTAGAGATGGTGTTAGTTGTCGAGTTTTCGGTTTGTGCATGGGATGTTAGAAATCGTTTTACTATAAAAAATGCATTACGATACATTGTTTTTGCCCCCAAAAGATGAAGGTGAAATCTTAATTACTTTCAGTTTATATATATATATATATATATATATATATATATATCCTTGAATGATAATGGCTGTAAAATCTTCAACTCGTAAATGTTTAAATATTGTAATTTGTCTCGTCTTTTCTAGGAGTCAGTGAACCACGAAGCTTCGGCCGAGGCAGCGTTCCTCTACCGAATGCAAAATTAATCAGCCAATCTGTGTTTGATAAAAATGATGACAAAACAGGCGAACACGTTAATCTTTTCACAGTATTTTTCACTCAATTTGTCAGCCATGACTTTACCAGATTCGCTATGGATATTGGAGATATTGGTAAGTACCATACTTTTTAGAACATTTGTTATATGATTTTTTATTTTAATCATTTTTCGTTAATTATATCTTATCCTTCAGTTTGATAGGGTTTTGAACTATTCGGGTTAAGAGTCCAGGTGCATCGTCATTTGTCATAATAAACCCCAAACAGGAAATGAGACTGGAGTGTGGATGACGTCATGCCCAGAAGAGATGGTCCCGAGAATCTGGGGATTTTGAAAAGACGTCAGTTGAGATTGGACCATTGAGGCGAGAGTTGGGTTTTCGGCCGTTGAGAGTTGGATTTTGACCGTTGAAAGATGTAGTTGGGTTTTTCGGATCTCGACCGGCAGAGATGAATTGTGATCTTAAACATCACCAGATGCACTGCGCGTTGGGGTGGGGTCAGCATAGTAAGAATTGTGTCTCTCTCCTCGTGTCGCCATGGACCGAAGCCGGGAATTAATAAACGCGTTCGTACCTGAAACAACAGAGTCCGCCTTTATTGTATATTGAATATGTATTTGTATACAACACATTTAGGTTGTAGCAATCACAGATCTATTTCCTCTCGCGAATCAATGCCCCACCAAGCAATTCGGCCACACATTGGCCAATCAAGGGCAGAGCGCATTCTTTCTTCCTCTCTAGAACTAATTTTTCTAGCCCTGTTTGGTAGTCGGCCGACAGTCAGAGAGCACGTAGTTAGCAGCCAAGACAGACCTCTCGTATCCTCTGCTACGGACATTCCACATGGAACATCTACACTGAAGAACACGCTGCTATTAGCTTCACACACAGAAGAACCAGCCTTGCGACCAGTCACACGAGCTACTTGCTACAGTGACACAATTCCAACAAAATCAAGGACCAACATACTATCCGGCGGCACCAAAAAATAACCTTTTGACACTCTGACTTGTTTACTTTCCTTGTTGTGTTTCCAAAAGAAGTTTCGTTATTTATTTGCATTGTCAATTAATTTATAGTGTTATGGAAACAAACCATTAAAAACACTAAAAGGTAAAGCATTCAATTCTTAGGAATCCGGCTTATTCTTTGCAAAAAATTCATAGCTGATAATTCATCCCGAACAACTCATAGCGGCAGATTATGGACCATTTGTTGCGAAAGAATCCACAATAAAAATGCATTAGACAATGATTTTACTTTAACATATTGGAAATGATTATAGTATCAAAATGCATTGCACCATGATTTTACTATAAAATGTATTGGACTACTATGATAATACATTGAACAATTATTTTACTATAAAAATGCTTTGGACAATGATTTTACCATAAAAATACATTTTATAAAAGTTCATTGGAAATGATTTGCCATAAATTTTCTTCGTACCTGTTTTTACTGGTGATTTTCACTGGAGTCTGAGTAACAGCAAGTCTCATTAGGTCTCCAAAACTCTTTTGGGTATTCCAGCTTTTCACAAGAATCCTGCAGTCTGTGTAGTCTCGATTCTTCCTCTAATTTCTAATTCCCCCACACTCTTTATCAAACTTTAAGGGACAGTTTGAAACTCGCTACCTAAAATTACTATCACTGTCATCATTACGTTCCTCAGCCTTTTCTCTGGCAAAATCCAAGTATTTGTCTATCTTTTATTGACTCATTTGAGTTTTTCAGATCAGTTTTAGCAGATAGTCTTTCACTGGAGTTTGAGTGACAGCAAGTCTCTTCAAGTCTCCAGGACTCTTCTCAGTATTCTGGCCATTCTCAATAATGCTGTAGTTTAGATAGTCACCATTCGTCCTCCAACTTCCAAGTCTTCCAGTCCCTTTAATAATCCTTTAGTTACTGTACAAAAAGCACCAATCCCAATTGGCATAATTGACACCTTCATGTTCTATAGTTTTTTTTCAATTCCCTAGCAAGGTCGAGGCACTTATCCTTCTTTTCTCATTCTTTCAGTTTTATTCTGTGGTCAGACGGGACAGTAAAGTCCACAATTTTGCAAGTTCTCTTTTGTTGTTGTTGTTGTTGTTAATTATTACAAGGTTTGGTTTTCTGGCTGAGATTAGGTGATCCGTCTGTATGTCAAAGGCTCATAGGAGTTTATGTGTGTGATTTTCTAGGACAGATGCTGGGTTGTGCATATACCATTTGTTCGTATGGTCAAATTTATTATTATTATTATTATTATTATTATTATTATTATTATTTCTAAAAGTAAAAAGAGGGAATCCAAGTGGTGTTGTGGCTAACGTGATAGATTGTGATATCGAAGTGAGCGAGTTCGAATTTGTAGGGGGGCATGTTGTTTGGTGAATATTTTTGGTCCCCCAATATTTATGTTTGTATATTTGAAAAAGGCAAAGGAGGCAAATGATGTATGAAACGACGCGGACAAAAAATACATTTAAAACTAAGCGGTACAAACAAATTCAAATTTATATTTCAAAAATACATGCAATGAAACATTCTAGAACATTACTAGTGTTCTAATACTGTTCGTGAAATATTCCTCTGTGTGTGTGTGTGTGTGTGTGTGTGTGACTAACACTAATACTACAAAAAAGGACTATTTAACAAAAGTGTCCTATACGTGTTGACTAAGTATTTCTACTGTTTGTTTCTTTCTGTGGTTTGATGAAATTTCTGTGTTCGAGGCTGAAAAAGTCTCACCGAAAAAGTATATTGAGGAAGAGAATGGTTGCAGAAAGTATCCATTTTCGTGTCGGAAGTCAAATGTAAAAAGAGGAAGAGTGTGTTGACTCTGTTAGTTGAAATGGAGAGAGTGAGAGTGTTCTCTCTGGAAGTCACACTGGAAAGAGTGTATTGACCCTGTAAATGAAAAGGTAAAAGAGAGTTGTGTTGACTCTCCAAGTGAAATTGTGAAAAAGAGTGTGAGTGTTGGAAGATTAGAGTATTTATATAACATTCTTGTCATGGAGTAGGCTCCAAAAACGCAGGAGAAAACTGAAGTGGCGGACGTAGTTTTGAGCACTAACTATGTGGTTCTCCTGGCCAATAGGTTCCCGAGACTGATTAGTATACTGACGTTCGCCATCTTTGTTTCGGGAACAAGTAGTATAACGTCCATTTTAAAATATAGGAGTGTAAATCCTTTAAATTACAGTTACGCCATTACATTCACTATCGGAAAGGTATGAACCCCCTTATCCCCACTTCAGTTGTAGACTGAATTACTGTCCTTCTACATTGGCATTAAATAACCTACGAAGGTTGATATGTCATTAAAAAAAGAAACCAAACTAAACATTTAAAAAAGGATAAAATCTGCAATCGTGAATATGTACATTTGTTTTCTAAATGATTTAACAGACACATACAGATTATTCAGTAATAAAGTCAATAGTTTTCTTCCATAAAATCTTCCAGCTATTAGAGTTCACTTCAAACTTATATTTCTTGTTCTCCTGCAGAGTACACATATCGTCAAACAGTTAGTGAATCTGATGTCACGAATTGATACTAGAGTTGTCATTGTGTGATTCGAGTATTCGAGTTTGCTGAACAAAACAAATTCTTTTTTTTTGGGGGGGGAACTGAAAAAAAAAACAGATTAAAAAGAAACAAACCTGTTAGCAGCTGTTGTCGGTATCAATAAAACTTTCGCTTTTTTGTCGACAATTGACACCTAATTATGAAAACGAGGCTCCCAGCACGATTTTTTTTTCTGACACACAAATACATGCCAGCCTTTTTTTTTCTACGTTTTGATTTCAAATATTTACTTTTTGAATATTGTAATTTCAAATTATACCTGTGTAAATTAGAATTTTTGCAATATTTTGGTAACATGAGGCACAATTCGGCTTTTGCCAAAGTTGTGAATGTGACGAACATTTTAGGTTTTTAAGTTGGAACGGCCAGCAAACGAAAAATCATCAAAAGTGATTGTATGCTCGTCGCTTTATTAGTTCAATTTTACCTAAATTACTTAGAGTCGAATGTTTTTATAGTAATTGAATTATCTCTTCCAAGCTAAGAAATTATCTAGTAATAAGCCTTGTTCGGTTAGAAAGAGGGAATGAAATGAGGCGTAAAAAAGAGAAAGCGAAGGGGAAAGGAGAGCTGATACTTATGTTACCTGAAAAGAGCGGGTGAGTCTATATTTCTTAATAACAAAACAAAAGTTTCCCTCAAAAGTAATTTATTTCAAAGGAAATAAACTAAACACATCAACATTGCATATTTTTCCTTATGCATGTCGAAAAACATTCAACGTTGGAAACAAAAAAATGTACATTCAAAGAACGATAATATTCGTACATAAATAAAAGGAGGGAGTGCATGAAAGAACGAAAGACTTACAAAAACCAGCACCGTCAACCTCTTACAATTTTATATTCTTAACAAATAATGATAAAATACCATTCCTTGGTATTATATCACAAAGTTCTTTTCTTTAAGCCAATTTTCCGGGTTTATTCCTTCCTGTAACAATTCCTTCTTATGTAGAAATAACTTCGGGAATCTTTAGTCCCCTGTCTTGGGTTGATTTGTTGAAAGAGGCCCACTATTTCTTTGTATATGGCTCGTGTTGAAACGACCACTTCTTCCTGTTCGAGCCGAGATGAAATTCTTTCTGCTTCTTCTCGAATATGCACTTATTTGAAGTCTACAGAAGATTATTACCGAATTTATTCTCCAGACCTTAGACTCAACCATCTTCAGATAGAGAAAAGCAAACTGAACCACCATGAGCCTTCAATGGGCTCATTATTCTAACAAGTTCAAACTCCCAAAAAGGGGAAAAGAGGCTTAGAGCCTAAGCGGCTTATAGGCCTTTAGTCCAAGTAACTAGCCTTGAGCCCAATTGCCTAAAGAGACAAAAAGGAAAAGACAAATAGAAGAGGCCCCAGCCCCGGGGCAGCTCTCTTTAATAGAAGCCAGGAGCAGGGCTATAACGGTACAACTTTAAAATAAGCCAATCGTTTTCGAGCAGACATTAACTGCCGAATTTACAAATTCCAACAAACCACATTGGACTATGAGATGTTGAGTTCGCTTGAGAGTCTCCGAGTGATACTCCCTGGAGCTACCTCTAGTTTGGAACATGGCCTCAGAATCTATGGTTTTAGGCCAACCTGAGCTTGTCTGGTTGACAAGGTTCTTACAATCCAAACGAAATTTCCTTTACCATCTGGTTACTGTACTGCGGTCAACTGCGCCTTCACCTTTTGCGCAACATCTCTTTTTGGTTGCTTCCACGACTTTATGGTCCAATTTGAACTCATAAAGCATAAATTGCATGTTTATCTGTGCGGCTTTCACAATCAGTTTGAAACAGAACTAAGAAATGTGTAATATTGTGAAATTATTTCCAATTCATTTTTATAGCAAAATTATTTCAAATTTATATCGGCCCATTGGCCTAGTGGTAGAGTGTTTGTCAGTGGGCCGGGAGACTAGAGTTCAATCTCAGGTCGAATCATACCAAAGACTCAAAAAATGGTCCTTGATATCCTCTTGCTTAACACTCAGCATTATGAGGTACGTCTCAAGGGTAAAGTGGAGCAATCCAGGAAAAGGAGTGGCGCCCTTCCCTACACTTCGGTGTAGTAGCTATTGAAAAGGGAGCTTTCGGGTAGCCCTCGACTACGGACTACTAATTCAAATTTACAATAAAATTATTTTCAAATCATCTTTATTGTACAATCATTTCAAATTATTCTTTATTATAAAATCATTGTCAAATGCATTTTTAGAATAAAATCATGTCAAATTCATTTTAATGGGAAAATATTTAAAATGCATTTTATTGTAAAGTTGTATCGAATTGATTTTCATAGTAAAAATTATTTCTGACGCATTCTTTTGTAAAACCATTCACAATATATTTTTAATATTTGACTATATAGAACAAGTCAGAAACTGCTAAAAAAAATAAGACCCACGAAATCCTCAAAGACTTTGTCATGAAAACAGATCATCCAAAGACCTAATTGTAAGAACCTCTGGGCATAAAATACCCCAGGTGTGTTGACATGCCGTTAAAATCAAATGAAGAATCGAATGTATTCCAGCAGATCACAGAGATAAAGGATGACGAAAAAGTCGAGTAATACCTAGATCTTGCAAGAGAGTTAAAACTAAAATGTACAATATGAAGGTAACAGTAATACCAATCTCAGTTGGAGCACTCGAAACAATCACCAAGAACCGAGAAAATAGAATAAGAGAACATGAAATCCTTGGAAGAATCAAGACAGTCTTGCTGAGATCGGCGAAAAGAGTCCTCGGTGTAATTCATTGGGTACTGGCTGAAATCGGTAAAATGCTTTCATTAACTAAATACATATTTTTTTAAATGACCGCAGTCCGTTATGAAAAAGAGGCTGATGCCTCGTTTCTTTTTCTTTCGTTAAGAGTTCCAATAAGGGGATATAACTTATAACTACTAATTACACTTGGGAGCTAAGAAGACTTGCTGTCATTTGGACTTCAATGAAAACCACCCGTCACTACTGGTATAAAAAAAAACTCACTAGGGACTTTGTGACAGTCAACAAAAAAGAAAAGAGAACCTGCCAAGAGAAGTAACAAGACCTTGTTAAAGAACTGAAAAACCATGGAACTTGAAAGTGAAGGTATTGCCAGTTGTAATTCATGCGCTCGGTACATTTACCAAAGGATTGGTACTGGGACTGAAGGACTTGGAATTAAGAGGACGGGTGGAAACCATCCAAGCTATAGCATTGTTGAGATCGGCTAGAATACTAAGAAGAGTCCTGAAGACTTAAGGAGACTTACCATCACTCAGACTCCAGTGAAAATCTATCAGCTAACGCTGACTCCAGTGAAAATCTATCAGCTAACTCTCAAATGGCTAAAATAATAATAATAATAATAATGAGAAGAGTCCTGGAGACTTGAGGAGACTTTCTGTCACTCAAACTCCAGTGTAAGACCATTAGCTAATGATGATGCGAAAAACTCTGAGTAAATAATAATAATGCTTACATTGTTTTTTTCCAGGCCCAGTAAAAGTAAACTGCTGTTTACCAGACACAGTTAACAGGTAACAGTTTTACAAATAATACATCGGAATACATATTTGGTCGCTATTAGTACAAATTACGACACGTACATGGTGTTTAATTACAAAATGTTTTGAAACAGTTCTATTAATATTTGATCCATATTCTTGGACCCTAACAAATACTACCACTCCGAGTCAAATTTAACCAGGGAGGAATGGCGACTCCACACTTCACAGAGCTGCTGACCCACGGATGTCGTTTAGTGTCATATCCAACACACTGCTGCCTTTACTCTTCTGCAAGGGATGCAGTCAGTGTATTCTAGACTCTGCCAACAGGGTGATGGTGTTGGTAGCGGAGGTGATCTGTGTGTGTGTGTGTGTGTGTGTGTGGAACAGATATTGGTGCAGAAATGGAATCGAAGTCGTTTGCGTTCACTTAATACTAATACCCATGGGAAAGACATGAACCTACTTCTCCCACTCCAACTGTGGGTAAAATAGTAAGGCTAATTGAACTCTCTTGCCACATTGATGAGTAACCCACTCTAGGAGAAGGACACTCAATAATTATCCTTGGAAGAAATAATGGAGTGGTTTCTCTACAGTTTGACACAATTTAACAAAACTTCTGTTTGGTAATGTGTTCTGACAGATTTATCTAACAACATCCTTTACTAACAACTCACACTTACGACTAATATCACACGCCTGAAAGTAAGAGAGAGAGAGAGAGAGAGAGAGAGAGAGAGAGAGAGAGAGAGAGAGAGAGAGAGTATCTATTGTATCATATGAGAAAAACAGTAATTATGTACATAAAGCAAAAAGTATAGGTGACCCAATGAGAATTGGGCTATTACCACCATTGTTTGCTAAGGAATTTCTGTTAGTGATTTGTGGGTGACATTGTAAAGACAGTATATAAGGAGGAAGGATGAAAATCCCATTCTCTCTTTTTACCCAAAAGCAAGACGAAGCTCGTTACCCTGGAGGAGCGTTTTCGTTCTCATCGAACCTTGCGTCGCATTAAACACGACAACGCAGTATAATTTTACCCAATCATAAGATAAAGCTAGATTTGTCGGTGGGATTTAGAATATGCAGATTATATTCCCTGCAGAGGGTTAAGACCCTCTAAAAAGAAGAGTGTCCTGGATATGACACAAAGCAGCATCTGATGGTGAGGCTCCAGTTCTAGAGTTCTGGTGAGTGTAGAATACCCCTTCGTTATCATTATTCCCATGTTCACTCTGAATCGGAGTGGTAATGCGTGTTTCGGTTTCATCTGTGGGTAAAAAATTTACAAATTATTGATTAGGAATACTTGAAACCATATAATTGTTATTATCAAAAACAAACAGAAAAACTGCGATAAAAAATGATTGCAATGAAATGTTGAAAATATAAATAATTATAATCATTCACAAATGAATAAAATTTCGACATTAAATAACCCATAAGGGTTGATAAGCCGGTGTAACGGGAGCTATGACGCCAGCAACTGAACATTGTCTTCATATGTTTGTCGTATTCGAGTACCATAACTAACAATATTATTAAAATTAGAGCTAACAATTCGGACAGTTTTAGCAGATAAAATGCATCATGGTTTAATATTTCCTCGTGCAGTACAATGCAAAAACAATTCACGAGGAATTAACAAGAACATTTTATTGCATGAGCAATGATATGGAGTTCATTAATTAATAAGATGTGTATAGAAATGCCCTTGGTTGTTTGAAAAGAGTCTTTAGCATAAGTGAAGAGTCCTTAATCTAAAATTGTTTAATAAAAAGTAATACGTTTGAGAAATGCTATTGTGCGTGAAGCTACACGAAGTGGTTAGAGGAAGCGCGAGGAACCTGCTCGTGAGTAGAAACAAAACACGTGCGTCTTGACGATAAGTAATCGCGCACGTCTAAAAGAATTCTAACGAACGAACTCACATTGACTACTTTGATCACGCCACCCAGTGGCCATTAGAAGTACTATTTAGTAGACACGGGAGGTAATGACCTTTTGTGTCACCTAGAGCCAAATAGTAGAACTCGTCAACAGGCACCGTTGAACAAAACAAACCAAACAATTAAAAATCTCTCCTCAGATATGAATGTCTCTCACAAACTTTCACCTCTTATAGAACGTCACCTACGTATGATACATTTCCATTCACTCCTTTTGTATTTTTGCTATTTAATTTTGTCAGTGTTAAACCCAGGCGATTGTGACTGTAAAATATACCGACTACATCTCTGCAGAGGAGTAAGATCTCAACGAGTGTCCTGATATGACGTTACACCGTCTGATGGTGAGGCTCGAGTCTTGGAGATTTGGGGAATACGGAGTACCCCTTCATTGCCATTGCTCCCAAGTCCACTCTGACCCGGAGTGGTAGCACCCAAAAGGGTCCTATCTATGGGTCAAATAGAACAAACTGGGCGCAACCAAATGATTGATGTTAAAATGTGACTGTTATATAGCAATACTTGGAACCATTTAACTATGTGCAAAAAAAGAGTTCAGGTTCGTTTAAGAATGTTATCTACAAAATGTGTTTCCAAATTATATATATATATGATTATATACAATCAGGATTTGGCATTAAATAACCTATAATGGTTGATATCCCATAAGACCCAACCAAACCAAACCAATGTTTACGTTTATTGTACATGATTGATGTTGAGAAGAAGCAACAACTAATATTGACAGTTGGTTGCTTCTTTAGACTTTATTATCCAAAATTAGAAAATGTTTTTTTATGTATATTTGCATGAACTTTATTCAAAAGAATAAATATCTGGAAAGGAGAAGAGAACAAAATGGCTGAATCAGTAAATTGGAATTTGGTTTAGACTCACTTCTTTTATATTCTTTCTATTTAATTTTCTCAGCAATATATTTTTGTTTATTATATAGGATTGATCTTGCATTTATTGTTAAGAAGAAGCAACATTTCTCCAAAGAATCAAACTCACTAATGTTCTGCTAATCATTAAAACATATGAGGGGCTGCGTAAAATTAAGCATAGATAAGATTTGGAACAAAGCCATAAGTATGGAGCACTCAGTGCAGAACAAACTCATTGCTCATTAGTAACTGGTCTGTGAGACTAGCTTGTTAACAATTACACCACAATGAGCTGCCAGGGTCCTTTTGCTTAGATTTAGCACAAAGCTGTAAGTATGGGGCACCTAGTGGGATCGAACTCACTACTCAGGTCTGAGAGACTAGCTTGTTAACCATTACAGCATAATGAGCTGCTCATACGAAGAGAAAATTAATTATGCTGATTCGTCTTTAATTCTTTTCAGTCTATATTATTTTCCGTTATAGGTCAGAATGTTTCCCGATTTTAGTAAAAGGGAAAGAACCAACAGTGAACGGAAGTATCCGCTGTCTTCACTTCCTGCGTTCCATGCCAACCATACCACTTGGGTGTCAGTCACGTGAGCATGTATTTCGTTTTACGATTTTCGTGTCTTTCAGACTAGCAGGTTTTCAGGAAATAAGATTCACCTTACATTTAAAGTCAAAACGCAATGTAGTCAAAAAGATAACATATATGGGGGCCAGAAAGGTTTTTTAATGGTTGGGGTGAATTGTTAGCATGTTTGGGAGATTCTGAGGTTTGTGTCTAACTCCTTTTTTTCTTCTGACCCTATTCACTTGTTATCTTCTTATTTGTTTGTTGAAGCTGCAAAGGAATTTAGGACGGAAGGAAAAAGACAAAGATAACTTTGGACTCAAATTTTACTTTGGAGTTTAAAACTATTCTGTGGTGTGGAATGTTTTCTTGAATCAGTAGAAATAGTCGTGCTCTCTCTGAAAAGATGTTTGAAAGACATCATGGAAACATCAGGGGCTACTACTAGCAGGAGACACAACGCGCAACTAAATTCGGGACTTAACAAGCACGTGCCGAGAGAAAACGGTGCGTCCGTCTAAGTCGAGGTGATAAAGCCTTATGAGGAAGAGTTTCACTTTGGCACCAACAAGCCCCTCTTTTTAGGCATGCACTGATTTTGTTTCATGTCAAATGCCTCCAGGGAAACTGTTACTTTTGCATTTATTTATCTTATGTTTTATATTGTTGTTTTTCATTGTCTTTTAATCCCTTCACATACATATATGAGGGTATTAGTTGTCTAAATTTCTGAGACGAAGCTTGGTGATTTTTATCATTAAGGGTTTTCGGACTATTGTCTTCACAATCAGCGGAATTCAAATCAGCTTTACTCCACTTAGGAATCGATCATGTCGGGACTGGATCCATGTAAACACATACACATCTATGAATATATAGTTGCTACTTATGCCCACTCACGCCCGTACAGATATGCTTATCAATATATATATATATATATATATATATATATATATATATATATATTATGCCTATACATATTTATCACCCCTTCCGCTCGGGCAGGATATGACACATGGTCAATTTTAAAGCAGAGTTTAACAGGTTTGAATTCAGAGTTTTCCTTTTTCTAAACTAGTTGTCTCACCAAAGCTGAAGAACCTAGTCTGCCCTACTATTTATCCATAGAGGGAGAATAATTGGATTCATACCTTTCCCAAGGTTATTAGTGCTATATGAAATGCAATCAGTCTCGTCCAGGATTTGAACCCATGTCGCCGTGTTCATTTCCTACGACGATAACCATTACACCACGGGCACCGCCATATATATTTTGTCTATAACGCACGTAGACTCATATAAACATGCTCGCATCTTCACACATATGCGTTATTCCCCCAAATGTGTGCATCCAGCAGCAGAAGTACTTATTGTGTGTCTCCGTTTTATAAATTTCGAAAATTAACATCTTTAACCGTCGATTTTTTTTTAAGATGTCCGGGAACAAATCAATCAAGTAACAAGTTTCATTGATGCTTCTAATGTATATGGTTCTTCTTTGCACGAAATGAAGGAATTGCGATTATTTCAACGCGGTGAGTTTATTACAAATATCAGTATTTAAAAAACAAAATCATGAAATGGGGAGATAATTCCTTTTTTGTTGCTTTGATGTCATAACAGAGACAAAAATCCTCTCATTTTTTCTTTTAATTTGCTTGATATGAATTTTGCATTGGCTTTTCAATTGATTCAGTACTTTTTGGACACCCCCTTTAGGTGGTGGGGATGTTTCACTCCTCTGCAGGGGATACACTTAGTATATTCAAATTCCTGCCAACAGGGCTATAGAAATCATTGCAAAAATCTATATTATAAAAATCGTGTCTATATAGAGAGTGGCAATTACGTGTTAATTCCAGGATTTTCATCATTTGTATATTTCCTCCCAATGTTGCCCTTTCTTAGGCACGTGTAAAAAAAATCCCCTTTCAGAATTTGTTTTGCAGATTCCGTGAATTGCTTTGCAGAATCCTTAGAAATTTCGAGTGCCAAAAATTCTATGACTGAGCTATATACAAAGCAATGATCAGACTAACGAATAATATTTATTTAATGCCATCACAGAGGAAATTGACATTAAGTACGTTTGAACTGGACTTTATACATTACGAAGTAGTTTTCTATCATCACCAATAAGCCGGCTCAGTCTGTCGAACAAACCGACGGCGTCTCTGCAGAGGGGTAAGATACCCACCCCACAACGAGTATCCTAGATATGGCTCTAAACCATCTGATGTGGAGATTTGGGGAATATTGAGTACTCCTTCATTGTCATTGCTCCCAGGTCCACTCTAACTCAGAGTGGTAGCACTTGATAGGGGCTTGTCTATGGGTCAAATAGAACAAACTGTGTGCAAACAAATGACATGTTTAACTGTGACTGTCATATAGCAACAATTGAAACCATCTAACTGGCTCGTTTAAAAATGTTTTCAACAAAATTTGTTTACAAATTATATATACTTAATATATATGTATGAAGAGGATTTGGCTTTAAATAACCTACAATGGTTGTATGCTATAAAACCAAACCAAACCAAACCAAATTAATGAGCGACATTACAGACGTATGTGACTTGTTAATCAAACCTTGTAGTAAGATAGATAAAAAGAATATGAAAAGTCTTCTCACATACTTGACTCTTTCATGACAGTCAAAATGAATAATAATAATAATAATGGTTACCAAATACATGTTCAAATATGTCTCCGCTGCTAACGACGTCCCGGTGGTGGGAGAGCTTACCATTCAATTCTCGTCTGTACAACTTGTTCTTACCGAGCGATGGGTTAATAGTATCACTACTGTTCTTCTATAAGGATGGCTTTAGCATTAAATAACCTACGAAGGTTGATATGCCATTAAATAAAGAAACCCAACCAAGCCAAACTTGTTCTTACATCCAGATTTTCAAGGTCACATAATGAAATGATTATGTTAAATGTTTTCTCTAGAAATGACAAATGTCTTTTAAATCACATAAAACGAATACATTTAAGTAAGTGGAGTAGTTATTCAGAAGAATACTTTTTATAAGAGATTATTTCGTTTTAGGATTGATGAAAATGGCACTTTGTGGCCCAGAAACCCTGCCACCGACCGACAGAAAAGGAGCCAGTGAATGTGGAATTAATGATGACCAAAGACAATTTCCTTGTTTCTATGCCGGTAGGACTCTTTTTATGATGGATAAAAATGAATAAGGAAAAGTTGCTAGGCTGGTTTATGCTGTAAAGACATAACAAATAATCGTCTCTCTTGGATTTTGTGGAGAAGAAGGGTCCTTTGGATATCTTATGGTCACTTGAGATTTTAAAAATCCATCTCGCTCTTTTTCCTCAGTTCTTTGAACAGTTAAGACTTGCCTTTAAAAAATCTCTGAACCGGCCAATGAAACGGTGACGTTATTGTTGATACTGGAGTTCGATGTTTCCGGTAGTGGGGAAAAATTCTGTAAGTTGACATCAAAGATGATTCTGCGTTTTTCAACGGGGATTTTAGGATTGAGTAGCCGGTGGGCTACGATAAACTTATCTTTTCTTAGGTTTGATCAGTGTTAATGTATCAATGAATATACTGTTGTTAATATTGGTTCTTGGTGAGTGGAGACGTGACTAAATATCCTCCAGAGCACAACCAGTTTATTTACTTTTAGCATATTATGGATATCCTACAATCCTTGGTGAGTGCGGACTCGACTAAATATCTCTCTTACCACCAAGAAATCTGATAATGGTTTTAAAGAAACTGTCTACTATGTATTTTTCTTTTTTCTGTTTTTGTCAGGCGATCCTCGGGTAAATGAGAATCCTGCCCTTGCCCTGGTGCACGTGTTGTGGCTGAGGGAGCACAATCGAATAGCAAAGAGATTAGGGGAGATCAACCCACACTGGGATGACACAAAACTGTACGAAGAGACGCGAAAAATTGTCAGTGCGGTCATGCAAAATCTCGTTTACAATGAACTTCTTCCGCTTATCATTGGTTATGAGAAGGCCAAGGAATTTAGTCTGTTGTCTGAGACCGGATTTTTCAACGGTAAAGAAGGTTTATTATTGATTAGTTAACGTTATAGATTTTACGCTGGATTAAGAGGTCAGAACTGATTATTTTACAATTTTTGTTGTGATGTAAAAATTTAAACCGAACGATTAAGTTTTAATTATTATATTTTTAAAAATATAAATGAATCATTAATTTTTTAATATAAATCCACATTATTGTGATGTTTTGAGATTATATATATATATATATATATATATTTATATATATATATATATATATATTGTGATAAAAAAGTTCTTACTGAGGTATTGGAACAGGGAGTGTAGTTAAGCAGTGCTTACTTACATGCTGTAACTAATAAGAAAGCCAGAAGGAAGAAGAGGTGGCTTCTTATAGGAGTGCAAGGCATTGTGGGTAAGTGAGTAAAGATAAAAAGACACCAACAGGTCAAAAAGAAAAGTGAAGAAAAGAGTAAAAGTGCAAACAGAGAAATGAAAGCAGTAGGAGGAAACAAAAGGAAAGTAGATAGAGAAAAGTCAAAGGAAAACAGTGGGAGGAGGCGAAGGGAAAGCAGCAGGAGGAAGGAGGAGTGAAAACACACACACATATATATAGTTTGCTATATCTTTATATGAACAGTGCTCAGTATCGGTGATGGAGCATATATATATATATATATATATATATATATATATATATATATATCTCATTACGAAAAAACAACGAAACCAATCACAAAGGATTATAAATTTATTTCCATCCTGTTACGCATTTTTGAAATTTTCAAAAACACGAAAAAAAATTAACAGGACTTCATCAGATCAATTAGATAAAAAAAACTATATATATATATATAATAGCGTAGACATAGTCAGCGGTGCTTAGTGGCTGTCAGTTTCTCTCTTATGTGATCATGGTTAGATTTTCTAATAAAACTTGGAATTAGCAAAGTGTGTTTGCCATGTACATTTCTATACTTGGAAAATTGTTTCTCTGGCATTAAACACTGACGAGATATCTTCTTTACAGATTATGAACCAATGACCGACCCAACATTAGAGAATGGAGTCGCGACAGCAGCATTTCGTTTTGGCCATGGGATGATATCAGATCGATTTTTATTTTTGGCTGGCTGTCCTAGTGCTCATTCAAAATGCAGTCCACAGTCAATCCTCAACGGACCATATGACCAAAAGATAAACTTGCCTTCCGACTCTCTAATAGCACCCCCTATGTGTCCATACACGACACAGAAAAATGTGAGCGCCATGTTTGAAAATGTAGACGTCTTTCATCACAGTGAGACAGAATTGGAATCTTTGCTTCGTGGTCTTTTAATGCAGTCTGCTGAAGTGGCTACTGACACTATGCTTTCACCTGCAATCACCGAAAAGTTATTTGGCCATATGGATTTGATGGCTCGTAATATTCAGAGAGGCAGAGACCATGGACTTCCGGCTTACAACAAATGGCGAGATTGGTGTGGACTTCCTGTTGCAAGAAAATTCCATTCAGACGAAACAGGTTTTACTAATCATAAAATTGAAGTGGTGAAACGTTTTGCTCAAGTTTATAAGTAAGTAAACGCTGATTTATTAATCTATAAAGAATGACAGGCCTTTGCCTCCAGGTCATCCTGTTAAAAAAAAAAAAAGAGGATGAGGTCTTCACAACCTTTTATTTTATGTTAGGTTCTGTTGCTTGGGCAATGCTATGATGTTGTCATCTAGCAGTCATTATAGAAGTTCTTTCGGCAGATAAAGATGATATAACATTTATCTGGCATGTGTACAAGAACCACTGCTTGGTAGACAGTGATATTTACACGGCTGATCGACTAAATGCAGAGGCACTATTTCATTAATTTATAGATATTTTGTTATTGTGGTTAACTCACACAAATTAGGTATTAAAAAGCAACAAAAATTAATTTCTGTGTCAAGTAACCAAAGTATGCTGAAGCAGGAAGTCTTTAACTACGTTACTCTATTGGCTATATAAAGTATAATGTACTCAGACCATATAGTTCACGTTTTGCCATTTAGTGAGTGGAGCTACATGGTCACTCTTTGCCCCATTGAACAAAGAGGAACTACGTGGCCACCAGTTTATTAGTGAAGATTTTAAATTTCTTTCACTTCGGAATATATTTAATCAATTTTTCAAAATCAGTTTCTCATGAGAACTACACGAAAATACTACAAGCTGTTGTGAACAAATCATAGAAGTAGAATCCAACAAAATAGTAACTGTATGGCCACAAACCTCCTAAGAAAATATCAATACATACATACAAGTGGAGAAGTGAGGTTGAACTCATAAGTGACTTTCTACACATGGACACACCAGTATTGGCTTACCACCAAAAACTTACATTTATCAGCCCCGGGTGAACATTGGATGCCGTCTAGGGGATTCGCAAACAGCATTGGCCAATAGGAACACAGAGAGCGAGAGAGAGAGATTCTTTGCTGTTGGCATGCCTTGATATATTATTTGACTATAAAATGTATCACAAGAAAATTACTTTTAAAATGTATGTTGTTAATGAAAGAATGTAGAGAATATTCGCTTTACCTTATACAATGAATTTTCTCTCGTTTTTCAGAGATCCAGAAGATGTGGATTTGATAATAGGGGGTCTTACCGAAATCCCTATTGAGGGCGCCCTTCTTGGTCCTACATTTGTTTGTATGATTGGGAGACAGTTCAAGCAACTCAAATTCGGGGATCGTTTCTGGTATGAAACTGAAGGACAATTTACCAAAGGTAAGAATTTCTCTCATTTGCATCAAAAATTCCACTGGTTTATGTGACCCCATGTTGTGTTTATTGCCGAATTTGAGACAGTGTCACAAAAGACAAAAAAAGTTAAACACAGTTTGAAGGACTGGACTCAAATCACAGATGGAGGGAAGGACGTCACTTCAGACCTAACTCTATATTACCATGTCAAGGATTTTTAGCGTTTGCATATATATATATATATATATATATATATATATATATATATATATATATATATATATATATTGGTACATGTATGTGAAGTGAGCGATCTGAAGTAAAGGATGACATCAGATTTCTATAAATTCGGTAGTTCAAATGAGTATCAACAAAGAATCAGTGAGCAAAATACAAATTGAGTTGAAGTTGTGAAATGTGCTGGGTGGGATTGAACTCAAAAGTAACCAAAAAAGATCGAAGTAAAAGTCAGTATGGACCTGTATTCATTCTTTTACTGGGAGATACTAGGGAGTCATTATTGCTTTCATTGAGGTATGTTAGAATTGGGAAAAACTGAGAATGGAGCCGTTTTGGTTAAATTAAAAAAAAATAATCACAGGTAGTTGTGGGAAATCTACAATGGGATTATTGGGCACCTCGGGTGGTGTAATGGTTAGCATGTTAGACTAGCAAACCTACACGAGTGAGTTCGATTCTCATTGGGTGCCCCATTCATGCGGCCTTGTGCTACATCTAAGCAAAAAGCTTAGTAAATTAAATTAATACAATGGGATTATTGTCAAAACACGTGTTTTTCTGGGCTATCACTCCAATAAAGAAATCGAAAGTCATTGAAGTTGCAATCAAATGTATCTTCGTTTATATAAATGTGTAGATTTCCTTTGTTGACCTTGTCGTAACTTCAATTTTCAATCTTAACAAGTTTCATCAGAAAATGATGGCTTGCTAATTAAAATCCCAAGATTTTGTTGGTAGAAACACAACACAGATTGATTGAAAGGGACGTTATACATTTTGGCATCTTGTAGAAGGATCAGACCCTACTGTTGGGTCACATCTTGTTCATGCAGTGATAGAGGACCAAACCCAGCTGACTGATGCTATATGTGCATTAATGTGGATGGTAACTTGTAAGCCTGTAAGGTTAGAAGCAGTCATGTTGATAAAGCTTAGGTGGTGCCATCATTCCATTAAAAGAAAGGCTGTGAATAATTGCCATATTAAACATTTTATAATTAGTATCGAACATGATCTCCCTGAGGCTGTAATATGAGGAAAAAAAAAACGTCACTATACACTGTGTTATATTGGAAACTTCACAATAGATACTCTTTGGCTATTAGAGTTAAAATAACCATTAGAAAATTTCATATCAATCTTGGAACCTGGAAGACCAGATATTTTGGGTCAAGTTTAATTTTCTGGCTAACAGAGAATCAAGACCAAAAAAGTATTGTCTTTGAGGTATGAGCAATAGCCACTGGGTATGCATATGTGAAAGAATACTTAAAAAAAAAAAAGAAAAAAAAAAAATCATAAAAACAGTTTGATACTTGTCAATGTTTATGACTTCAATAAGTGTAATTTCAGAAATTTTGGTGGCACGCTTAGTGTAATGGTTATCATTGTAGGAAATGGAATCAGTGACCCAAGTTCAAATCCTGGACAAGGTTGTATTTCACTCCACACCAATGCCATTGAGAAAGGCATGAATTCTTTTCTCTCTCACGTTATGAGTAAATAGTAGGGCAGACTGAGCTCTTTATTTTTGGTTAGAAAACTAGTCTAGAAGGAAAACTGAATTCCACTTAAAAAAAAAGGGCATTTTTTCCTCCCAGCCAACCATTAATTTCGAGATTTATCATTTTTTATTCTTAAAGATCTTTTGTTAACGTATAGCCATATTATGTACAAATTAGAATTTTCGATTTTTTTTTCTTCTAAATCTTGTTTCTGCATGTAGTCCAAGTTTAAGACTAACCCGGCCATTTGTTTACAAACTTCATGGATGATAGAAAAATGTTCTTCAACCAAACTTTTTCCTTACAGACCAACTTCGAGAGATCCGGATGATGAAAGTAAGCCACATTCTTTTAAACAATGCTGGTATTGAATCCGTTCCAAAGTTTGCTTTCTACAAAGGATCCAACGAGTAAGTCATTAATATTTTTTTAGCCCTTAGAAACCTAGTGGCCAGTATTTGTGCCCCTACCTAGTACAAATATCTGGGCAGCCAAAATTTTTTATTGCTATTGCTTATAAAATGATGTCATTTCATATATTTTAAATTGCCTATAATAACATATTGCATAGACAACCATAGAAAGATGTATAATGGGAATATCATTGCATGACAGTCGTCAATTGGTATCCAAGAGACTGAAAACAGCCAATCGGAAGACCTCTATGATGAAGATGAAATTGTCAAGTGATTCGGACCAACATGAAGAATGAAATGAAGTGCATTATGGCCAGCGATGTGGAAAATATCAGATGTCCGAACCAATAAGGGAATAAAATATTCTATTTTACATTTTCAACAATTTTTCAGCCAGGAATTTTGGATAGGAAAAGATTATAGGAATGGAAGGCTTACTGTTCTAAAGGTCATTAATTTTAAACAATTTCCAACCAAGTAAATGATAATAGGTTTAATTGAAATTCTGAGATTTTTTAATTTCTCGGTTCAATTAATTAAGTTTTACTTAGTCCCAAACTTTATTTCCATAGTAAATGGGATAATTCAGGAATGGATCCACTCTCTTGGCTGGCCCATCCACTATTTTTGGTATTTCCCTTCCTCTGCTGATCCTTTTTGTGATGTTGATTCATTCAAGCTATTTTGTGAATAATTTCATAGTCTTTTGCCAGACATACTTCAGAGATGCTAGAAATATTTTAATTAACTCTAAATGAGGTTTTCAATAAAGCAACATTGTGAAAATGTTAAATTTTATAATCAATACTAGAAAAGTATTTGTCAAAACAATGGGATTATTAAAATATACATGGATATTTCTGCTTGTCTCAAGATGGCTGCATTCATCATGCCAGGATATTCAAATCAGTTGATTGAAATCTTTTCAAATTACAAAAAGTCAACAAAAAGAAAATGTGGAAATAAGTGAAAAAGAAAACTGAAAAAGAACACGGAGTGAAATAAAGAAGATAGAAATATAGAAAGTTAGAGTAAGAGGACAAAGAAAAGAATAAAGAGGGAGAAAAAAATCTATTAAGTAAAATATCAAATTATAAACACGAAAAAAAAAAAAATCATAGTAAGGTCATGTGACTTCTTTTTTTCCCAACTGGAGTAAACTGTACATGTATCATGCAACTTTTAGCCGAATATTAGGGGATTACATTATATGGAATTCCAGCTGCTGTGTTACATCGACCCTAGACTTGGGATTGCCTACCCAAGACACTAAAGAGCATTAACTGGCCAAATATATGCCCCTTTCAGACAGCTTCATTGTAGCATCATTGAAACTTTCAGGGTTATTAGCTCATACACCACAACTTTACTTCAGAAGATTGGTAGAAAGGTTTCTTGCTTAAGGAGTAAACCTTGTGAATTAGAGTGGCTGATACAACATATCTTGTTGGTCATTGTATGTGATAATTCTGTTGCTTATCTATCAATGAGATAAGTCAAAATTAACAAAGATAATAATGAAAAATAAAAACAAGTAAGATAAAAATGTCCAATAAAAAAAAAAGAAAAAAAAAAAAAAAAAGGAAGATGAAGAAGAAGCACTCTATTCTTCAGCAGGTAATTTTTGTAAAAAAAAAGTTCTTTACCAAAAAGCTGCAAGTTTCATGCTATATATGAGCTGTGTTTAAAATGTATCAAAACTGAAGCTGTATTTTACCATAATGAAAAGTTATTTTCATTTAAAATTATCCCTTTGGTATTCAAAACATTCATTCCAGCAAGTTTTCTATTGGTCAAAGCATCTTTAAGACTCTTGATATGTGAAACTGCACTGTCATATTTCTTCTAATGACCTTCAATCTTACACTCAAGATGAATTTTCAGTTCAAGAAAAAAAAAGAAAGTTGAATGGAGTTTTAGTCTACAGAGTATAGAGGATGCTGCTCTTACATAATCCAGTGTTTTGCCAAAAATTGCCTATATATATATATATATATATATATACACACACTATTATAAATTCATTTCACCAGCTATCAACTGGTTCATCAGATGGGATTTGAATAGAAATGTTTCTTTTTAATACATTTCACCTTAAGTAAGTGAGTTATAGTTTAAATATAATAAAAAAACAAAAAAAACCCTGTTGGGTTATTCTTTTAAAGTCTATTTGCAGACTTAATATATATAATTATTATTAAAGCTTCAATTTCAATAGTTTTTGATCCCACTTCCTATAACCCTTCCATACATGACCCAGAATCAGATAAGATATGCTTGTATCCACAACAAAAATTATTTTCTGTGGATACTAAAAAAAATTTAACAAAATTGAAAAGAAAATTGTTATACATCGTCCAGTGTAATTTGATCTTTAAATAAAATTATTGATACCAAACCCATTAAAATAAGACATTTCCATTTTATGATAGCAACTCAGATATATCTGAGTCAGGACATCAAACAACCACACCTTCCTACAACCAATCAGTGCCTAGAAGCTATTTAACATGAAAGACATTTCAATATTTTTCTCCCCTTTGAAAATAAGCCATGGTAATAATTATTTACATTTCAGGAAAATAGTCAAAGTTAAAAGTGCCGTAAGGGTAACCTGAAGCCAAGCTTGGACCCATTTAATCGAAACTTTTTCATTTTCCATTTATACTGTATCAGAAAAATAAGGTCTTGGAAAAAAAAAAAAAAAAAAAAAAAGAAAGAAAGAAAAAAAAAAGAAAAAAAAAAGTTGGCCTTTGAGTTACCCTTACCACATTTTTAACCTGAAGTAAATGTGAATAATTTAGATTTCTATTTAGTTCTTCAAATTGAAGATGTCAAAGAAATTCATAGCTAAGTTAGAATAAGCAATCTGGACATAAAACAAAAAATATTTAAATTGATAAATCTTAAATATTCACTTGAATTAAAAATATTTCTCTCAAATCTCCAAGAAAATTTCCACAGAACAAGATGAAAAAAAATAATTTTTTTTTGTTATTTTATAGCAACAATTACCATTTTAGTATCAGATTTTAATTGACAATAAAATTTTTAAAGCTGACATTGTTTAAGAAAAAAAATTAAGGTAAATCATTACAATTTTGACAAGTATTATCTTCCTAATTCCACTCACTTGAGTCATCAATTCTATGACAAGTGAGGAACAGTTAACATTGAAATTAAACCTCTTAACATTACTAGTGCATAAAACAATAACAAATATGGCATAAACCAATCATAGATTAGGTATTGTGTATGTGTATGTGTGTGTGTATAAAACCACAAACAACACTGACCAATCAAAGACAGGGGTATTAAGTGGATTTATGTGTGTTATTTGGACTTCTGTGATAACATCAACATTCTTGTAGCTTAAATGGTAAAGCAACTGGTATGGAGAACCAGGCTTCTCCAAAACAGAAGGAAATATAAGTTTGAGATAGAGTCTCCCTTGGAACTTATTCTTTACTCTTGTTTCCAATGCACAGTTCCTTGCTGTTGTAGAAGAGACCACCTGAGTTGGTTTCAATAAAAACTAGAATTAGGAGGATAAAGGATAATACAGTTCAAAATTGTGAACAATAACAATTGACAGAGCTTCATCTAAAAAAATAAAAAAAATAAAAGGTAGAAGGTATTTTTGACATTTGTCTTTTAGTCTTGTCTGTGATCCAAGCCTTGACCTCTTACCCAGTGTAGATGGGTACTTTATCTAGTGTTGATATAAATAAGCTCAAAGAAAATACTGATTCTTTGTTTCAGTAACCCTTTCATAACCAGTATTGATCAAGTCCAATTGGAACTGTCACTTTGGAAAGAAGAGAAACAGAACAAATAACGGTAATGTATCAGCTCTTCTTATTATTAAGATGCAGACAGTCGATGCTATAATGTAGGTGTGTGGGGGAGTCAGTTCACGTAGAGCATAAATCAAGCATTAGAACAGGCTGGAGGAGGTTTTTTTTTATTGCAATAAGCAGAGACTTCAAAAAGGAAGAGAGATGTACAACAGAGGAAATAGCAAATGTTATGTGAATTTGTCCACTTTGATGGTCAGACCGACTTCTGGACGTGTTTTACGACTCTCATTCACAGGAGATTTGTCTTTGGTTTCAGATTCAACATTCGATGCTTCTGACTGGGACCTGAAATAATAAATCATTCTTTTTTAAAGGTTGGTCAATACATGTTTGAAATATTGAGGTTGCCATTTCATAAAAGACAAGGAATATTTTTTTCCAAATAAATTTACAATAAACTTGAACATTTGGCCCTTTTCACAAAAAAAATTTAAACACAAAACATATTGTAAGTTTGTTTAAAGCTATCCCATTATTCTATCAAAAGAAAGTTTGAATAGCAACTATATTCAATTTTTTTTCTTTATTAACATCTCATGTGATCTCCCTAATTCTAAAATAGCAAGCTTATCTGTTCAAAGGATCTAGAATAGAATTAAATTTTGTGACAAGATTTCTCTAAAAATTTAAATTTGATTATGACACAAGACTCAGTGCAAAAATCAACTTTTAACTGGTGGCCTGATCGGTTTTACAGCATGTCAACTCTTGTTGGGTTATTTAATGCCAAAATCAGCAACAAGCATTTATGTTTTCAAGTCATTAATCATAATTATTTCAAAACTTTATTCCTTTGAACCCAGTATACAGTTTGGACCTCCCCCCACCTTAACAATCATAGTACCAGTTTACTCCTGGGGAGATCATGCTCAAATGGCAAAGGGTAAATTTAGGCACTAAGGGTTCAAAAGGTTAAGTAACTATTCTTAATAATAATAAAGGTTTCAAGTGACTATACATATTTAATCATTTATTTGCACACAATTACAGTTTTAGAAATTCCTATCTTGCACTAATAATTTGCACACTATGGTTTTCAAGAATTTCAAAGAATTATATGAATTCAAATATTCCTGTTTAATATAAATAATTTTCAAATAGATTTATTTCACCAATAGATGAGAACATAAGGGAGGGGAGGGCCAATCATAATACTGAAATTTGCCTGAAACTAGTTTCACTGTGTGAGTGATTTTAATGGCATTTCAACCTGTCTGGAGGGTTTGGGAATCACATACATTACATATTTATATTATTTTTATAGTTGCTTAAGAATTTACTTTAATATTTCATTTTAACAATATGTCAAAATCCCCTGGGATAGTTCTTGATAATTACTTTGTATGGTACTGATCATGTTCATAATTTTCATTTCTCTCTAGGACAAAATGTCATCTAGGTTGAGATTTTTAAATAAGTCCAACTTGTTTGAATTGAAAAAACAAGTCTAATCAGAGACAAATTTCCAACTTCCATTAAGAAAATGTTTAACAGTATTTGGTGTCTGACATTAGTTGTTCTTGTTTGAGTATAAAGGAGTGTGTAAGTCTTGTATGATCAATGAAAAATTAGAATAATCATCTCAATGTATGTTAACTTGTTTGAATTATTTCACCAAAAATTTAAAGCACAGGAAATCAAAAAGATAACCTGTGTAATTGTTAATAGTGATGATGATAATAATAATAAAAGCATTATTCAGATATTAAAAGTTATCTTTCTTTCAACTTAAAAAAAAAAAATTTTTTTTTTTAATGAATAATTCAAACAAGCAAATAGTGTAACAAGTTTCAGGCAAGTGAATTTTGTTATGAATCAGATTTCCTTTCATTCCAAGGTAGAGTCTACTTGGGAGTAATGAAGGAGGTATTCTTTAGAGCTACAGAACTGAATCCTCACCATCGGATGAAGTTTCAGAACTAGGACGGAGGGCGGGTACCTTACCCCTCTGCATGGGGTGCAGTCAGTTGTATTTTAGGCCCTGCTGATAGGGTGGTCAATCTTTAAATGATTGGCAGAAAATCTAGCATTCACCATTATGTTCTATGATTAGCGGACTGTAATCATTTGTGTATAATATGCACTTTTCCAGATTTTTAAGCCTAAAAATTAGGTGTGCATATTATACGAGATATAAAAATACCCCCACTCAAGCTATGTTTGTAGTTATATTTGAGATGGCATGACAGAAAGCAAGTTATACCTATGCTCTAAACTAATAAATATGTGCTTATGTTAAACTGAATTGTTTAATATAGAACTGTTTTGACATTTAACTGTGTGTAAACAAAATCTCTACTTATACGAAACTGAATTAGCTGAATTAGAACTGTTTGAATAAACTGAATAACTTGAAATAGAAATGTTTTTCACAATCAAACTGTGTACTCATGGTAAACAGAATTGTTTGAAATAGAACTGATTATTTGTATAAAAATGGATTTGGCATTAAATAACCTACAAAGGTTGCTTTACCATGAAACCTAATAAATATGTAATATACTTGTTTTAACTGCTATAGAGAAACAGCCATTGGAATGTGTATATGTCAATGATTTCTTCTACTGTGAACTTATTTCTCTCAAAAGATTGTTATATTTTCATGTGAACATGTCCTTGCCTTTGTAAATTTTGTGTTTTGAAACATTACATAAACCACATAAAATATTATTTTTTAGTTGATACTAACCTGTTAAAAAGTTGAAGGAAAGTTACAGTCAGTTTAAATTTACCTGCTAGAAATTCCAATATGTCAATGTGTATTATATATGAGAAATATTTTTTTCTAGAATTTTGTAGCTGAAAATTAAGTGTGTGTTATATACAAAATAATCAGTGTAAATATTCGGGCTTAGTAATTGAAAGTATGACACACAGAGAGAAATAATAAATTTCAAGAGCACTTCATGTGGTGTAATGGTTAGCAAGCCCAGCTCATTAACTATTACACCATTAGCCAGTAAACTAGATCCTCATTGTACTGAGAATAAAAATGGTGTCATGATGTATGGGGAAACAAAGAATTAAACCTTTTATAGAACCTGTGAGACTGGACAACCATAATTATCAATGAATAACATACTTTTTTCCACATTTTTAAGTCTAATATTAGTATCAGTGTGCATTATAGACAAGAGCTAAATATTAAGTTTTTTAAAAACTATTTTGTTGTATTTTTGTGTGAACATGCATAAATGTTTTGTTTCAAAATATACAATTTTTTTCTTCTTTTTGTCAATAAGAAATGGATAATTCTAAAAAGTCAGTGCATATTAATATGAATTTTTTCCCAGAATTTTATAACCCAAATTTAGCACTGTATGGCTGCACCACTAATAAAATACAGAGAGAAAAGGCTATAGGAGTACTACACAAGAATACTGTGTGCTGTTTCGAATAAATCTGATACCATAATTATTTGCATATAACACATACGTCAATAATTATGGTATCAGATTTTGGAGTTTAAATGGTCAAGATTTTAAATCTTTCAACATAATTTTCAAACTTTCTTCTCGGGTTCTGATTTTCTTAAATTGCAGCTGACAGAAATAAAACTCCATTTTTAGAAGTAAAATCATTTTAAACTGTGTCAGTTCAGTATTTCAAGAGCTATTTTACATTGTAAGGAATATCACACTCAAAGGGACCAGGTCAGATATTAAGATTATTCTTCCTTATCATTTACAGTCTATCTTTTAATGGAAAAATGGGATAGCTTTTTGCACTTTTATTGAGCTATCACAGCAGAGTGTAGAATGGTTGGATATTCAGACATGCCCCTAAATCATCTAAGAGCACCAAGTAGCAAAAAGTCTTATTCTTCAACACACACACAAAAAAAAAAAAAAAAAAAAAAAAAAAAAAAAAAAAGAAAGATAGGGAAAAGACTGTACCATGTTTATTTTTTTTTTTAACTGCCATAAATTTAAATTGGACACACATCGGAAGTGATTATTTTCCTTTATTATTGTAGTCAAAATTCTTTTAGTTGTAGCAAAAAAAAAAAAAAAATCGATTTGATATTCTAATTTGTGATTGGTCAACAATAACCAAAGAAAATAATCACTTCCTATGTGTGTTTAAGCCTATAAAGTTTCATGAAAATTTGTGGCAATATAAAAAAAAAAAAAAAAAAAAAAAGGTTCAGTTTTTCCACTTTCCTGGTCCAATAATTTAGTAAAAACATTTTAGCACTTATATCCATATACCCAGATAAATATGCTCTTAATGGGGCTCCTTAGCACTGGAAATAAACACTTAAACAGATTTGGGTTCTTTTTGACAAATCTGCATAGAATGGATGGTATGGTGGGATAGATTGAGGAGCGATTAACCCTTTTTTTGCCAAGATCATTGTCAATCCACCCTTGGTATCTAAGGATTAGGAAAGAAAAAGTATTTTAAGATGATGATAATAAATATTTATATATTGGAAAGATACTTTACTGTTTAAGTTTAGGTTCAACTGGTTTCAAGAATTCTTTTCTTTTCAGGTCATCCTCCTCTGTAGCAAAGTCGTTCATCTCATTGAGTTCTTCAAGAATATTCTGCAGAAGAAAACAAATAGAAAAAGACTGGCGTTATTGTTATTCAATTTAGTAGTTTACAATATTTCTAATGTTCATGTAAAACCTCTTTTCACTGCAGTAAAAATTATTATAATCAAGTTACATTGCTCACATTTCTTAATTTTACATGAAATTGGAGAGGTGGATAAAGAAGTGGTGAAAAGAGAATTTGGTACAATCAGTGTTGAGGATCAGGATAGATTTTTTTTTTTCTTTCTTTAAATCTTACAAAATTTCATCTTACACATTAACTAATCTTTAACTTTTCCCAAATTTTATAAAACAAAAACAAACAACTATCAACAAAACAATTTTATTAACAATCTAATAATTTGATACAAAGTTATTAAATCTAACATTTTATTTTAATGACCATATAGAAATCTGAACTCTGAGAAAATAAAATGAGAACTCTCTTAAGCTGTAGCTGTGTCAGTAGTACTGTATGGCTGCACCACTTGGATAAATGAAATGCATGGAGAAAAAGCTAAATGAGAACTACACAAGGATACTGTGTGCTGTTTTGAACAAATCCTGGAGGCTACACCCGACAAAACAGCAGCTGTACAGTCACTAACTATTTTACAAACCATGATAGGCACTGTTGGCAAAGTAGGAATAAACTCATGACATTTTATGGACTCCTACAAATGGACACACCAGTGTTGGCCAACCAGCCAAAACTTACATTCATCAGCTCTGTGCAAACATTCGATGCCGTCAAGAGGACTTGCCAAGAGCAATGAATAATAGAGATAGATGGCGAAAGAGAATCAATGGCATCCATGCTATCAGTATGCTGTGACGATGAAACATTTGAATACCAGAAAAACTGTATTAAACTGTATCAATAATCACGATACTACCAACCACAGTGGGTACCTTCCAAGGCTTGAATTGCTACGGTCATGTGATATACATGCTGCAAACTAGCATATACCAAAATACAAAATATTTTACTCATCTGAGAACCCCCCCCCCCAAAAAAAAACCCCAACATATTTTGCCATGTATGAGGTTATTTATCATAGTAACAATAACAGATCCTTGAGAAATTAATAAGTGTATTTACCTTGGCACCAATTACATCTCCATCAGCAATATAAAAGGGAGCAGATTGGATATTGGGAGGTTTTTGCTGATTCCTCCGCTTTGAACGGGCTGTTTGTGTTTTCTGAAGAGGAAGAGAGAGGGGAAAAAAAAAAAAAAAAACCCAAATGAACAAGAAAATAAAATTTAACACTTGAACTTACAAAATATAATTATTCAAACTTTTCAGATAAAATTTCACACCTGTCAATAAAAAAAAAACAAAAACAAACTTTTTTGGACAGTTGCATGATTTTAAGAACTTTTATAAAATACTAATAATTTGCCAGCAGCTTTATGACATGTCAACCCTTATTGGGTTATTTTATGCCAAAAGGGTACAAAAATGTATTTTTAATCTTACCTAGTTGCAATATCAATGTTTTAAGAGCTCATGTCTTAATATATCTTAAAATCATTTGAAACATTATCTCAAACAAATCTATTTGATTCCATAGATAACAGAAACTATTAGTTATGGGCTGGAGAGACTATATAAAGTGGCTTATTCTGCTAGGGGAAATTCTGTCATTTTTTTTCTCTTAATGGCCCAGTCATCTATAATAAATGGGTAAAAAAAAAAAAAAAAAAAAAAAAAGTAAAAAGGTTATGTGTTTAAAAGTACTAGATATCAGGTCCCAGGTAAAAAGTAAACAATAATAGGTAATATATATTATGTAATATACCATGAAAATCTGTAATAATGTAATAGTTAATATATATTTAGCAGAAGGTAATATGTAAGATCTAAGTGCTCTAAGGTTAAAGATGAAGAATAGGTTACAGGTAAAATCTAGCTGATGCAAACTAAATGTAGAAGCATTGGTAAGACAAATTTATAGTATCTATCCTTTCTGACAGTCTTGCCTTTCAAATCAAGCTATTTGAAAAGTTGAGTGCAAAGCTGGCAAATTCACTATTAAAAATAAAGTTATGATAAAATGATTTCTAGAGAGAATACAAATGCTTACCTTATTATTTTGAAGTGGTTGTTCATTTAAGACAAGCCACTCACATCGAGAGGGAAAATGTTTGGCCAATAGCAAAACATCTACGGGGATGATTAATTGATTGGACACGGCTTGCTCCAAATCAGAGATTGAAGTACCCAGCGAAGTATCCCAGATAACTTCGATAGGTTCTTTGTATTCACGCTGGTCACAAACTCGCTGTTGTACTGTCAGGATTATCTCCTCACTCCTTATAAGCAAAATTTAAGAAAAACACAAATGATATAAGCAACAAATAAATAACTTGGGATAATTTTGCTTAAAAAGAATAACTAGTTGGTGCACTTTGAGTGGTCTCAAAGGCTTGAAAAGGAGACTGGAGAAATTAGAAAACCCAGGAGGAACTGAGACAATAGCATTGTTAAGATCAGCTAAAACACATGGAAGAGTCCTGAGGAGACTTGCTGTCACTTAGACTATTGAAAGACCAGCAATTAAAACTGGTATGAAAAACTTACAAGGAGTGAAAAACTACTTATATACAGGTAGTGCTACTTGGTTTACAAAAATTGCCACCATTATTTTTGTGGTTTGGTTGATTGATCATTACAGTATTGGGTTAATGTTGGAAGACATTTTTTAATACTTATTTGTAGCTTAAGTATCAATTTTTAGCACAAATAATTTGTACACAATGATATAGTTTTTAAGTATGCATAAAGTAAGTAAAGTTGGTTGACTGTAGTTGAGGATGACCCGATATAGCTACTATACTGAGGTGTAGGGGAGGGTGTTACCCCTTTCCCTGGAGTGTTTCCCTTACCCTTGATACGTACCTTATAATGCTGAGTATTAAGCAAGGAGGTATCAAGTACCATTTTTTAGGATTGAACCCCAGTTCCCTGAGCCATTGGCAAACATTCTACCCACTAGTAACTAGTGGTAAAACCACTGAGTGGACCAGGGAATAATAGCAATGAAGGAATGACTCCTCATTCGCCAAGACTATAACTGGAGCCTCACTGAGGGATGCTGTTTAGTGATACATAGACCATTTCTTGGGATAGGGATATTTTATCTCTTCTGAAGATGCAAAGGATCCATTTATTTTAAGCTCTATCAACAAGGCATTCTTATTGTGATCTTACCAGTCATCTTGGAAGACATGAATGATACTTAAATTTCTTCTAGTCAACACATCTATTCTAGTCCTTTTTAATATTTTCCTAAGTCCAATAATGGTTGGCATATTTAGTGTATGGCTTGCTTTGTTTAATGGCATATCAACCTTTGTGGGTAAAAATAAATGCCAACGCCATCCTTGGTGAAAGCCAAAAGTGATACTATCTAACCCATAGCTGGGGGGATATGAGTGAGGGCTAATACTTTTCCCCAAAGGTATTAGTCTGGAGTTTTAACTCGCTTTACTATGATTCCGTAGTCTAGCACACTTTAACCATTACGTCAAGGGGATTTCTCCTTTCATGTATGAAATTCATATACAAATGTAACAACTATTATGGGACAGTCTTTTGAGAAAGATTATCATCAAAGTGTACTGACAGCACAGACTCCCTTGGCTCACTCTCACCATCTGTCCTTATCGGCCATCATACTTGATAAGTCTTCTAAACAGGATCCAGTGCCTACAGAGTTAATGAATATAAGTTTTAGGTGGTCAGTCACGTGTAGGAAGCCATAAGAAAATGGTGCTTATGACTTCATTCTTATTTCTCCAGCATCGCCAAATATGTTCTGCATGGATGGTTTGTCAGATAGGAGGTAAGTAGCTGTCCAGTCGTCTTGTAGAGTGCTGTTTCCAGGTTTTGTTCAAAACAGTAAGCAGCATCCTTGTGTAATTCCCATTAACACTTTGTGCAATCTACTTGATATTGTCTTTTTACTATAATAGTTAGCATATTTATTGTATGAAATTCATATACAAACATGAGACAGAGGTAAAATGTATCTTGTAACAAAGCATTACAGAGTGAGGGGGGAGAGAGAGAGAGAGAAAAAAAAAAAAAAAAAAAAAAAAAAATGAAGCCTTACCGTAAATTTTCTTCAGAAGCCAAAATCTGCACAGCAATTTGACATGAAGTGTTTAACTTTAATTTCCTGTACAAAGAGAAATTTAAAAAAAAAACAAACGTTTATTCTTCAGATTAAAAATTTTTATTCTTTCATAATGAAAAATCTTATATATAATTCATCAAATTTTAGTCAATCCAGAATGTTGTGTCATTTTGGCCAGATTTTAACAAAATTTTCATGAATTGTTAAATTCATACTTGGACAGGATTTAAACTCGACGAGGACATGTGATTTTGACTTTTTTTCTTTTAGGGGAAATCTGCTTTAGTTTAGTTTTATGGTATATCAATTCATTGTAGGTTATTTAATGACAAATCCTGTTTATATATAATTTGTAAACAAATTTTGTAGATAACAGTCTTAAACAAACAAACCTGAACTTTTTTGAACACAGTTAAATGGTTTTAAGTATTGCTATATAAATTTAACACCAGTCATTTGTTTGCATACAGTTTGTTCTATTTGATTCATAGATAGGACTATCAGGTGATACCACTCCAGGTCAGAGTGGACCTGGGAGCAATGGCAATGAAGGGGTACTCCACATTCCCCAAATCTCCAAGGCTGGAGCCTCACCATCAGATTGTTTAATGTCATATCTAGGATACATAGGGAGTGGGGGAGTTCTTACCCTTCTGCAGAGATGCAGTTGGCTTATTCTACAACCCCAGCAGATTGGGCCGTGTGGAATCTGTCTCCCACCCATTATGCTATGAAAAGGTGTTCATCTCACTTAATCTTTTGGTAATCTTTATGCGAGGCAAATATTTCTCTCACTCTCTCCCTATATGCAGTTAGACCCTTCTGTCTAGCTGCTGAGAGGGAATCCATTTTATATCAATGAGAAGGAGGATATCAACATAGTGTAAATAAATTGTTTTCTATATAATTGAAAACTTTATTTTCTAGATGAGCCATGTAGAAATTACTGAAAGTAGGTCCAAGGGTAAATCCCATTGCAATGCTGTTGTGTTATATATTGTTGCAATGATTGTAAAAAGGAACTTCAGTTGTACAACTTAAGAGGATCTTCCCAAAAATACTGGGGTTAATTTTCAGTGGAAAATATGTGGGATTAAATGTATAATCATGTCAATAGTTTCTTCCATGGGAACAGTGGTTATAAGATTTGTGACATCGAATGAGGCTATGATTTAGTTGTTAGGTTTGAAAGTTTGTAAGATTTGAACGAGTTCATGGCTGGATTTTACTTGTCGTAAAGTTCTTTTCTATAAATTTTCCTCTCACTTGTTCTTCCTCCTACTCTTTATATAAATGTATATAAGTTCATTATTAACTGATATAATTGATCTCTTTTTTGTTATGTGGATCCATCTTTTATACTAACAATTAATGTTTGTTACTGTTCACTGTAAATTTTTATTTCATGACAAAGATTGTAGAATAGACATTGTTTAAAAAAATAAAATAAGTAGAAATGAGTTTTACCATTTGTCTGAGTATTGCTGTATCTATGATAAAAATCTTGACCGCTTACATGTACTTTTGGCTCATGAAATATATATGCAGTCTACAAGTTTGAGTTAAGAGTTTTCTTTTCCTAGACTGGTTGCCACACCAAAGTTAAAGAAGCCAGTCTACCCTACTGTTTTATTCATAACTGAGAGAGAATAATTGGATTCTTACCCATCCCATGGGTATTAGGGCAATGTGAAATGCAGACAGCTAAGTTCACTTCTTACAGTGTTAACTGTTATGCCATGAACATTTTCACAAATGATAAAGACTGTCAAAACTAGTTTGATCCAAATCAAGGATTGGATTAGACAGTTCCCAAAGGTCCAAGTAATAAAAGAGTCATTTTTGAAGCAATGTATTATAGTCAAAACATTTCAACACTGAATCACTTCTATTCTATAGTCCAGTTCATCATGGAGATTCTTAGCCCTGGAAACAATACATAATTTAGTTGTGGAGCTTTAGAAATAAATGTGTGAAGATTGTATAAATCTGTAGTGAAAAGATGGGATGGCATAAAGGGCTGATGACACTTTAAGCCCAGGAACCCAGATAACTATTAATTTAACCCTGTGTTTAACTCAATAGAATAGGTACTGCAGTTAGTGGGATCTAGAGACTTGACACAAACTTTACTCATTATTGTGAATAAGTAACATGTCTAAGAAAAGAAAAAAAAAAAAAAGAAAAAAAAAAAAGAAAAAAAAGAAGTTAAGTAGCCTTTAGTTACTCACTGGAGTGTGTTGTTGAGTCCTTTGAGTACAGTTGTTAGTTTCTTGTTTTCCATGAGTCTGAGTCGAAGCAGATGAATACTTGACACATTTTGTTCAGTAAAGTAGGATAAAGCCAGAACTTGAGTCTTCAATTCCTCCAAACTGGCTTGTTTGCTGATTTCTATTGTGCCAACATTGAGTGGTTCTTTATTTGAGACAGTGCCATTCCAAAGAGCTGAAAGAGAGAGATTTAGCTGAACAAAATACAATTGTTTGGGGTTCATTTTCATGCTTTTGTTAACAACCCTACACAAGCTGAGTGACATTTTCCTGATAGATGCTTGACCAATTCATATATATATATATATATATATATATATATATATATATATATAATCATCGTGAGGAGGCCCCACTGTATGCATTGTTGCAGGGTTGTTGTGAAAGACGACAACTATACAATGGATTAATTGGAATAACATTTTTTGTAAACATTAAAATTGCTTCTTGGCAATTAATTTTTTATTTAAAAAAATAAAAATAAATAAATAAAACTCCTGTTTGTTTGATTTGGTTTATTAAATGCCAAAGCTTGATTACACTTATAAGTTCCATTGCATTTTTTTCTTTGTTTATAATCATTTGATCATAGAGTTATGGTTTCAAATATTCCTGATAAATAAGGAATAATCCTGACAGACCTATTTGACCTGTGGTGGGATCCTAACAGGTGCAACCATTCTAAGTCAGAATGGATCTGGGAGTAATGGTTATGAAGGGCTACTTCACACTTCTCAGAACTGGAGTCTCACCATAAGATGCAGTTTGAGGATAAAGTGTATTCTAGTCTCCTGCTGCCAGGAACTAGTTTGCCATACTTGTAAATTCTAAATTTAGAAATGATTATTTTGAATCAAAAACTGTCATGCAAGATGAATTTGCAGACTTTTCTTATAGATGGTTATAATTATTTAAAGAAAAAAAATATAACTAATGGACTAGGGATAGAAAAAAAAAATAATCAAAACATAAGAGATTTTGTTATTTTATATTGAAAGGACATGCCATGTTTTTAATGAATCAGATTTTGTAAATACCAATGATTTTAATTTTAACATTTCAAATATATAATTTTCTTGGTCAATATCATTTTTATTCTAAAGATATTTACCTAAACAAGTATGTTTTTCTTACTGGTGTTATAAATATGGTTTTTATATGAATGTAAGTAAAAATGGCATATTTTTAGCTTGATTTTTTTTTTTTTTTACATAAGAGTGTTAAAATGATTTAAGAAAAAAGTAATTTCTAATCCAATTTGTACCTTAATGATAATAACAGTGTAGAATCTGTGTTCATGTTCACCCTAAGCATTATAATTCTTTAAGGGAGATAATTAAAATTGAAACTAAAAGTTGGCGACTGTAGTCGAGGGTGACCTGAAGGCTCCTTTTCAATAGCTCCTACACCAAGGTGTAGGGGAGGGCACTACTCCTTTCCCAAGATTGACCCACTTTACCCTTGATCTGTACCTTATAGTGCTGAGTGTTAAGCAAGGAGGCATCAAGTACCAATTTTTGAGTCTTTGATATGATTCGACCTGGGATTGAACCCAGGTTTCCCGAGCCATTGGTGAACACTTTAACCATTATACCAATAGTATATGATGTGACAGCTTAATGACTTAAGAACAGTCTTTAAGCAAATGAATTTAAAGCAAAGTCGTTAGATAAAAATAGGGCTTACTTTGAAACTTACTGGTAATCCAGGATAACATACTTGTCTCCTCACTGATGTGAGTAGGGAACAGCCACACAGAGATATGTACAAACCCCTTTAACAAAGAAAAAAAAAGAAGTAAAGTTATATACTAGCAGGACCATGTGGAATTGCTAGGGACAAAAAACGAGATTACAATAATAATATACACAAACTAATGATTTTTCCTTAGTGCCAAAAACATTTACATTACATGTAAGAATAGTGGTAGTTTATAGAAACATTTGAAAAGAAAATTGGGTGTAGCAATTCTGAATTGTTTTTGATGACAAATTTATTTTTAGATAAAGTCCATCTTTGCAATTGTAGCATCTTTGCAATTTTATTTCATTTTGGCCACTTCTGAGATGACAATGAGGAACAACATGCATTGGAAACAAAAACAAGCTCCTGGTGAGATTCAAACTCACATTTCATTTTGCTTTGGGGAAGCCTGATTGACTAGTTTTAACAGCATGTCAACCTGTCTAGGGTTATTTTATGCATAAGGGTTAGAGAATTAAGTTCATTAGAAGATCATATTTACATTTTTTTGTGCAGTTCTCAAAAGTTTGTTTTTGCACACAGTCCTATTGAATATGAATGATTTTTAAATAGATCTATTTCACCCATAAACTGGGAGTATTGGCTATGAAGGGGTACTCCATACTCTTCAGATCTCCAAAACTGGAGCCTCACCATCAGTTTAGTGTTATACCTAGAAAACTTTTTTTGTGAGGGGATTTTTTACCCCTCTGCAGGGAACAGAGTCAGCATATTCTAAACTGTTGACAGGTGTGGGAATGTGTTGCTCTGTGTACCAGTTTCCATGCCAATTCAATAAGAGAATGGATGCTATTACAGAAGTTTAAACAACACCAATAAAATAAAGCCATTCAGTAAAGTCTCCAATTGGGAAGATGAAGAATAATGCTTGTGACAAGTCTATTTATGATTTATTAAAAACCCAAAAAGGATATTAAAAAAAAAAGATTAAAACCATTAAAGTAAGCATTGAAATATAATCATTAAAAATCTATCAGATCAATGAAGTTAAGCTGTGATGAGCCTGGTCAGTTCTGAGATGGGTGACCATTCAGGAATAAGCAGGCACTGTAAGCAACTGGAGATCTGGGTGATTGATTTAAATGGCATGTCAATCTGTCTAGTATTATTTTATGCCTACAGGTTGGAAATTGCATGCATTGTAAATTTATACTAACATTCGTTGTGCAGTTTGTTTTTTTTTGCACATGGTTACAGGATATCAAGTATTCCTATCTAATGCAAATAATTTGCAGATCGATTTGACCCATAGACAGGACTGTAACAGGTATTACCACTTAGAGGAAATCTAAAGATCCAGAATGGGAGCATCATCATCAGATTCAGTTTAGTGCCATACCCAGAACATAACTAGGGATCTGTGTGCTAGACAAAGCAAAGCTTATGAGGGTAGGATGAAAAGTTCATAGGATGTCATATCTGCTGTAGATCACTTAACAAATGGGATCCAAGTATTGCAACACCAATGGAAGAAGTGTGTAGACTACAAGAGGACTAAAAAAAAAAAAAAAAAAAAAAAAAAAAAAAAGTGTATCTTGGTCAGCCTATGAACTTTTCGGCTGGCTCCCAGTAAATAACAGATTAAGCAGTTAGTTATTCAGAAAGAATTCAACTTGTAAAACATTAATAAGTCATTTCAGGAGACAAGAATTTCTGTTTGTGAAGTTTGGATGAATTTACTCAGTTGACAAAAAAAAAAAGAAAAAAAAAGAAAAAAGAAAAAGATTCTGACCTTTGGTGGTAACTTGCCATATTCACATAGCAACTTGTCACCATGGCTGACCTGACAGTCCTTTAAGGTTGCTGATAACTGATCCAAAAGGTCAGAAGGAAGATCACACCAAGTTGTCTTACGCAAATGCCAGCCATTTTCTGTTGAGACAAGGAAAACAAATTACATTATCAACTTGAATGGTTTAAGTAAGTCCAAAAAGAGAATAAATATATTTCAAAGTAGGTAGGTCCATGAAGAGATGTGCATTTTTTTTTGTTCTTACATGTGTATGTTTCCAGCTTGTTGCTTTCATCAGAGAACATTTATGGCACAAGTACCCTATTAACAAGGCCTTGTGCTATATATGTTCTTTGATGAAAGCAACAAGCTGGAAACATACACGTATGTAAGAACAAAATAAATTTTAAAAAATACAAGTCTCTTTGAGGACCTACCTATATATAATTCTTTCATATCTAAGTATCAATCTATCATTTTCATATATGTGGTTTCATGGTAAGTCAACCCTTGTTGGATTATTCAATGCTAAAGCTAGTCTTTTCTTTATTGCAGGTAATTATATCATTTCAAGTTACCAATAATAATAATACCTTCAAGTAACTATTCTTAATGGAAATAATTTTCAGTTATATAGTTTCAAGTCTTCTTATCTAATACTAATAATCAGTGATATGGTTTCAAGCAACTATTCCTATCTAATAATAATTTGTTTACACAAATAAAATTTGCACAATTATAAGGTTTCAAGTAACTGATAATAAGCCTTTATAAAAAAAAATTATAGCTTCAAGTAACTATTCTTAATTTAAATAATTTGCACACAGTTATGAAGTTCCAAGTATTCATATATAACACTCTGTGTGTGTGTGTGTGTGTATATTTGTGCAGAGTTAGACATATTTGCACAGTTATGTGTGAGTATATGTATTTGTGTGCAAGGATGCATGTTTGAAGTGATAATTGACAAGTCTGGTTAAAAAATTGGAAAAGCAAGGTAATCAGAAGGAAGAGGTCTTGGTGAAAAGGTTTTTTTAAAATGTCCATAAACATGTTTATAAACTTGTAATAGTGGAACTAAGGCACCATAGAAGGCAAGTAGATAATAATCAAGCAAGTTAAAATATCTTCTACTGGTAGTCTGTGTGTGTGTGTGTGTGTGTGTGTGTGTGTGAGAGAGAGAGAGAAAGGTAGGGGTGAGTGCCTCATATATGCCTGGATAAAGATTGAGGGAGATGAGTGACCAGTTGGTTGTTTGGATTTTATGGCATATCAACCTTTGTGGGTTATTTAACACCAAATCCATTTTTATGCAAATAGTCAGTTCTATTTCAAACAATTCAGTTTAGCATGAGTATACAATCTAATTGTTATAAACATTTCTATTTCAGGCTATTCAGTTTATTCAAACAGTTCTAATTCAAAAAATTCAGTTTAGTATACATTTTGTTTACACATAGTTAAATGTCAAAACAGTTCTATATTAAACAATTCAGTTTAGCGTAAGCATGCAGTTTAGTTCTATTTGACCTATAGATAGATTTAATAATCAGGTGCTACCATTCCAGGCCAGAGTGAACCTGAGGGCAATGGCAATAAAGGAGTGCTCTGCATTCCCCGAAGCTCCAGCATCACTAGAACCTCACCATCAGATTGTTTAGTCTCATATCCAGGACACTCGTTTAGGGGAAGGGGTCTTATCCCACTGCAGAGGTGCAACTGGTGTATTCTGCAGCCCCAGCCGACTGGGCAATATACAGAGTTAATGTCAAAACAGTTTTATTTCAGATAATTCAGTTTAGCATAAGTAAACGGTTTAGATGTCAGAACAGTTCTATTTCAAGAAATTCAGTTTAGCATAAATATGCAGTTTAAATGCCAAAAACAGTAAACTCAAGAAACCACAGTTTAGTTCTATTTAACCCATAGACAGAACTCTTATTAGGGGCTACAACTCCAGGCCATAGTGGACCTGGAAGTGATGGCAATGAAGAGGTACTCCGCATTCCTTAAAGCTCCAGCACTACTGGAATCTCACCATCAGATTGTGTAGAGTCATATCAGAACACTCATTGGGCGGGGGGTTTACCCCTCTACAGAGGAGCAGTCGGTGTATTCTACAGTTCCAGCTGACTGGACAAACAAGTGACCAGTTATGAGTTGGAGTTGGTATAGCATTTGGGCAGACAAATGAAATTGGCCAGTTCAGCTCATTTTGACAAGCCAAAACCACTGGAGGACTGCTCCTCTTGTCCACCGTAGTAGAACCAAGAGTTAAGAGCAGAATTGAGGAATCTGGGTTGCTAAGTGTCACACATATCCACACTATTAAGCAAGGTGTCTTTGAAGTCCTCTTTTTTTGGTTTTTTTTGGTGACACTGCTTTGCAGATTGTGCAATTTTGATTCAAACCTGCAGAACTGAACAATGTGGAGTTGACATCAATATGAAACAAAGTATGCAAGCAGTATCATATTTCAGGTATTTCTATCTAATAATAATTTGCAATACATTTATATAGTTTCAAGTATTCTTATCAAATACAAAGTGAGAAAAAAAGTGATCATAAAATACAAAATACTTAAAAATAGATTGCACTATTAAGTAAGACCGTAGACTTTGTTAGCAGTAAATTTAGCTGGTTTATTTAGTATGCAAAGTTATCACTGACCTGGCAAGAAGTCAATCCATTCAGAGGCAATGTGTGCCATGCAGTCTGCAACAGTTGAATCTTTATCTAGTGTCACCTCCAGCTCTTCTGACATATTGTTGCACTTGAGACTGGCACCAAAACTCACAAATACTGATATCTGAAATAGAAATTAGCTCAGATGCTTAAATGAAAAATGAAGCAGTTATTTGGTTAGGCAAAAAAGCCTAACCAAATCACTGCTTCATTAATGGCATCTTTGTGGGTTATTTAATATCATAGTACAAAGAAAAGGGAAGAAAAAAAGGGAAAAAAATAGCTGCAAGTTTGATGGTGGTCAGTTGATAAATAAGACTGCATAAATGGCAATTTAGTATTTCACACAGCACTATTGCTCATTTGGCAATATAAAATACAAAAAAGTAGTTAGAAATGGTTTCTATATATCTTGGTAGCAATATCACATCTATTAAAAGCAAATGTTAATTTTTTAAAAAGTCTTAAATAATATAAAGACTTAAAAGCAAATTGACTTACTTGGTTCAGGTCTAATGGATGTTTAGGTTCCAAATAAAGCAAATGATCAGTGCCCAATGCTAAATTATGAACCTTTTCATGTTCCCATACTGAAAAGAGAAGGTCAAATTCAATCAGATGAAAAAAATGACAGGTTTAATTTCAAAGAATAAATTAAATTAAAAAAAAGAACAAAAGAGAATGAAATAACTGAACTTTCAGTGACCATGAATTAATTTACAAGAAAGGCAAAAAAAAAAAAAAAAAAAAAGCAAAAACAAAAAGCATAGTATTTTATATGGTGAGACAAAATGTACAGTTCAAATATTTCTAACTAAAATTTTTTTAATCCTTTTGTGATTTCTTTCAGCCATTAAAAAAAGAAAAATTCTGATTAACATCAATAACTTTTGCTATTACTTGTGTATTACTAAGCATAAATTATGTTCATAAGAAATGGAATCTGCAACTTTGAGTTCAAATCCAGAATGGGACTGTTTGCATTTCACACAGCACTAATGCTTTAAGAAAGTATGAATCCATTTGTTCTTCCCACAGCTATGGGTGGGTAAATAGTAGACCTGACTGGATTCTTAGGCAACCAGTCTAAGAAAAGGAAAACTAAGAGGGTCACTGATGTTCATAAAGTACTTTGTGTTAAAATACTTTATAACTAACATGCAACTCACTTTCAAAATCTAAAAGCAATGTTGTCTATCCAGATATTTTTTTTCATAATGAAAATCTTTGTAACATTAGATTTTGAAAGTAACATTGCACACATCTGTGCTGGGTGGTATCATGTTCCAGGGGCCTTCTCCTCGAGCAAAATCTACCGCTTTGCTAAACTTGGCCCTAACTTTGCATCTATTTTTATGACAAAATAAATAGATAAAAGAAATGGTTATTTCATAGAAAATGGACTTAGTCAAGTTCAAACCCTGGATGAGGCTGCTTTGTATTTCTTTTGAGAAAGTTATAAATCCATTCTTTCACTCCCTATTATGGCGTAGGGGTGGGGAGAGAATTTTGAATTGAGTTTTCCTTCTCCTAGACTGATTGCTTAATCAAGGCTAAAGAACCTAGTCTTATTTCCTCATAGATGGATTAGGGAGGACTGATGGATTCATGCCTTTTCTAAGGGCATTAGTGCAAAATTAAACACAAAAAGTTTCACCCAGGATTTGAACCATGGTTACCGATTCCATTTCTTACAATAACTTGAATTAAGTGCACTTCAAAACACTTTATGATTGAAATCTGGTTATATTGAGCATAAAGTTGGCACAGAAATATTAATGGATCAACATACTTATTCTAGTATCACTTCCACTTTTCCAAATGGTCTGTAAATTCCTCTTTTGGGATTATCATTAATATATTGCATTCTTAACCTGCCCCTCTCAAAAAACCCTATGGATTTACATAAATACATACAAGGAAGTTTGTGGTTGGATCCATCTTTTTCAATAGACAGACGCCCTCCTTCTGGAATGTTCTCAAGTTCAAGTTTTTCTATTGCAATGGCTTTCACTTTCGACACCAACTTGGAAAAAAAAAAAAAAAAAAAAAAAAAAAAAAAATTAGCACAAAGCAAAAAATTTACATTGTTTTCTTAAGTTAAAAATATTTTCATTATTCCATACATTATATAGACATCTTCATTTTTGTTATTTTTAATGGTTATAATAATCTTCAGCTTTCCTGTATAACTTGGAGCTCTTTAAATGAACTATTTTCATTATTGCATATTCCATTTATTCAATTTTTATTATGCAGTTGCAACTAATTCCAATAGTTCATATGGAGAAATTCTCACATCTTTTGTTAAATTCTCTTCTGTTTCCATACACAAGGATTTAAAGAAAGGTATAGAATGATTGTAATAGGTTGACAATCTCAAATATACAGAGATTCAATAAAAAAAAAAAAAAAAAAAAAAAAAAAGCTATTGATTCTTCATTGAGATATTGCACATAATATAAAATCTAATTTCAAGGTACAAAAAAATTTTACATAGAAATGGAAGACTTACATTCACTATTCACATAAGTAAATTTCAGTCATTAGCTTTTCTTTTTTTTTTTAAATGAACTGTTAAGTCCAAATTGTACATCATCAACTGGTTACAAATGTGAATTAAAGCCAATGGACAATTTATTTTGGAACTGTAACTGTTCAATACAAGGGGAAAAAATGAAGCAAAGGACTGAAAATTAGTCTGATCTAGATTGTGGATATTACACTTGT
>OY757941.1:21572311-21779811 GCA_963585895.1 Sepioteuthis lessoniana
GCATGATGGGAGGTAAGTGACAGTATAGCAGCTGATTTGAAGGATGCTGTTTCCAGGATTTGTTCAAAACAGCCTCAGCATACTAGTGTACTTCCCATCTAGTAATTTAAATAGCAGTCCATGCTTTACCTATGTGTATATTGATATTGCTTTCAGCAGATGAGATATAGCTACCGATGTATATGAACTGATCTATTAATTTCATAGAATTGCCATTTAATGAGATGGTGCTATCTTAATTAAAGAGAGACTAATACCTCTTGCTACCTGCTCTTGGCTAAGCAGCAGAGGTTTGGCTTGAGTAGGTGTATTTGTAAGAAGTGCTATATTCATCATATCAGCTTATAATAAAGTTTAACTTATAAATTAGGTACAATAAGATTACCAACAATAACTAATATGTAGGGAGTGGGGAAAAAAAAAAAACAAATTTTTTTTTTTTTAACTTTTTGGTGCAGCATATTTGGCAACAAATTTAATGGATGGAATGCACTTTTGATAAAATAAAAAAGCTTTCTTCAAATCTCATGGTTACAAACATATGTTGTATACTTATAAATTTGATTATACATCAATGATAATAATAATAATAATAGTACAAATACAAGCAGACACTGTTGTTTCGGATATGAATGGGTTTATTAATTTCTGGCTTTGCGACACGAGGAGAGAGACATAAATCATAAAAACCTATGCTAACCATACTATGCTGACCCCACTCCTAACGCATAGCAGATCTTGTGGCCTTTAAGATCTCAATTCATCTCTGCTGGTTGAGACCCAGAAAATATGATTAGATCTGAAGAGCTCAACCGCTACCTTCAACGTCAACCTCAACTGTCTTTTCAAAATCCTCAAATTCTCAGGACCATCTCTTCCAGGCATGACATTATCAACCCACTTAATTCACTCCAATGGCCTTCCAGCCCCATTTCCAGTCTGGGGGTTTATTATGACAGATGATGACCGTCATACCTTTCTGCACGGTGTAAGACTGCACCATCTGACTATGCACCTGAACTAGAGATACAGAGTAGTTCAAAGCCTTACCAAACTAAATAAAATATAGTTAATGAAAAATGATTAATATAAAAAAAAAAATCATTCTTTAATTACGAGGTGTCTTCAATAAGTTTCCAGACTTTTTTTGTACAGGCATTTAAAATTGTCGTAGACTCTTGTAAATTCAGTACGTTATTGCTATACATCTTATGAGATGACTAACCAATTTTTAGGATTTCAGCTTTAAATGAACAGCTACAGCAGGAATTGGAATACACCCTACTAAAGTCTGATTGTCACAGCTGGTGAATTTCAAAAATGCAATCTGGACGTGAGGACACTTTAGAAGAACGATATGCAATAAAATTCTGTTTTAAACTTGGAAAAAATGCCACAGAAACGTATGGAATGCTTCAGACTGCTTTTGGAGCATCTTGCATGAATCGAGCATTAGTTTTTGAGTGGCATAAGAGATTCAAGGAAGGCAGAGAGTCTGTAAGAGATTATGAGAGATGTGGGAGGAGTAAGTAAGTCAGAACACCAGAGTTAATTGGCCAGATAAAGAATTTCATGGATAAGGACCGTTGTGTGTCTATAGAGACAATAAGTGCACAGTTTGATGTCAGCGTGGGAACTGTACACACAATTATTCACGAGGAACTGAAGATGCAGAAGATTTGCGCAAAGTTTGTCCCAAGGGTGCTCAGAGAAGATCAGAAAGAAAGCTGTTGCCATGACAGCAGGGAGATGGTCGAGCTGATCAATTCAGATCCCACAGTTCTTGATGCTCTGGTGACCTGCGATGAAAGCTGGATCTACTGCTATGACCAAGAGACAGAGTTCCCAGTGGAAGCATGCTGGCTCTCCCAGACCCAAGAAGGCCAGACAGAGCAAATCCACCCACAAACTTTTGATGATCCTTTTTTTGACAGCACTGGCATGATCTACATGCACTGGGTTCCCACTGGAAGAGTCAACAAGGAATACTATGTTGAAGTTTTAAGGGAGTTCAGGAAGAGATTCCGTCAGAAGAGGCCAGCACTCTTCAAATCTGGTCAGTGGCATTTCCACCAGTCCACAACTCCATCCTTGTCACAGACTATTTGACCAAGATAGTCCAGACTTTGCTCCCTGTGACTTTCCCTAAGCTCAAGGAAAAACTTAGAGGCTGTCGTTATGAGACAATTGAGGAGATGAAAGAGGCTGTGACGAAGGTCATTGACACGCTCACACAAGAGGACTTCTATGGGGCCTTCCAGAAGTTGTTGGAATGGTACAAGTGCATTGCAGCTGGAGGAGATTACTTTAAAGGGGACTAGAGTTTCATGTGTGTACTATCAATAAAAGTATCCATACGAAAAAAGTCTGGAAATTTATTGTGTGCTCCTTGTATATAATAGATATATAATACAGAAGTGATTCAATTTGAGTTAAGCAACAATTCAAGTATGCAACTTTGAAGGGAAATAAATAACATTGTGCAAGTGTATTTATAAGAGAATTTTAAAAAATTCATTGATACTTCTAAAAATGACGATTTTACTGAAGTTTTAGAATTAATAAAGCATTTTTAAAATTTTATTTTAGGGTCGATGTACATTGAACAACAGGTATAAGATTCAATATTTTAAAGTAATGTGGACTAAAATTGCATCTTGTTATCACACATATTTGGATGACTGTAGTTGCTCTCTACACCAAAAGGGTTAAAAAAGACCTTACTTCAATATCAACAATATTGTACCTGACAAATGAAGTTTTTTCATAGAAATTCTTCGAGCTGGAATGCCAATATGTTGGCTGATTGTAGCAGTGAAAAGGGCAAAAGTCAAGGATTTGGCAAAGGCATGAGTAAATTGCAGCGGATTTCCATATATCACAGTCAGCAGGATTGGTTCACTGGCAGCTCCAACAGGAACTTCTTTGTCCTGAACCTGAAAAGAGTAGAAGAGAAATCATACATTAGCATTCAGATTACAGTATATAGCTGTGTAATAAATGACCCCCTAATTTTTAGCCACAAAAAAAACCAACAAAACAACCCAAAAAAAAACTCCCAGGTTTCATTACTAAATTTTCCTGACAAAATTAAACAGTAAAAAATAAAATTACATTATTTCTTTAAAGATTTATTAACAGGATTTTTCTTATGTTCATTAAAATAGAACCAGACAATTAAAAATTAACAAAACCAAGCAGATATTTATTCAAATCAATTTTTTTTTAAAAAAGAAATATGCAAATTAGCCTTCCCATTTACACTTTATCATAATTTGGTTGTTTAAATATACTTTCATATTATGATTATGTAGATAAGGCCAACAGTATTAATATAAAACAATTATATTAATAATTGAGATGTGAATTTAAAAAATAATGAAGAATATGAAAAATAACTAAGGGAATTGTGGTGTTAGTAGTGACAGTTTTGATTACACCGTTAATCTCTGTGTACTCATGCTAAAGTGAATTGTTTGAAATAGAACTGATTATTTGTATAAAAATGGATTTGGCATTAAATAACATACAAAAGGTTGCTATAAAACCCAACCAACTAACCATCAATCTCCATTATAATGATATATAAATATTCTTCTCTGATCTGCATAGTAAAAGCAAGGATACATGTGGCTATGGATAGTCTTCGGTTTTACTCAGCATATTTAAGGTCTCTCTCTTATGAATATTTATAACTGAAAGTGACACACATGAATTATAAGGTGGTAGTTACAGACAAGCATATATTAAAATGAAGCCACCACATTTTTACAGATATTGATCTTAAAAATATCAAAACGACTAGTGCAAACAACTTTTTTTTAATAAAAAGTAAATTTTCTTCTAAATCGAAGATAGCAAGATTTTATAATTTCTAGCAGAACATTATACAATCAAAAAGGATATTAGCATATTTGCTGTGTTAGAAGACACAAAAAATAAATGGGTTTGTTAAGAGAGTTATATGCCCTAACAAATGATTAACTCTTCAGGGAAATGGTAAAAACTGACAAGATGGTTGCTTTAACAACAGGCATGTGTAGAGACAGTGCTAATCCACCAGAACCCTACAGTTCAAGGGGTGGTAAGAAAAAGAATATTGCTGTGTTTAAAATATATTCAACTGTTTTTTTTTGTTATATTCTGTTGTTCCTAAATATTTGGGATATAACAGGTTTAAACTAAGTAAGGTAAAGGGTTTTTGTTTGACATTCATAGTCCTCTCCACTATCAGGTCATTTTCAAAGTTTCACATGTATTCAGATCTTTATTAATACCATTACTTTATATTCAAAAACCTTAATAGATTTGTTTAGGCACATGAATGGTTAAGCATTGTCAATTTTCTTCCTGATAAGTGTTATTTTACATGTTATACACTTATCTTAGAAAAGAGTTGCTGTTGTTGATGTAGAAGTGATTGTTACCTTGTTTACATAAGTGGAGATGTTTGCGGTTTAAGGGCCACAGCAGCACTAGAACTCCACTAACCAGTAACCTAATGCTAACCTTTGACCTTATAAGACACAGTGATTTTCTAAAACATTTTTGGGAAAAACAAGTGTCTTTGAAGTCATCAAATATGGCATATTAACTATGTAATGTATGGGGCATTAGATTTATCATTGCATTGACTTTGTGAAGCTGATTGGTGTAAGATTTGTTGACGTTAGGAAATTGTAAATGCAAATATGTCTGATGAGGAGGAACAGATCAAAGTCAATATATACATTCTAATTAAGGATCATTTAAATTAAGGGGAATTTTTTTGAAAAAAAGGAAAATTTTCTTTTCATTAATGTAAACTCTGCAGAGTTTGGAATCAGTTTATACCAAAAAATATTTTAATCTTGCAAAAATTCATTTTGAGGCTATTCAAAATAGCAACAAATCAAACAGTGCTTCAGGCTTGAACAGGGGTCTGTCATCAAATTTTTGATGACTAAGAAGTGAAAACCATGTGCAATTTACATAAGAATGTGTGAGGGGTATAGAGAGGAATGGTTTAATAAAAAAAAATCTTTACAAATGGGCTAAACATAGGTTTGCTACTATAAGCCTAAATTGAAAAGACAATCCATAGAGATAAAAAATTCTCTGGTAAAAATAAGTTTCTAGGTTCAGTGGTCAGTAAAGATGACAGTGTTCTGGAACATGAAAAGACTCACCACTATTAATTTCTTTAGAAAAGATGCAGCTTAACAGTGCTCACAAAATTCACCTTATTTAATGATTGAATATTAAAAAAAAACCCAAAAAAAACCCCAGGATTTCTTCTAAGCTATGGCCATGTCAATACTGCTATATGGATGCACCACATGGATGCAAACAAAACATGGAGAAAAAGCTACATGAGACCTACACAAGAATGTTGCATACTGTTTTGAATAAATCCCGGAAGTAACACCCTACAAAACAGCAGCTGTACAGCCACTTATCTCCCAACTCAGAAACCATCAAAGTAAGATGAACAAGACGTGGGGTACTACTTGAGAAGCAAGAACTCTAAAGCAACATTCTTCTACGGACCACAACATATGGATGTGCCAGTCTTAGCCGATCAGCAAGAACTTACATCATCAGCTCTGTGCAGACACTGGATGTAGTTTGGAGGACCAGCTTGGAGAGATGAATATTAGGGACAGATGCAGAGAAAGAATCAGGAAAAGCCATGCTGACAGCATGACTTGATTTTATATATATATATATATATATATATATATATATATATATATATATATATATATATATATATAAATAAAATTAAGATAGTTGGACACACAGTCAGAAAGTAACATTTATAGTTTGAAGTCAAGAGAGTCCTTATTTAAGAGTGATAAATCTAGATGCAATTTACTTGAAGTTGAGTAGTCACTGTTCAACTTCTAATCAAATGTTTCATAGAAGGCAAAGTTTTAGTTTTGTATTTCGATGGATCAAAAAGGAAAAACTCATAATAAATTCTTGATCAATAGTTATTCTGACCAGTTGAGATGTTTTTAAACAATGACCAAACAACCTAATTCACTTCAAAATTTGATAGAGGACAGAGATTTTACTATGTATACTTGTGTAATATTCTGAGACCTAGATTTTAACCTAATAGGTTAACCTAGGGTTGCAGCATATGTGAGATATAAACTGTGTATGTAAATAGTTGGCCAACTGGTTTACCAACAATTCCCATAGCAAAAGTCAACAAATAGTTTCAGATAATATTCGATGATACTTGAGTATATACAGTAATTACAAAATGGAAGTAAGTTTGATATTGTTTCATTTTAAAAGAGATTGAATTCTACTTATAAATATACTAACCTTTTTTCCATCCCAGATAAATAGTTTTGTGTCATCTTTTATTGGTAGGTCTTTGATATGTTGAGTGTCATCCTCTGAAAGAGGAAAAGAAAGAATAGAGTCAGTTTAAAATATCATTCAACCCTAATTTGGAGTATGAAATTCTGGAAAAAAAAATTTTCTTATATGATACATACTAATATTTTCAAATTTCTAGCAGTAAAATTTAACCACAATTTAGTATTTGCTCAATTTTTTATCAGTTTTTACTGATTAAAAGGAAAATTTTTTTGTAGAAAGATATGACTGCAAACTGAATTTTCAATCTAAGAGTTCCAAATTATCAAAAGCAAATATCAGTTTTGTAGTAAGAGTAGGTGCAAATGACAATGTGAAATTGATTCTTGTATTCACTTTCAAAGAAGCTTCTGTTAGTTCAGTGAAACTCCTTTCTGTTCTACGTACATGTCACACTAGAAACAACAACTGAATCCAACGATCTCCACTGATTCTCGTATCGTTTCGCTCCTTCCTCAAAGCAACCCGCTTTTACCAAGTCGGAAACCACCTCATTTGCATATGAGCAGTGATAATTTGTGCGACTTTGAGATCAGATGGTTATAAAAAGTCGCGGGTGCCATCTTGAATTTCTTTGTTTCCCGGCCTGTCTCTGAACAATGCACATGCGAGGTTCATGCGAAAATCATGAAAACGGAGAGGGGGGGCTTACCTTTTAAGCGTTAAAAGGTAAGCCCCCCTCTCCGTTTTCATGATTTTCGCCACATTTTTTTAATAGTTTAGACCATGTCTTAAAAAACAAAATTTGCACAGTATTTAGAGCAAACAAATGGATATGTTCATGTAACATGTTTGGGATGAAAATAAACTGACATTAGGAGAAAGAAAATTATAAACAAAACACTCATTCCAGTAGATATTTCTCTGTAAATGTATAAAACACATTAATTTGAACTATAGATAGAACTTACTTTGGTCAGTCTCAAATATGGTGAGGTGTGTAGCCGGAAAAAATTTTTTTATACAATTAATTTGTGACTTATACACAAATAATTACAGTAGATAGACATTAAATAAATGCAAATAGGTTTGTAGAATTTATGCAATTTAGAAAGAAGTCTTTTATTTGGAAAATGATTAAGTTAGATAATGTAGGTTCAGTGGAATAGATTTGAAGACAAATCATCATAAATGGATTATCATTAATTTTGAATAGTATATTCTTTTTAAATATTTAGTTGCTTTTTATTACAAATGGCTGTCAATTTATAATGATAGATAATGGGTTAGTTGGTTTTACAGCAGTTCAACCATTGTTGGGTTATTCTATGCTTAAGTCAGTTTAACAATTATGGTCTCCAATTATATATGGTATGAAAGTATCTACACAATCAGTTTAAACAGTTAAGTTGGTTGGATTTTTATTCATTAAGGATCTAATTAACTTATTAATGCTGACCATCATAATATAAGATTACCCAAAATAGAACCAGAATATATTTATGGAACTGAAGATTCATAAAACTGGCTCTCGCCCTAGACCAATTATTTTACAAGTAACTACACCCATATACCAACTTACTAAAACAAACAAATTACACTATACCTTTCCCATAATTATAGTATTAAATCTACTCAAGAACTTATTAAAATTCTTAAAATGTGTAAACCTAACAATAGAATAATATCCTCCTTAGATATAGAAAATTTATTTACAGTTCTAGAAATAACTGATATAATCATAAATATTACATTTGCAAAAAGCCCCCGGTAATGGCCTATGAAGGATCCGAAAGCACTCGGGGAAAATTTTGGTAATTTCATCTACCAAACCTAAAATCAAAGCATTTGTCAAGAAACTTGAAAGGATTCTAATGAAATTTATAGACAATGTGTGTATTATTTAATCAAACATGCATGAAATAAGGACTGCTGCCTAAATACATATTCTAAATATGGTTTGTAAATTAATAATTTTGTAGGTTTGCACACAGTTAAATGGTTTTAAGTATTGCCATCTAACACTAGTAATTCTATTCAACAATAGAAAATAACTAAATATTTCTATTTGACCCATAGACAGGTACCACTATTCCAGAGCAATGAAGATGGTTTGGTTTGTTGGGTTTTATGGCATATCAACCCTTGTAGGTTATTTAACACCAAATCCATTTTATGTGAATAATCGGTTCTATTTAAAACAATTCAGTTTAGCATGAGTACACAGTTTCATTGTCAAAAACATTTCTATTTCAAACTATTCAGTTATATATAACAATTCAGTTTAGTGTAAGTACAGTTTCAATGTCAAAAACATTTCAATTTCAAATAATTCAGTTTAGCATGAGCATGCAGTTTAAAATGTAAGTACAGTTTAATTGTCAAAAATATTTCTATTTAAAACAGTTCAGTTTAGCATAAGTATGCCATTAGTTCTATTTAACCCATAGATAGGGCCCTATCAGGTGCTACCACGCCGGGTCAGAGTGAACATGGGAGCAATGGCAATGAAGGGGTGCTCTGTATTCCCCAAGGCCCCAGCATTACTGGGACCTCACCATCACACTGTTTAGTGCCATATCCAGAACACTCATGGGGGGGGTTACCCCTCTGCAGAAGTGCAGTCAGTGTATTCTACAGCCCCAGCCGACTGGGCAATACACAGAGTTAATGACAAAACAGTTTTATTTCAGATAATTCAGTTCAGCATAAATATGCAGTTTAAATGCATAAAATCAGTAAATGCCAACCACTGTTTAGTTTTATTTAACCCATAGATAGGACCCTTATCAGGTGCTACCACTCCGGGCCAGTGGACCTGCGAGCGATGGTGATAAAGGGGTCCTCTGCATTCCCCAAAACTCCAGCATTGCTGGAACCTCCCCATCAGATTGTTTAGTGTCATATCTAAGACACTCGTTGGGGGGGTGTCTTACTCCTCTGCAGAGGCAAGAGAGCAATGAAGAGCTACTCCACATTCTCCAAAGCTCCAGTACTAGAGCCTCTTTTTCAGATGGTTTAGTGTCATATGTAGGACACTTGTAGGGAAGAGAGGGAGAGAGGAGGAGGTCTGAACCCTCTACAGAGTTGCAGTCAGTGTATTCAACAGACCCAGCTGACTTGGCTGCTTTCCCAAAGGGTAATAGTTGGAAAATCAACACAATAGTGCAACTTGAGTTCAAACATGCTTACTATATCGTCACAATCCAGCATGTTAGCCACTACGTCATGGGACCTAACCCCTTCCAGACCAAAGAGGTGAATGCATACTCCCTGGAGCTCCAGAATTAGAGCCTTACCACTGGATGAAGCTTAGTGTAACACACAAGACTAGCTGGGGAGAGAGAGAGAGAGAAAAAAAGTTGAGGTTACCTGTCAAATGTTCATATAAATGTCCTCCAGCAAAGAGTTTCTTCAAGCGGTGAATATGAAAGTTTGTGTTCAGCAATTCATTGGTTTCCAACTGGAGAACAATTGAAAAGAAAGGAGCAAAAAAGTTAAATTGGTTTACAAAAACAAACAAATACTGCACAAAGAATAAAGAGGTAATTTTAAAAAAATTATATTCCATATTAGAGAGATTTAATTCTTTAGTGTTAATTCTTTTCAATATTATAGAAAGCGATTATAAAAATGATTTTTTTTTTTTTTATTTAAAATAAAAATTGTAAAAAAATCTAACATTTTTTTTCTCTCTAGATCTTCAAAAACTTAGAAATTATGGGGGGAGAGAGAGAGAAAAGATGCAACATAAAAAGCAATATTACTTTTAACCAGATGTACATTTTTCTTTAAGTAGAGGAATTATATTGTGAATTGAATTACCGACATGTCACATGCAGGCGTTCGCCAGATTTTCTGGTTATGGTAATTCAATTCACAATACTTTTAACCAATAATTTTTTTTGTAGAATAACTGAATATTCTAATTATTAAATAAATGATTGAGAAATACAGAAAAAATTATTGAAAACCAATTCTTTAAAAGTCATAAAAACATTAAAAATATACAAGCATACATATAATAGATAAATTTTTGATATCATTATGCAATATAAAAACACAAAATGTTATATTATATATATATATATATATATATATATATATATATATATATATATATATATATATATACACACACACACACACACACACATATAAAGGAAAAGCCAAGAGAGTAAATACAAACCTCCCTAATGACTGCTTTCAACTCAGCAATTGTTTTTCGTTTGTCGACGTTCAGTGGAATGAAGTAATGCTCATCTTTACGAGGATGTAAGGCACCTTCTCGGTAGTCATAATTGTAAGAGAAGTGAACTTGCACAGTAACTTGGTTTACATTACGATCATAAGTTGCCCTAGAAAATAAAAAGCAAATTAGTGAACAGCAAAAGTTTAATTCTACATAATGATTATTTAAAACATCAAATAATACTGTAAACCCTCAATGAAATGAATTTTAGTTTTAACAGACTTGTGGATTCATCCAAAAATGGATCTGGATTTACCAAGTGAAGTTTAATAAATATAATAAGACCATAAACTTTTTATTTAGTGACTGCACACATGCCATCATTATCAAGGCATGCTGACAGCAGAGATTCCTTTGACTCTCACCATCTATCTCTATAGGCTATCACTCTTGCTAAGTCCTCTAGACGGTACCAAGTGTCCACACAGAGTTGATAAATATAAGTTTTTATTGATTGGCCAACACTGGTATTTCCATATATAGGAGTCTATCACTTGTCAATAGTGATATATGCAATTGCTATTCGTTAACAGTAAGAAAGAGGTTTGATACTCTTCAAGAGACATCTGACAGTCTAAATGACGAATATAAAAACTGTTACTTTACTTAATAGAAGCAACCTAACAAACACCAATGTGTAGCCTCTTTATCCTCCCAGCCATGGGTTAAATAGTACCACTACTGTACTACAAATAACCCACAAAGATTGATACACCATTAAACAAAGAAACCAAATCAATGTATAGAAATTCAAGAAAGCTTAGAAAGAACTAGCTAAAATGTAATGAAAAGAACACATGACAACATCACATTTGTATAAGGGAATCCTAACACATGCCATAGTGTTTATCTGACTTCAATATAAAATAAATTGACCTAGGTGTCATTTAAAATCAAATTAGAAGTAAAGTTTATATTTGAATATCTGCTTATAAATTTCTTTAATGTTGTATAAGTAATTTTATAATAAACTGGGAGAAAAAACTCAAATTAGACTCACCTATCTTCCTCCAGTTTTTGGTTTTCAGCCAACACTTCGGCCAGCAAGTGGTCAGGAACGCTATAGGCAGGATTGCCCCAAGCTACAAAAAAAAAAAAAAATAAAAATAAAATGAAATATATATATATATATATATATATATATATATATATATATATATATATATAAATAAAATTAATCATTATGATGAGCTGTAATTTGCACTGAAAAATCAAATTTTAAGGAACATTTCAATACAATTGCTCTCACACTTGTGCCATTTTTTGACAATCAATTTTCCCTTGTAAATTCTATAAACATTTAAGCAACTAAAAACAATTATAGAAATTTGATGGCTCATAAGATGCACTTCAATTTGAACAAGCATTTAAAAAATTTAGCAGATTTTTTAGCTTGACATTCATAGCCAGCTTCACTTTCAGGTCATTTTTTTAGGTTCATATATATTCAGACCCTGTTTGTGAAGATGTTTATGGTTTAATTTAAGGGCCACTGCAGCACTAGAACTCTTCTCACCACTAACTCAAATCTAACCTTTGAGCTCATAAGACTCAGGGTTATTTTCTGGGAAAAGTGTTTTATAAGTCATCAAATACAGTAGGGGGGGGGGGGCAGTTTAAAAAATTCTAATTGGATTCCACAAAATTTAATTTTCTTTTTAAATAAAGCTGGTTAAAGAAAACCTACTGAACAAATTAATCTTCATTTACCACACATTTTTAAAGAATTGATCTTAGCAAAACTATTTACTATTTAGTTTTAAGTAGAATTTTGTAAATTTACATGGGTCATTCAAATAAATAAGGAAAATAAAAAAAAAAAAAAAAAAAAAAAAAAAAAAAAAAAAAAAAAAAAAAAAAAAAAAAAAAAAAGGAAAAATTTTTTCAGAAATTTAATGTAAACTTTGCATTGTTTGGAATTGGCTAATAGCAAAATTTTTTTCAATCTCTCAAAAATATTTCCTTCAAGGCTAAACAAAAAGAGTTCTTCAGGCTTGAATAGAGGTTTATCAATTTTTTTTACTGGTTGAGAAATGCAAACCATGTGAAATTTACAAAAGAATGTATGAGGAATATGGAGAAGCATGTTTTAGTCAAAAAATGTTTACAAATGGGATAAACATAGGTTTGTCAATACAAGCCTAAGGCAAAACAGTCCATGGAATAGAAACACTAACTCTCCAGTAAAAAAGAAAAAAAAAAAAGTTTTGGGTATAGCAGTCAGTAAAGTAGGTCATGCTGACAGTCATCTGGAACATGAAAGGATCCTTTACTAATAATTACCTTGGAAAAGGTGCAACTACTAACAATATTTTTTATTGCAAACACTTTTGGCAAAATTCACCTTATTGAATGACTCTTGTAAATTAAGAAAAGCTGATGGGAAGACTTACCAGTTTGGGGTCTGTGTAGCATTTTCTTTCTGTAGAATAACATATAAGCACTTTCCTTGCCCATGAATTGTTTCTCTAAGTCCGACTCTGAGATAGGCTTGACATCAGAATCATCAAAATCAAACCATTTACCACCACCATGACTCCCACTATCACCTGTTTGTCTTTTGTCAGAGATATTAGACTCTTCAGGATTTGGACACACAAAACTAACAAAAAGAAAAGAAAAAAAATTACATTTAATATAAAAAATAAACTGTAAAGTATAAAAAAACCCAAATGTAAAATTAAATCTTCCTGCAGTAATTGAAGTAGCTTCTTCCTTACCTGTCATTTTTTGTCTCCAGGCCATTCTGACTTGTCTCAGCATTAGAAGTTGGACTGTTTAATAGACAGACACAAGAATCTGATGTCAAGACAAACTTCTCTGGGTGTCGAGACAGGAACTAGGAAAAGAAAAAATAAAAACATCTTTGATATATTAGACACAATCTTATTTTATTTATATATATATATAATTCTCAACTAACCAACATAACTGATGGCACCATCTTGAAAAACATAGAAATATTGGTCCTATGTAAGTAATCTTATTTATCATGGGAACAATGCAAGTAATAAAACCTAAAACGTCAAATAGAATATCATCCATTTACTTTATATAGGCTTTCTTGCATAGTAGCTATCAGTTTTTTTAAAGGGTTTTATTTATATAAGAGAGAGAGAAAGAAAAACTATAAAAGTCCTGCACTGAAGATGTCAAATACATTTATTATGTTCACATTTTCTATTTTGTTTAAAATCAAATGTTGATTATGTCATACTTTTCAGAAAGGTATTTTTACAATTATTTTTTTTGTGCAACTTCAATTCAAATTGAAGTTATTACGGATCACGCCCCTAAAACAAACTAATTTGTTATTTACAGAAAATCCATTCTAACCTGGGTGATGGGCCCATGCTGTTTTTTGAAGCGTTTGTTCCAGGATACTCCAGTGTGTTTAACAAAATCCTAAAGAAGAAGAAAAAAAAAAACACATTTACTTTATATATACACTATACAATTTTTTTTAAACTAAGAGAAAGAAAATTAAATGCTTACAAAGATGTTTGTCACAATCAAATCCTAAAGATGAGTAAATTTGTAAGAGGTGTTACTTGGCTTTTCATAAAAGCATGCCAACTGTGTTAATTCTTTTGGTTTTCTATCTCAAGTGATCATCATGGTTACAGCTGGAGAAGCAGGGATGAGCTCATAAGTGATGTTCTCCTATGGACCCCCTCATATGGCCGAGCAAAAGCAGGACGACCAGCTCAAACCTACATACAGCAGCTCTGTGAGAATACGAGATGTAGCACTGAGGACCTACCAGAAGCGATGAACGATAGGGAGGCGTGGTGAGAGAGTGTCAGGGATATCCATGCTGGTGGCATGATATGATGATGATGATTGATCATCACATAGTTTATAAGTCTAGTAGACAGCATTCAATGTTTGCACAGAACTAATGAATGTCAGTTTTTGCTGGTCAGCTACCACTGGTCTGTTCATGTGTAGGAGTCCATAAGACAATGTTGCTCAGGTGTTTGTCCTTACTTGGACAGCATGTCTTGCTAGTATTACTTGATATGAAGTAAGTGGCTGTAGAGCAGCTGTTTTGTAGGGTGCTGCTTTCAGGATTTGTTGAAAACAGCATGAACCATTCTTGTATACTTCCTTTCTAGCTTTTTCTCCAAGCATTTCTTTAGAGTCCAAATGGTGCAACCAAACAGTATTACTGACACAGATACAGCTTGGAAGAATTCTTGTTGGCTTCTCATAGTTGAAGCTAAATTAATAAAATTCTAAAATCAGGTCATTTTCAATGGCATGTGTATATAGAGTGTATTTTTCTTAAGAGTCATTTTTATCAAAAAATAACATGTTATGTCTATTAAGGAGTCTCAAAAATTTGTAACATTTTTACAATTAATTTAACTTAGAAATAGAAATGATATTGATAACAATTAAAAATGTTAAAATTCTATAAACATGATTAATAATTATATAAATTTGGACTTTAACTTTTTTTATTCTTGACAATTATTATCAGCCAAAATATCAAAATATACATCAATGAACTTCGAACAGTTCTTACACACTTTGGATCCTATCTTTCAATACATCATCTGCTGACCGGAAAGTAGTAGACAAAACATGTCACATATATAACTGCCACATCTTGACAGATGACAACAACATTACAACTCGTACATCTTGATTAAGAACTAGGTCAACTTGTGAAAAGATGTGCAAGATAGTAAGACATTTTTATGTCATTGGATCATAGTGACATTATGCCACTCACTTGGTCAACATAGCTACAGACCAGTAACGAGCATAGCAAGATAATTAGTGACTATAAAAACTCTAAATTTGATTTCAGAGTACCTTCTCTTAGATTTTTCCCATCAAAGGATATTCACATCGATGCTGGAGCTTTTTTCTCCAATTTTGATTTTGGCATTAACTTCTAGAGGGGGTTGCTTTCACCACAGCTTTGGCATTAGAGTGGAGCCCCCTTCTACCTGACACACACACACACACACACAATATATATATATGCATACACACACACAGAGATCTTCCAAAGTCTAAAATAAATGATGTGTAAATAAATTGATAATGAAGAAAAAAAATGTTATGAAAATTTGTAAATAATGAAATCAAAAATATTTTTTCACAATAGTTTACAGAACCCAAATTTTATAGTGCAATGATAAAATTGTAAAGATTTGTCAATTTAAATCTTTAAGGTGCAAGTATAAAAAAATGCTCTATTCAAAAACAATAAAAATTATAGCTGATTATTCATTAACATTGGCCAAGTGGTTAGAGTGTTCGCCAATGGCCCGGGAGACCTGGGTTCAATCCCAGGTCGAGTCATACCAAAGACTCAAAAAATGGTACTTTATGCCTCCTTGCTTAACACTCAGCATTATAAGGTACGGATCAAGGGTAAAGTGGATCCATCCAGGGAAAGGAGTAGCGCCCTCCCCTACACCTTGGTGTAGTAAGCAATTGAAAAGGGAGCCTTTGGGTCACCCTCGACTATGGTCGCCTACTTTACTTACTTTTATTCATTAACAGTAACCAGCTCATTGGCCTAGTGGGTAGAATGTTCGCCAATGGCCCGTGAGACCGAGGTTCAATCCCAGGTCGAATCATACCAAAGACTTAAAAAATGGTAGTTGATACCTCCTTGCTTAACACCCAGCAATATAAAGTATGTATCAAGGGTAAAGTGGAGCAATCCAGGGAAAGGAGTAGCACCCTCTCCTACACCTTTGTGTAGTAGCTACTGAAAGGGAGCCTTTGGGTCGCCTTCAACTACAGTTGCCAACTTTACTTACTTTGACAGATTGATCAGTAATTGGCAAAACCAAAATACAAAGGAAATTAATAGTATTAAACTTAAACAGACATGAAAATTTGGATGCAAAAGTCACAAAATTCTACACTTGTAATACTAATGATATCTTTTGTTAATTTTTAGATGAAATAATGTCAATCATTAAGATCATTAATTTTGACATGCGGGTTTTTTTTTGGGGGGGGTAATTTTTAGACCCCCACCAAATCTGCTTTATAATTGAAACTCACCTGGGTCCTCATTCTAGTGAGGAATAGCAGGAATCTGAAATACCTTATATAATTGAGTATTAAACAATTTTTTAAAACCAACCTATCACCTCAAAAACAAGAGGTGGTTCGTTACACTAGATATATTTTTGAAATGTAGAAGCTTATCTTGTTTCTAGGACTAACCTTGCCTTAACCGATTCAAAGTGTCCCCAGCATAGCCCATACCAAAACAAAAGCTATGAGTTAGGATAATCAAGATTTTACCTAACATTGTTTATTATATAACATCTGTTCATTTAATATGTACAAATATTATAAATAGTAAACATGGTAGGTTACATCTAAGTTTAGACTACATTGTTTATTTTTGCTATCGCATAGATTTTGATTGTATTACAGTAATTTTGTAAGTAAGCGTTTGAATGTTTTCTCTTTATGTCATTGGATATTGATAAATATTCTTGTAGACTAACAGCCAAAAGTTAGTTGTTCATTATAAGCAATGCTATAAAACAGCTTTTTGTGGTGAAAAATTAAGGTGTTCATTACTTAAGTATGTACTGTAACAATAAAATTTGCAATTAAATTTTGATAAGATGAAAGAGATTAATCAAAAACCAATGACTGACTTGATATTGCATCATCTAAAAATAAAATCATTTCACAATTGTGGGTGTGTGTATAGGTGTAGGAAAATACAGGGTGGGTTGAAAAGCCGAAAAAAAAACATGTTGACCAAGCACTGCAATACCGATGGAACTAGTGTGTGGACCACAAGGAGAACTATGTTGAAAAATAAACCTCATTTGGTCACATTCTATAAGAGTATTTTGGTAGGTCTGTGAACTGTTCAGCTGATGCTTGTAAGAGTAAACAAAAGACCTGAAGTTTTACTTACCATACAGAGTTTGTCAAGTGAAAGGGTGTAATTATCAGCCTTAGCCAAAGTGGCAGCAAGTAATTCACAAGGATTGTCAGTCTCCAGAGACTCAAACTGAGTCTTGTATTCTTTCTCCTTATTTGGTACACTAATCAGAGGAACAGGTTTGGATGACTGATGAAGCACAAGTTCTCGACACTGGTAAAAGACAAACAAATTACTCATAGTAAGCACTGATAGCAAGTATTAAACCCAGGGAAAGAATTTTATCGTTTCTTTTGATCACATTTACATTGATATAACATGTTAAGAAATATGAAAATGCTAAGAAAAATGAAAACGGCTGTTGAAATTAACAATTCATTTGTACAACGATGTTTTTCCTACATAGGTTCAGAGAGTGGAAATTGTTTTAAAATATTAGAATTAGTCAAAAGTTAGAGGTAGATGCAATATGTAATAAAAACATTTTTGTGGCTAAAAATTAGGGGTCATTTATCACAGGAACTTGTTCATTACTGGTGTATATAAAGTATTGTAAACATCACTAGGTCATTTTTTTTTTAAATTTCAAAAACTGAAATAGTGAATGAAATAGAAAAAAAAACTTACTGGTTCAATCCAATTACCCAAACCATCGATATCTCTGATGTAGGCATGATAGTGTCCACCATGTGTGCCTCCTCGGTGAATCACAACAGAAAAAAGTTCATACTCACAGTCACAACCAGGAAGAGGCTACAAAAAACAAATTTTTATCATATTCATCATGAGGCAAATGAAAATGTAATATACTTTCAAATCTGATATCAAGTTATTTAGTGTAAAAAGCATTCGGCATGTAACTCTTTCTTACAGGCTTATCATAGCTAAAATGAATCAACATTAAAAAAATTCATTGTTTGGACAACTGAACCTCTTCTTTGTAGTCTCAATTTTATTAGCACAAAGTTCTCATCAATCCAATCTTCAACCCTTGTTTGCAATGTGTGTGTGTGTGTGTGTGTGTGCATGAATATATAATTTCATGTGAACATCTTTCGTAAAAATGCAAGTCAAATGTTAAGAATTCTTCAACGTGTAAAATATAATTTGAAAAGGATTTCTTTTTAGCTTTTCTTTAAAAATGTATAATTTAGCTAAAGCTTTTCTTTTTACAAATTCCATTATTCAAATAAAAAGACCAAAGAAACTTTTTGAGAGAGAGAAAAAGAAATTTTTTTTCCTAGGAAAAACTTGTTTCTTTTTTCCTGAATTTTGTTAACAAAGACAGAGCAAAGTAATAAATTAAAAAAAGCAAGATGAATTATCCTCATTTTCAATCTGTTAATTACAATCATAACTATATTTTCAATGTTCCATTATACTTCTTTAACACCTATAATCCTTTGTTTGTATTGTTGTATGGTTTCAAGTATTCCTTTCTAATACTAAAAATTTATACATTATATGGTTTTAAGTAATTATTTCTATTTAATAATAATTTGGTTATAGGGTTTCAAAAAATAATCCTTAGTAAACAATTTTAGCTTCAAGTAACCTAATACAAACAATTTATACAGTTATATGGAATCAAGTATTCCTATCTAATACAAATAAAATAATTTTCAAACAGATCTATTTGATCAATAAAAGGTACTGTCATTCCAGGTCAGAATCAATCTGAGAATAATAGCAATGAAAATGTGAATTACTTTTTGAAGGGTTACTTCATGAACCAACACTGGCACAGCACCAATTCTTAGTTAAACCCTCACAGACCGATATTGTCACAAGTTAAATTGATATGGATTTTTTTATAGAACAATTTTAACTTCATATGGGTGTTAGTAGCATAACAATCATTCTTGTAGGACTTAGTTACCAATCTTGAATGAGGCTGTATGCATTTCACAGTGCTACTACCCCTGGGAAAAGTATTATTCTCCCTTCAGGCCTAGGTATACAGTAAGCCAGACTGGGCTCTTTAACTTTAACATGGTAACTGATCTAGGAGAATTCAAACCAGAATTGAAGAGGAGTAGAACTCCTCCAGGCTATTCCTGCTCAAGACATGCTACATAGTTTTCTCATAACCAAATCAGGTTATAGGATAAGCCTTTAAAATTCTTTTTCATTAACCTCTAAAAATACAATAAAATAAAAACTTGTAAAAGTCTTTTATATGGATTTATCTTTTATAGTAACAATTAACATTTGCAACTGTTCAGCATGGATTTTTAATTGACAAAGATAGTAAAAAACCTTGTTTAGAAAAATGAAATAAGTAGAGAATTATTGACATTTGCAAGAGTCTTGCTGTATCTGCAATCTGAGACTTAAACTCTTATCCTGAATAGACAGATATTTCAGCTAGTAAAATGAATTGTAAACAATGATGTTAATGCTAAAATATTGAATAAATCACTTGAATAATCTTTGTTGAAAGAGTCATAAAGTTACTTACAGTTTCTGTAAATGCAGACATATCTACAGATTTTGGAAATGCAAATTTTCCAGTTTCCTGAAAAATAAAGGAATAATGATTAGCTGACACTTTCAGATTTTGACTTTTTTTCTTAACAAGTTCATAAAATTAAAGACATAACTTTTTTTGATTTACAAGTGAATTTTCTAAAGCAAAATTTCAATACACAAGGAAGGAAATTAACTAAAAAAGAGGAAACAACTTACTTTAAAACGATCCATTCTTTTAAAATCATAACTGAATCTCAGGAGGGAAAAACTAAGAATTGGAGGCAGAGAACGTAATTTGGCACCCTGAAAAGAAAAAAGTAAAAACATACTGTAATATTTAAAGTATGAAATAAGAAGTGAAATTTAAAGTCATCTATTTTGCTTCTTATGACAAATTTATATGCATGTGTGTAAACCTGAATTGGTTGGTTGAATGATTTTAACAGTATGTCAACTTGTCCACAGTTATTTTATACCAGGAGGGCAGGGAATCTGATTCATATTTACATTTTATGTGTAATTTAAGAGTTTTTTTTGGTTTTTGTTGTACATGGTCCTATCAAACAGAATTAATTTTTAAACAGATCTATTTAATGGGAGCCTAACAGGTATTACCACTCCCGGTTTGGTTTCTTATTTAATGCCAGAGCCATCATTCAAGAAGAATAGCAGTAATGCAATTTAACCCATATCTGAGAGGATAAGGGGGTTCATGCCTTTCCCAAGGACATTTGTCTGAAAGTGAACATAGTTGTGCGAGTGGAGTTCAAACTCGTTTACTATGATTACGCAGTCCAGCACTTAACCATTACACCACGAGGACACCCGCTACCACTCCAGGCTAGAGGACCTAGGAGTAATGGTAATTAAGGGGTACTTCACACTCTCCAGATTTTCAGAACTGGAGCCTTAAAATCAGATGCAGTTTAGTGTCCATATCCAGGCCACCCCTTTTAAGAGATTAGAAAACCTAAAACAGAAACATTAAAATTTTTTGTTATTACATAAAAATGTTTGTTTGTACCCCTCAAAATAATGCTCTTCTTCAAATGTATCTAATTTCGACCTATGATTTAAATGAGCCCTGATTATAATTTTCACTTTTTATTGGAAGTAAAATTTAGAAAGCATTTTTAACATTTACTTATGCTAAAGTACAAATAATAAATTAACAAAAATCCTTTAAATTTAAAAGTACTAAAATTAATTTATATAGAAAGTTTCGATAAAAGGAGAAACAATTTAAATCAAATGTTCTTTAATACATGCTAATTTCATTTTAAGAAAAAAAAAAAAATTTTAGTAAAAAAATTTCTTGGTTATTTGATTTTAATTACAGTCATTATTACTTGATAACATTTCAGAAATATCAAAAAATGATAGAACTTTAAAAAATTGAAGGTAAAAAATTAAAGAAAAAAATCTTCAGAATTTAGTTTTTCATTTTCAGATTTAGTTAATATTTTCTCAAATTTTTAACTTGTTTAATTTTCCACCAAGTAAATATTTTTTAGTGTTCAAAACATGTTAAGATTGCATACAAATAAATAAAAGATGTGGAGGTCAATTAAGTTGAACTTATTTCCACAAACTGTCCTTTTTGTAATTAAATATATGAATTTTTTTAAAAAATTAGGTATCTAATAATTTTTTTAAAAAGCTTTGTTTTTCACTTAAATATATCTTTCAATAGAAATAATTACACCAGACTAAAAAAAAAGTACAAATAGTGTAATGGTTGTTATGGAAAGTGGACTTGGCTATCCAAGTTTGGGTCCTGAACAAAGTTGATTGCATTTCAAATGGAACTGATACCTTTGGGGAAAGGTATGGATCTAACAACTATAGGTAAGATATGGCTCAAGAGTAAATCAAAGCAATCTAGAGAAATGAGTAATGTTCTCCTCTATACCTTGGTGTAGTAGCTATTGAAAAAGGAGCCTTTGGGTTGCCCTCAACTATGGTAGGCCAACTTGACTAACTTATGGCAACCAGTGTAGGAGAAAGAAAACTAAAATCAAACTAGTTGTGAGGGATAGGCTCAGCCAAGTTATTCTTTCATAAGACATTTTACATAAGAAAGCATCCCTATTTCAATTCTATACATTAGACAATATTTATATTAGAATTTTCTTCAATATTTCTTCTCACTACAAGTGGCACATAAGATAAAAATTAACTTTTATACATGTTCTGGACAATTTTTTTGTCACATAACCAAAAGTCTAGTGCCTATAGTATATATGATAATTGTTTTCATAAAAACTGGACACTATTATGATCTTAACACAAGAGAGAGAGAGAGCGCGAAAAAAAAGTCTTACTTTTTTTGCAGTGACCAATTTTTGGCACTGTTCACAGAAATATTTGTTATTACCATCCATGGTTTCCATTTCACAATAGAGTAATCCAAGACCAAGCTCTAAACTGCTGGATTCTTTAGACACAGTAAGTGGAATATCCACAAAATCTTCCTGCAAAAGAATTGAGCAGAATCTTAATAACAAGCAAAAATATTCAGTTATTCAAAACGTGTGTGTGCATGCGTGCATATTCTAGAAAGAAAAAAAAAATAATAAAAAAGTGCTTACTACCAGTTGGAAGAGCAGGATAAAACTTAAAATAAACTAAGTTCACTTAACCATCTTTGGCTGTTTCCATTACTACCAGTTTCATGCAATCTTCAGATGAAACTGGTAACAATGAAACAGCCTAAGAGAGCCAAGTGAACTACATTTATTTTAGGATATATATAACTAAATAGATAAAAGAGATACTTATTTCGTAACAGTTGTTTATAAATTTCATACACTGAATAAATATAACAACCATTGTGAAACAAAGTATTTTAAAAGGGCAGATGGGGTTCTTTTGCTTTGCTATGGTAATCAGTCTAGGAGAATGTCAGCTGTACTCCATATAAAAACTGACTTTGTGCAATATGCTGCCTCCCATGGTGGAAGGTTCCAGTAAATACATACGTCTAGCATGTGTTACTCCTATTACAAACCAACATTTATACAAAAAAGGTCAAGGTTTTTGTTGTTAAACAAAAAAAAAAAAAAAACACATTAAAACATCTCAATAGTCAAGTGTTTGAATACTTTGGTGATTCTGTTTGTACATTATATATGTTATAATAAAAGATTAAAACACATTGATAAGTATATTCAAGAAAAAAAAATTTATTTACCTGTCTTTCACTAACTTTTCCACATTCTGAACAGATGATCTGGAAAAAAAGTTTTTAAAAATTCATAATTAAACATGAAAACTTTAAAGAAAATCAATTTGAATTTTTTTTTAGAGCAGAATGTAAACTGACACAAGAAAGAAAAAAAATCCTTTTCATACACAAAACTGATATTTCAAGCTGTGCACTATTTTACTAAGAGCCCAATATTTCAGTTTAATCAGACACTAATAAAAAGAAGCTTCAAATAGCAATCATTCAGAGTTTTTCTTTTAATGCAGTGATAGATTTAAGCCATTGGTTCTTATTTGGGGTCCATAGACCCACTAACATCATTCATGTCATAGTTGTATAGGTGCTAGAAGAAATATATAGGGTTTTGGGGAGCCACAGAAATATTTTAATAGGCCAAACCCAAATTAACTCCAAGGCATTAAATGATTTTAGCATAACCTTATATTACATCATGTTAATTTCAACAGCAAAGATATTAAACAATACAATGGCTCATTTGTTAACTGTTTATTATGTACAGAGAGAAATGTGTTGGCCAGTAGAAGTGCTCATGCTGCCAAACTATCTGCAGTCATTCATTCAACCATAAAGGTCAGTTAGGTGTCTAGATAATTGTAGAAATACTGTAAAATGTGGTTTCACACACACATTATATATATATATATATATATATATATATATATATATATATATATATATATATATATATATACACACACACACACACTAAGGTTAATTTTTACCTAAAGAGTTAGTAATAGGAAGCACTGTTTACAGTTGCACCTTTTTCAAGGAAATCAAGACTGATGGGACCTTTCATGTCCCAGAAGACTATCAGTCAATAAACTGCTGCAGCCAGAACCATTTTTTGATTGGAGAGTCAGTGAGTTTCCACTCCACTGACTATCTTTTTCAATTCATGGTAGCAAACATGTTTAGCCAATTTGTAAACATTTTTGACTAAAACATCCTTCTACATATACATATCACATTCTTCTGTAAATTTCATATAGTTTGCACTTGTCAGGTAGCAAATATTTGATGACAGAGCTCTGTTCAAGCATTAAGCATTCTGATTTGCTTCCATTTTGAACAGTCTCAAAACAGCAATGAAAATAAATTTTGCTATAAACTAATGCATAGTTTACAATTGTGGAGAGGGAATATATTTCTTTTTCCAAGAGAGAGAGAGGAAAAAAAAAAAGAAAAAAAAAGAAAAAGAAAAGGCACCTTGTGTGTGTGTGTGTGTGTGTGTGTGATTATATATATATATATATATATATATATATATATATATATATATATATATATATATATATTCATTCTAATAATAGCCATAAGGAGGCTACAGGAGTATATTACAAGCCAGAAGGAGCTACCAGAAAGAAAAAAAAAGTTAGTTGTGAATCACTTAAAATTGTTTGCAATCTGGAGTTGGGTTTAAATGTTTTTTGTTTGATATTTTTCAAAGCTCAGGTACAGAGACCTAGAAACAAAGGGGTCTTAAGAATTGAAATTAAAATTTTAAAATTATTCATAAGAAATATTATAATAGTAATAACAATAAATTATTAAAATTAAGCCATTATGTGAACTAATATTGATTTGTTGATAATATACCTGATTGACAACTTGTCCATGATAGAGCTTGTGGATAAGATTTTGTCCTGATGTTCCAATCAAAGAGTCCTCAATGGCACTAAAAAGGATCCGATTTAATTCCTGTACATCATGTTGCTGAAGTTCCTGAAATAATAAATCTCAATAAATTCAACATGAAATACGTCTATTTAAAAGAAAACATGTAAAAATCTGCAAAAGAAAAATTTAAAAAATAATATTCAAATTTCATCAAGGTGTGCTGACAGCACAGATCCATCCCCCTGTCTCCCCTATCAACCATCAATTTTGGTAAGTCATTCAGATGGCACCTCCACAGCAGAGCCTGGAGTAGACAGCAAGAGACATTGGTTTCTACATAGATAAAACTGTTCATGATGGTGCCAATCATCATTAAATAGCAAGCTGCTTAAATTAATAGACCAGTTTGTATACCTTGGTAGCAATAGCTCATCTACTAACATCAATGTCAACATATGCACAAGTATAGATTGCTATTGACGAATTAATAACCATATGGAAATTTGATCTTCCTAATAAAATAAAATAGGAATTCTTCCAAGCTGTAATCATGTTAATACACTATATAGTTGAAAAATATAGATGGGAACTACACAAGGATACCGTGTACTGTTTCGAGCAAATCCTGGAAGCAGCACCCAATAAAACTGCAGTTTTACAACCACTTACCTCCCATCTATACCAGTTCATTGGCCTAGTGGTTAAAGTGTTTGCCAATGGCCCAGGAGACCTGGGTTCAATCCCAGGTTGCGTCATATCAAAGACTTTAAAAATGGTACCTGATACCTCCTTGCTTAACACTCAGCAATATAAGGTATGTATCAAAGGTAAAGTGGAGAAATCCAGGGAAAGGAGTAGTGCCCTCCCTTAAACCTCAGTAGTATAGTAGCTATTGAAAAGGGAGCCTTCTGGTTGCCCTCGACTACGGTTGCCAACTTTACTTACTTACTAACCTCCCATCTTGCAAACCATCTAAAGGCAAGCAAGACATGCTGGAGATGTCTTCTTATGGACTCTTACACATGGACATACCAGTGTGGATCAAACAACAAAAACTTACATTCTTCAGCTTAGTGTAGACAATGGATACTGTCTAAAGGACCCAAATTTAAAGAGTCAATATAGCATTTTTTATGAATGATTGGAAAGGGTTTATTGATCTTTTCTGTATAGACTGTAAAATGACTTAATTTAGAGATATCAAATTTGTTATGCATATAAGTTTTGTTCCTTAGAAGGAAATGCAAGCTCTTATTAAGAGGGTGTCACTAACATTACTAAGCAGGAAGCCATGTTGTTGCAAGACAACTTAAATTTTCAAATTTAAACAAAAAATTATTTACTAAAATAATCATTAAGATTAAATGAAACATCAATTTGGTTTACATGAACTTCTTCAAAGCTGGAAATGTAAAATAATTACTGACTGAAATCAGTCTTTTTTCTACTTTTTGCCAGCAATTATATGATCTCAAGTAAGAAATCAATCATTTGTAAACAACAATAACTTTAACTATTCTTAATACAAATAACTTGCACAGTTTCAAGTGTCCATGTATTCTTATTCAATGTCAATAATTTTCAAACAGTTATATGGTTACAAATATTTTAAGCAGTTATGTGGTTTCAAACAATAATAACTCTTTGTAAACAATTATCAGTAACTATTCTTAATGCAAATAATTAGCAGTTATAGTCTCAAGTATTTCTATATGATATTAATAATTTTCAAACCACTGACTTATAGATGGGATTCTAACAAGTGCTACCACTCAGAATGGATCTGAGAATAATGGTATTGAGGAGGTTGACACCATACTTGCTATACTGGAGTCTCACCACTGGTTGAAGTTTAGTATCCTAGCCAGGGTACAATTTTTTGGGAGTGTGTGGGGTCTTACTCCCTCTGCAAGGGATGCAGTTGGTGTATTCTAAGCCCTGCCAACAGAGTGCTTGAATGAATAGGGAAAGCTTTTGTAGAGCAGTAGATTCACAATCAATGATGACGACATTGGTAACTTAGTTTTTACTTGCTTAATTATTGATTTCAATAAAGTGATAGAAGAACCCCCCCCCAAAAAAAACAGGTATCCAAATGATACCAAGCTGTCTTTTTCCCTTAACACTTCATCATTAAAGCATGCTGACTGCATGAATTTTCTTGACTCACTTGCCAACCATCCCTAATACACATTGCTCTTGGCAAGTACTCTAGACGACACCCAGTGTCCACACAGAACTGAGGTATGTAAGTTTCTGCTGGTCAGCTAACACTGATGTGTCCATGTGAAGGAGTCCATAGGAGAATGTTGCTTAGGAGTTTGTTCTTTCATCACCAGCATGTTTTGCTCATCTTATTTGAATGGGTTATGAGATTGGAGGTAAGAGGCAATATAGCTGCTGTTTTGTGGGGTGCTGTTCCTAAGATTTGTTTAAAACAACATGCAGTATCCTTGTGTAGTTCCCATTGAGCTTTTTTCTCCAGGTAATTTAGTAGAATCCAAGTAGTACAACAATACAGTCGTACTGACACAGCTACAGCTTAGAAGAATTTTCATTTATTCCATCAAACAGATTAGATTTTCAGAGGTCATTAACCTGTCAAATTGCAGTCCATGCTTTATTGCACACATGAAACTAAGGCTTATTTTTCTGGTGTTATAAAAAAATAGATAAAATGCTAATAATGGTTAGTGTTGTAAAAGAACTGTGTACCTCATTATTGGTCCATCCAAAGCTCTCAGTGAGTTCCGCAGTAGAGATGCTGTGTCTATTGGAGAATAGCAATTGACTGAAGAGACGCTGCAGCTGAAGTGGAATGACTCGCACCTAAAGAAAAATAAAGAAATATTTATAAAACACAAAAATAAATATAAGTATCAACATCAAGAAATAGGGACTGAATAGAAATGCTGAAATCTTTTTACCACAACAGGCACAATTTCACCCAAAAGCTAATGTCTCTTCTCTTGTGATTCTTTTTGCTCAAACTGGAGGTGGCTTGGCAGTACAACCAGTGCCATGATCCAGGTTGCAATTCATCTATCACCCGATTGCTTCCTTGAATAGATGAGGCCCTTGCTTCTTGGTGCGGGGGGGGGGGGATTGCACAAAAGAACCCCCCTCTCACTTCTTGTGTGTACCTCCCAAAAATAAAGTACTCAAAAATCTTTTTCTTAAAAAGATTAAAATATAAATGGATACTTGTTTACTCGCCTGTTTATGATGGACATTAAAAACTAACCTTTTTACCTCCATCAAAAAATCCTTATCTTTCTATTTTATCATCTATAAAAATCTGCCTGGCTTTCTAACTTGTTCTCGCTATTCTTTTGATATTACTATACATGCAAAAATATCTGCTACCTATGCACATACATAGTCATGTACACATGCTTGCACCTACAAATGTGCATCTAGGACTAAAATTTATTCCATTGATTGAAATATTTGAAAGTCCTCTTCTGGTATGTCCCCAACATCATCAAATTTTACCCTCAAGATAAATGTTCAGTTTAGGAACCAAAAAATTGTACAGTGCTGAAGGTCAGATTGTGGTCTCAGTACTTTTTGATTACATCTCATTATCTGAAGATTGCGCTCTTTAACCTTGGTATGGCAACTGGTCTAGGAGAAAGAATTCAAACCTATATACTTAAAAATTGACCTAGTGTTACATCCTGCTTGTGTGGAGGGCTTAGGTAAGCACATAAATTATCAAAAGAAAATCTTTGTGATCACTGCTCTCATGATTGTATATTTACTATGTTAAAAAGAAAAAAAAAATGATACTGAATTATTTTTGGAAGTGATAAATTTTTTTTACAAATTATGGGATGAATAGTGAGTATTTTTCATGGTTCTAGGTTAATTGCTTCTTGCTTGGGCCAAGAACCTTTTGATACTCCTTCATAAAACCTTGCATCAGTTCAATTCACAGGGTTAAGTGGTTAAACATTTATCCAATGCTTGATTTTACGTTTGAGATCAAGAGTAAAGATTTTCTGATCAACATTAAGTGAAAGAAAAAAATTAAATAAGTGAGAAAATACAATAAAAGAATTATTCATTTCTGTGACTGTCAATCTTGTATTTAGAAAATCTACACAATCTATATATTTTCTATGGTAAATGGTTTCAAATGAATTTTAGTAAATGATTTCCAATGACAACACCTTACTCTTCAGTTATAATCATCATCATCATACATAAACACACTATTATTGTAACCCCTTTATTATTTTATTACACATGTACTACCAAAGAGATCTATAGTATACATAATATTTATGCAATATTTCACCAATTTATTATTACTATACCCTAGCTCAATTCCCTTCCCTAAACATTACACCAACATTGTACAATATTACATCACAATACAATATACCCTTACTTATACCCATTGTGATTCTGGTCTATCATAATTCAAATATGCTTACAAATCAGATCCTTATTCATTCCCCCCGACATGCAGTGTTAATGTTTTGTTCCTTAGCTATAGTCACCTACACATACAGAAATAAAATAATGTAGTAAAATATTAATATACAACCACAAATTCACATCCGCTTACACAATGCGCTGCGTTTGTAGCTCGACTTAACCTCATAAAAACACGCATTCATACGTAACTATAACACAAACACACTCACACATAAACAGTCATACGAAATCCCAACTGTTTTTGTCTGTATTTTTTCGATTCATTTCATTTTCTTAACTGCCTGATGATTGTTGTTTTGCAAAAAACAACATGAAACCCAGGGTCGCAGTCTAAATTCCATGAATTGATGAATACACTAATCTATCTATTATAATAATAAATTATGATTTAGACACACACAGCCCAAAGTTTAATGGGTTATACTGTGAAGTAAAGATCCTGTTTTTTTATAGGAGTGGTGAATATTCCAAGAGTACAGAACCAGCATTATTGCTGTGTGTGTGTGTGTGTGTGTGTGTGTGTGTGTGCAGCCATTTCTACACCTGGCATGAGTCAACACATAAAAAGGTACAAAGACATTTGTGATTTGTGCCTCACAGACAAAATATTGGCAAAGGTACAGAAAAGAACTCTAGCTAAAGAAAGAGAAACAATGAGGCAGACATTATTTTAAGTTTGGCTCAAATGTGCTGAAAATAGTGGAATTTGCCAAAGCAGTTATTTGGCAAGAAGGAAAAAAAAGTGGAGAAAGAAAACATTTAATTTTAACACTTTACAATATAAACCACATTGAACACAGCAGTTAAAAAAAAGATTGAACATTGATTAATGCTATGATGGGGGTGCTGAAAAATTCTTGTCCTTACCAAGAAGGAAATAGCCAAGAATCCATTAAAGTACAGGTTATTCCACATATATAAGTTCAACACATTTGGCCTATTATTTTTCTGTTCAAAATTAAAGAAAAAGTTGGCAGGGTAGAAAACTTTTCAGCACTCCTTCAAATACGATCTTTGGTTTAGTTTCTTTGTTTGATGGTATATCAACCTTTGTGGGTTATTTAAAGCCAAAGCCATCTTAAAAGAAAGATAGTAGTGGTATTATTTAAAAGAGGGTGGGGAGTTCATACCTTTCCCAAGGGTATCATTTCAAAAGGGAACATAATAGTGTGACTAGAGTTTGAACTCACTTTGTCACAGTCAAGTATGTTAGCCGTAATGATGCCATGGAGATTTTCCCCAATATGATTTTTGTTTCAAATCTGTATATGATAAACAAATTAACTATATTATCAAACATTTAAAAATGTCTAAATTCAAATCTTTGTTTTCTATCAAAGTAATTAGTAATGGTCAGAATACGTGTCACCCATAAATAATTTATGTGCTGTCTAAAGATAGTATTGCCCTAATAATCTTTCAAATAAGAAGTTTTCTTCTAAACCAAAAGATAAAAAAGATTCTATTTCTAGTGGACACATCAAAATGGATATTATTCAGGTGAGTCAAAGATTTTTGCAATATTTTGGTAAGAAAAAAACTCAGAATATCAGGTGAGCTTGGCATCTCTGTCCAGTATAGTTCATTACCTTTATGATCTTGACAAAAACATTTCAAGCTGCCAAATTGTACCTGGCATTAAAAAAATATGGCAAAACTTTCATCTCACCTGGGTAATTAATGATCAGAAAATATACAGTATTGCCATCTCCATTTTTTTTTTTAAATAAAAATTTAATTTTCTTTTAAACTAAAAATAATTCTATTATTTTCACTGAAGCAATAAAAATGTATATTAAGTATTTTTTCTTACCAAAGTGGTGTAATTCCATTTTGGGTTGAAGAGTTTGGTAATATATAACTTAATGTTTTAATTGTACAATGTTCCACTTGAAAAAACAAGATCTTGATATCTTTGGTTTAGAAGAAAATTAACTTTTCCTTAAAAAAGAAGAAAAAACCCAAAACAACAAAGTTGTAAGGGAGATGTACTTTTTTATTGGCAATACTGTAACCATAAAAAAGTTGAATATTCAGGTGTTTTTTTATTCACAGACAGTTAAAAAAAACAACAAAAAAAACAAAACAATTTCATAATTCAATAAGTTGACCAATTTTCATTCAAATGATCTCAAATTTTAACAGCATGAGTAAAAATGACTCAAAATTCTATGTTTAATAAGTAAATGCCTTTTCTTTTCCAGTGAATGGCATTCCAAGACCTGAAAATAAAACATTGATATAGAATTGCAAATTGATTTAACACATGCTGTTGAAATTTGAGATATTAGCATACTATATATCTCAAGTAAATGAGGAGTGTGAATATCCAAAGAATGAATGCTCAATGCATGGCTATTTAATACAAAATATAGCTGCAGAGCAATATATCCATATTACAACATGATATAACGTGAAATATATCCCTGGCATTTAATGGAAAAAAGAAAAAAGTATCAAAATTCCATTTGAAATCCATGAGCTTTAATAAGTGAAATGAATTTATTAGGAATACAATTTTCATATTTTTTCTTTTATAAACTCTATATAACACACACACACACACACACTAATTAAAGCATAAGGTTTAGCCCATCAAATATGATGGTTAGCTACTGACCTTAGCATTGGGATCATTCTTCTTGCTCAGATCACCAAGTTCTTTCTCTGTAAGTTGGAAGAGGTTTTCTGAAAAGAAAATGTAAGGAATAATTTTGAGAAAAATGGCAAGATTTCTCTCTCTCTCTCTCTCATGGTGTGTGTGAGAAGAGGGAACTCGGTCATCTATACTGAAAATTATGAAAAATTTGGCTATCTCTATAGACAGTCAAAACAGTTTGAAGTAGAATTACCAACATTAGTATGCTAACTTACTGGATTCAGAAGGATTTAACATTAAAGAAAAATGTTCTCCACACAGGAAAAAGTTCAAATTGAGATTCCTTAACCAAAATCAATGGCAAGAAAATTATCTTGAATTTAACTTCATAAACTTCAAAAGAAAATGTTAATTCTTACTAATTATCTTTATACTCAGATAATTTGAAAGTTTTGCAATATTTTGGTACATCCTAGTTTGTATGATGTATATCATGTGACCAAAGTAGTTCAAGCCATAGAAGGTACCCACTGTGGTTGGTAGAATCATGGTAGTTGATGTACTGATATGTTGTACATTGGTTCACTCCATGTGCAAATTGAAAGTAGCACAGATGAATGTGTGTAACATATTGACATATTCAATCAAGAAACAGGTGTATCCGGTCGAAGATATTGGAATATCACCTTGACATGTGGACGGGTTGAATTCAGTGCAAATGTGTACGCTTACAGGAAGCAGGTGGGCGTCAAACAATTATATAACCAGGTGCCACAGACGGCTTGAGGCAGTTGGAGTTCGAGGCAGGTAGAGTTCAGTTTGAGTTGCAGTCACAGTTCGAGTTCCAGTCGCAGTTGGGGACAAGATGCTGTAGTGAGAGCCAGCGCCAGACAGAGGGCTTGGGCCCTCAGGATCCCGGTTGAGCAGACCAGCAGAATGAGGAAGAAGTGCTGCTATGGTCATAACCAACATCAACCCTTTCGAGAATAAAGTGTGAGTTACATTTTTCTAAAGAAGTGTGTTCGTTCGTCATTATTGTTGACTATGTTTCCGTGTATAGTTTATGTATTATGTGGCTAGACAACATGTGCAATGTAGTCTAATTTGAGAACTTATAAAGCATAGTGACATAGAAGCAATCAAAAGCATTTGTTGTGTGAAAGGTAGAGGTGCAGTTTATCAGTCAACAGATTGTTTAAGAAATTTCACTCAGGTTACAAGTGATGATCAGGCAAAATCAGATAGGCTTAAAACTGGATTTTGAGGTCATCCTTCAAGCTATAGAGGCAAATCTGATGAGTAGCATTAAGGGTATCAATTGAGATTGGCATTTCATAGTTTAGTTTGTCCCTTTCATAACCTTGGCAAGAGCACTGGAGCTGCCGAATTGTGCCTCATGTTACCAAAATATTGCAAAACTTTTGAATCGTCCTATTAAAGGATTGTTTTTTTTATAACAAATAACACCAGAAACAAGTCCTTCAATGTAAAAAGAAAAAAACCCAAAACAACCACACTGAAAGGGTGATAACTCACGACCTTCTTTAACCACAAGATAACCACTCTAATGTGTGTCAATATAAATTCCAATATCAAACCAGGAATAAAATGAACACGTGCATCCAATAAATTATCTATTTATTTACAGATAAAAAAATATATAAAACATGCATATTAAATTCACTTAAAAAGAAGGAAAGTACAAACTACTAAAATTATTACACTTTAGCGTTCAGTCGAATGATTGAATGGTTAACCCTAGACAGTAGTCTCCAAAAAAGATTTGGGCCAAAAACAATGAACCAAGCAGAGGTACGGATACAAAGAAATAATAGAATTCATTAGAATTCAAAAATAAAACAGTCTTACAGGTTCAAAAAAGTCCTTTAAAAATGGAAGTCTTCATGACAGTAGAAACTTCAGTTGAACAGCAGCAACAGCAATTGTAATTAAGAAAAAATGTATTGAGACAGATTTCAGCAATCTCTTCCTTAGAAAGTTCCTTTATGAAGAGTCTTGAAGGGGCAAACTTCAACAGCCTTGTGTTCAGCATTCATAATTTTTGTGTTCATGGCATAGCAATTCCATGGTAGAAAACTTGAAAGAATTACCTCCGTTCAGCAATTATAAATATCTCCTTTCGAATGGGATACTCAGCAATTGATAAAGGATACCTGATAGAATTCCATCAGGCTCTCAGTCTGCTATTAGAAATTTTCCTATTCAGAAGAAAATTTCTTCACACCACATGCTTCTCAGTGGTCAAGCATGGAGCTCCTTTTTGAGCAGTTTGTTCCCACCAAAGTCCCCCCCCCCAAGCAATAAAAGGGCTGAATTTCCTATTTCCCGCTTCAACATCAAAAACGGTGTTATTTCTGGTCATGTCACTAATTCACTTCTTTCAGTGAAGGCAAAAAAAAAACAAAAAAAAAAAAAAAAAAAAAAACAAAGTCCCGTCAACACAAACCTCCATCATTCAAAAAAATAATTGACACCTAGTACATAGTTGGAAAGGAACATCATTACTTAGCTAGTAAAAGTGTCTAAAATTAAAAAAACATGTCGATAAAACCAAGATTTTTCATTAGAACAATATTAACTTTGTAATATTTAAAATATAATTGGTATTTTTTTTTTTTTTCTGTTATGTGAATTTGCCTTTTATTCTATTTTCATTTGTAATAGTTTGGTATAATTGACTAAGATTGTAAAACAACCAGCTGTGATATAAGTCTCCATCTCTAACCTAGAATAGACTGGTGTTTGGTTGAGTTTTATGGCATATCAACCATTGTAGAGAGATCCAGTTGGTGTATTCTACAGCCCTGCCAACTGGTACTTCAGCTAATTTAATCTTTTTCTTCGATTTTATCCTAATTTTTTTTTTTTTGCTTTGTTCTTTTTATAGCTTTACTTAGACTTATCCCATAACATGGTTAGGTTCTGTGGGTGCAACTCATGCAGAATATCTTGGACAGGAATATCCTGGCAAAACCCATCCTTTTCCAGGTTTGATTTGAATTCAGAATTTCCTTTTAGAATAGTTGCCATAAGGTTAAAGAGCCCAGTCTGCCCCACTATTTACCCATAGCTGGAGAGAGAATAGCTGGACTCATATCTTTCCAAGGGTATTAGTGTCATATGAAATGTAAACAGCCTCGTCAAATGGCAGAGTCCATTTCCTACAATGCTAACCATTACATCATGACTACCTCCTAGTTTTATTAGAAGTCAAATATCTTTGTCTATTACTGTATAATTCAAGAACAGCAAAAATTCTCTCCAAAATTTATATGATTATTCATGGGACACAAGAAAATGCTTTTAGCATATTAGTCTTAAAACTGTTTTTAGTAGTTTTATTTACAAAGTCAAATGCATTATTTTGTACCAGTCTGTTTAGTTAAACCAAATCTTTTTTAACTGCCAACTGAAAATCGCCTATGATTCTTTCCCAGTAAGTGGAAAATCAAGTTGTTAGAAAAAAAAGGAAAAAAGTGAGCAAGTGATTTTAATGGCATGAAAATCAGTCTAAAGTTATTTTATGTAAGACAAGGAACAACACATTGGAACAAAGAAACTTCAAGTAAGATTCAAACTCGCATCCCGTTCTGTTTTGAAGAAGCCTAGTTGATCGATTCATTTTAACTGAATGTCAACCCAACTAGGGTTATTTTATGCCTACAGGTTAGGGAATTACATTTATTTTAGGTTCATATTTACATTTTTTGTGTAATTGTTTCGGGATAGTTTAATTTTTGCATATAGTTTGATTGAATACAATTTTTAAACCATGTTTTCTGCTCTATTATGATGTCAAACATATGATTAGAGAAGGTGTGGACTGCTATCAATAGGTTATTGATCATACTGAAGTCTGATCTATCCAATAAAATAAGACAGAATTTTTTTCAAGCTGCAGCTGAGTCAATACTACTGTATAGATGCACTACATCAATGCTAACAAAACAGAGAAAAAGCTAGATGGGAACTACACAATGCTACAAGCTGTTTTGGAACAACTCCAGGAAACGACATCCCACAAAACAGTAGCTGTACGGCCACTTACCTCCCATCTCAAAAACCATCCAAATAAAATGAACAAGAACATGCAGGATATACATGTTAGAGAAGCAAGGATGAAGTCATAGTGTCATTCTTCAATGAACCCCTACACATGAACTCGTTAGTGTTGGCTGACCGGTAAGAACTTACATTAGCTCTGTGGAGACACCGGATGTAATTTGGAGGAACTGCCAGAAACAATAAATGATAAGGATGGATGGATGGAGACAGAGTCAGGGAAATCCATGCTGTCAGCACAACTTGATTATTTGCCCTCATAAATGGAACTAACAGGTTCTACCACTTTGGGTCAGAGTGGATCTGGAAGTAATGGTAATGAAGGAGCTACTCTACACTCCTCTTATCTCCAGTTTAGTGCCATACTCAGGAAAACCCCTTTTTGAGAGGTAAATGGGGGGGCTTACCCCCCTTTCTAGGGGATACAGTCACTGTATTTAAAGCCCCTCCTCCCCAAAAAGGGGGTACATTTGTAATGTGAGCAGTGACCATTGGGGACTATAAATGTTAACCTTAAAATAAAACAGTTTGTTGTTAGGTCTATTTCACAAAAGATTGCAAAAACCTAAGGTTTTAAGAGTTACATAAAACTTTTATATACTGATTTTGCATGTGAATTTCATAGAAATGTGTCATCTAGTTAGTTAATTCAAATCTTACATCAGTGAATTAACACTTCATTGCTGGAAAGTTATGGATTTAAAAAAGAAATTTTTTAAAATCATTTGAAGAAGATCTGACTATATGATGGAAAACCAATAAAATCTGGGGGTATTCTAAGATACTGCTGGAACCATTTGGGTTAGTGGTAATGATACTTTGGCTCTGAAACCAACCCTGACCCCAGAGTTATCATCTGATGAGGGTTTTGTTGGCTGCATAGCAAGGTTTATCTCCCCCAACAGCATGTGTATGTAATAATATCAATTACTTGGACTTACTATACTTAAAGTTAAGCAATGATGACTGCTTAATACTTAAATGGATGATCACTTAGGATCCACATGTACTGTAAGCAATCTGACACCTGTGGGCTAGACTTAGCTAAGCTCAGTAAATTCTATATTTCTGGTACCTTGTACGATATATTTAGTGAGCTAGGCTTGTAGAATATTGGTGAATTTAATTCCAAGTTCTCTATACTTCTTGCCTTGTGTCAATTGTTAATAAATGATTACTTTCTCTTTTACCTCTTTGTCTATTAAGCAGATTTTAAGAAAAACAAAAAGTAAAGCACTCCTTGATATTGTATCGTCATCTTAGTTTTTAACATTTCAGCGATTGGCTTTTTAAGCTTCTTTAGGTGGGTTACAACTTTTTCAGTTGGGAATTGTAGATCCCTCACAAAGTTTGGTTTGGTTTATTTGTTTAACAGTACATTAACTAATGGGTTCTTCAATGCTAAGATTTGGTTCATTTGTAAAGGTTTGTGATAACTATATCTTTTTTTTTTGGTGGGGGGAAGGTGATTTTAGCTTTTGTCTGGAGAGGATACAGCCAGCATATTCCTATCAACAGAGTAAAAAACATTTTGACTAATGATAACATCAATTTTCTTTAAGTCTATTTTAAAAAATAAAGAGAAAGATTATCTAAAATTCTTATTCTACGAATTCTGTAAATTATCATCTTGGCTCTATCCAGTAAGCTAAAAAATTAATTCAGACTTTTCACTTCTATGAAATTTATGCACAAGTCAAACATGGCTTAGTTGTTAAAACAGTTGGCGTAGTAAATGAAACTCCCTCTAAGTAAAAAGCAGGTGCGAGTTTGAGGCTTTCTGAGACTATTTTTTTTTCTGGTCTGTGCAGTTAAGGACTCCTTGATTATTCTTTAATTAAATGTTTGTTATTTAGATATTTGTTGTCACATTACTATATGCTTACAACTTTCAAACATCCAACTCACCAAATCATATTAGCTCCTTAGCTTGAACATAATCTCTAACTAGCAGATAAAAATCTAACTATACTTCATAGTAACTACATGAGTTAAGACAGCAAATTTTAAAAAGATGAATTTTTTAAAAGGTTTGGTTTCATCGTTTAATGGCATATCAACATTCAGGGGTTATTTAATTTCTTATAGAAGAATAGCAGTGGTAGTATTTAACCCATAACTGGGAACCTCATTATCAATGTTCCATTATTTTGTCTATAATCATTTGTTTGCACTTATTTGATATCAAGTATTCCTATCTAATACAAATAATTCATGTGTAGTATTTTTAAAAACTATTCTTATGTACACAACATTTTGGCCAATATGTCCTCTGGCCTTCTTCATATATTTGTCAAACACAGGAGCCTACACAGAACTTCAAACTCTGTCCTTTATTTAATCGAGGGGGGGAGCTTGTTCCGATTCCATTAACCATAACAAGGTATAAGTGCTAAGTATTCCTGTAGTGTTAATCACCAGATTGAACCTGCAACCTCCAAATGATTGTCTCTTTAGAAGCTTAGGGAATCAACGCCTATAACCATTATGCTATGTGTCCTGCTGGACAGTTCAGAGTAAATTTTTGGTACTTATAAACTTAATGTTCTCACATCACTATGATTACTACTACGCACGATTTATTTTACCTGAGCTCATATCCCAATTTTTTATCTAACCTTCTTGATTATTGGTTCCCATATTGTATTCGTCTCTATACTTGGTCTACTCAACAGGTCACTGTAGCCCAATATATGTGCCAATTCCTTCAGGCATCTAATTCTCCAGTGTTCATCTCTATCAATTATTTTTACTTTATCCCATAAGGGCAGATAGTTTCCCCCCTTTCTTTCCATATATGGTCTGCCACACCAGACTTTCCAATTTTACCTCGTACTACTGCTTTCCGATGTTCTTCTAACCTTATTTTTAGTGGGTGGCATATCTCACCTTTATATACTTTACCACAACTGCAAGGGATGGAGTATACACAGTTCTTGATCATGTTGAATTCTGTAGGTGGCTTGACACAGAAGAGATGCCTTAAGAGAGTTGAGCAACTGGTCAATATTGTCTTCTATCCTACTATCCAGGTTTCTTGGAGCTGATGTTATGTGCTCTGGGTAGTTGTCACAATGGAGGTTATGTCTTAAACAAATCATTTCCTCTTGATATGCATCCATATCACTACTAATGGCTTATGCTCGATGTTGTAAGCAACGGACTATTCCCATCTTCACATATGGATGATGGGAGTTGGGGAAAAAAAAAATTAGAATATGAACTCAGGTAAAAAAAAAAAAATCCTACAAGTGACGTGAGAACATTAAGTTTATAAGTCCCAAAAATTCACTCTGAACTGTCCAGCAGGACACATATTGTAACGGTTATAGGCATTGGTTCCCTAAGCTTGTTAAGAATCATCTGCAGGTTCAATCCTGACTGCAGGCAAGTAATAATACAAGAATAAGTAAAGTAAAGTTGGCGACCAGAAGGCTCCCCTTTCGATAGCTTCTACACCGAGGTGTAGGGGTGGGCACTACACCTTTCCCTGGATTGCTCCACTTTACCCTTGATACATAACTTTAAGCAAGGAGGTATCAAGTACCATTTTTAAAGTCTTTGGTATGATGTGACCTGGGATTGAACCCAGATACTTAGCACTTAGACCTGGTTATGGTTAATGGAAGCAGATCAAGTGACCCGCATGGTTTGAAGTTCTGTACAAGCTCCCAAGCTCAACAAACATGTAAAGAAGGCCAAAAGACATATTGGTCAAAACATTGTGAATATAACAATGAAGACAATAGTCTGGAAACCCTGAGTGATGAAAAACATCAAGCTTTGTCTGAAAAATTCAGACAACTAATATTCTTATGTAATGATATTCATTTCTTAGCAGTTATAAGGTTTCAAGTATTCTTAACTTACCTAATATCAATAATTTGCAAGAAATTATGGACTTCAATCAATTAATAATCCTTAGTAAATAATTATACCCTCAAGCAAGTATTCTTAATATAACTAGTTGGCATAGTTAAATGGTTTCAAGTATTCCCATCTAACATTAATTCTATTTGCACAGGCATTTCCATACAATATTAATTTTTAAACATAACTATTTGACCCATAGATGGGACTCTAACAAGTTAGAGTGAACCAGAGAGTAATGGAAATGAAAAAGGTACCTCACATCCTTCAGAACTGAAGTCTCATCACCGAATACAGTTTCGTGATACAATTTTGTTAATGGAGGCCCCCTCCCACAAAGCCAAAAATAGCTTAGTTCTATCCACATTTCTCTTTATAGGAGTTGCCTCAGGCAATAAGCTTGACCCCCTACCTTTTTTTTTTTTTTTTTTTTTTTTAAGACAAGAGGAGAGGTACTGCTTGGTGCATTTATGTGTGGAGTAACCACCCGAAGCTAAGCTCATTAATTTTATTTCCTAGAACAAATACCAGAGAATCTCAGTGTTATTTTAAGAAGCTTAATAATATAGTGATTATTCCTTTCGTTAAATGTTTCATGAGTTTATAAAATCTACAATGGCCAAACAGTATTCTATTTAAAATCATCAAAGCTGGAATGTAAACAATGTTTCTTTCAAAATAAATGGTCAGGTTAGTTTCACTAAGTGAGGGAGGAATTTAGTCTCAATTTTTGTCTCTTTTAAAATCAAATTATCCGATATCAAAATAAAAAAGAAAGAGTGAAGGAAAAAAAGAAGTACTTTTAAAAAGAAATAGCTCCAAGAAAAATCTGGTGAACTATATTTTGATAGATTTTTTCAATAGAATGTGTTGTCTTTACATAATTTCAGATATCATGTTTATACAAACGGATGTTAAAAAGTAAAAAAAAATAAATTACTCAAAGTTCTTTTTATAGCATTTTTTATATCTTGATTGTATTTAAAAATAAATAAAATACATTTTTTTCAAAACTTAAAGTTTCAGTCTCTTCCCTTTAAAAACATTAGTTTTAAATTAATTCACAACTGCAAAGTCTCAGTAAAAACAGCACATTCCATTGACCAATTGGGACCATATCTTCGGAGAAGAACTAAATAATTTTTTCGTGCATTATGGCAAAAAAATTGGTGCTTGTATAGGATAAGTCAATAAAGAGAATTTCCGTTATTTCTGCGATAATATACAAGAAAATGATACAGTCACCATTTAGTTTCAGTTATTTGTGGCATCCCCTCGTCATTGAGCATGAAGTCTTAAAATATATTGACAATCTGATATCCTCTTGATTGGGGAAGAGAAAAACTAAAGAAATATGGCGGATTGGAAAGTTGAAGACGTAATTTATTAATGTAACTTCAATAAAAATACGAAGTAACTGACAAACTTACACTTATGTTGAGAGATGAAAGTATTACATGTTTATATAATTTGATCTTTTTTTTTTTGCGGTCCAAGTTTAATGACATTAAAGTAAGTAAATCAAAAAATAATTTATATATTTTTAATGAAATTGTCTAAAGAGTCGTTTATTTTATTGAATGACACTGTCCTTCTTGAAAGAAAGATAAAATCATAGCAAAAATTATAAATGCAAACATTATCAATACCATACAAAGCAATTATTAGAAAACTACCCTAGGATTTTGATACATCGTTAAAACGAAATATCAAAAACTCTTAAATCCAAAAATGTAAATATAAACAAACATTCACTAACATCTAAGCATAGAATAACCCCAGACGAGTTAGCAAACCGCTAAAATCAATCAATCAGTTTTTTGAGTTAACGTTAGTGATATTTATTCAATCTTGTAACTATAGTAAAAGTCAAAAGGAAAATAGCCTGGTTAGTAGGTGTAACGTCAAAAAGAATGTTGTTGTTGGTATTTTCTATTAATTGAAAAGCCGATCACATCACTCCTAAGAGTGAATTTTGATGGATGATATCCATCTCTTAAGAGTGGTGATCGGCTTTTCAATTAATATTAGAGCAAACAAAATAAAAACAAATAAGGCACTTCAAAAATTTTACTTAAAAAATCATCTGGTCATTTCCGTGGTACATGTGTTCAAATTTTCTTCCTCCCCCTTGGGAATATTATTTATTGAAGATATTTATCTGACCTCTCACCAGGCCAAATTTGACACAAAGTCATTTCATAGTTGGGAGTGGGTGGGGGTCATGCCCGAATCGAGACATGTGCAACTGTCACAAAATTGTTAGGGAATATTGAAATTTCAAATTTAACACAGATACTCTTATTTTTGTTTCGAATATTTACGGAGTTATTCAACAACTTTTAATCCCACCTCTTTATGAAATATTAATGATAAATAAACGTACGTTGCAATTTGGACAGATAATATAACAATGTATTGTCAGCGTTAACTCGAAATCAAAACAAAAGAAGAGATATACTTGTATACGAGTGTTACAAAACTGCGAAGTCAGAAAGCATTTCGGCATTCTATTTAGCAGACAAGACCCCACCCGAAAAAAAAAAAAAAAAAAAAAAAATATCAAGTTTAACATTCTTCGAATTGAAGTCTTCAGGATGAAAAGTAAACAATTATTCGCGAAAAAACATTTTATTTTTAACGTATTTAAATAAATAAAATAAAAACTTTTATATTCTAATAAATTTCAGTTAAATTAAAAGTGAAAATTTGTTATTCGTCTTAATTCCCAATCTTTTCCCCTGAAGAATTCTAAAAGGTGATAATGAAAAAAAAAAAAACAAAACAAATACGTATTAAGTTATAAACTGTGAAACACATTTTAAAAGTTCCCTTCTCACAATTTATTAAAAATTAAGAGAAATATGTACAGAATCAATAATTTGTGTTCATTTTATGAGTATAGTTATAAAGAAAATCATTTTCCTGGTTTAAGGTTCCCCCCAATCAAAAACTAATTCATAGAACCTGAATCATCCTCCACCCCCACAAAAAAAGCACTACCTACAAGAATTATCTGTTAATCTTATGAGTATAAAAACGATTAACAGCAAAATCAGTAAAACTCTAGAGAACTATTTACATTCCTTGCTATGATGAATGTTGATACTAAAATTCTTCAACCCGGAAAAAAAGAAAAAAAAAAAAAAAAAAAGAGAAAAAATCTAACGATTAAAATTTTAAATTACCATTCATTTGTTTAAAAAAAAACAAAAAACGTGTACACGTATGATTTAAAGTTCATCATAAAAAGTTAAACGAAATAAACAAATAAAATATCTTTTCTTTTTTTCGTGGTCGAAGTTCGACAAAACAATGTTCTTACCCTAATTGTTTTAAAACAAAAGAAAAATCTTTAGAGAGAAGAATTAGTGAAAAGAAAAAATAGTCAGCGAAAAGCAGAATTTTTATTCTTTTTTATTTATTTTTTTTATAGATTTCATTTTTTCACGAGTTAAAAATTACTTTGGAATATTTCAAGCAAAGATAATTTTGAGATCGGTATAATTTTTTTTAGAGAGAGAGAAGTGTTTTTTGGGGGGGAGGGGGCTTATGCACAATACACATATAAAATCTGTATTTTATGTGAAATCATTGTGTTACCAACCATTTGTTATTCATAAATATGGTGTATATTTATGGTAGATAAAAGATGGAACTTTGTTGTGACGTAAATCCTGATGTCAATTACACTTATTCGAAAATGTAGGATTGAACTGAGCCAGTAGTTTTATTTTTTTTAAGCGTTAAAATTTTAAAATATCTTATTCAAATTTCAAAATAGCTTCATTTATTCAAAGTACCAAATTGAAATTTAAAAACAAATTCGTTTAAGATCATTTCCGCTCCAGCTGCCAAAGAAAAAAAAATGAGTAAATAAATAATTGCCAGCATAGTCTTACATTCCTAAGTAACGTAGGGATCTGCATCAACAATATTCCTCTTGGGACCATCTCTTCAGACGAATACTGAATGAAATTAATTAATCCTGGAGCTGTAAAAAGTTTGAGTGGTGAATTTCATTTTGTGAAAAGTTGGCCCCCCCCCAAAAAAAAACAAAACAAAGCACAATACAAAAACAAACAAACTGCAGGGAGAAACAATACAACTGAAACCTTTAGATTTCTGAAAAATTGAAGCCTATTAAATGACTAAACTTAAATTACAATCCTTAAACTAACAAATGTATTTGAAAAGTCTAATATGTAATAAATCTCAGAAATGAAAGATTTCCAAAATTTCTGAAGTCATTAAAAATTGATATCAAACTAAGACAAAATTTCCAAGATTTCTAAATCGTTTAATTTGCAATTTCTTCCAAAATTATCAACAATAGAAAAAACGAAATCTGTAAATATGAATAATTAAAGAAAATGGATAACGTTACCTCTAAATTCTGGTGTCAAAAACAAGGTTTGTAAAAGTGAATTCAGGTAGCACGTGGCCCCTTGATTCCAAAGACCAGCCAAGCGGCACGAAGACCTCGGTTGGGGAGGTGCATCGGTCCATCCACCCGATTTATCTCCACCCGAGTCGGGGGTAGATATTTGTTGGCTACTCAGATACGTGTCCTCTTCTTGAAATAAATTTCCAAACATGTCTGGTTTTAGTCCAATAGTGAAATAAATCAAATGAATAGAGAAGAGGGAATTCTTATTTTACTGTGTTCGATATATTATCAGTAAGTTTTACCTCATAGAGGAAAAAAGAGATAACGCTTTTTTACCACAAGGAATTTTAAATTAAAAACCGACAGTGATTTTCTTCCTGCGCTGTCGTCAAAACGGTGATGTTTTGTCTTAAAAAAAAAAAAAAAAAAAAAAAAAATTAAAAAAAGTTCACCACAGTATCACTGTTAGGAGGGGGGCTTTTTGTTATCTATTGTGCAGACTTCGGCTTGTCCAGCCTTGCCCGTAGGGTCATAAGAGATCGTAAGAGGCCCAGCAGTAGAAGCAGGTGTTACCGCTGAAAAAATCGACAGGATTTTGAAGAGCTTCACCAGAAGCTGACTTAGCCACCGCCACACATGGAGACGCCATTTTCTACTAACTGTAGAATGGAAACAGGAAGTCGGAAATAGTCTGCACTGAATAAATGAATTAAAAAAAAAAATTGTTCCGGTTCGGTTTTGTTCAGATGAAACCGTATTTGAGAAAAGCATTTAAGAGATTTTTTTACCATTTAGTTGTACGTATTGAAGTGACAATTGCGATACATTATTAGAAGCTATAAAAAATTCTAATTTAAAAATTTTAAGACTAAATTTAGTTGGTTGGGTTTTATTGCATATCAACTCTTGTAGGTTAATTTAATGCTAAATCCTGTTAATACATTTATATGATCTGTTAACGAATAGTTAGTAGGTAACATTTTTAAATGAGCCTGAGCTGATTTATTTGCGTACCGTTAAATGGTTTCAAGTATTGCTATGTTATACTAATAATTCAATTTACCATTAACCCTTTGAACACAATTAAATGGTTTCGAGTATAGTCAATGATTAAATAGGTTTTGTTTGACCCATAGACGGAACACTAGCAGGTATTATCGCTTAGGGTTAGAGTGGACCTCGGAGTAATGGCAATGAAGGAGTACTCAACATTCTCTGACCTCCAGAACAGGAGCCTCACCATCAGATAATTTAGTGTCATATCCAGGACAGTCGTTGGGAAGTCTTACCTCTCTGCAGAGATTACAGTCGATGGATTTGAATAACTTTGGGCTGAATTGTAATTAGTTGAGAATTGCTGAGTCGTAGACCAATTTGATAAAAACATCTAAACAAAAATTGAAGAACTATAGAGACATAAGCTTTTCTTCAGTATTTATAAAACAGCGAAATTATTTGTGTGTAACAACCGTAAATTCGAGCTACTAAATTGTAGCTAAAAATCGCATCTTTTATGTATTACACATAGACTTTTTAGAATTTGTAGCATCTAAATTTAACATCGAGTAACTTTCTTCAGCTTTTATGAATTTTCCGTGTATAACACTCACTCTTAAATTTAGGCTACGAAATTCTGAAAACAAAAGTCAAAACAAAGTATCATGTATATAGTTGACAGATTTTTTAGAATTTGCAGCAACAAAATTTTACATTTATTCAACATTTTATCCGTTTTTTACTGACTTAAAAAATACTGTTTCTTTATATTTTGAAACAAAATATTTACGCAGTGTTTAGAGCAATTACACGCACATGTTCATATAAAATTGCAACAAGTTAGTGGTAAAAATAAGCTCTCACTAGGAGAAACAAAATTATTAGCAAACATATTCCAGAGGCAGTTTCTCTGTAGCTGCATAAAAAAGAAGTGTTTTATATATATTAGTTTGGAACAAAGATATAACTTACATTCGGTCCTGAATATGGTTGATGTACATAATGGGATAAAAGTTTAGTTCTTGTGTATAACACGCACCTCTAACTAATGCTTAAAGATTTGGAAGAAAGTGCTGGTTTTACACAAATAATTACTGTAGTCAATGAATGTTTTTATTGCATCGAAGTTTTCAGACATTCAAAGGACAGAAAAAGAACACAATTTTAATTTGTAAATGCAATTTTGAAAAAACAAAAACGTCAGGTTTCTGAACGATGTACATTCGAATAAATAGTTATTAACAAACTGAAGAAATTTATTTCTTTAAACTTCGTTTTTGGACGGAATTATGTATTTTTATCATAATTATTCAAGTACTACCTGCCCAAAACCTGTTAGTTTAGATGATTCCTGTAAGACGTCAGCTCATATGCCACCACTTGAGAACAATCTTTTCAGACAAGATGGTTAACAAACTTTAACTCAGTGAGTCGAGTAAAATCTTAAAACGATCGTTTTTCGCTTTATTTAGTGACTTAAAAGTGGAAAATAAAAGAAATAAAAAGTAGAAAGAACTAGTTGAATGGAAACCTTAAATGAAAACGCGAATACAATTTGCATTTATGAAACGTACGTTTATTTAACAAAATTATTGGCAATTTAAAATATGAAAGTCTACGAATTATTTTCGAATATAATTGGTACCAGAGAATAAGGAAACTAATTCTCTTTTTTTGAAAACCTATAAAACGAGGACATTTTTTTCGTCTTTTAACAGTAAGCATTCGACTTCACAATACAGATCCAAAAATCTGAGACGATACATCGATAATGTCTAAAGATAAGAAAATAACAAGCAATATCAAAATATTAAGAGGTTCAATAAAAAATTGCTTTTAAAAATAGAATTTAAACCAAAAGTTCTTCCTTATTTCATCACAACATTACTCCTCCATTTTTACTTATTTTTCTATAACCGGTTTCGATTGGCTTTGGTCACGTGATATACATGAATACTAAAAAAAACCTCTATGGCTGATTTTGTTTCTTTTAGTAATTTACTTTAAGGGTAAGAAAAAATCGATAATCAAATAAAACTTAATTTCAGCAATCGAAAAAATTTCAATTCATACCTCATAAGCGACCTTACCATATTATTTTAGAACTATTGAGTAAAATATCAACCAATCAGATGTAGAGGTTCTACATCTCTGCTGAAACTTCAAGGCCGGCAGCCGCCTTAGTAGTTTGAAGAAGTCAGGCCAACCCGCATGTGGCATTTACAGTCTCTGTAGTCACTGTTTGCTTTCTAGTGTCTTTTCAGGACTGTTTTTTTTGGTGAGTTGTGTCGTGTTAAACGACATTGAGAATAATTCTGATTTACCTCTGTTATTTTAAATAAGAAACCATTTTTGACATCTTTAAGAAAGAGGGTGAAATTTTCGTTATAGCGGTTAAACGCCGCTTGGCCGCCATAAGTCTTTTCTTTCTCAGGCGATAAAGGCCACAACGCGGGTTGACTGGATTTTTATCATTTTTTATTTTTCACAAATTAACAATTGAATGACTATTAATACAATTTAATATTAAGAAACTGTTTTTAAGATTTTTAAAAAAATTATTTGATCCCATTTTTGATTTTCTTATTTTAGTCTTAATTGGGCATGAATAGGTGGTATTCAACAACTGCTAAGTCTAGACTCGGATCTTGACTTTTTGGGTTTAGCGGAAACCAATAATCAATTTAGTAATTTTATGTCAGTAAATGTTTTTTTTTTCTTCTGTTCTGATTCTCTTAATTCTCATGCTGTGACATTTAATCTCGTTTCTTTCTATTGTTTAAATTGTACTGGAATAATGTTTAACTTAACCCAGATCGTTCAGTCCTTATTTTCTTCGATTAAATATATTTTTTTATTCAAATTGCAGATTTTTTATTAATTTATTTAAAAAAAAAAACTGATTAAGTTAGTTTAATGTCTGTAGTTTTATTAGATTAACTTTTTAAGACGTTTTAAAACCATAAAACCGTGATTCTAGGTAATAGATTTTACTTTATATCTATAAAAAAAAATCCCACACCTTTTTATTTTTTTAATATTTAGTTTTACTTTTAAAAGTAAAAAAAAAAAATGACCTTGTTAGATCTTTTCTTTCTACTCTTAACCATGATCCTCCTGTCATTTTAAGGACATTAATTTTACTTAAGGTTACGTCATCCCAAAAGAAAAAGATATTTCATTGTCTTTGAGTTGAATGATTTTTTTTAAATGTCACCACATGGTACTTAAAATCTTTTGACATTAAAGCTAACTTTTGAGACTTAAACTTATTTCTAATTCAGCGCCTATTGCGATCATTTCACAATTCTAGTAAATTTTTAATCCTAAAATTTATTGTAAAATTTCCCGCTTAAACCTCCCCGCAAAAAAAAAAAAAAAAAAAAAATTAAGTACACTTTGCCGGCATGTTTATTTTTATTTTTTTAAAAATATAACTTAGTGTCAAATTTATCCCTTCACCGGCCAAAAAAAAGTATAATTCAATTGATCATTTCACATTCATAAGCTTTTTTCTCTCTATTCGTCCTTTCTAAATTTATCACAACTTCCCACACGTATCTGGATTAATCTAATGAATGATGGAAATATTACCATCTGTTCATGATCACTTATTACTAAATTTCTTATATAACTCAGGAAAAACGTTATATCATAGCGAGTCTTATTAGAATAATACTTTGTGTTCGGAAGAATAAAGCCATTTCCATTTAAATTTGCAACTGAATGATAATTTTGTGGGGCTTTCGTCGATTTGAAACTTAAGTCCTAATTATTTAGAATCCTTTACTTCATGAACAGGAGCATCGATATCATTATGGACCGGTGTTTCAAGGGCTCCGCCGTACTTTTTATATTATATATATTTTATTTAAGATGTGAAAAGGTTAGTCTTTAGATTCGCAGTATTGCGTACTTAACGTAATTAATAAAGTTGAATAAGTTCTCATTTTATTTTTTAAAAATGAATTACTTTTAATTTACCAACTTAAGATGTTATGAAACAACTTTTTCAAATAATTTATATCAACAGTTCTGAAGGTTTTAATTTTTTTTCTTGAACGACACCAAGTTTATGATAATCATTTAATAAACTTTATACAAAATGTAATCGGGACACCGGGTTATTTTCCATTGCTAAACTGCATCTCAATCAAGTAGCTAAAAATTAGCACTTGAATTTTTTTATGATCTCTCTAAAAATTCAGATAATTATTGAATTTCATCAATAATGACAATTTTATTTCTTTTCACTTTCAGACTATTATCTCCATTTTAATTTTTTTTTTTTTTTTTTTTTTTTATTGCTTTTTCGTTGCGGCTTTTATATGATGTTTGAGCAGTTGTGCTTGTGTGTCAGTAAAGAGCATAAGGTTTTGAAGTTGTGTAGTTAAATGAAAAAAAAATTTTTTTATTCCAGGACCAAGTGCCAAAATGCCATCTGATTCTAAGAAAAGAAGAGATGCCCAAAAGAAGGCAGCCGCTGGCCAAAGTCGTAACAAAAAGAAAAATGGACCGGCCAAAGACGCTGCCACTAATGGTGCACCAGGTTAGCCAATCCTCCTCCATATTGTGTTTGATGTGTCATTTGTTCTATTTCCAAGTTTTTTTTAAGTGCTCTCTGACTGACTGAGTGCGTTTCACTTGCAAATACAATCTGTATTTTTATTTATTTATTTATTTTTTTAAATACTTCTTTAATCTAATGAGTTTGATGCCTTTTTATGATGATAATTTTAAGATTTCTGTAGCTGAACATTTTAATGGGTCATCATTACAGTGGGCATAGGACTGCTAAAAATCTGTATCCTTGCCTCTCCAAAAAACTTAATATTAACTATATTTAACATGAATTCGGAAAGTTTGCCCTGTCAGAATGCTAATTAGTGAGAACCCTTTAAAAGGGGGGGTCCTGAGTATGACACTAAAGTGGATCCACTCGTAAGGCTCTAGTTCTGGGACATGGAGTAACCTTTCCTTGTCATTACTCTGTCCACTCTGACTTGAAATGGTAATACATTGTCTATGGCTTATTAATGAATGGATCAAATTTCAGCATGAAATAACCCATGAAGGATTGATATGCCATCATATAAACTAAATATTTCCTGAAAAGAAAAAAATGTACTTGAAACCATATAACTACAAATTAGTCGTATTGTAGGAATACTTACATGAGCTCATTGATCTAGTAGGTAGAGTGTTTGCCAATGGCCAGAAAGACCAGGGTTCAATCTCAGGTTGAATCATACCAAAGTCTCAAACAATGGTGCTTGATGCTGCCTTGCTTAACTCAGCATTATAAGATATGGATCAAGGATAGTGGAGCACTCTAGGGAAAGGATTAGCGCCTCCACTTACACATTGTGTAGTAGCTAATGAAAAGAGAGCCTTTAGGAATACTTAATATTATAAATCTTTAAAAAAAATGAGATTACAAAGTAGTTAGGTAAAAAAAAAATGCAATATCACATTAAAATATGATTATGAATTTTGACATTAAATAACCCATCAAAAGTTGATACACCAAACAAATAAACTTAACTAGAAACAGTAAAAGAATATTGTATTGCAACAGTTAAATGATTTTAAAATTATATGAATGATGTAGGCTAACAGGTAATACAGTTCATATGCATTGTGCTGCAGTGTGTAATATATATTTGTCCCTCCATATTCACAGGATAGTTAGGTATCAAGAGAAGGTAGAACAGCTGTAAATATTTCTAGTCAATCCCACACAAAGCAACACAATATTGTTGACTTTACAAAAAAAGTAAAACCATATACAGTATTTCTACTATATGAAGAGTCGGGCACTTGTGTGTATGTGTTATATATAATGATTTTACTAAACTTTTTCTAGTTGGTGTGTCAACTGCAATTTTTCACAGTAAGAAGCAAAACTAAAAAAAAAAAATTCCCATGTAATTATCAATGATGTACTTTAAATTAATCCTCAAAACTGAAGTTGTTTTATTGTAGTTATTGACTGAAGTTCTTAAGTTTTATATATTTTAATTTTTTTGTTTCATGAAAGAAACCAAAATTGTTAAATGAAAAATAATTTAAGCCTTATTGCATTCAATTCTTGATTGATTTATTTTTAAGATTGAAAGTCTAGACTAAAATGGTGAAACTTTTTATCAAAACATTTTTTGTTCAAATTTTTTTCTTTTATATAAGATTAGGACTTTTAATGATAAAATCCACTTTATTGCACAAAGAGCCTTTTAATGTTGAAAAGTGATTGTTATAATAGCATTTGAGGACTTCATTGTTTTAGAGGTTTTTGTTTCTTTTCATGACTGCTAAGAATTCAACAAATATCTCAAATCTTAAAACAATTTTAAATATCTTGTATTAATTTCACTTAAGAAATATTCTGATTGAAGTTTCAATTGTAAATATGTTGGAGGATGATGACCTAAAAGGCCGAGTTAGAGCAGTTGAGGACTCCCTCTTTTTTTGGGGGGGGGATTGATCTCCTGCGGTGCTCAAACTCCTTGAAGCGAACTTTTTTTTTTCTATTACTGACTCCAACAAAATTAAAGGTAGACATTGTTTTAGAGAAATACATGAGAATTAACGATAAACAAAATGTGAGTTAATAGAATCTACTATAACTTGTTATCAAAGCTCGAAATACAGACACTTCTCCATGAACAAAATAAATGCAATTCTCCATGTACTAGTTAGTTTTAATTGTTCATTTACTAAGCTTAGTTTGACATAAAGCAACAAATAGAGGCACATAGTGAGAATTAAACTTACTAACAATGAACTTGATAGATGGTAAACATTACACCATGCAAGACACCCTTGTGGAGAAGGAATTATAAACTTTTTTTTTTTTTTTATGTTTATGTATAGATATCATAGTAAAATTATTTCCTTTTGAGGAAAATTTTTTTCTTATTTACAAATGAAAATAGATGGAATGAAAAATATTTTCCCTATATCACTTAAATAATTGATGATACCATTTTTGAAAATGAAATGGGTTATTATCACAGAAAATGTATCGCAAAGTATTTTAGTCAAATGTTTCTTTTATTCATGGAAATAATGCCTTAATTTTACCTTTTAGTTTAGTTATCTAAAAATATTAAACACATAGAAGAATATGGAGAACAAGAGTTTTTGTTCTTTATATTTTATAAGTCTAATGCAACTTCAAAATTACTTGCAATCACTTTTTGAAGGCACAAATAAATGGTGTTTTTATGATGATTTCTTTGCATATTCTGCTGCAGAAAAAAATAAAACCAGCTGTGCCACCAACAAAGCCTCATTACTACTAACCCACAGTGCTCCCCGTCCCTACCTAACAGTATGTTACAATACCACCGGAGTTTGTTGGCTTTTCTGTCACACTGGGAATGTCAGATGAAAATGCTGCCTTGTCATGTTATCTTTTGTATTCACAACTTTTCAGATATTTATTCATTCACGTATGATTTTCATTGATGGGATGGCATCAAGAGAATGCTTGTGAAAGTCACATGCAAAGTTGATATACAAGAGCCTAAGAATGAAATGTTAGTTCAGTGATGTTATATTTTCCACTATGAATATTTGAATGAAATTATATTTTTATTTTATTTCTTAATTTATGAAAAGTATTTGTCACATTGGGTGGATAATATTCACTAAATTTTGCTTAGTCTCAGTGTACCTCATAAGGAACAAATTTTTAATGATTTGCAAGATAAATTTGATGTCTATTGTAACATTATAATTACAAGGCTAAAGTTTTTCTGCCAAAAATCTTTGAAAAGCTGGACATTTCCTTTCTAATTAATGCCAGTAGATTTTAACTTGGTTTAATGTTTAGTAACTCTGTGTGTGTTTTTTGCCTTATAAATCTTAGATAACTTAAATTACGTATGAAACAATTGTGCAAAAGTTTTAGTCTTTATATGCAGCCATGCAAGCTGTATGTATTTGTATATCTTTACCTAGATAGCATATGACACAAGTTCCTCAGCATTTGTCTTTTAAATTGATTTATCCAACTCCTGCAGAATATGACACCAGGTCAATTTTTCAGTAGAGGACCTCTTATTCACAGTTTAAAATGATGCCCAAAATAGCTTAGCTCTGTCTGACAGCAATAAACCCTTTTTAGACTTTTGTTGCCTGTAGAGACAGCCCCTTGAAGCCAAGTTCATTTTATATATTTCTTAACATTATCTTGGGAATTGATGATTAACTCTGATCCTTTCCCTTTTTGATATCCTGAAAGAGTAGATGTTGGCTGGGAAGAATTAGCTACCTAAAACTCAACTTTGGATGCAGGTTGTGTATATTTGTTTGTTGAAGATGATAAAAATTTAGTATATTTTGCAATGACACTTTAAAAAAAAAACTTAATTTCTGTCCAGCATTAAGGAGGCTGAACTTGAATCCTTCACATATCTAAACATAAATATATTATTTGTATATTGTCATGGTGGAAATTTAACGCTTGGATTTTTAACTAAAAATAGAATTTTTTTCCCCCCACTAATTCCTTTTGAAATGATTAATTTTGATGTCTTTGGGTTTTTTTTTTTTTTTTTTTTTTTTTCTCGTCTTCAGTGGATGCTCTTTCTGAAGGTCTTCGTGAAATGGACTTGATTTCTCAGCACCGTTCTTGTACAGGAGTCCTTGCCTCACATCCTGATAGCCGTGATTTGCATATTCACAACTTATCCATTACATTTCATGGTGTTGAGTTACTTACTGACACAAGATTAGAATTGAATGTTGGGCGCCGTTATGGTGTGCTGGGATTAAATGGCTGTGGTGAGTTTTGGATTTTTTATTTTTTTTTTTTTTTGCTTAAAAAATCAGTTACATTTTGTAGTTGGAATTGTTTTTTAACCCGAGTTTAAAATTTGTTTAACCCTTGTCAGATTGAATTACTATTTTATAGTTGTAAAATCCATAGATTTGAGCTATCTATACAAGTTAATCTCTCTAAAGTATATATATTCTGGTAGGATTATGCTCAGGCTTTATGGTAAAGACTTTTTGTGGTTTTGTCTGTCTCGTGGTTATCCAGATTGTCAATTAGTCTTGTAGTAAATATTGCCATTTACAATAATGATACTGTTAAGCCATCACTAAAATGAAATTCAAACTTTTCATCACTCTTGGCCATTTATATACTTGTTTGTGATAGTATTTGTGAAAAATTACAAAATAAATTTTTAATTTTGAAGTACACTGCTGCTACATAGCTCCTTTGTTGCTCAGGTTGATTCAATAGAATGTACCACTCTCTATGGTCAGTTAGTCTCATTAGATTCTTCTATTAACAAATTCCAGATCTGGAAATCTTATATCAGTTTTTTATTACTATTATTAACTGACTTCTAAAATGTTATAGTTAAGAGATTAAATTTTAGTGGTTATTTTGTCTGGTAGTTTTTACATCGTTAGAAAATAGTTGAATTATGATTAAATGTAATTCAGATTAATTGCAAATAAGACTTTTTTGCCTATTCCCATAAAACTTATTAGATTAGAACTCTTTTCTGCTGGCAATGTCTGAATTGAATTTGTTTTTATGCTTTGCAAGTATAATAGGAATTATGTGGGCTAGATCAGGAATAGTTTATTTCTGCTGATACCATGTAACCTAGTACTATTTATTGCATATTACTTGAAAAGATGGACACTGCCAATAACCTCCATTGACTTGAGATGCCATAAAGTGGAAATACGAATAGGTTGGGGGGGTGGGCTCTATCCATATAAACATTTACAATGTTAAGATTAAAATGTATACCTTTAAAGCTTTCTCTTATTTGTCAAGTATCAGTGAGGAAAGGGATGCTGAAAAATTCTTGCTCTTTGCCAAGAGCCATGAAATATGCAATTTTATATATATTCATTTCTCAGTTAAATACATTTAGCATATCATTTACAAAGTTGCTTTAAAAGAGAAAAAAAAGCAAGAGTAGGGAATCGTTTCTTTTTTGGTCGATGATTTTTCTCATATATGGTGGTGTCAGTTTTTTGCTGTACTAAGTGTAGTTTTTAAAAAAAAAATTTATTTTGTTTGATTATTGTTTTGAGATGGACTTGTTGTTTTGGTTTTCATAAAATTTTGTCTACTTCTTGATTTCCAGGAAAAACTTCCTTGCTTTCTTCCATTCAAATGAAAGAATTTCCTATCCCCAAGCATATAGATACATTTTTGTTGAGCAGAGAGATGCCACCCACTGATAAAACTGCTCTTGAATGTGTTATTGAAGTTGATACTGAGAGATTACGTCTGGAGAAAGAAGCAGAAATGTTGGCTGCCAAAGATGATCTAGGTAAGTTCAAATTAGCATTCTTTCTTTCAAATGTGTGTGTGTTGATTTTAAAGTATTGTATTAAAAAAAAACTTTCTAATGACAATATTAGAATTTGGTTTAGTTCAGTCCCTTTGCCATTGTCTGGCAGACTTAAAGGTATAAAAAGGTTGTGGTCCTCTTTGCTAACCTGTCTCTGCTGACTGTATCCATGACTTTAACTTTTACAGCTGGCTGAAGATCACCATAGTTTTGAAGAACTTGTACTTTGTGTGTAGTGGGGAAGTTGATTTTGCTCATCTACATGCCCCTTTAGTTTGTCTATTGCTACTGAGGCTCTGACTGGAAAATTGAACTGCTTTCAGCTGCTCACAATTATTTGCAGTTCGACTGTTTAAATCACTCATTAAGTTGTTCATTACCCTGCCAAAGTTCACTTCTTGTGGGGTACTCCCTTATTAAACCAACCTTGTCATATTTTGACTTGGTTGGGAGCTGAATAAATACATTGTTAAGCTCTGCATCATAAACTTGGACATTTTTTTGTGATAACCTTTTAATGCTGTAAACTAAAATCTTTTTAAATGAAAATAACTGCTTGCTCCCCATGTGTTATCTTATACCTTTTTCTCTCTAATGCAGATATGTAAAAAGGATGTGAAAATAACTTTCAAGTATCCAACTCATCAATATTTGATAGGAAAATGTAGACAATTTTGTTTTTTATTCTTTCACATCAATATATTAATAAATTCCTGTTATGAGGTCACAATATAGTTTTTATGAAAAACAAAACATTGTTGAAATGGGAGAAATATGCCAAGGTCAGATGCCACTTTAAACAAATGTTTATACTTTGAATTTCAAAATAGCAATGTTATGGCTACATTGCAGGGGCTGTAACAACTTTGAGGTGTGTGTGTGTGTTGGCTTAAAGATTTAGTTATCAACTCCGAAAAAAAAAAAATTTCAATCTTTAGAGGATAAGACAGGTGGGTAAAGGCTCAGTAGATAGTTGGGTATTTGTTGAGAAGAAGACCAGAAAGTCAGATTAAATGGGGAATGTAACAAGTGACTACAGTCCTAATAGTTCACCTAACAAATTCTAAGAAAATGAACAATGGTCCTAATTAAGAAACTAGTTATTGTTGATTTGTCTTCTCTCATCAGTGATTACCTTGCCAACTATGTAATAGTTGCTATGTAAAAGGGTGAGTCAAAAGGTAATGCCTTTTTCTTTAGAACAGGATTAATTACTGACCCAGGAACATATACATCAAAATAAAGCTAGTTCTCTGTGGATCACATCCCTACTTCTCAACATAGTTACTGTTTCTCTCAATAGCAATGTTCCAACTTTGAATGAGAGCATGTATTCTAAAGAGCTCAGTCTGTTGTATTATTTTCTGGATGGGAAAACTTGTTGATTAATGTCTTTTCTCAAGTGCATTAGCTTAAAATGCCATCAATCAGGATTTAAATTTGGGTTGGTGATAGCATTTCTCACAGTAACTGTTATGCCAAGCATGCAACAAACATCTAATATATATGTATATATGGGCATAATGGTTAATATTTGCTAAAGCTCTGGGAGGCCGAGTTTCAATCCCAGGTCAAGTCATATCAGACTCAAAAAAAAAATGGTACTTGATGCCTCCCTGCTTAATACTGGGCATTATAAGGTACGAATCAAGGGTAAATGAAGCAATCTAGAGAAGAGTAGCACCTTCCCCTACACCTTAGTAGTAGCTGTTGAAAAGGAGGCCTTGGCTTGCCCTTGACTATGATCAGCCAACTTATTTGTGTGCATATATATATATATATATATATATATATATATAACAAAATATTTTATACTATAAAGCAAGATAAAAACTCATGACTGACTGGTGAACCAGTATTGACATTTTTTTTTTAATCCTTATCTCTAGTTGAAAATATTCTGATAGTTCTACAGTTTTCTGCATTAAGTACTGATTAAAAATGCTTATAATTGTGTGTGTAGTAAGGTGCTCAGTTTCATTTAAACAATCTAAGATTTGTTCAAAATGAAAAGGAAATTTTTTATAATAAAGAAATGAAACTTTCCTGTTCTTTCCCTTCTTTTTACAGCAAAAATATTTCTGATAATTAAGATATTATGTTATCTATTTTTCTTTATAGAATCTCATGAGCGCCTAATGGATGTGTATGAACGTCTTGATGATATGGATGCTGATAAAGCTCAAGCAAAAGCTGCATATATTTTGCATGGTTTGGGTTTTACCAAAGAAATGCAGCATAAAGCCGTGAAAGATTTCTCTGGAGGTTGGCGTATGAGAATTGCTTTGGCCAGAGCCCTGTATATCAAGCCTGCCCTCCTTATGTTAGATGAACCGACCAACCATTTGGATTTGGACGCCTGTGTCTGGCTGGAAGAGGAATTAAAAAAGTCAGTTATCTCCCTTTAATATTATCTACCCCTTTGCATCTTTTTAATTTGTAATTTATTTACAAAATACTTTTCTATTTTTAACTACTTACTTCAATGATTCAGATATACTTTTTTGGATTGTTATGTATTCCAATTTTAAATAGTTTTCTTATAATTTGTTACACATAATAGGAATTTAAGTGTTGAATTTCTGCCTTAAATCATATTTAAATCATCTATTTCAAAGCTCTTGTTTTATCTCAGTGATTTTTCATTATTTGAAATTTCTTTAGTGAATAAAGGAAATCTTGGTTGATGGGGGTTTTTTTTTTTTTTCCCCTCTCTCTCTCTAAAAAAATAGTAGTAAAAATGAAGCATTTTGTCAGTTGACTATCTTTTTTAAATGTCATTTAAATTAAGATAAGATGTTAATCATGTTGAAAAATACTTTTAAACTTGAAATTTTTTAGTAATGCCTGATTTAAAAAAAAAAAAAAAAAAAAAAAAAATACAATTCAAAACTAAAGTCATAAATATTTTTCAAAGAATTTTGTCTGATGCGTGATGTTTTCTATGGAACTTGAAAAATTGTACAAAAATAATTGTTAAAACTTAGATTTGTGTACATTTTTATATTATGTAGATAAAATAGATGCATTTATTTATACAATCCATAAAGTTGTTCATCTATAATTGGCATTTAAGTAGCTAACAAAAAATTATGATATTTCTCAAATCAGTTAATTTTGTGTCCTGATGAAAGATTTTATTTACAGACTTATTCTATTTGTTTTCTATTTATTTCAGTTACAAAAGAATCTTGGTGATCATTTCTCACTCTCAGGATTTCTTGAATGGTGTCTGCACAAATATTATTCATATGCACCTCAAAAAGCTGGTCTACTATGGTGTAAGATTTTTTGCTTAAAATATTTTTCTCCTCTTAACTTTTCTCCCGAGCCAATCCAATATTTATGATACTACTTTAATAATAATTAACAAAAAAGCCCCTAAAATTTCATGACATAGGTACAGTGATTATATTGCCACCTCTCCCTGCCAAATGTTAATTTCTATAATAGTTGTTCAATGTAAACAAATTCTATTCCTTTAAAATCTTTTCTTTCTCTAATTAGATAATTACAAAAGTCCCAGAAGATTTCTATTTTGTCAAAATAGTTCTGCAGGAAAGTTTCCATTAATTTTAGTTTGGGAATAGTAGTATTCTTGTTGATATGAAAGTGATAAATTTTTTTTGCATATTAAACAAAATTGACCAAATTCTTAAATGTTTAGGTTGATGACCATTGAAATTGTCTTGTAGAATTTTAAGTAATACAAAAGATAAAATATAGTGTTAGGATATTTTAGTGGAAAAACTAAGTTATTTTTTTGTCTTTTTTGCTGTGGTGTTCTATACCCAATCTCTAATGCTAAATAACTTTGTTGCAGGCATTACAATCATAAATTGTTTTGTTTAATGACTTGGGTGCCTCCTCATCAAATTCTGTCACTGAATACTGGTTTCTTACTGTAAGTGACGTTATTTTCATCTATTAAAATGCAATTAAGAATTATCGTAAAATACTAGTCTTATTTTTGGTTGCCAAGCTGAATTCACTTTTTTTTTCTCAGTTAGTAATGAGGGGGGAAAAAACTTTTATTTTAAAATGCTTGGATCAATGTTTCTGTGATATGGTTTCTGTTTTCTCTTTTAAAAAATTGCATTTGTGTGTTTTAACTAGCATTAATTTTTAATGTTGTAATAGCTAGCTTAATCATCCTGAAATTCCACCAAGAATGTATCCTAAATAATAAAGCCAGCATTAGTTATTTTGACTAAATTTCAGTCATTGTTTAAGAAAAAAAACATCTTTAAAATGCATATGCTGATCTTTATTCTGGAAATGTATTTAGTTTAAGAATGTTCTATCTTCAAGTGTTTTGATAAGTGATAATTTACAGGTATTGATTTTATAGTAACAATATATAATTTGCGCTTATGGCTTTTAAGTAATGAAAATTTTCTATAAAAATGAACAGGTTTAAGCTTATATGTACACTGATTTCTGTCTGGTATGTTTAGAGAATAATCACTAGTGGATGCATTACAGCTACTCATGAGTGTTATTGTTATAGGTTTAAATTCTATTTATTTTGGTTATCTTTTTTAACATAGTTCTAAGGGAAGCAATTATTTCAACACAACTAAAAATTAGCTAACACAATTAAATACTTGTTACTTAATTGAAAAGGGTTTAGATAACTTATATTTGTAAAAATACAAAATATTCATGTATAATCATGAGGATATGTATTTTACCTCAGTTTAATTGATAAAAAAAAATTGTTTAAGCATGACCAAACACTAAATTTTAAAAAATGTACTCTTTGATATTACATAAGCCTGTATCATGATTTTTCTGTTGTAGATAAGTATATATGACCATTATTTATTACTTATTCACAAAAGGGGCGAAAAAAGCTTAGAAATTGTACATTCAATATGGAAAATAAAATGTCAAATTATTGAAATATCAAAAAAATATCAGCTTTATATAAATTTTGCAAATGTCTTCAATTTATAATTATATGAATCTGGCCCATGCTAAGTTTTACTTGAACAAAAAAAAAAAAAATTAATTGGGTACAGCATTTGTTGCCCCACTGAAATTATTTTCATATCGGTTATGAATTTATTTTGAGTACAGAAATTTTAGTTTTAATCCCATTGGAACATGGGTCTCAGTCGATTTTCATCTCAACCTTTAAAACATGTTCAATATTGTCTAGAAGAGCAGAATAAGACCTAAAATAATCGTAGTTCACTCACCCCCATGAATCTTTTTGATATAGATTATTATGGACAGTTTAAATTTCTTTTAGAGGTTATTGAATACTGCCTGAAATAACTTTCACTTTTATGATCTTTTAAAAGCAATTTATTAAATAGTTTTTTTATTTATTTTTTTAAAAAAAATTTTGAGATGTTTTTTTATGAAATGTTGGCCTTGTTTAATTTGGCTAATGATGTATTATGTAAAAGGTCTGATAGACATCATTGCAGCAGAAGAGTAATCCTTTGGTCAGCAAGTGTGCACTTGATAAATTCAGTACATAAAAGTTTCTATGTTCTGCATAAGTGTGTACCTACAATAAATTGTCTCTAATTGGTGTTCTTTACAAAGATATTTAGAATACTTAATGAGAGACATACAGTGTGGATTGGTTGAGACATGGCTAGACCTTAGGATTTTGTTCTGTTGTTGATGTTATATATGATAACCAAATAAACTGAAGCCAGCTCATTTTTATTTCAGATCATATATAATAATCCTATTTTGTATGTCAATGCACCAAAGATGACACATGGTAGCAAGTTTTGTTAGCACAGTAGCATTAGTTAGACTGGGCTCCTGCTTTAACCAATTGCTGCTACCTTCAGTTCCTGGATAGGTTATCATTGTTACTCTCCAGGATATTGTGAACAATGTTTTTTTTGGTGGGGAGCCTTCCATGAATATACTGCTGCCCCTTCACATTAAGGGCCACATACAGCAGTTTACAATTCTGTGTGGGATCTGTTTGCTTACTCTATTATAATTTCTCAAAGTTGGGTGGGTAACTATGAAACACTAATTCTAAATACTTCCCTTTGTTTACCTTTTTATATGAACTGAAAGTGACTCGCCAAGTAACCTGCTGTCCACTCAAGGTGGATTTTGTGCTATTATTTAAAGATCATTGTTTTCTTTGGTAAATTACAAGTTTTTAATGATTTTTTTAATAGAATTTCTGCAGTGTATGTTTTAAACTGAGTTTGCTTATTTTAAGCTGAAATTAATACTGATTCTTAAGAACTTGGATCACATTGTGTAATAAATGATAATGTATTGATAATTTTTGGGTTTCATTAATAATTTTAGCTCAAAGTCCCTGAATTTTCTCTGCAAATAATAGCACACTTGATATTGGTGGCTTGACTGATGTGCTTAAATTTTCTCTCTCTCTCTCTCTCTCTCTCAGGATTCAGCATTGCTAAAAAAAATTTTTAATAGTATATTTTATACTATATAGAAACTGCTTTGTCAAATCTTGGAAGATTTGTAACATTACACAGTAAAATTTCCGAGAAAATAGCCATCTTGCAGGGAAAAAATTCCTTGCATTTCCTTGATATCTAATTTTTGAATTACCAAAAATTAAGTTTTTTTGGTTTGTGCTTAATATCATCTTTGATGTAATGATTGTGGCATTTATTTGTTATTTTTGAGGGCTAACCTGGAATAAAAAAAAATCTTTGATTTTTTGTTATAACTAGAAATGTCTTTTTTTTTCCCCCTTTATTTTAGGGTAATTATGATGCCTATGTGCAAACCCGTATGGAGCTTGAAGAGAACCAAATGAAGAAGTATAAATGGGAGCAAGACCAAATCGCTCATATGAAGGTAAAATATAAAAAAATCCCTTTATGCAAAGTTATATCGTGTTAGATTTGTATATCATGTAACATTTACATTACATATACATGTAACAACCAATCAGCTTTAAGGTAGAATATCACCTCTGCTTGTTGGTAGTGAATTCTATTTTATTATTTCTTCTTAGTATCAATTGTCTGGAGATGCTGTGTCTCTGTAAACCATGAATTGTTAGATCCTTTGGATTTTGTTGTTAATATTGCTACAACTAATGCCCACTTATATATCCCAACCAACAATAAATTTTAATGGGGTGAAAAAAATGTTGAAATAATTGAGAATTCTAATTCTAACTTGTATAACTTTTTGTATTACTTTTCGATTTTGATAATTCTTCAAAATTTTCTATTTCATTTTTATTTAATTATTTTTTGTTTCCAGAATTACATTGCTAGATTTGGTCATGGCAGTGCAAAATTGGCTAGACAAGCCCAGAGTAAAGAAAAGACTCTGAAAAAAATGGTGGATGGTGGTTTAACTGAGAAAGTCACACAGGATAAGGTAAAATTCTTCCTAAGATTTTGGTTTGTTTCAAAATCAAAAGTATCTGGCTGATTATTTTCTATCAATGTTTAAAAAAAAAAAAAATTTATTAGCCATTTTAGTAGAGAATTGATGAGTTTAAAAAATGTCAAAATTTTATTTAATTACAAATTGATTTTATTATCTGATGAGAAAATTCTAATATTAAAAAAAACTTCTAGAGATGTTTACAAGCTTTTGAAGTTAAAGAAATTTTACATAATTTGTATTGGGGAAAAAAAAAAAAACTTACAGGCAGAAAAAACTCAAATTTTATTGGTCCAAAAATCGTTTTTAATACTTTTTAATTTGACTGGATTTTTCTTTATGAAAATTTTTAAAGAACTTTTAACTCCTAAAAAATTTTGTACTGATCTCAAAGTTCAGATCTAAAGTTGAATTAAAACTCTTTCCTAACAAAGGATCAATTATTAATGAGTTAAATTGACTTGAAAACTAAATCACCCTGAAGATGTAGGCACTATTCAAATGTGTGGTCTGATCTTTATCATTTGTTTTTAACTTTAATCTACTTTTTGCTTCATGTAAATTGATAAACTTTATTGTTACAGTAAAATAAGCAGTAGAAATCTGAAACTAACTTTGACATGAAGTGAAAAATAATATTTGTTTCTTGAAAATTACAAGATAGTCAGAAAAACTCAACACTTGATAATTATAGTTAAATGTTTTATATAAAATTTTAAGTAAATAGAATGTAGTCTTAAACTACCAAGAATGTTAAAATTTATAATGTGCTAAAGATAGCTTGTGTAAATGTATATAAGTTGTAGTTATTTCAACCTATTTTAAAAATCATACATTTCATTCCATCTTTTTGGTTTATTAAATGTTTTTTGTTTTTTTTTCTTAGACCTTGACATTCTACTTCCCACCGTGTGGTACTCTCCCACCTCCAATTGTGATGGTGCAGCATGTCTTCTTTAAATATGCTGATGACAAGGTAAGTTGTCTCCCTTCACAAGGCTTGTATTAATCTTATTGGCTCTCATTTCATATATACTTGTCAGATTAAAGAAAAAATGTTTTAAATTGACAGCATTCAGTTTAACTTTATAGTTGTTTGAAGTTTTTCTCTTAGACTAACTATTAATTTAGTGTCAATTGATTAATACCAAGTTCATGGTTAAAAACTTTAAACAGACTTAATTTATTTGGTGTTTTTGGAATTGAAAATCTTATTTTTAATTAACATGTACATTTTTTCCCCCTTTCAGTGAATGATTAAATTTAGGATTAGAATTAAAATGAAATTACTTTATCTGAAAAATCTTTTGATTAAAATAGCTTTTTATTAGATATTTGTTCTTGTGTATGATTGAATTGCTGCAGTTAATACTTCAAAAAATAATTGTTAGAAACTGTTCAAGGAATCCAGGTTTCTCAAAATATGAAACTTTTAGTCTTGTGAAAATAAATTGTATAATTGAAATTTTGCTTTATCCGCAACTCTTGAACATGTTTTAAGGATTCAAATGAAAACAAATATACAATGTATAATTGTAATAGTGTTTCTGTTTTGTTTGGATTTATTTTTTACTTTTTAAAATTCTCACTTTTTGTTTTTCTTAGCCCTTTATTTATAAAGATTTGGATTTTGGAATTGACCTCGACAGTAGAGTGGCTTTGGTAGGTCCTAATGGAGCAGGAAAATCTACTTTGCTCAAATTGATCTGTGGAGAGGTAAGTTAAGATCTTTTTTCTATATCTTTTTAAATTGATTTAACTAGGAAGTATTTCATCTAAAATATTATTTAAATTCTAAGCTATATTGTTGATGAAGGTGGTGTAAAGATTAATAGTATGATAAATGGAAGATTAAATTGTTTTCACCCTTCTAATATTGGTAATATAGTTGAGCAGACTCTGCTCTCTATCCTTCATTCTAAGAGTTGAACAATTCTGAAATCAGAACTAAGATCTATTATCCCTAACTCTTAATATTGATGATCCCAAGCCTGGAAGATGGGAGGAGATACATGATTGTAAAAGAAAAGACATGAAATTATGATGTTTGGGGCCATTTGAACACTAATGTGCCCTAATCCACATAAATATTACTGCAATTTAGATAAATTGATGTGAAGATTTTTTTTATTTTTATTTTTTTTAGTATAAATAAATCTCAAACCTTATTCTTAATCTGTTTTATTGGTTCTTCAGATATTAAAATGAATTACAAGTTAAAGATATTTTGCATTGTATTTCTTGATTGGTTCACTTGTACAAAATTTATGCAAAAGGTACTGGAAAATTTTTAGCATAAGTCTTAAAAACATTGTTCTAAACGTATAGTTGATAAATCTATTATCAGTTTGTGTTTTGTTTAGTCTTTTCTCAAAGAAAGTAAAAAAGATTGTTCAGACTAAGTGATTCTGTAATTTCTGCTGGTCTTTATTATACAAACAAAAAATTGAAGATATTCTTTTTAGATGGGGAGAAAAAATGACTTGTTTCAGTGCTATCTTTCTACTTTTTTTTCAAATTTTGATTTTTATTTATTCTAGCTTCATCCGACTGAAGGATTAATAAGGCGGCACTCTCATTTGAAGATTGGGCGTTATCACCAAGTAAGTCAATGTTCAACACTGAACTAGATTGGTCTGAATTAATTATAAGATCTTTTATTTAAATGCTTTAGTTTTATATAAAAGCAAAATGGGTCTTAACAATGACCAATATTCTGGCTTATATTACATTTCTATCTAATTTTGCTCACAAAAAATGAACTATAGCAGAACATGAGATTTTGTTTGACTTGAGTATCTATTATTGTATGTTAATTGAGCTAAACCTAGAACCACTTAGAAAACATTTTGGTTTAACAAAAATTTGATTTTGCTTTCAAACCATTTCTGTATTCTACATCAAATTTAGACATCTGGTTGACTTAAATTGGGAATCTGTAAAGGTCTGACTGGTTCCACTTTTCTAAATGAACATAAAATAATTGATAATACTATTCATTTTTCCTCTGTATATTTAGTTTGCATTTTGAGTTTCTGTAGATGTTTTAAATTTTATTTTATTTTGTAGCATCTTCATGAAATTCTTGACTTGAACATGAGTGCTTTGGATTGGATGATGAAATGCTTCCCAGACATCCGTGAAAGAGAAGAAATGAGGAAAATCATTGGCCGATATGGTTTAAGTGGACAGCAACAGGTAAGTGTTTAAATGATCTTGTACATAAGTAAAATAAAAACTGTTTTAAAAAATTGTCAAAATTTTTGATTTTATTTCATTAGATTTATATTTTATATTTGCACATCAAGGGGCTATATTTAAAAAAAAAAAAAAAATTTTTTTGTAAAATATCATTGAACCTGAAGGGTATTATGTCTATGAAAAAAAATCCTGTATGTAAATGTTCTATTCATGGATAAAATTGCAATTTAAAAAGAAATGATTTCCTAATATTTTTAAACCTGTCATTTATATTCTTTTACAGTCTATTGTGGCTCTTATTTTTATATAAAATATTTGTTATTGTTGCTCTACTAGACATTTGTGATGATTACTGCTTCTATCCTCTCACATGTGGTGTAAGGAGACAGAAACGGCTCATCAGCTGTTCATTGTTGACAACTTGTGCAGTGGGCCATCTGAAATGTCTTGTTTGATTAAATCTTTTCTAAGCAAAATGGGAGAGGAGTGTATGTTTACTGCAACTGTAAAAAAAAATGTTGAAGCTGAATTGTAGAATTTTTAAAAATTACTTCATAATGTGAGCTGTACTTGTAGTTAAGAATCTCTGATGTATTTTGTTCTTGAGTAATGCTACCCTGATTACAGCCATAAATAACTTTTTCTTTAAGAAACTATTGTATTATTGCTCAAAATATTAAAGCTGTTACAGTTCAAGCCGGATGTTTCTTTTCCTTTTTCAGTTGTTTGAAAATGCATCATGCATATATAAAAATGATTTTAACTTTTTTCTGAGACAAATAGGGGCATCGATGTATGTTTTAAATGATTTTACATTTCAAAAAGTTTTAAGATAAATTCACATCAATTTAAAATTTGGTTTAAATTTCCTAAATGTTCTATATAATAAAAGATCCAAAGTGAAGGCTGAAAAGATAATCAAAGACAAAACTGTTGTAATTTGGTTGTCTGGAAATTTTATTGGATTATCTAAAATGAAAAAATTATTTTCAGGTATGTCCCATTAAGAATTTATCTGATGGTCAGCGGTGTCGTGTCATCTTTTCTTGGCTGGCTTGGCAGAATCCTCATATGCTTCTCCTAGACGAACCTACCAATCACTTGGATATTGAGACAATTGATGCTTTAGCTGAGGCCATTAATGATTTTGATGGTGGTATGATTTTGGTCAGCCACGACTTCAGACTTATTTCTCAGGTAATTCCATTAAATTCGCTCTTTGCTCAATTTTTTTTTTTTTTTTTTTTTTTTTTTTTTTTTTTTTTTTTTTTTTTTTTGTTTAATTTTCTAATTTGACTAGTATAGGAATGCCAGCAGGATTGTCATGGTTAGGTGCAATGGTAATGGTCTCAAAAGAAGTCAGATTGAAAGTAAAGATTTATGCAAATATGTGAAGATATATGGAAAACTCACTGATTAACAAGCTCCTGAACAAGATACTTGTCTTACACAAAACTAAAGCCATCGTATTCTGATAGATTCCGAGTCACATTGGAATCAAAAGAGGAGATAGTGGACTCAGCTGCCAGACCAATGACTGGATTGGTCATTGACCACAGTGTCAAAATACCCTACACTGATATAAAAGTTATGGTGACCGAGTACATCAAAGGGAAATGGTAACAATTGTGGCAAAGCAAACTTTTCCAAATGAAGCCCCACCTAGAGGAATGGGTACCAGAACTCAGAAACTGAAGAGGTAATCTTAACCTGACTGCACATTGTTCATATGTGGTTGATTTCTGCCTTCATACTAAAACAGGAGGAACACAGATAAAATGCATAAGTGGCAAAATAATCACAAAAAAACATATCCTTGTAGAATGCAAAAAGTTAGCCTTCAGCAGAAAGAGTTACTTTCAGGCAAGAAATCTAACTGAACTTTTTCAACTAATAACAAGCTAAATCATAGACTTTTAACGCAAATGGGACTATTCAATAAATTATGGAAATATTCAAAATACAAAAAAATCCTGATTTGGTATAAAATAACTCTACAGATGATGATATGGTGTTAAACCCAACAATCAGTATCTAGAGAAGTAAATGGCTGGCTGGATAAATGTTTTTCACAAGATTGTAAGGGAGATGAAAAAGCTTTTGAAAATACTTTAAAAATGGATCATCAGTCTGGGTGTGTATGAACTCAAAGGATTTTAAAAAAACCTAAAGATTTTGTAAAAAAAAGAGGATAAATTTGTTAATTTTGATAAAGCAGCTTAATCTAATTTTAAATATTGGGGTTAAACATTAATATTAGAAAACATTTTGGTTTAACAAAAACTTAATTTTGCTTTCAAACCATTTCTGTATTCTTCATCAAATTTAGACATCTGGTTGACTTTAAATTGGGAATCTGTTAAGGTCTGACTGGTTCCACTTTCCTAAATGAACTTCTAGATTAGAATTATGATATTCATTGTAACAAATTGTTCATTGTATATTTAATATTGATTAAAAATTTTATTTTAGGTTGCTGAAGAAATTTGGGTGTGTGCAAAGCAGACGATAACTAAATGGAGTGGTGATATTTTCAGCTACAAAGAACTTTTGGCCAAGAAGGTGCAGGAAAAAATGGATAAATTGGACAAATAACCACAGCTTTAAGTTAGGATCTTGCAGAACATTTGTTAGAAAATTCCAAGAGCAAATTTCTTCCCTCTTCTGTTTGTGGAAACAAGACAAGAATTGTTTGTATATTTACCAAATCTTATTTTAATGTCTGTCCACAGCAGCAGCAGGTTATATTTTATCTGTTGTCTGATAAAAGGCAGGAGAACTGAATTGAGCTTCTTCAATCTCCATACCTAATTTTATAGAAGACAAAAAATGCACATAAAACCACAAGGATGTTGGGGGAACTCCAAAGCAAATAATTTACCAATAAAAAGTTATTCTCTTTACCACACTGAACATGTAAATATATATCTTTTTTTTTTTTTTTTCATTCACATTAATGAATGAATGATACACCATGTTATCAGAAACTTTGCCAATAATTTTTAAAAATTGGAAGGAAAAAAAAAAAAAAAAGCAAACCAATAATTCCTGTCTTTTTGCTTAGACTTGTTTTTGTTGCAATTGATTCCCTTTCTATGCAGACATTTTTCTTTCTTCTCCCTTTCTGCTTATTTCTGTTCTGCAGTTCTATACCTAGCAACACTTGATACTTCCTAAATTTTCCAAATTTGTTAATGGAAAAAAAGACTACTGCTCTCTAACATTGTTCAGAGATAATTGTTTCAGGTACAATCATCTCAGAGTTGCCAGGATTATTCAGTGGTACTTATCTCTTCTACAGTGTGTGTGTAATATATATATATATATATACACGCACGACTGTACACCAATCCTGACATTTACGGCATGCATGATAAAAGATATTAGTACAATTTAGTCAGCAAAATGAAGTCAGGTTCAGCTTGAATGAATTTGGGAATATGTGGAAAGTAATCCAACTTTTTCATTGAAAACAGTTCATAGAAGAAAGAAATAGTGAAAATGTTTAAAACAGTTTTTTTCCTTAAATGATGAGCTTAAAGAATTATCTTTTTATTTTGTTCTAAAAATTTTCTCTAGATTCTGTGTTGAATTTAAAATCTATTTTAACTTATAACATTATCAGATGATGATAACTATTCTAATACAGTTGATTTGGTATTGAATTATAGAATTTGTTGCAGAGAATAGATTTGTAGCAGTTCTATGGTTATTAAGATATCAAAATTATATAACTGGTATCAATTCTCTTGGCAGTGGATCACAAAAACCTTCAATTTACTAAAGATTACATGCAAGCAATATAGATGAACTATAATGAATGATAAAATTTACTACAAATTAACATGCACCATTTCCAAAATAAGGAATGTATCAACATTACTCGGACCCCACATTGATACGCTGTATATCCTCCTAGGGCACTTACAAAAAGCCATTTTACTGATGGTCAATTTGTATTAGTGTTACTATATGCCCATAGAAATCTGAAAGACAAATTTCATCAAAATTTCTACTATACAAATTTGGCATTGTCCTTTAGTGCAATGCTGTTTCTATTTCTTGTTTGTATATACATTTGAAATATTTTGAAATCCATATCAGAATTACTTTTTAGGCAATTTTGAAGATGAACCTTTTGATTAATCAATTCAAATTCTCTTTATCTTTCATGGATAAAAAAAAGTCTCCTTTTGTTTGAAACTAACAAAAAAGAAAATCATTGTATTGGAAATAATTTCTTGTTGGCTTGGCCTGTCAATTGAAGTTCAATTATATTGGCTCCCTTAGGTTAGGAGTTATTAAAATTGGTCACTACAAAGTTTTTAAAGTATTCGTTCATATCTTTAGATTCACCAAACAGAACAAATTGAAAATTTAGTTAATATTAATAAACAAAAGTTGTCCTTAAATGAAAGATAAAGTATTTTTCTAAGTTTACTTTGATCTTTAGGTTTTAAAAAGAAAAAAAAAGTTTTTGAATTTTATTCAATGTTAGTATTGATTTGTTAAAATAGGGTTATCAACTTGGGTATTTAATTCATTCAAAATAATGGCTCGTTGCATAGAATTAGAAAGTTCTTTGAACTTGTAAAGCCTGATATTTCAAGCTTTGACATCAGATATTAATAAGGTTTAATTTTTTAATGGAATGATCAAATAGCTTTAAATATATCTTCATCCCGGATTTAATGTTTTGCTTGTTTTTTATGAATCTGAGTGCAGGGTATTTGAGGGGCCCAAAGGGCTTAAGGGTTCATAGTGGTGTGTGTGTGTGTAATATTACACACACACACACACACACACACACACTCTGGACTAAACTGTAGTTCAGCAATGTTTAAAATGTCTGTTCTCTGTATGGTTTATAGGATGTTTCTTGGGTAGCTGTGTATGAAACTTTTCCTTTTTCTCTCCTGCAATTCCTTCCACACACATTCTAACATGCCAATGTTATCCTGTCTTTCATATTTAAAAAAAAAAAAAAATTTTCTCTTCTATTTATCATCTGTCCCAATCTACTGGCTTTTTTAATCTGATTACACTGACCCTATATATATATATATATATATATAGTGTGTGTGTTTTATGTTTATCTTAATAATAAAAAGCTTTTAAATGTTATACTACATAATCATAATAACCTTATAGTTAAGTTTGAAGCAATGCATTACCCTCCATTTATTCGATATTTTCTCTGGAATTAGTTTGCAACCTCCTTTTCAAAGAGTTTATATATATATATATATATATATATATAGAGTTTATAACTAAATGGAGATTACTTTTCTGTTAGCTATCTTTTGACTATGTATAAATTTTTTTTTTTTTGTATATGATCTCGAGGTTTAACATTTAGTGGCCTTTATTTTTATAGTATTCTTAAATAGAGGCCTTGAGGGCACATGATTCTAATGGTTCAGCTGGCCTGATGAACATTCAAAACTTAACTTTTTTTTATATATACATATATACACACCCTACTGAGTGTAACTCTTAAAACCATGAAGAGGACAGATAGTTTTCTATTTAACTATGTTGAAATAAAAGTTGAAAAAGAATTCCCCTCAATTTGTTAATGGCTGAAGACAGGAAAGCATGGTGACTGACAGTGGTCAATTTGTTTACTGGGTAAAAGTGGGGACCTCTCCCCCCTCAAATTGGCAGAGCAAATGTTATAAATATTCACACTGGCTAGCATGAACTCTGGTTCAGCAAATGCGTGTGTGTATGTTAATGTGCACATGCGTGTGTGTATGTATGTTTGTGTGCATTTCTTTCTACCGTTGTTCTGCCTTAAGATTGAACCACTTTTTTTTGTAAATGCAGCCTTTGTTTAAAAAGGTTTATTTATATATATATATATATGTATATATATATATGTGTATATATATATATATATATATATATATATATATATATATATATATATATATATATATATATATATATATATAGTGCATATATTAAAAGGATCCCCCCCTTCAATTAAAAAATGCTTTTTTTTTATTTTTTTTTTTTTTATTCATGAATAGAAATATTTTCATTTAATTTAGAGCTCCTAATGGAGTATCAAAGCTAGCTTCACATGTATATGACAGCCTTTTTTTTTTTTTTTTTTTTTTTCTTTTTTCTTTCTTCCTCAAAATAGATACTTAAATGCCTTCTTGCATGCTTGTTTATCTCTTTTGTGATATTATGTCTCCGAGTGTACAAGACTGAATAAACTGGCCTTCCTGGAATTTAGGCTTTATGACTAGCAATAAATAAATAAAATTAAAATGTTTATTTACCAAGCAATGTTGAACTTTTTTGTTCATATGCTCTTTTTCTTCCAGTGAAAGGAAAATTGTTCAGTCTTTTTTCTTTTCTTTTTTTTAAAATTTTTTTTATAAGGAAGGCAAATATTTTTTCATTTTTCTTTTTCCCGCCCCCTCTCTTCATTCTTACATATCTTGGTAAGAAGAAAAGCAAAATTTAATTATTTTATTTTATTTATTTTATTTGTAAATTTAGCAGCTAATAAAACAAAATCTCATGATCCTATTCAGTCTTTTTCTTTTTTTCTTTCCCCCCCACCGCCAATTCTTTCTTTATTCCATGGTCCCTCAAGGATTCACTGTCATTGTTGCCACTCACCCTATTGTTTAGTGGTGGTGGGGTCTAAAGAGCTAACTTTTCTTGTTTATCAAGTGTTCAGCATTAATTTTTGTTACTGTAGTTTTCCCCTTTTTTTTTTTTTTTTTTTTTTTTTTTTTTTACGCAGGAAAATTTAGCTAGCTTATGAGGAAAAAATAGTTACCATTTTGTCATTAGGATACTCTAACTCTGGTTTTGGTGGGAATTTCATGTAACAACTGAACACTGACACAAATTTATATATGCATACACATTTGCACTCCATATGATGGGTAAATTGTCATCATTTTAAAAGTCTTAATTTTTTTTTTTAGATTTTTGTTTCAGGTTTTGTCAATAGTGCAGCAAACTACTTTGGCACTGTTTAAGGAAAGCGACACTGATGCAATTCACTCCACCAGAAATTTAGAAATTTCATGTTGGAATCACCAATACTAAATGTATTTTGGTATCAGTAAACTGCAGAGGATTTGAAGAGTTGACGTCTAATGGTGATTATGTAGGTGTAGCAGCTCAGAAGTCTCGCTGATCGTTCTGAAGAAAAAATTTTTCCGATTCCAGGCTATGATTGACAATAATCTCTAAATCAGTCAAGTCCATAGCCAGGGAAATATGAGTATGAGTTTCTTATCAAGCAGGTAGTGCATGAAGAAAGTAATTATCATACAAAATTAGATACAACTTTTTTCTCGATGTCTTCTAATTACACAAAAACCCATCAAACTATAATGCAGTGACACACATGCAATTTTTTTCCTTTGTATATAAGTTGTTCTGAGTACAAAGCTCTGACTCGACATTCATCCCTCACTTTTGGTAGGTCTTCTATTTAATCCATAGATAGGACTCTGTCAGGTGCTACCATTCTGGGCCAGAGTGGACCTGGGAGCAATGGCAACGAAGAGGTGCTCCAACATTACTGGAACTGCACCATCAGATTGTTTAGTGTCATATCCAGGACACATGTTGGGGGGGGGGGTCTTACCCCTCTGCAGAAAAGCAGTTGGTGTATTCTACAGCCCCAGCCAACTGGACAAGAATTTATTAGAGAACATTGCTTAAGAGTTCATCCTTCTCTAGCAGTGGCCTATGTCTTTTTTTTTTTATTTTAATGAATGGTTTATTAGATGGAAGACAGGTGGCTGTACAGCTGCTGTTTTGTGGACAGCTGTTTCCAGGATTTGTTCAAGACAACTCATAGCATGCTATTGTAGTTTCCATCTAGCCTTTTCTCTGTGTTGTTAGTGTCCATGTGGTGTATCCATATAGTAGTATGGACATAACTACCACTTGGAAGAAATCTCTATTCTGTCATCGATTAGATTTCCATATGATTAATAGCATTCCATGCCTTTGTTAAGTGTATGTGAATATCACTTTCAGTAGATGAGATGTTGCTACCAAAATATGTGAACTGGTCAGCTAATTTTAGAGAAATAGCTCCTTTTTGTTTAAAACACATGAACTCTGTTTATTTGCATTCAATTGTAAGCCATTGCTGCTAGTTCTACGTCATGAAGTTGGGATTCTGCTAGAGCTGGTGTATTTTGTAAGAAGTTTTAAGTCATCTATATAGTCTCTATCATAGTTTTTGTGGGATTTCTGCTCATCTTTTTCAATGTGAATCTATTTTCTTTTATTAGATCTATGGATATTCGAAGTACATAATATAAGCAGTCATTCGTCTTGTGGGTAGATAGACCTGGGTTTAATCCCAGGTTGCGTCATACCAAAGACTTTAAAAATGGTATTTGATACCTCCTTGCTTAACACTCAGCAATATAAGGTACGTATCAAGGGTAAAGTGGAGCAATCCAGAGAAAGGAGTAGCGCCCTCTCCTACACCTAGGTGTAGTAGCTATTGAAAAGAGAGCCTTTTGGTTGCCCTCGACTACGGTTGCTATCTTTACTTTGTTCAAAATGTGGTTATGTATCTACTTGCAAGACTCCAGTAACAATGGTGAAGAAGTCTGTTTCCATCAGGTGAGCGAACCATTGCTTTCATGTTTTTGTAAAGCAGCATTATAACTGACAGTTTCTTTGAGAAGACTATATGCTAGTAGTATTTGCTCGATCTTCCCTCTGTATGCAATGGAATGACTTGGAGAAATTAACAGTGAAAGGTTCTTTACTCATACTCCAATGATCTGTCAGATAGTTAGAATCTGAGGTTGGAGTGAATTATGAATTGAATATCAATACCTTCTATGATCAATCATCCCTTCATTGATTCTTCATTGGATTCTCTCGATGCTATTAAGTGATTTTTAAGTCACAAGCAACGTAAATGATGAGACAAATAGAACATTCTTGGTATCAAGGTACTTTAATTCTAGTTCACTATGATAATATCTATATTCTTGCATGCATGTATATTGTGCCTGACTGCTGCAGCTGCTGTTAACTTGGATTGTTGGTTTATTGTCTTAAAAGTACAAATGTTACTATGTTAATGTTTGTGACTGATTTTTCAAACATTAGGGGCGCGTGTGTGTGTATAATGTGACGGATGGTTAACCCCCTCCTCAGTCATAGCAACAGACTGCTTAAAAGGTTGACCAATTGACATGGCGCATAGAAGGAAATGAGACAAGGTGTCTGGATGATACCTCCACCTCAAACCCTAGTCTGCTGCACGCGGAGATCAGCAGATACTACAGTTTGAAAATAGAAGTTGCTGATTGGTTGGAAGATGGCACGCGACATGGATAGCTTTTTGTGCACCAAGAATACAAATCTGATGAAAAGTCAGTTGGTGAAAATCTTAAGAGAGGGACACACAGCAGCCAGCCGACTCAAAAAGAGTGCAATAGCTATACGACCCAAGAAGGTGTTATAAAAGAAAAGAACCACGTAGATTTATTTTGCGAGCCACGTTATCAGAACAATGATAATAAAAGAATTCAGTAAGAAACTTGGGTAGGTTGAAAACAAAAGTATCGCCTGTCTACAGAATGTTGACTACAGAAATGGAAAAGAAAGAAAGATCAACTTTTGGTCGTGAAACCTCTTGTTTCTCCAAGAGAGAAAAAACTGAATTAGCGAAACAACCTGACAGAGATAAGTAAAGAGATTAAAACCACACTCCTTTTTTTCCCCCTACTCTTCTCTCTTATTCGCGTACGCCCCAGCTGCCGAATACATATACATCATTTCACTACCCAAACAATTGAATGATTTGTGTTGTCTTGTATTAGTTGACATTCATTTTCTGTTGGCGAATAAATCTTGTCATATCGTTCCACTGTATCGTCATTTTGTCACTTCAAGGATTTCTTTTATTCTTTAATTTTCAGTATTCGAACAGATCTCACGGGAGATGGAGGAATATTTTATGTGAAAGATAAATTCGTATGTTCCAACATCCTCCTGGCTCGTCACATATTTTGGGGCCTGTCTAGGATATTTTTTGATTCCTATATCGGGTGTGAAGCAGGGCCAAAATTTCAACATGATATATGTAATTGATTGGACACGTGTTACGCCGATTAATAAGAAATTGCGAGATCAAGAGTTTTGACAATATCAAAGAAATCCGTGACGAAATTATGGCGTAAAGAAATTCTCAGGGAACCAACTCTAGAGAGATTGGATAAGCTAAAAGTAAGAAATGGCGGAAGTAGAAAAGAATTCGGAATTAGAAGTAAGAGGGGCCATGCGTAGAGACGAACTACAACGAATAATGGCTGAGCACGTGTTCGACGATGAAGTTTTACAAGGCCTATATATATATATATAACATATATGTAAGACATGTATATGTAAATATATATAAACGTGTATATATAGACATTTTGTATATATATATATATATATAAACGTGTGTGCATATATATATATATATATATATATATATATACGTTTGTTTATATATATAAACATGCATATCATCATGTCGTGCGGCTAGCGGGGATATCCCTGACCCTCTCTCTCCACGTCTCCCTATCATTCATCGCCTCCGACAGGTCTTCAAGGTTACATCTCGTATCATCTCATAGCTGCTGTATGTATGTTCGAGCTGGTCATCCTGCTTTTGATTGGCCATATGTGGGGGTCCACAGGAGCACATCACTTACGATCTCGTCCTTGCTTCTCCAGCAGTGTCCAGCATGTCTGGTTCGTCTAGCTTGTATAGTTTTCGTGACAGGTGGTAGGTGACCGTACAATTGGCGCCTTGTGGGGGTGTTGCTGCCAGGACTTGTTCAATATTGCTCGCAACATTCTTGTATAATTGCCGTCTAGCTTCTTCTCCAACCGTTTAGTCAGCGTCCAAGTAGTGCATCCATACAGCAGCACCGAAACGACCGCAGCCTGCAAGAAACTGCGTTTCATTTTATCGGTCAGGTTTGATTTCCATATGATCGATAGCTATCCATGCCTTCGTTAGCCGTGTGTCGATGTCTTTTTCGGTTGATGAGACGCTGCTTCCTAGGTAGGTGAATTTGTCAACCAGTTTCAGGGAGGTTCCGTCTAGTGTGGAGATGTCGCCTTTCTGATAGATAAATTCAGTTTTGTGTGCATTAACATGGAGTCCAATGCCTGCAGCGGCTCGTTCCAAACTATGCAGTAGTGTTTCGGCTTGGTTGGGTGTATTGACCAGTAGCGCTATGTCATCGGCGTAGTCGGCGTCGGTAATTGTTTTTGCGGGGTACCTTCTGCTCCTTTTCCTTGTCAGCACGAAGCCGTTTTCCCTAATGTTATCGATCGAAGTACGTAGTCTAGACAGATGATAAAGAGGTATGGGGCTAGCGTGTCCCCTTGTAGTACTCCTGCTACAATGTCGAAGTATTCTGTGTCTCCATCCGGTGACCGCACTTTCACTTTGGTGTTTCTGTAGAGAATCATTATTGCTGCTACGGTTTCTTCTGGTAGGCCGTATGCTAGTAGAATTTATTCCATTTTCCCCTCTGTGAATGGAATCGAAGGCCTTGGTAAAATCGACAAATAGTAATGTCGCCTGTAGTTTTTTTTTGCCCTCACGCCTTCTAGGATTCTACGGATGGTCAATATTTGTGAGGTCGTGCACCTGTTTCTTCTGAAGCCATTTTGGTTTTTCCTCAGGATTTTGTCGATTTGGGGTACTATGCAGTTTCTTAGTAGGGCATTGTAGATTTTGGCTGCTATGGATGTAAGTGTTATACCTCGATAGTTCTTGGCTAATCCGAGGTCACCCTTTTTAGGGAAGAGGAGGATGCATCCCTTTGCTCCGACACTGCAAACATGCATATATATATATATATATATATACGAATAAAGTAAAGTTGGTGACCGTAGTAGCGGAATTGCTGTTATTCTTAACGATTGCTCCATTTTACTCTTGATCCATACCTTATAATGCTGAGTGTTAAGCAAGGAGGTATCAAGTACCATTTTTTTTTAGTCTTTGGTATGACTCGACCAGGTATTAAACCCAGGTCTCCCGGACCACCGGCGAACACTCTACTCATTAGGCCCATATATATATATCATCATGTCGTGCTGCTAGCATGGATCTCCCTGAGTCTATCTCACCTCTCAACGCTATCGTCCATCCCTCCCGGTAGCTCTTCCAGGCTACATCCCGTATCGGCACTGAGCTGCTGTAGATAGGTTCTAGCTGGTCATCTAACCTTTACTTGTCCATGTGCAGGGATTCACAGAAATACATCGATTATGAGTTCGTCCTTACTTCTCCAGCAGTTCCCTGCGTATCTGGTTCAACTAATTTGGATGGTTTTTGTGATTGGTGGTAGGTGGCCGTAAAACTGCTGTTTCGTGGGGTGTTGCCTCAAGAACTCGTTCAATACAGCTCGCAGCATTTTTGTGTAATTGCCGTCAAGCTTTTTCTTCATACACTTAATGACCACATGGTGCATCCATATAACAGTACTGACACGACCGCTGCTTGGAAAAAACTGCGTTTTAATTTATCGAACAAGTCTCACATCCATATGACTGATAACCTAGCGATGCCTTTGCTAGTCGCGTGTTGATGTCATTTTCGGTTGATGAGATGCTGCTTCTGAGGTAGGTGAACTTGTCCACTTGTTTCAGAGAACCACCATTTAGTGAGAAGATGTCACCTCTTTGATTAAAGCACATACATTCTGTTGAATCTGCGTTCACATAGATGCCTATGCCACCTGCTGCCCATTCCAACTATGTAGCAAGGAATCAGCCTGGGTGGGTGTATTTGCTATGTCATCAGCATAGTTCACGTCCATAATTGTTTGTGCGGGATATCTTCTGCTTCTTTCCTTTTTACAGCGTAAAGCTGTTTTCTTTCATTAAGTCTATCAACGTTCGAAGCACGTAGTCTTGGCAGATAATAAACAGGTATGGGACTAATGTATCTCCTTGCAGCACACCTGCTACAGTGTCAAAGTAGTGTCTCCATCCGGTGATCGAACTTTTACTTTTGTATTTTTATACGGCATCATTATGGCTGCGACGGTTTCTTGGGGGTGGACCGTTGACGAGAAGTATTTGCTCCGTCTTCCCTCTGCATCAAATGCCTTGGAGAAGTATAATAGTGTTGCTTTGTGGTTTTTTGCACGAACACCTTCCAATATTCGACGGACAGTCAAAATTTGTGATGTGGTGGCTCGATTTCTCCGAAAGCTATTTTGGTTCTTCCTGAGAAATTTCTCAATTGCAGGTTCAATGCGTCTGAGTTGTAAAGCATTGAAGATCTTGGCCGCTAAGGAAGTGTGGGTTATACCTCGGTAGTTCTTGGCTGTACCGAGGTCACCCTTCTTGGGGAAAGGGAGGATGCAACCCTTTGTCCATCTATCTATTATGTTCTGGTTATATACTGCATTGCAGTATCGGAGCAGTATGTTGTCGAATTTCCTTGTTTTCCATACTTCTGCAGGTATTTCATCAAGACCTGAAGATTTCCTATTTTTAATTTTTCCTTGTACTAAATCGAGTTCTTCTTCCGTAAACTGTCCTAGTTTGATGTCTAGCTAATTGCTAATCATTTTCGTGATAGGTTCATCCGTAACTTAGGGGGTTTTTCCAAGGAGATTCTTGAAATGTTGTATCCACAGGTGTATTCGTTCTTCTTGGCTGGCAGCTTTTAGCTTAGCTCTCGCGGTGTGTAACACTATGTAGGTGGTCCGCCAAGCAGACGATCCCTTTGTCAGTTTTGGCGCGAAACCAGACAAAGGGTTTGGACTCGAGATCTCTACGTGACCGGAAGTGGGTAAGGGAACGTGAGAGGAGTTGGAAAGGGAACTCAGGGAAGGCAGTTGGCGAAGGGTGACGCGAGTGGCCTGTCGACACTGGACAGCAGAAGTGACCAGTCGGCATGAGATAGGGTCCAGCCGCAGTGAGGAAAGACCAGTCAAGATGAGTCTGCACTCCTCGTGGGTTGTAGAATTTTCGCTAGAAATCCACGCTAGTGTTAAGTCTACATATGCACAAGGGAATGCAATGTTACATAACTCCTCTTCTTGCACTTTGAGTTAACCCAAGCTCATATTGTTCGTTTGTTCTTTCCGTACACTCCCTTGATTGTATTTCTTGTAGCCATGAAGAAATGTGCGATGCCCCTATCGGAACCACTAGTTGATCACCGGCCAAAAAGAAGTGAAATGGTTAAGAAGTTGATGTATTCGGGGGTGTGTGTTATTGGCACAGGTGTTCTTCCTACTACTCACTTCATTTACTGTCTACCATGATATGCTTGATTGTCTGTCTTCAATCGAGTCCCTGGTCTTATTGATCTGATTTTGGATGCATTCTGTATGTTCTTTTATGTCTTCTTAAGTTTCTGGGTTTGACATTCAACGTGTTCCTCCTATTGTATTAATGATGCAGTTTTCACGTTGTTATATTTTTTCTTAACTGTTAATTTCTCCCAGGGAATTCTGTTTTGTTTTTGTTTGGTTGCTATGTATTCTGCTGTCGCTTCCATGTGGGTATTAGTGAAGTTCTTATGTTCATGTTTCTGATATCTCCGGAAGAGCATCGAATTTGTTTCTTAGTGTTAACGTATATTTATCGCTAATATCCCTATTGTTAAGCAGGGACCAGTCATAGTGTGCAGTTGTGGTTGTTTGTACCGCATTCCTGCGTAGGCTCAGAGTTATCTCTGCCGTAACAATTCGGTGATCGGAGGACACACCTTCAAAAGAGGAATATGCCTCACAATTCAATACGCTATTATTAGGATGTAGTCTATCAGCGATTTAGCGTTATTTGCATCAGTGTAGTTCCATAGTTTTCCCTTTCTTTTCTGAAATTTAGTACTGAGTCATTTTTGTCTATTTTCTAAAGCGAAGTCCATTAGGTGTTTCCCATTGCTGTTTGACAAGATGTGTTAGCTGAATTTGTTGTTTACGTTTTTACCTATTTGGGCCTTCATGTCTCCACCGATGATTAGAACGTTGTGTTTTGAGATGCTACGAACGAGGGAGGATAGCTCGTCATAGAAAGTGTCGAGTGTTGTTATTGTTGGTTGGGTAGTTATTTTTGTGAGACAATATTTTACAAAGAACTTACTAACATAAAAAAACCCTTGTTAATAATAATTTTCCTAATAAACTTGTTGATTAACAAATAAAACTATATCTTCAAAACATTCACAAAAATAATAACACTACCAACAATAACAACACTAACAGAATTAATCTATATAACAGAAATCAAATGCACTATAACTACAAATTAGACGAACAAGCAATAACCAACGTCATAAAAAGACACATTAAACCTATCAAAAAACAAAAACAAATAAAATTTATCATCTATTACACTAAATTTAAAACATCAAACCTTATCGTTAAGAATAACACCAAGTCTGCTAAAATACACTTAAACCTAAACGTAGGACTAAACCTTATCGTTAAGAATAACACCAAGTCTGCTAAAATACACTTAAACCTAAACGTAGGACTGAACCTTATCGTTAAGAATAACACCTAGTCTGCTAAAATACACTTAAACTTAAACGTAGGATTAAACCAGGCTTTTCGGGGCTTAATAAATCCCCGAAAAGTCCGGTTTAATCCTACGTTTTGTAAAAGAATAAACCGTACTTCAACAGCAGTAGAGAATTGGAGACAGCTTTTGAAGAAAGGAAGACGAACGACTTATATGCAACAAAATTTATATACAACTACAACAACAACAACAACAACAATAAACAGGGTTTTACACCAAATGGAATAAACAACGAATGTGTAAGTAACAGTTCATAAAAGAGAGTTCAAGGAAGAGTTCAAGATGTAAAATATGGTTAGGTTTGTTGTGAAGGTTGAAGGTAAAGTAGGTTTGATAAGGTAAAGTAGTGAAGTAGGTATGGTAGGTTTTTATAAGGTTTGGTAAAGTGAGTTTGCGGATAAAATGCCTGCTGGAACTTAACTGTGTGTGTCCTGTTCCTTTAAACTTAGCACGTGCGTTCGTCGCTCTTGGGTCCCGGTGATGGAAGTTACCAAATCCGTATGCCGTCAAGTGGCTGCTACGAAAAGGACCTGTTTAACCGTTGTGGGAGTGGAACCAAAAGAGAGAGAATCTCCTGTGGGGCTCTTTTTTATAATGGACGCCACATGACCCCAAGGGGCTGCTGCTGATCGGTGAAACAGGATCACCAGTTCCTTACCAAACTTTCTACAAACCAAACTAATGTAGTTTATAAATTTATATGTCCATTTCGAGAGTGCCTCCTGAAAAACAAAAATAATTCTTATATTGGCTATACAACCACGACGTTATATTGTCGTCGTATGACTTTTCCGAAAATAGGGCCATAAAACAACATTTAATTATAAAACAACAAAAGAACTGACCAATCTACATCTTCTGATGTAAGGAAGATTCTTACAGATAATACAATAATTATATATGAAAACAAAAATAAAAAAACGATTACAAATCCGAAAGCAATATGCATAACAAAAATCAAAAACAAACATAAATAAAATAGTATTTAACATAGGCACCAACATATTAAATATTTTTAATAACTAAAAATCACTGATTTAGTAAAACTTTTTCCAACCGAACATTTTAAAATAAAACGCTGAAAACATTCCAACTTCAAAACAAAACTCTACAAATAATTAAAACAGTAAAAATTCAACAATCAACTCACAATTACACTAGCCCAGACGACAACCAAAAGTATGGTCGAAAGTGCTTGGGCAGAAGATATGGAACAATTCCTTTACGATCTAGATCCGGACACTAAAAAAATAACAAGGAGTCTTGAAAAAATAAAATTAAGAGTGATAAATGGTGTTCCATCATCTTTAACAAAATTTGCTTGACTGTAAACATGTATATATATACATATATATATATATATATAAATAAAATTAAGACTGATAAATGGTGTTCCATCATCTTTAACAAAATTTGCTTGACTGTAAACATGTATATATATATATATACATATATATAAACATGTATATATATATATGTATATATATAAACAGGTATATATATATATAAACAAACATTTATATATAAACAAAGATGTATATATATATAAACATGTATATATATAAACATTTATATAAACATGTATATATGTATATATCTGTATATATATATGTATCTTATTATATATATGTATATATATATATATATATAAACTAGTATAAGTGTATGTATAAATATATAAACATATATATAAACATGTATATTTGTATATATATATTGATATATAGACATTTATATATATATAAACATGTATACATATGTATATGCATGTATCTATGTGCGTGTTTATATATATATATATATATATATATATATATATATATAAACACATATATACGAGGTGCCTTCCATAAGTTTCCAGACTTTTTTTGTACAGGCATTTAAAATTGTCGTAGATTTTTGAATCTTATTCGATGACTGACCAATTCTTATGATTCCAGGTTCAAATGAACAGCTACAGCAGGAATTGAAATACACCCTACTAAAGCCTGATTGTCACAGCTGATGAATTTCAAAAATGCAATCTGGACGTGAGGACACTTTAGAAGAACGATATGCAATAAAATTGTGTTTTAAACTTGGAAAAAACGTATGGAATGCTTCAGACTGCTTTTCGACCATCTTGCATGAATCGAGCATCAGTTTTTGAGTGGCATAAGAGATTCAAAGAAGACAGGGAGTCTGTGAGGGGTAATGAGAGGTGTGGGAGGAGTAAGGAAGTCAGAACAGCAGAGTTGATTGGCCAAAGGGTTAGGGTTAGGGTTACTATGTTGATGTTTTAAGGAAGTTTAGGAAGAGATTCCATCGGAAGAGGCCAGTACTCTTTAAATCGGGTCAGTGGCATTTCCACCAGGACAATGCACCGGTCCACAACTCCATCCTTGTCACAGACAATTTGACCAAGATGGGCATCAAGACAGTTCCTCACCGTCCCTATAGTCCAGACCTTGCCTGTAACTTTTGCTTATTACCTAAGCTCAGAGGCTGTCGTTATGAGACAATTGAGGAGATGAAAGAGGCTGTGACGAAGGTCATTGATACGTTCACACAAGAGGACTTCAATGGGGCCTTCCAGAAGTCGTTGGAACGGTACAAGTGCATTGCAACCGGAGGAGATTACTTCGAAGGGGACTAGAGTTTCATGTGTGTACTATCAATAAAAGTGCCCATACGAAAAAAAAAGTCTGGAAACTTATTTAATGATCCTGGTATATGTGAATTTATATATATATATATATATATATATAAATATATACATATATATATGTGTGTGTGTGTGAATATATATGGACAATATTTAACTATATGCAAAAAAATGAACCCAGGCTCATTTAAAGATGTTATGTACAAAATGTGTTGAAAATCATATATTTGTCTATGTATAAAGATGGATTTGGCACTAAATAACCTACAATGGTTGATATGCCATAAAACGAAACCAAACTTATATATTGTGTATGTATGCACATATATATATATATATATATTGTATACATATGTATGTATATATGTGCATTGTATATATATATATATATATATATATATTTATTGTGTGTATGTATATGTATTGTGTGTATATATGTATATTTATTTTATATGTATATATATATTGTATAGATATATCGTGTGTATATATATTGTATGTATATATTTATTGTCGTAGAGATGTGCTGGCCGCCAGAACATCCGGCAAGAATTCTGTGGTGGTCCCGACTGGCCAACACTCGACATGATCTATGTTGGGTGGTGGAGATATTTATTCGTACCTCCCACCAAATAAGATTTGACAGAAGACCATTTTAATGAGCTTGCTGCGCATGAATCGAGACCCATGCGCAACAGGGTAAAAAATTCTTTGCCCCGTTTGCATTCCTCTGTTGGTGTGTCTCAGACACCAAGCAATAAACTTAGACCTGCAAACACGTCAAGTCCGGGGAAAAGGTTCCCACAGAGGCCAAGTGTTAAATTGTCAATATCACGGCACGAATGCCGCGACTCCTGGCCGCTAAAACACCCGACTCGAGGTTTTGGCTGCATTGTTATGACAAATATTCTTCTGAATAAATAGTCTACAAGGCTTCATCGATAAAATAATTATGTAAATTATGTATATGGATTAAATAGTACTTCTACTCTTCTTCTACATGGATAGCTAGGGCATTAAATAACCCACAAAGGTTTATATGCCATTAAACAAAGAAACTTAAATGGTATCACTATTTTTCTTCTCCAAGGATCGTTTGGGCATTAAATAACCCACAAAGGATGATATGCTATTAAACAAAGAAATCGAACGAAAATTATGCATAAGTGGATTGTTAAATTTTGTTGTATTTAACGTATTGTTCTGAAAATTGAGTTTTGTAGTGTTTTTTGTGTTTATTACATTGTAAAAAATATGGTATCATTGTGACACGATGCGTTTCCGTTTGAGTTGGCGTCACTCTGACGATCTCTTTGTCTGTTTTTGCACGAAACCCACACAAAGGGCCCGAGGACGAGATCTCCCGCGAGACCAGAAGTAGAGGAGGGAAGGAAGGTTCGAGAGAAGACAGAGAGAGCAGTTGACAAAGCAGGGCAGAAGAGACCAGTCGGCTTGAGCTAGCTGTCCTGAGAATGACACAGTCAGCAGAAGGAGGCAGTGAGAAGATGTAGGTAGGGAAGAGAAGGGAGTCAACAGAAGTCAGAAAGGCGACTGCTAAGACCTGTTGACCCACAGAGGCCGGGTTAACCAACGCGAGAGATGTCAGCATTGTTAGTGGCTTTGTAGAAGTTTCGCGCAAAATACACGCCCGTGATAGTCTACAAATGCACGGAAAGCTGCGCAGTGTCACATAGACTTCCCCCTTCTTGCGCTTTGAGCTGAGCCAAGTCCGAATAATTTCGTCGTTGACTGTATACACTACGCCTACAGGCGTATACATAATTGCATCTAAATAAGCGAATCGAGAGACAGAAGTATTCATAGTATCATAATTCATCATCGCATGACTGAAGGATGACTAAATGTTTTTAACGGCGTGTCAACTCATCCAGGGTTATTTTATGCCTATAGATTAGGGAATCAAATTACTTGTATATTTATATTTATATTTTTTGTGTTTCGTAAGAATTTTTTTGCATACGGTCCTATCCAGGACGAATAATTTTTGAACTGATTTATTTGATCCATAGATGGGACCCAAGCAGTTACTTCCACTCCGAGTCAGAATGGACCTGGGAGTAATGGCCAGAAACGAGTACACTACACTTCTCAGATCTCCAGAACTGGAGCCTCACAATCAGATGTAATTTATCTTTCTTCTGGGGATACAGACAGTGTATTCTTAGCCCCGTCGACAAGATTAAAGGATCATTAAAAGTTATTGCAACCTAATTTTCAGTGATTATTTATATAACTCCAGAAAATGATTTGAACATAGATTTTGTAAATTCCAAAACATTGAGCTTTTAGTTAGAGTTAGATTGACAATGGTAAACTGTACTCTTCTAGCCGACAGAACAGAATCTATTGATTCTCTCTCACCATGCATCCCTATTTGCTTTCATGCTTGGTAAGACATCTAGATGGCACCTAGTGTCCGCACAGAGTTCATGAATGTAACTTTTTGGTTCGGTTTCTTTGTTTAATAGCATATCATCCTTTGTGAGTTATTTAATGCCCAAACGATCGTTAGAGAAGAAAAATAGTGATACCATTTAAGTTTCTTTGTTTAATGGCATATAAACCTTTGTGGGTTATTTAATGCCCTAGCAATTCTTGTAGAAGAAGAGTAGAAGTACTATTTAATCCATAACAGGGAGAATAAAAAGGTTCATAACTTTTCCAAAGGAATTAGTCCGAAAGTGGACGTAATAGCATAACTGGTGTTCGAACTGACTAACCACTACGCCACGGGGAATTCCCTATAAGTTTTTGCCATATCTCTCCCCACCTTCTGTTCTTTCAAAGAAGAATAAGTCGGCTGCTGGTTTTGGTTGAAACTGTAGGAGCCAAGTGTCAGTTTCACAAAGGAAAAATAAACAAAACGAATATGAGAATACAATCTTGGTGTCTTTTTAATGATTTCTCTACGAAACGTTCCTGGGAGTGATTGTGTGTGGGAGGTCGTGTAGGGGGTTCGTGGCAGGGAGAGGTTGTGTGCTACACGTAGCTTTTCTGCCCAAGTCGAATAGACCTTACCTATATAGGTGATGGACGAAACTTAGGCGTTGGTCCGTTTTCTATCTCTCTCTATCTTTGCTGCTAAACCTACTGGTTAGAGAGAGAGAGAGAGAGAGAGAGAGAGAGAGAGAGAGAGAGAGAGAGAGAGAGAGAGAGAGAGTCTCAGTGGCGTTGTGGCTAACGAGCTGGACTGCGACATCAAAGTAAGTGAGTTCGAACTCCATTCGCACTATTACATTCACTTTCGTAGAAATGCCCCTGGGGAAAGTATAAGCTCATTTACCCCCAGCTATGGATTAAATTGTATTAATGTTGTTTTTTAAAAGATGGCTTTGACATTAAATCACCCACGAAAGTTGATATGCCATTAAAAAAAAGAAACCATTAACCAAACCTACTTGCTATTTTCCTTGAACTGCTAGGGGACCCTAACTTGGACTAGCGATCTTCTCTCTCTGTGGTCCAGCTGCTATTGCTCTCCGATGATTTTCGTCGAATTAGACTTGAACTGCCACCTCCAGCCATGATGGGTGGGCGAAGGACCCCATTTTAGTCTGGATACTTTTTTCACAATAGCTTATAGCTTTACCCACGGTTGCTATAAAGTCGAACTGACCCTGCTGAGTATATAGGACTTGACTACCGGAATAGACCCTGCTTTTCCAGCTTCGACCACCCAGTACTAAACACATAAAAAATGAGATTCTTGTCTGCTGTCCGACATTTTTTTTCGCTGCCTCCCACCAGACAGAACTTGACACAAGGTCAAATGACCCGAAGGTCGATTATAGTGGAGATTTAAGGGAAGGGACTATGCTGCTCATCGGCCCACTTGTGCATTGTGGGTCTGCTGACCTGTCTGTACTAACGTTGAATACTTCAGTGTATCACAGCCATTAAAAAATAATCCTATCATTTCAATCGAGAAATCCTACTCTTTTTATTATATTATTTTTTAAAATGTGCCAGACCAACTGGTTTTGTGACCAATTTAATACTATTATACACACACGCATCCATGTACGTGCACATACATACATATTCACAAACATCTATGTTTATATATATTCATACATATAGGCTCACACATACATGTACATTCATATACGCTACGTTATCCTTTTACAGACAGGTTGGCACCTTCATACATATACGCTACACCTACACGCCTACATAGGTAGGTTCGTACTTGCTTACACATGTATAATTGCGCTTAGGGACAGAAGAGCTTATAGCTTCATACATTGTTTGGAAAGTAGAAGCGATTTTTTACATTAGTCTACTCGCTTGTCTTCGAATATTTGATTCAGAAATTGTTTTATTGTCATTAAAACCAACTCTGATTCAAGTCTTGATTTTGTTGGGATACCTTTCCTAATTAGTATGTACCACATTTAGCTAGTCACATGAGTCCTAACGGGAAACCAGCCAGAGAGAGAGAGAGAGAGAGAGAGAGAGAGAGAGAGAGAGAGAGAGAGAGAGAGAGAGAGAGAGAGAGTTTTGCTGCCACCTTTCCTTAAAAGTTCTAACAGGATGTATGTAATATATTTTTATTCTACATTTACCATGATTATGTGTGTAACACGCATACATGTTTAGAACACTCATCTCTAACTTTTGACGATGAAATTCTGAAAAAATTTTCTTGTGTATAATACGCATTGACTTTTTTTTTAAAGGATTTGTTGCAGCTAAATTTGACCCAAATTTCACTGGCCCAGTTAGCTGGGGCTGTAGAATACTCTGACTGCATCCTTGCAGAGGGGTAAGACTCTCCAAACGAGTGTCCTGAATATAACACTAACAATCTGATGGTGAGGCTGGATCTTTGGGGAATACGGAGTATCCCTTTATTGCCATCACTTCCAGATCTACTTTCGTTCGGAGTGGTAGCACCTCAAAGGGTCCTATCTATGGATCGAATAGAACTAAACTGCATAATTACGCTAAACTGAATTGTTTAAAAAGAACTGTTTTTATATTTAACGGTGTGTAAGCAAAAAAAAGTTGTACTTATGCTAGACTGAATTGTTTGAAATAGAACTGTTTATATGTATAAAAAGGGATTTGGTATTAACCAAACCAAACCAAACCAAACGAAGCCCAAATTTAGCATTTTCTCAACTTTCTATTAGTCTGTACTGAGTAAAAATCTGAATTTATATTGTTTACATAAGTTACCAATAACATGGGTACCATGGAGCTTTCGTACTATAACAAATTACTACTCCGAAGTAAAAAGAAATCACCAAAATTCAGGGAATTATCCGATTTTAATGCAATTTTCATTGTTCATCTATTAATGATTGAATTTTATAATGCATCAGAAATATGACAAATTTTTTCGGTTAATCAACTTTTGCCCTCGCCCTGCGTGTGGCGCTATTTAATTGGTCGGGATACATGATATGGCATACATTTTCTCTATATGATAAAATGACAAAAGTCTGATGGTGTTAATGAAATAAAGAAATAAAATAGATTGAGTAGAAAAATTACTCCAAATGCGAATATCAAATTTAAAAAATGTTCTGAGTACTTTTGATGCTATAATTTAATAGAATTTTTTTTTCTTTTTGATTATTTGGGAAATAATTCTGAATTGATATTTGTTCTGCTTAAAAATGTTAGAATCTTAAGTTTGCATTTGATTTTGACTTACTTTTCTCCAATTACAGACTAAATCTAAATATATTATTAAATAATGTTTTTACTAATCAAAAAATGTAAATTATAAAGCAACAAACTAAGAGCTGGCTTTTTAAAAAAAAATTTTAATTTATTTTTTAAGTTATAAAAAATGTGTGGAAATTTACTGTAAGACACATTTAAGCAATTTCCAGTTTTGTCCCTTGTATTTGGGTTGAATATTTAAGTGAAAATGATAGAGAAACCTCTTTCCCCACCAAAAAACAAAACAAAAACAAAAACAAACAAACACACACACACACACAAGCAAAATTTTGTTAGAAAAATAGATAATAAAAAAGTTAAAAACAAGAGTTTTAGTGGGTAATGTCAATGTCAAAAACAGTTTTATTTCAGAAAATTCAGTTTAGCATAAGTACGCAGTTTAGATGTAAAAACAGTTCTACTTCAAGCAATTCAGTTGAGTGAGCACAAGTACGCAGTTTAAATGTCAAAACAGTTCTATTTTAAAGAATTCAGTTTAGCATAAGTACACAGTTTATTTCTATTTGAGCCATAGATAGGACCCTATCAGGTGCTATCTCACCGAGCCAGAGTGGACCTGGGAGCAATGGCAATGAAGGGATACTCAGCATTCCCCAAAGCTCCAGCATTACTGGAACCTCATCATCAGATCGTTTAGTGTCATATCTAGGACACTCGTTGGGGGATGGGTCTTACCCCTCAGCAGAGAAGCGGTCGGTGTATTCTACCATCCCAGCTAACTGGGCAAATAATTATATGATGTTACTATCTTTAAAATAAAACTAAAATTTAACCTTAAATAATAACTATAATTACTTTTTAATTCGTTTTAACGAAAGAAAAGAGTGAAATATTGTTAGTACTTAGTTTACATTATGTCTTAAAACAGAAAATTTGCACCAGTATTAAGGACAAATGCATGGTAATGTTTATACACAAATGCATTATGTTTATAGAAAAAAAATTAACTGATATTAGGAGAAACAAAATTATAATCAAACACAGATATGGATATTTCTTTGTCGGTGTAAAGCACATTAGTTTGAATATACTTTCACTCATTCTGTCCTGAACATGGTTAGGTATGTGGCCGGAAAAAAGTTAATTATATAGTTCTCGTGTATAATATGCACCCCAAATCTTTTGTGAAGGAAAATCTTTAAAAATAATGTATCTAATGCAAAAATTATTATAGAAGCAAATTTTTGTTTTTATAGAATAAAATTCTATTTTCGTTCTTGCGACTTCTTTTTAGACGTCTTTAATATCTTTATTCATAAATGTTTGGCGTATGTATCTACTTGACTGACAGAAAACTGATTGAATAAAAATGGGGTAGAAATTTTGTCAATTATATTTTAGTCAGGAATAATTTATGAGAGAAGAATGAAATAAGAAAAAGAAAAAAGATAAAAGAGGAAAGAGGAGAATAAAAAAGGGAAGAATTGAAAGGAGGAAGAGAAGAGAATGGAGGAGGAGGAGGAGAGAAAGGAAAAAGCGAGGAGGAGGAGGAGAAAGAGATGAAGAGAAAAGAGGAGGAGGAGAAAGAGATGAAGAGAAAAGAGGAGGAGGAGAAGAAGAAGAAGCCAAGGCCACCTAACAGCATTTCACTTGACGTAGACAGATACTTTATCGAGTGAGCTATATCTTACAATTTTAAAAATAACCGTAGAATTTTCCTGGGTACAAGTCCGGGGTAAAAGTTCCGTGCTGTAACACTTTGATAAAAAACAAAGCACACAGATACTACACTCTGATCCTTGCCCGATGTACTGGAGGGCTATGTTTTCATCTCGGAAAAAGCGTAAAATTAGGAAAAATAAAATAGATAAATAAGTGAATAAATAAAATAGATAAATTCAAAAAGTAAGTTTCGCAGGCGGCCTCTGGCAAGAAGCGAAATCCGCACATGCTTGAAATACAGACTTCCTGGCACCAAAAAGAAATTCTCTCTTAGTAAGCATTCACCACAGGTACAGGACAGATTCTCTCTCGGCTGCTGGCTGGGTAACACATGTGCTTGCTAAGTCCTGGGCTTATAGTCAGTTTATGTATCCTGTTAGCAGCCGTCTCTGTTAAAAGTACCTCACGGAAAATACCTACTGGACATAACAATAAACTTCAAATTCATAAACCCACCGAAAATGACTTTAATATATTTCAACGCCTTGTCTGTGAAACGCGACTGGTTCAGGAAAACGTTCCGCGTCATAGAATAGTCGTGAATCTCAAAATAAAGTTTTGAGTTAAAAGGTATCCTTGTCTCTTTCCTTCTGTCCTCATCTCTTTTGCTGCTTTCCCACAGACAAAGAAGATAATAAATTAATGGGGTAAGAAGAAGAAAAAGGAGTCAGATACAAAAACTCCAAATCATCTCCCTAAACCTCAACATCAACAACCAACAACTGAGAATAAATAACAGCAAAACCTGCTTACAACCTCATAAACTGATGGGTAGATCATACTGATACTACACTCTGATCCTTTGTAAACGTGCCGATCCGTACGAGAATCAATATGTAGAATGCTAGCGGGTGCGCTCACACACACACACACACACACACACACACACACACACACACACATATATATATATATATATAGTTGTCCCAGTAGAAGCAATCACTGTGCAGTCTTCTTACTCTGTATCATTGTGTCTAATTAAATAAAAGTTGCGATGCGTTTTCTAATGTTTATTTCTGAGGCAACGACACACGTCAGTAGTTTAAAAGCGTCGTCATGACTATCCATAAAACTTAATAGCGTTTGTAAGTCGTAACTGCAAATGTAAGGATGATTTTCCACTCGTATCACAGAAGCCGGATGCGAATGTCGAGCACAAGAGTCGAAACTGCTAATTACATTTAAGATACATTAATAGTTCTTCGAGAAAGACCCAGTAAAAAGAGGGCTTCAGTTTATGCAAGAGCTGTAAGTGACAAGAATTTTTTTTTATATATTTTGATTACGAATTTTTTGAGTGAAAGTGAAATTTGCTTTTTAAGTTTATTATTTTATTTGTTGGCAGTCGGCAACTTTTCTATTAAAATTACATTTTCTCTAAAATGTTTCGTCGTTTTTATTTATTTATTTATAAAGAAAATGAAAAAATAATTGCTCTGGTTTCGTTTTGACAGATTGAAAGAAAAGAAAAAAAAAACTGATTGAATAAAAATGGGGTAGAAATTTTGTCAATTATATTTTGGTCAGGAATAATTTATGAGAGAAGAATGAAATAAGAAAAAAAAAAAAGATAAAAGAGGAAAGAGGAGAATGAATAAAGGGAAGAATTGAAAGGAGGAAGAGAAGAGAATGGAGGAGGAGGAGGAGGAGGAGAGAAAGGAAAAAGCGAGAAGGGAGAGGAGAAAGAGATGGAGAGAAAGGAGGAGGAGGAGAAGAAAAAGTGAAAAGAGGATGTGGAAAAGAGAAAGGAGGAAAAGAAAAAGGGATATTAAAAGAAGAAGAATGAGAAGGGGAAGAAGACGCTGAAGAATTGAAAAAAAAAAAAAAATAAATGAGAAAAGAACGAAAGAAAGAAAAGATTAGGAGAAGAAGAGAAAGAAGTAGCATAAAATAAAATAGAGAATTAGAAGTAAAATAAGAAAGGAAAGATTCAGTAAAAAAGGAAAAAGGAAGAAACGAACTAGAAAAATAGGATGTAAAAAAAAGAAAATAAAAAGAAAAGAAAAGAAAAAGTAGATAAATTGAAAAAAGTGAAAAGAAGAGAAAGAATTAGAGGAGGAAAGCAAAAAAAAAAAAAGAAGGAAAAGAGGAGGAAAGGATTGATGATGAAAAAAGGAAATGAAATAATAATAATAATAATAATAATAATAATAATAAAAACAGACAAAGAAAATAAGTATGATTAAAAATATGTCTACTGCGAAAGCGAAATTTGAAAGAAAGCCGAAAAAACCTATAAAAAGAAAACGAACAAGAGTAAAACAGTAAAAGAAATATAATTACAGAGATAAAAAAAAAACGGAAGATAAAGAGTAGATATAAGGAAAAGAAAGCGAAAAAAATTCAAATAAAAAAAAAATGAAAGAATTAAAGGTGGAAAGTAAAAAGATAAAGAGGAAGAAAGAAAGAAAGAAAGAAAGAAAGAAAGAAAGAAAGAAAGAAAAAAACGACTAAAAATAAAAAGAAAGAAAGAAAACTACCGAAATGAACAAAATTATTTGTAAAGAAATGAAAAGGAAAAAAGAGGAGAATGAAAAAAAAAAGAAGAAAGTAAAGCAAACAAACAAAAAAAACAACCAATTGAAAAAGAAAAGTAAAAGTAGTTGGGTAAATAACGAAATTGGCAATATTTTGATAAAGCGAGGCACCCCATAGTTACAGGGGGTGTAATGGTTAAAGTCGTGGACTGCGGAATGATAGTAAGCGAGTTCGTACTCCAATCGCCCTATTACGTTCACTTTCGGGTAAATACCCTTGGGAAAGGTCTGAACCTCCTTATCCTCCCAGCTATGGGTTAAATAGTAACACTAATGTTCTTCTAGGAGAAAGGCTTTGGTATTAGATAACCTACAAAGGTCGATATGCCATTAAACAAAGAAACCAAACCGAATCAATTATTGCGAAAAGAAAGAAGAAAGAAAAAAATAATATTAAGGCAGTAATGAGCTACATTATTTTACGAACTCATTACGAATAATTTGCATAAAATCAAGATAATCTCGTTTCTGATTTCCTTTTATTTTCTTATGTGGAATGTTTGTTAAAGGCGAAAGAGTAATTTGGAATGAATTGTCGATAGTATAATGTGAGACAGAAATACCTCCCACGTTTTAAACTTGTGTAGTGCAAATGAACTTAGGCAAGTGGCAGTGGTAGGTCCGTCTCGCTTATATTTTGGGTACAATCTCAAGCAGGATCATCTTTACGATATTAACGTGTAGGAAATTGCACAACAGACTGTTTAACAGTCTGGACATTTTCAGGAGTGTTCTTACGTTTCGAAGTCTTGTAGGTATTTTTTCTTAATTGATGAACTTGTGGTTCTGAAATTTTCAACTCATAGCGGTATCGATTTTTTTAAAATCCGGAACAGCATAATTCCGATGTGATATGAAATGGGCGCGAAAGATTCACTCGTTTTAAAAATACCCGATTCAACTGCAAATCGCACCAGTACAACAAAATATGGTAAGACATTATAACTAGCTGGAGCTACCATTACAACTTGCATAAGTTGACTTGCACCACACAAGTGTCAGCTTGAAATGTGGTAGGTATGTCTGTCGCACCTTGTAGTATATAAGTGTTAAAAAATATCGCAACTATCGGATTGAGCTTCAACTTTCATAGGAAGAGGGATGATCCCATTTCTGTCTATTTAATGATTTAAGAATTGCAATTGGTCAGCATTAAATATGAAATATACAATATTATAGTGTCTTTCATTTCTCTGTGTGTGTGTGTGTGTGTGTGTGTGTGTGTGTGTGTGTGTGTGTGTGTGTGTGTATGTACTTGAACGGGTTAGCTCCAGTTTTTTTTTTTAAGAAAGCGGTCCTTATATCCTACCTGAATTTCTGTGAAGAAGCAAAGAAATTACTGTTTCTCAGAAATATCTTTCTAAAGATCACTAAGAGAATGTAACGTTGTTTTTTTTTTTTATGGTGCATCAACCCTTTAATGCCAAATTCTGTTTGTATATATAAATTAAATATATATGATGTGTAAACGAAAATCTTTACACGAGCCAGTGCTCATTTGTTTGTTATAACTATTAGTATTAGATATATTAATAGTTATATTTCCCACAGTTTCAAGCATTGCTATCAAATACTGATAATTCAATTTAATATTAATTATTTCTTTGCACGTAGTTAACTGATTTCAAGTTTAGTAAATGATTAAACTGTTGAATTTTATTCATAGGTGGGGCCCTAATAGGTACTTCTCCTCCAGGTCAGAGTGGACCTAGGAGTAATGGTAATGAAGGGGTCCTTCACATTCCCCAAAGCTCCAGGACAGGAGCCTCATAATCAGATTGTTTTATGTCATATCCAGGACACAAAAGAGTTCAATGTGCTTCACCGAAGTGTTTCCCCAAATTTAAAGATAGAAAAGAACGCACGCTGCGTCATAACTTAAATTTTTTTCTCCTATTTTGCCGCCAAAAAACTTGTGGATCTGAATAAAATAATCCACTACGCTAGTCAGTAACAGTCCTGTAGTCAAAGAAGACAAACTTTTGCTTTCCGTGGATGAACCAAAAATACCAGTCTCGAATTTCACGACAACAAGCAAGTTTTATCTTCAAAGGAAACTAATACACAAAAAAGCAATTGAAAATAATAATAAAATCATTTAATACATACAAAAATCAATACTCACACAAAAACATATATATCACAAATTGTTGCTTATGGCTAAATATAATACATAAAAAGATAACGTCTGTTTTAACACAACCTCCTGTTATTTATTTCAATCTTTGCTTTATTCATAATTCATTTCAGCATTAACCTTTGTATCCCAGTGTACAGAAGATAACCTTGTTGCTATATTGAGCAACATTTCTTTACAAACTTTTTACGCATTATTAGCGAAAACATTGATGCAACACTCGTAACAAGAGATTATAGAGAAAGAAAAAAAAATGAAAAAAATACTTGCCGATATCTCCTTTCCTTATCTGATGGGACGACATCTACCGTAATTAGTTGTCTGTAAGTTAGAAGAACCTCCCCGAAAATGTCCATGTGGAAACCAATACTCAATCAAGCGCATTTTGATAGAATGCACAAAACTCAACCACACCAGGAAAAAGTTTTATAAGGCGAACAGCATGAAGGAACTATTTAAAGAAATTACTTTCAAAAATATAATTAACTTCTTAAAAACAATTGGCCTCTTATTAAAGATATTGACTATGTTACCAACATCTTCGACCATCAAGTTTATACAAACAAAAAGCTTTGACCTATTTTAAAACACTAATTCCGGACTGTTTATTTACAATTAATATATATATACATATATATATATCAGAATTTGACACTCAATGACTCTTAAGAGGCTGATTTGCCAAAAAACCCAACCATCACCAACCTAAAAATATGCGTTTGCAAATCATATATATGATATATGTGTAAAGGGGCTCTGGCATTAAATAACCTATAGAGGTTGATATACCATTAAATCCAACCAACCAACCTAAAAGTTAGGGGTGCATATTAACTTTTAATTAACTTTTTCCGGCCACATACTTCACTATATTCGGGACAGAATGGCCGAAAGTAAGTTATATCTATAGTCCAAACAGTTTTACGCTGTTCCAGAGGAATATCCACTGGAATGTGTATTTGTTTATAATTTTCTTCTCCAAATGTTAGATTATTTTCGCTGCAAGCTTGTATTTTTGCGTGAACATATCCGTGTATTTGTTCTAAATATTGAGTAAAATGTTTTGTTATGTTTGGTTTCTTTTTATGACATATCAACCGTTGTCGGTTATTTAATGCCAAATCCTCTTTATACATACATATTAAATATATGATTTGTAAACACATTTTATTTATAACAGTTTTAAATGAGCCTTAGCTCATCTTTTGCACGCAGTTAAATTGTTTCAAGTATTGCTATTTAACGCCAATTAATCTTTTCAACATTACTCATTCATTTTCCCATAGTTAAATGGTTCCAAGTATTGCTATGTATCACTAACAGCTCAATTAAACATCAGTCAGTTAGATAATCAAACAATAATCAATCAATTTTTAACAATTCAATTTAGCATAAGTCATTTGTTTCCTCACAGTCAAACAGTTCTATTTGATCCATATATAGAACCCTTTTAGTTGCTTCCACTCCGGGTCAGAGTGGACCTGGGAGCGATGGCAATGAAGGGGTACTCCGTATTCCTCAAAGCTCCAGCATTACTAGAGCCTCGCCATAAGATTCTTTAATGTCATATCCAGGACACTCGTTGGGGGTATCTTACACGTCTGCAGAGATATAGTGTGTGTGTGTTTTTACACCCCCAGCTAACTGGGCTAATGTACATTTTGTGTTTTAAGACATTACGTAAACTATATAAATTCTTATTCTTAGTTAGTAGGAACCAATAAAAATTGAATAAATGTTAAATTTAGGTTAAATTAAGCTGCGACAATTTCTTAAAAGTCAGTGCGAATTATGCACAAGTTTTTTCTCCTGCATTTCATAGTCCAAAGTTAGAGATGCATGTTCTACTCAAGCGCGTGTTATGCACAAATAACTATTGTAATCACCCAGGCTTGGAAAATAGAAAAAAAAAAATCAAAAAACTAACAAGCCAAAAACAAAACAAAAAACCCCAAAACAAAAAATAAACAAATAAAAAAGACATAACGAAAAAAAAAAAAAACGTGCAAAAAAAAAAAAAAAAGAAAGCAAAAAAAAAAAAACAACAAAAAAGAAAAAACTGCAACGCTTCTCTTCATCTTCAAATTAAAGGCTCTTTCTTCTTCTTTTTACATTTCTGGAAGTAGTCAGTCTGTTATAAAACACTCAAGACCACTGAAAATCAACAAGGTGAGAGAAATTTTGAAGAGACATGATAAAATTCTTTAGAAGTTATAGGTGATTAATCATAGTCAACCAAGAGGTTCTCTTTCGTTTTCTTTTGAACCTCAATATAAGACGATGGTTTTGACCGATTGCCACGAACTGCATATCGTTAGAGCACCGTTTCGCCTACCATCCGTCAGGATTTCGGACGTTGAAATCAAATTTATGACCACACTTCGAATTTACCTCACCAAATTACTAAATTGTTAAAAACTAGGCGTTGTTCCTCTTGTTAAGTCACTGCAAGTCATTATAGTGACTACATGCAAAAGTTATTTTTGAGTTTACTGCCCCTGCGTTCTCACTTGTTTCAATCATTGGTCAATAAAAGAGATCGAAGACTGATTGAAGACACATAGAAACAGAAAAAGGGCTACATGGAGTGAGAGAGGGAAAGAAGAAGAAAGTGGAGAGAAAATGAACAGAAAATGAAAAAGAAAGAAAGAAAGAATGAGAAGAAGTCAAGACAAAATAAGTTGGAAGGAAAGATAAATTGGAAAAGAGAAAAAGAACACAAAGTGACATATAAAGGAAAAGACCGCAGTATAGAAAGATATAAAAGAGGAAAGAATGCAATATATATATATATATATATATATATATATATATGTGTGTGTGTGTGTGTGTGTGTGTGTGTTTATATATTTATATATATAGACATACACGCTCCCATCCTGGTGGTTGTGTACTCTGGCGAAGGAATTAACGGCTGCCACCCGCGTAATGCAAAACTCTTCTAACGAATTGACCACTCTGGTAACCGATAGCGCAAAATGTAAACAAACGAAAGCTAATACATATGCGTTATAAATCCTGAGCTGACGTATGTCACCGATGTGGCTGAGCGGTTAGATATCATCTCTAGCGTAAAGTTTGGTGGGTTTCGATCCCAGCTTGAAGTGTCTTGGGTGTCTAGCCACACTGAAGTGTTGTGATTCAACGGTACAGTCTGTATACGCTCCCCTCCCGGGGGTCGGTTGGTTTTCTTTTTTGTGCTAAACATGAATAAAACGTCTTCAAAAGGTTACATTTTACCATCATTTGAGCTCACATTAGACTATATTGTGTTGAATTACAGCTAGCTAGATACTATCTGTTTTACCTACGCAGAGGACAATTTCATCAGAGTTACCTCCTTGCGTGACAGAAGGCTGACTGTTCTAAGCATCACTACACAACTAAATTAATGTCCTGAACAAATGTTAACATCCACGGGGAGGAGAATACTCTGTGAAGATGGCTTATATGGTAGAAATGCCGTCAAGAAACTACTGTTGAGGAAGCAAAACAATTTCAAAATGCTCAAATGAGCCACGGCGCACAAAGACTGGACAATAAAGCAGTTGAATAAAGTTTTTGGGACTGACCAAACAAAATTCGAAATCTTTGGGTCAAATAGGAGGGTCTATATGTAGCGAAGAGTTGACGAAAGTGCTGCACCCCCTATATCCCACCAACCATGAAGGAGGCTCTGTTATGGTGTGTGGGGGATTTTGCCAATTGCAAAGTCGGGGATTTGCACCAGGTGAAGGGCAAATTGAATAAGACTATCATATTGCAGCATCACGTGATCCCATCTGGGACGCGGCTTGTAGGTCAAAGATTTGTAGTCATGCAAGATAATGACCAAAGCATTCTAGTAAACTGTGCCAGACGTATATTCAAAGCAAAAAAACAACACGTCCTTCAACTGACGTCTTTGGTCGACGCAATCAGCGGACTTAAAACTCATTGAGCTGGTGTGTGATTAACTTGACCAAAAAGTCAGAGCTAAACAGCCCACAAGTGCCACTCACTTGTGGAAACTCTTGCTGGGCAAAACTGTCTTCAGTCTTCTTCCAGTCTCAGGTAGAAAGAATACCGAGAATCGATGATGATGGCCAAAGAGGGTCATTTTGATGACTCAAAAGTTGAAGAAGTCTTTTTTTACACATTTTTGGTTTAATTTCTATTTTTGGTTTCGTTTAGTATGGCTTAGGAAGACCTGTATTTAGTATAATAAATAAAATCGTTGTAGTACTTGTTTCATTAAAAATAACGCTTTTGAGAGTGGCCTAATGAATATATATATATATATATATATATATATATATATATATATATATATATATATATATATTGCACTCTTTCTTTCTTTCTTTCTTTCTTTCTTTCTTTCTTTCCATGGAGAGTTTAATTGTGTAGTTTACCGAGTGAAAAAATTACAGATATGTTTGAATTTCTAAAAAGCTTTGTATTGCGATAATACTGCTTGTCTATGCGTTCGAGATGGCAGTATTAGTTGTGAGATGAGAACGAAGGCTGATCGGTCGAGGGAAATCCTTTCAAATTAGTCGAGTAAACAGAATGAAAGCAAGAAATTTTGGGAAGAAGACAATAAAGAAAATAAATTGGAAGAAGAAAAATAAATGAAAAAGAGAGAAAAAACACTGAGATGAGAGAAGATTGAAGTATAGAAAGGTACCGAAAGAAAGGAAAATGAAGAAAATAAAAAGGTAAGAAGTTGAAATGAAAAAGTAATTGAAAAATCGAGAAAGTGAAAGAAAAAAAAAACCGAAAGAAAACTTAAAACAAAACAAAACAGTGAGATTAGATAGCGAATATATATATTTACTCAACCCCTCCACATGAGGAGGATGCGACACAAGGTCAATTTTTAAAGCTAAGCTTAACAGGTTGAATTCAGAGTTTTTCTTCTCCTAGACCGTATGCCATACCAAGATTAAAGAGCCCAGTGTGCTATTTACCCATAACTTGAGGGAATAGCTGGATTTATATATTTCCCAAGGGCATTAGCTCCATGTGAAATACAAAACAGTTTCGTTCAGGTTAAGAACTCGAGTCACTTTGTCTATTTCCTACGACAGAAACCATTTCACTATGAGCGCATCGATAGTGAGTATAGGTGATAAAATTAGGTGAAGAGGCCAACAGTAATAAACCGGTAAATCCCGACAGAATTACAGAAAGTCATTTCTCTGATTAAGAGGGATTAAAAGAAAAAATACTGAACAGAAAAAACGAACAAACAATAATACAATTAATAACTCCAGTAAATGAGCCCAAATAAGATTTTTATAGGGAAAGAATGGAATTACATCAGCAATCAATATGTGAATTCACAGTGGTTTGTATTTAAATTTGAGATGATGACATCAGTCGTATTAGTGAGTTAAGAATACATGAATATTTGGTTGACTGACATCCTTTTAAGTCAATTGAATAAACAGAAGAAGAAAAAAAAAGAAGAAATGAATGAATAAGCAAGTTTGAAATAAAATAAATTGGAAAGAAAGAACATAAAAAAAAAGAAATACAGAAAGTGAAAAAGTGTGTGCGTGTATGCGTATTTATGTGTGTGTGTGTGTGTGTGTGTGTGTGTGAGAGAGAGAGAGAGAGAGAGAGAGAGAGAGAGAGAGAGAGTTGTGTATTCTGTGTGGAAAAAAATCACGTATATATTTGAATTTCATTAAGGTTATTTTTTTTTTAAAGAAAAGCAACTAAATGACAAAGGGATGAATATCTACTGCAAGCACTCTTCAATTGTATATCTTTTTTTGCTTCGATAATAACGGATCTTTCCATTTGTCTCTAGTGAGACAATATATTCTTCTTTTGGCGTCTATCGCTTTGGCGTGATACCCAGGATTCTGGCACCTCTTTGGACAAGATTGCTGGGAAATCTTTCATTTGGCAATTTAATATGTTTTTTATAAGATACCAAAGAAAGAAGGAGGTTATATACAGCATGGAATCAGTGTCGCTGCAGAGGTTGGCAGGATGAGGTTGAACCCATCATCGGACCTCCTTGTTTCGCTACTCCACTACGGCAAGCTATCTCCCACTCGTAGGGGTTTGAATTCAAATTTTTCCTTCTCCTTGACTGATTACCCTCACCAAAGCTAGATTTTTTTAAATTTTAGTTTCTTTGTTTAATGCCATATCAGCCTTCCCAAGGGTATTAGTTGGAAAGTGAGTTCGAACTCACTTGGAGGCTGTATTCATTCACTTTAGCTATTACACCACGGAGATTCCACACCAGCTACTGAGTCCAGCCTACCCCACTATTTACAGAGGAGGAGAGAAGAAAAAATAGATTTTCCCATGATATAGATGGCACTGATGGGGTGTTTGGTTTTACAGTAGGTCAACACTTTTTGGGTCATGTTGGAATTCGGGTAGCCATCTTGTTTCTGGTTGAGCGATACAAGATACTCCTTCTAAGTAACATGGCTGCATTAAGTTGGTATTTGTTGTACGTCCTCCCAATCGGACGAGTGTGGCACGAGGCCTTTTTTTTTGGTAGGTCCGGGCGCAGAGCCGTAGCCCAGACACGTCCGGCGGCTCCAAAAATACCTCGAGCCCCGTCGGCATTCCCCTAAAATGGGACACTTCATGCGCCAGGCGATAAACCAAGCCCCTCCGAGGAGGGTTAGAGCTTCGGGGGACGGCCCCTGAGGCTCGAGGATGTCGGTCTTGGCATGCCCGACATGAATGCCGGCTTACCGGAATCCATGTCAGACGGCCTTGACCGACTGCCAGCAGAGCTAGCACACATTCGACCAGATCCGTGTACTGACCAATACGGCCGACCGAGGTGCGTCCCAGCTAGGCTGCATTAAGTATTATCGTACGTCCCATTAATCGGACGAATATAGCACAAAGTCTTTTTTCGGTGGGTCCGGGCGCTGGGCCGTAGCTCAGACACACCCGGCGGTTCCAAAAATGCCTCAGGCTCCGTCGGCATTCCCCTGAAAAGGGGCGCCTTAGGTGTCAGGCGATAAAGCAAGTCCCTCCGAGGAGGGTTAGAGCCTGGGGGACGGCCCTCTGAGGCTCGAGGATGCCGGTCCAGGTGCTCCTTGACCGACTGCAAGCCGAGCCAGAACACACCCGACCAGATCCGTGTACCAACCAACACGGTTGAAAGGAATATGTCCCAGCTAGGCTGGCTTAAGTCAGGACTCTGTTAATTTACCATAGTTTATATGTGACTTAGTCGCGTCTGATTGGCTAATCTACTGCTTCTACTTTAGTCACCTTTCATTGGCTAATATATGGCTTCTACTGGCAAGAAAGTCTATGAATATTTGCTGACAATTTGTAGACGGCTGACATCTATAGGAGATCCCTCCCTCAAACAATCCAACAGGCTATTTAATGCCGAAGTCATTTTTTTTCAAGAAATTAAATAGCTTCAAGAAACTACTTATTTTGATTTAATAATAATCATTATTTGCACGCTGTCATATAGTTTCAAGTATTCTAATCTAATACAAATAATTTCCAGAAAGATCTATTTGATCCATAGATCGGGCACTAACTTCGAATCAGAGAGGACCTGGGAGTAATAGGAACGAAGGAATACTCCACACTCTCAAGAGATCCAGAACTAGAGCCTCACTTCCAGTTCTGTATCATACCCAGGATACCCACTTCTTTTTGAATTGGGAGTCTTACACTTCTGTAGAGGATGCAGTCAACATATTCAAGGCTCCGCCAGCAGGCCTGTGAAAAACGCAACTTCTACGAAAGTGAAATAAGGAACAAGGTTATTCACGGGGCAACGTTGATAAAATTATGCCGGGGCAGATAAGATTTCTAGTCACCCAGGCCGTTGGGCGACATTGGGAGCCCGGGAATTCCCTGACCTGATGGTGCCAATATTTTCATTATCTTTTATTCATTAAGAATATCTTGTTTAAGTCTCAAAGAATTCAAGTTTTTTTTCTTCACCTTTAAGACTAGGAATTTCTGCTCAGAAGTTAACGCAACGAAAACAGCTCAAGATGGCCGACTGTGAATTATACTTAGTATTTTGACAATAAAGACATACAATCTCCGTTTTCCTTTCAGGTGTAATTAGAAGCCAAAGACAAAAAAGGCGATTGAATAACACAATCGCCTGAGTGCTTTATAACAATGGAAGAGTAAACTGACGGCTGCAAAGCTGGATATAAACTCGAACTAAAACTTGATTCAAAGTCTCCCAGCAGCACCAAACAAGAAAATAAATGAATAAATCAAGAAAAAACATTAAAGACAAATATTGTGGTAAACGCACCCAGAGAGGTTTTTCATTTTCAAGATGGCTAACTACGAATTGAAGGAAGCAGAAGATGGAGGAGCGAAGAGAGAGAGAGAGAGAGAGAGAGAGAGAGAGAGAGAGAGATAAATCTTTGTGATAATCTCATCCTCTATCGCCGTACAGCGACTTTGCGCCAAAGCTGAATTAATCTGTATTACTTTTCTGTTTTCTGTTTTTTGAAATTTATTTTTTAAGCCGAGGATTATACTGCTGGAAACTCCCCACTTTCTCTGGCTTCTTGCTGAATTTAATTAAAAGAGCCGAGATGTTTCAACTGTCGATGGCCGCATACGTACAGGGATTATTTAGACAACTCTCAAAGCTTACGAAAGTTTTTTGCTTTCTCTCCAAAAAAGAAGCATTTATTTTGAAAAATATTTTCGATTTGCGTACCTCTGTATGTGTATAAATGTATTAATACATGTAAGTGTACAGTTTGTTGACTTAAACGCGTGTAACATACTTGGTATATTGGTATATTTGGATTTTATGAGAAAATATCTGTATATCCTATTTTGCAAATATATGGGCTTGATTAGGAAGTTGGCAGATCATCTATGTATCGCTTGCTATATAGGTATGTATGTATGTATGTATGTACTTATCTCATTCTATTAATACCTATTTAACTATATCTATCTATCTATATATATAAGATAGATAGATATGATGAGACTGACACACACACACACACACACACATATATATATATGTAAATCAGATTCATCATATCTATCTATCTCATTTTAGATTTTTTTCTGCTTCCCAATGCCCATTATCCTGTTGTAAATATGATGCAATTAACAATCACAAATCCGGAATAACTTTGCTCAATTTGGCACATAGACTTAAGTATGAGGTACTCAGGAAGAATTGAACTCACTAACAATGATCTGTTAACCTTGCTCGCCAACATTGGTACCACACGAAGTGTCTTTATTTGTACTATTAGAATATAAGTTAACAACTTGCGTAGTGTATTTTTTATACAGTCAGTCGTAGGAAATGGACACGGTGACACGAGTTCAAATCCCGGACGAGACTGATTGCATTTCACATAGTACTAATACCTTTGGGGAAGGTATAAATCCAATTATTCTCTCTCCAGCTATGGGTAAATATTAGGGCAGACTAGGTTCTTCAGCCTTGGTGAGGCAACTAGTCTAGGAGAATGAAAACTCTGAATTCAAACCTGCTAAACTCCGCTTAAAAATTGACTTTGTATCATATCCTGCCCGAGCGGAGGGGTTGGGTAAATATGGTAAATATGGTTACACAGTCAGGCTCATGATTTCGATTCTCACTAAATATTTCATGCCACTGCCTTTGTGCCAAACTAATGTAAGGTTATTAAATAAAATTAATGTAATATAATTACATTTTGAGGATATGATATAAATCTGTGGGTCGTGATAATATTGCATAAAATTAAACTGGGCTGCGATCGAATCGTGATCTATCGGGTCGTCAGGATATTTATGCCGAGTAATTTCCCTTCAGCCCATCGAAACTTACATTCACTGAAATATATATATATATATATATATATATATATATATATATATATATATATATACCTAAGAAAACGGTAAAATAATGAATCAAAATAATATTGAGTAGATGAGAAATGAAATGATAAACTGAACCCCAAATACCTGATTATGATGAAATAGGAAAGCTGGAATTCAATAGAGTTAGAACTTAGAAAAATTATTAAAATTTCCTTTTCCGTTGATAAGGAAAATTCACATTATAAAAACCCTACTATTGTAGGACTGCCAGTAGATATCAAATTATGGGTGAGGAGAGTGTCATACAAGCGTATATCATAGGAAACATGCAGCATGATGAATATGACGCAAGGGAAATGAATCCAAAAGCGGAATAACTGCACGCTTCAACTGATACTGGGTGTAGGGACCACATAAGTGACCGGCCAAAATCAAATAGTTTAATAAAGAAAAACTAGTGCGGCTCATCTATAAGGATGGTGTCTATTAATGAGAAAAATATCCAACGAAAGATTAACATAGCTCAAATTCAAATCAAATGTCCAAACCGTATCGTCCTTCACGCAAGTCAGTAGTAGTTGCGTTCTGCTGAGTGTGGAGCTCTGACCCTAGTGTTCAAAAAATCATCTGCAGAATCCAAACCAAATTTGCTTAAAGGCAAGATTAATTTCAATATCGCAACTATCAACGTCAGAACATTAAATATAATAAAGCTGCTACTTGACCCTACAAATTCAGCTGTCGACAAGAATGGTAATCCATGCACGACAATCATCTCATGCTACAGTCTTTCTTATGCCAGGCACTACCTTCCCTTGTCCGACACATTACCAAACACAACATTTTGATCATCGATGGAGATATTAATGCTCCTATAGGCAAATACGAAAATAATAAATTGTTTATATTACTCTCCAAACAGAAATGGTGAATATGTTGCTGTTTTCTCTCGAGAATAGGCTGGTATGCTAAAACCCAAAATTTCAAAAAAGGAAGGGTAAACTTTGGACTTACCCCTATTCAAATAATTCTAAAACACAGCTAGATTATATATTTAGAAAAAAGAAGTGGATAAACGGTGCTTTTACTTTTGAGGCATACTCCTCCTTCGAAGGAGTATCTTCCGATCACAGAATCGTCTCAGCAAAGATTCTCTTGTGTCACCGCAGAAATAAGAACCAAACAGGTAAATCGATACGACATTACATTACGATATTACAATAGTAATATACGTAATCATTATTCGGTAAATGTAAGAAACAAATTTGATACTCTTCAAGACACATCTGAAAAACATTCTCCAAATGACGAATATGAAAATTTTATTACCACCTACTTTTTAGCTGAGAGTATACCAACCAAATTAAGAACCAAACATAGATTTCCCCGGTTGTCAAAAGCAGTTTAGGGAAAAACGAGATGACACGAAAAAGCATTTTTAATAAATGAAAGAAACCCAACAAACACCAATGTGTAGAAACTTAAGAAAGTCCACAAAGAACTAACACATACCAAGAAGAACTACTAGAATACATACAAGACCAAATCAATAAAATCAGAAATTCTGTAGAAGATAAATGATCGCGATTTGTATGGCAGACAGTAAATAAAGTTAGCAGAAGGAAAAGCACCTCGAGAGCTTAACTAAAAGCTGCCAGCCAAGAAGAAAGACTCCAGAAATGGAAAGAACATTTTAAAATCTGCTGGGCACTCTCCTGAAAGTACAGATAAACCTACTGAAGAAATTATTAATGGCAAACTAGAGATAAAACTTTACGGAGGAAGAACTTTAGACGTATGGAAGACCAGGAAATTTGACGACACATTTCTTCGATTATGCAACTCTGCGTATAAGCAAAACACAATAGAATCACTGAAAACTACAAAGGCTACTACTCTTACTGTGTTTGGGAGACTAAACGGAGTGGTCTCCCTTGTCAAAATGTTTGAGAAACTCTCCCAAGTCACGAGTCCTTTTTGGTCTCGTCACAAGGTGAACCGGGTAATCCATTACTTCCAGGAATAGGACTTCAGAAACGGGAGATGTGGTAGTTTCGTTGTTCAGTAGCGAGCACATGGGGCCTCCCTCCGTTATCTTCCAAACCTGCGAAGTGTAAGTGACTTCCACCTTTTTGCTGTATAGACTTGTATTCATGAATTGTGACTTTTTGTGACTTTTTTATAGCTTGGGACAGGAACTCAGTTGCCTCCTTGTAGGTTGTTGTCTGTAAAGTAAAGTTGGCGACCGTAGTCCTTACCTAATAACGCTGAGTGTTAATCAAGGTAGCAAGTCTCTCGGGCGATTGGCGAACACTCTAACCATTATGCCAACGTCCGGTGTAGGTTGTTGTACTAGATGTTATCGGGCAGGATATGACACAAGGTCAATTTTTAAGCAGAGTTTAACAGGTTTGAATTCAGAGTTTTCATTCTCCTAGAGTAGTTGCCTCACCAAGGCTGAAGAACCTAGTCTGCCTTACTATTTACCCATAGCTGGAGGGAGAATAATTGGATTCATAACTTTCCCAAGGGTATTAGTGCTATGTGAAATGCAATCAGTCAGATCCAGGATTTGAACTCGTGTCGCCGTGTCCATTTCCTGCGACGATAACCATTACACCACGCGCACCTCCAGATGTTATATATTGTTTATTGACGTGTCTGTAATTTTTCCTACTAAATATTCTGTTCCGTTTCTCTCTTTTGGATAACCTATAAGAAACGAGGTGTTATCTACGAGTCAACACCTCGTTAAACCTTTACTGCTATAGATGTCATGTTTTATTATGCTCTGCGTTTCAATCGTATCCGACCAAAAGTCGAGAAATTCTTAGAAAAAATCAGATCGGTTTTCAGAGAAACCGATCCACAAATTCTCAGATACTGTTATTCATCGAAATTCGTAGAAAAACTCTCGTGGCAACTCTATTGTTTCTAGATTTCTCTAAGGTATTCTATACACAGAAGAAAGAAGGAGTAAATACTTCTTGCATATTGTCTCCCCAAAGAAACTCTTACCGTCACAGAAAAATATGAACGCTATAATTCACTCATTCGATCGTGACAGAGATTTCTTTGATATTGTCTCTTGAATTTTGCAAGGAGCTACATTGGCACCATTTTTTGATATAATCTGCCTAGATTACGTACTTCAAACGTCTATGGATCTAATGAAAGGAAATGGTCTCACACTAAAAAAAAGGCCTGAAATAGACGATACATCGTTGAAACCATCACGGATACAGACTTCGAAGATGATCTAGTGATTCTAGAAAATAATACCTACACCTGTCAAGTTGCTGCTGCATAACCTGGAGCAGGCAGTAAGAGACATTGTTCTTTACATGAACTCAAATAAAACAGATTCACATACTTTAAACAAGATGTTGTCATCTCCACAATAAATGGCAAGTAACTGAAATTGGTTGACTATTTTACATACCTTGGCAGAAATATCTCATAAATGAAAGTGATGTCAACATACGCTCAGGAAAGTAAGGACTACCACCAACACATTATCGACGATATTTAAAGCTAATCTCTCTGATGACATAAAAGGGGAATTCTCCCAAGTGGTAGTTGTATTCGTTCTATTGTATGGCTGCGCATGGAGAAAAAGCTACATCGAAACAACACCAGGATAGTGCTTACTGTTTTGAACAAATCCTGGAAGCAATATCCCACAAAACAGCAGCAGTACGGCCACTTCCCATTTCACAAACCATCCAAGTAACACGAACAAGACATGCTTATGCTGGGAAGAAATCATAAGCGATATTCTTCTGTTGGCTCCCACATATGAACTCATCTGTGTCCGCTAACCAGCAAAGACTTACGTTCACCCGCTCTGTGTGGACACTGGATGTCGTCTAGAGGATCTCTAAAGAGTTGATGGATGATAGGGACGGATGGCAAAAGAAAGTCAAAGGAATGTGTGCTGTTAGCATGACTTAATGATGATGATGATGATGATGATCTATAGTTGCGTATATATATATATATATATATGTGTGTGTGTGTGTGTGTGTGTATGTGTGTGTTATGGGATATAACTTAATTATAGACTTGAAAAACGGAAACATTTCGAGCTGAGAGCTCTTTCGTGCATCAATTGTTACTCGGATGGAAATCATTGGTAAAATAATATGAAGGAAACAAATGACAAAGTCATAAACCTACGAAAGACAAGAAAAAATATCAAAACAGTAAAGAAATTCAAAGAACAGAAAGCTTCGCAAAGAAGAAGAAGAAGAAGATAAAAAGCAGAAGTTAGTTATAGATTTTTTCAACTTTAAGCGAAAGAAAAAAATTCAAAGTTTAAAAAGAGGCTACTAAAAGTTTCCAGGAAATACCCAAATATACGATACGAAATCGTTTAAAATGAACAAGCTTATGTCAAACCAATAATAGGAAACATCTAAATTATATGTTTCAAGATGTTTAAGACTTTAAAGAATTTGTGAACAATTAATGTTGCATACTCATATGCATGCGAAATCATAACGACGGCACAATAAAGACGAGCGACACAGTCTTTCAGAAAAATATACCTCTCACTTTATTTGAAAGGGTTGTGTGTGAGAGGGAGTTGGAGACCGAACAGAACTGCAACATATTGACCCCCACTCTATTGGCCATAACCGCGTTTCTTTCCCGTTCCCCTGGGCTGCTCAACCGGGGGCCTGGGGGTCCATCCTCTCTGGGTGCTGGTTTTCTCTACCGCATCTTATCTCCAACTCGTCTGATCTCCAACTGGTCTGATCTCCAGAACTGCTCAATCGGGGGCCTGAGGGCTCTTTCTACTGGGTGCTGTCTTTCTCTACCGCATCTTCTCTCCAACTGGTCTGGTATCCAAACTAACTGACTTCCTGTGTTCACCGAGTTATATAATAGTTCCACACCCACCTTCTTCTTGTGAGCGTCACAATTTTGCACGCATTCAACCTGTCCACGGTCAAGGCTATAATATCCTGATATTCCTCGACCGGATGCACCTGTTATTTAAACAGGTGCATTTCCTATTTTGACAGCCCGGCCGGGTCGTAGGTCAATATGCAACATTAAAACACAACAATATGTCTCTCATGAGATCCAACGATTTGTAAAGGGTCCTTGTGCCGGTACAGAGATAGTTTTTGAATGTTTAAATTAATTAATTCCAAAATATGGAGATGGTTCATAGACGGCGCCCGATAAATTATACTAAAACACTCATTTTTACACAAGGAAGCTTTTCAATTAAGTGTTGTTCTATGCCAGAATCCAATATAATGCAGGAAAGACGGAATCATCGACTTAGTTTTGTCAACAGTGTTCTCATCAGAAAAATAGCATTTGATTTCACCCGGTCAAGTTCTTTTAGGTGGGTTTTTACCCACCCAGAAAACTTTTAACCCTTAATTCTTATCCCTTTTGCTTCAAGGGGGTTTGAAAGAAGTAGAATTTGAATTATGGCATACATAGTGCCATTTTTGTGGATTTTACTACTTGATGTATTTCTCTCATAATTTATGAACAATAAAAGACAATCCTCAGATGTCCTTTATTTTGGTAGATATCAATAAGTTTGGCTTAATCTGGTACACTGACCAAAGATTTATTTACCTTTACTGCTGGGGGTGTCCTCGTGGTGTAATGGTTAAAGCGATGAACTGCGGAATCGTAGTACGTGAGTTCGTACTCCAGTCGCGCTATTACGTTCACTTTCGGGCAAATACCCTTGGGAAAGGTATGAACCCCCTTATTCTCCCTCCAGCTATGGGTAAATAGTAGGACGGACTAGGTTCTTCAGCCTTGGTGAGGTAACTAGTCTAGGAGAAGGAAAACTCTGAATTCAAACCTGTTAAACTCCGCTTAAAAATCGACCTTGTGTCATATCCTGCCCGAGCGGAGGGGTTGGTAAATAGTACCTTTACTGCTGTGTCTAAGAGGTCACTCATTTAAATTGTGAACAAATTTATCATTGCTTTACTTGTTATTTGATAAGCTTTATTTAATCTTGTACACAGGTCTCAGATTATTTACAGTATTGCTGTTACTCTGTGGTCACCCATTTAAATTGGAAACAGACTCGACCCTGCTCAACTTTGGTAATCTGATTGGAATTAACGGATTAAGCGTGATGTTATCGTAAATCTTTATCCTGGTAATTGTATTTTGAGCTGGAAAACGCTGCTTGAAATCATCCTAGAAGTTTTCCGGTGGGAGGGGGAAGCAATATTTTTCTGTAGTGGTAATAAAATGAAATAAGTTTTAATGATTCATTTTTATTATTCATTATATGGATGAAAATAAATCGAATTGTAGTTATTTGAAGGTGTAGTTACTTATTTGTACGTATTAAAATTCACCCCTTACAACAAGAAATTAATCCACAGGCTAAAATTTTAATAAACTGAATTCTATTCAAAATATAAGATTATCTACCTTTGCGTGAAGGATAACTTCTGATGCTCACTAGGCGTTTTGGCGCGAAACCCACACAAAGGGCTTGCGCGCGAGATCTCCCACGAGAACGAAAGAGGACGAGGGAAGGAAGGTCCCAGGGACAGTCTGCAGGAGAGAGCAGTCAAGAGAAGGTCAGTCAAGAGATGAGAGCAGGGCAGAGGAGACCAGTCAACAGAAGTCAAAAAGGCGACTGCTAAGACCTGTTGACTTACAGATGCCAGGTTGACCAACGCGAGAAGATAAGTCAGCATTGCTAGTGGCTTGTGGGAGTTTCGCTCGAGTTAGCCCACAGAAACACAGAATGCACAAAAGTGTCCCCGACTCCTCCCTTTTTGCGCTTGGAGCTAACACAAGCCGTGATTGTTCTCTCGGTTGTGTATTTTGTGTGTTGGTAAAGAAATGTGAGATACCCCTGGCCAGAGATGAGAAAAACCACTTGACGATTCTAATGGCCATGAGTAGTTTGGTTGGTTGAGATAGTAGCGGTCGGCCGGCGGTGTATTGTCACATTTCATTAGTCTGTTTAGCATCTCTTTCATCACCCGAGAACCTGGTTCCTATTTTTCGTCGCTCACTACTCAGTACAGAAAGCTTTGATTAATTAGAAACATGTTAATTACAAACGTAACCAAATTTCAAATTGCTAAGTTGGTAATTCTCTCACTGGTCCTGTGACCTAAAGTGGTCATGAGAGTACTCCTCATATAGCATGTTTTGGGCAGGAATAGCCTAGCAGAACCCATCCCTCTTTGGTTTTCATTTTCCAATACCGCTTTTCCTTCTCCTAGACCGGTTGCTATACCAAGGTTAAAGAACCCAGTCCTTCCTCCTATTTACCAATTGCTAGAGGGAGAATATTTAGATTAATGCCTTTCCTTAGAGTATTAGTGTTATGTGAAATGCAAACAGTCTCGTTCAGGTTTGAACTCAGTTAGCCGAATCCACTTCCTACGATGATAAGCGTTATACCACCTGCGCCTCCAAGTAAGGGATTAGCTTTGTTTTTATTTCTATTATAGACTCACTTCCACGTATTACAAACATATTTTCCCTTTAGTGTTCCTCATTTCTGTTTGATTTATTCATCATTAAAAATTGTTTAATGATTGATTGATCTTAACGGCATGTCAACTAGTCCAGGGTTATTCTATGCCTAGAAGTTTGAGAATCGCGCTCATTGTGCGTTCATATTTAAATTTTGTGCAGTTGTTTCTTATCAAGCACGAATAAAATCTTTAAACAAATCTATTTGATCCATAAATGGGACCCTAACAGGTACTACCACTCCGTGTCAGAGTGGACCTGGGAATAATGGCTGTGAAGGAGTACTCTACACTCCCCCGATCTCAAGAACTGGAGCCTCACCATCAGATATCGTTTTGTGTCATACCAAGAATACTCTACTTTTCGTAGGTGAGGGTCTTACTCATCTTCAAGGGATACAGTCAGTGTATTCTAAGCTAAGTGTGTTAAAAATATTTAGTTACACGAATTGTTTTTTTTTTTAAATTCCCCTACAAATATACTCGTTAGAAAAGTAATTCAAATTATGTACCACTTATTCAACCGTTACGTTATCGAACGATATTTTTTATAAACCCGCTGTATGTTGTATTCCTTTTTAGAGCAGGAAAATAACTTTTTAGAAGGATTCATTTATCTTTTTGCGGTTCCACGTTTAAATGAACAAGTAATCGCTGTTTAAGTCCGTAAGATATATCCAGAAAAGCAAGTACTTCACATGTTGAGAGCTCAAGTGATAAATTTCAAATCTTTTCTGTGCCGAAAACAGATGAGGTTTGATAAGCACGGGAGGATTACACTGAAGATCGCTACAGGAAAAAAAAAAAAAAAAAAAAAAAAAAAAAATGAGAAAAAAATTAATATTCAGTTGACGAAGATGACTTGCAAAGGATTTGATTTAAAAAAATTATCCTGAATAGAATGTGAGATACAGGAAGCAAAAAGTCGTTTTCCGATAGTTATTACTGTCTTTCTGCTATCAGACTTAATAAGATCGGCCTATGTATATGGTATCCATCAATCTTTTAAGACTGTGGATCTGTGCCTAGAACTGAAACAGGCCAGGGCAATATATATATATATATATATGTGTGTGTGTGTGTGTGTGTGTGTGTGTGTGTGCTACGCTAAGGTCCTTCAAAAAGCTATGAACCTCACCCAGAAAGAAGACCCATAGCTGAACGTTTTTGTTGTGGCAACACATAATCACTTGTTTTAAAACTAGAAAAAACTAATTCAGATTTCTGTCTTAATTTTTGTGCAGAAGAGGACCTTACGAAGATGAGGCATGTGTGACAAATCTGATATCTGGGTGAGGTTTAGAGTTTTTTGAACGCCCTCGCGTTTATGTGTGTGTGTTTATATGTGTATCTATACTAATAGAAATGCCCAGTCCATGAATAGACTAAAATGATTTTAAGGACACAAGTGAATAAGATAGAAAAGGGAAAGAGGAGTAAGCTATGAATTAAATATGTGTCCTTATTTGTAGTTGAAAGATTTCGCCTAATAATTCAAATGAAAAGTGTTCTTTTATTTTATGAATTGTTTTTTCTCGTTTTTATTCTTTTTTAGTTTACAGTTAAAATAATATATAAAAATATGTAGCACTAAACCGGTGAAAGGTTTAAAACATTTCCATGATTTTTTTTTATCTCCAATAATTTAAAAAAAATTTTTCAATAAGAGCTCTGTTACAGAACTATGTTTTAGTTAATAATTTTTGAAAAAAATTATAGTTCTGATTTAAATTTTTTATTTATCCTCCAAAAATTTAACGACAAAAAAAATCTAAGAATCCACGTATTACAATATTTTTTCTTTACAGTTAAAATATCATTTAAAAGAATATAACTCTAAACTCGCTAGTTGTTTGAAACGTTATCATAGTTTTATTTAAAAAAATCTTTAAAAAAGATATGACAAAAATTTAAATTAAGTTCATAATTGCCTGTTGAGTTAAAATTGTGAAAAATATATGTTCTATTTATTTTCTTTTTTATGTAACAATAAAAAAAAAATATAAGAATTAAAAATGTGTCCTTATTTTTAGATGGAAAATCTAGTGCATTCGTTCAAATGAAAAGTATTTGTTTATTCTATAAATAGTTTATTCGTTTTTAAGTTTGTGAGATTCAGTGATTTGAAATGATTATATTTTGTTCTAAGAAATGTAAACAAAGTTTGTTAAAAATCAGATTTTGAGTTATTCATAAACAGTCCTTTTGTTTAAGTTTCTGTTATTTTTTCTTTTATACCCACTAAAATGTCACATTATACAGTAAAAAGAAGCTAAGAAATAAAAATGTGTCCTTACAATAAAAAGAAGCATTGAACTTTAATAAAGTAAAATTTTTCGTATTTCAATTTTTTTCGTCTACATTTAAAATATTATTTTTAAAAATGTACTCCTTGGTTTGAAACATTTCAGGATTTTTTTAGTTCTCCTAAAATTGAGATGTTTTTTTTACAATAAGGAAAAAGGAACAATAAGCAAAGGCTCTAATACGCGTGCGCAAGCAGCAAAAAGAAAAAACCACCAAACAAACAAACACGAAAGCAAAAATAAAAAACAAAACAAAACAAAAAAACCCATAAAAGAATTGGAGGAAGACGACTTACGTGTCGACTTTATTCTAAGCAAATAAACATAATTCTAAACCTTTAATATCTTATTAATTATCATTCAATAACTTCAAACCATAGTATGGTGGCAGCAGACGAGCTACATCTCATTACACTAAAAAAAAAAAAAGAATACTTAAGATTTAGGTCCCAGAAAAAAAAAAACACTAACGAATCTATAATAATTCCAGGTGAGTGTTGACAAAAAAAAAAAATAAATAAATAAAATAAAAAAAAAAAATGGTGAACATCACACCCATAAATTGGAAGCTGATGATATCATCGAAGTATTTTAAAAATTCAGACAAAAATACGAGTTGACATTTAAAATCTTCCTTAAAAGGGAAAAACGATCGAAGAAAAAGTTAAGCTACATACTGCTATGAATTGGTGAAAAAGGATTGGATTTATACGATTCATGGGACCTCAGCGTCGAAGATAGCGGCAAGCTGGAAAAAATATTTAAAAAATTCAGCACACATCTGGAGGCAGGTTCAAATCACAGAATACATAGGTACGAATTTCAGAGATTAAAGCAAGATATTGAGGAACCCACAGCATTTTTTTTCATCCAGTCTGAAAAACATTGCAAAGAAATGTAAGTTCAAAAACTCAAACGAAATACTCATTTACCAATTGATTTGAAGACGTGCAAACCCCGAAGTACAAAAATCATTTCCAGGGAAAGATGAATTAAAACTAACTGAAGCAGCAAACACTACAAAGGCATTTGAAGCCACAAATAAAACAGATCCTTAAATCTTCAAAATTCAAGTACATCGCGACACAGTGACAGAATTAACATTATCAAACAAAAATAACGCCTCAAACCAAATCTGTGCAAATGTTGTGGCAGAATACACGAATTTAATGAGGGAAAAAATGCCCTGCTTTCGGATTAATAGGTAGTATTTGTGGCAAAATGAACCACTGGGGAAAATGCTTTGAGCCTAGACAGACAAACATAATAAAAATAAAATCTACTCCATCGAATACAATGAATTGAAAGATCATCCAATTAACATCGATACAATTCAGCTACATGAAATAACAGAAGGAAAAGAAGAATAAAACAGAAATACACACAACATTCGAAATAAAGAAGCTAAAACATGATAAGATTACAAAAAATAAACTTGAAATAAAAATAGACACCAGAACATAAAACGACATTCTTCTACCAAGAATATACCGGTAGATCTCCCCCACCCCCCCAAAAAAACCATAATTGCCCAGTCGGCTGGTGAGGTTCCAGTAATGCTGTAGCTTTAAAGAGTGCAGAGTACCCCTTTATTGCCATCGCTCCCCGGTCCACTCTGGCCCGGAGTGGTAGCACCTTATAAGGGCTCTATCTATGGGTTGAATAGAACTCACTGCATGCTTATGCCAAACTGAATTGTTTGAATTAGAACTGTTTGACTAAGCTGAATAGCTTGAAATAGAAATTCTTTTGACAATTAAACTGTACTTATATCTAAACTGCGAGCCTATGCTAAACGGAATTATTTGAAATGGAACTGTTTTTGACATTAAATCTGTAGTTACACAAAACTGAATTGTTATATATAGAACTGTTTTGACATTTAACTGTTTGTAAACAAAATTATCTGAATTAGGACTGTTTGAATAAACTGAATAATTTGAAATAGGAATGTTTTTGACAATTAAATGGTGTACTCATGCTAGACTAAATCATTTGAAATAGAACTGATTATTTGCATAAAAATGGATTTGGCGTTAAATAGCCTACAAAGGTTGATATGCTGTGGGGTTTGTGGCTCAAGGTCAAGGTCACGGGAAAAGGACAAGGCTGTGTTGCGGTTTGAATATCTGACTCCATATTTTGGTTATTTTATTTTACCCCCACGTTGGATAGTCGGTGTTACGCCTTGCCCAAGAAAGTCTCAAAAGAAAAGACAGTAACAGATAAGAGACGAAGACGTTTCTTTTATACTTTCCTTTATTTACTGGGGTCAACAACCATTCCTTGGATGAGGGAGTTTTTCCTGAATACATAGAAATGGCAGAATCCCCTTTTTAAGGTGTCAAAAATACGTTAATCGTTTCCCGTATGTATTTGTTCGCATTTGGTATTTCGGGCTTCCATAAGGGTTAGTTTTCTTTTGGAAGTTTGTCAAAGTCCGGTAAGGGTTAGTTTATAGTTCAGTTGTGAGTCTTGTATATTCCAGCATAATGCTGACCGAGAGAGAGAGAGAGAGAGAGAGAGAGAGCTGCTATTAGGGGAAAGGGGCTAACCAACGCTATGTCCAAAGACGTATTCGTGGTGCCCAGACACGTCAGCAACGATGTTGTCAAAACGCTGGTCACTGCCTGAAAGAGAAAGAAAATCTGGCCCCCTTTGTCAAGAGGATGCCTTTTTTCTTTTACGCATGCGTCATTTCCTTTTCCTGTTAGGGACCTCTGGGAGTTTCTGCAAATTTAATAGTTATCTTTTTTTAATTTAATTTTAAATTTTCTAAATTTATTTATTCGTTCCCTACAATGCTATAGAACCCAACCAACCAACTAACAAACCAAAACATGAAAAAATAGGAATCTGAAAGCAGGCATGCTAGAAACTACCGACACTATTAACAATATATAGGAGAAGAGAAATTAAACAACTTGGTAAGACCAAAATGATAGGATCACACATAATAGGATGTTTTTTATGACAGATTTTGAAATACCAGCGATTCACGGGCTTGTAATGGCTCATAGGTAGTAGATGTATATACATATTTATCAAGGACGCATTTGACCGATACTAGCTCCCAATTAAAAAAAAAAACCTATACAGTCAACATGTCGGACAAGATCAAAGACCGTTGGCGCCTATTAACCCACGTCACACGCAAAGTCAGCAAGCCAAGAACAACATACATCTACTCACCTTCTGACCCTTATCTGGTGGAAGAAGAGAAGATATATCTCCTTTAACCTACAGATTTCCTTTTAGACTAAAAAAAAAAGAGGCACGTGTTATAACGGTCAGGCAGACGAGAGAGTTGGGCAGTTGCAGAGACGCAGGCGTTATGAACACATTGTTCAAAAGTATTCAGTTTTAATAAGCATATCACATCTTTGTAACTTGTATAAATTGTACTATGATAATAATAATATCAAAGACAATTTTGTTCCACTTAAACTTCTTGTTTGTTGCTTTTATTGTTTGTTAACTTTTGTTGACTTTTCGTTTCAATTAAAATTTTTCGTTCGTTACCTTTCAATACGGACTTGAAAGCATAGACGCTGACAAACTCAATTCTACCTCAACTACAGATTAAACAGCCGTGAAAATTTGAAAATGATCACAGTAAACCATTGCATAAATAAGTTCAAACGAATCAAGACAGAAACTCCACTAAAATGACGATCTCACATTAAAGACAAAACAAACCAAATATAAATGTACCCTGAATACTTTGACGACATAGTTGAATGTTTTGAAGGTTTTGAATACAACATCATCACGGAGTCCAGTCGGGTGAGGCTGTAGAATCCGCCGACAGCATCTCTACAGAGAGGTAAGACTTCCCCGACGCGTGTCCTGGATATGACACTAAACAATCTGATTATTTTAAAAAATGTAACCCTAAAGTCGTGAGTAGATTGAAACGTTATTTTAATCTTATTTTTCTAAAAAGCTTTTTAAATGATCTGACAAAATTTAAATTAAGTTTATGAAGCCTGTTGAGTTAGAATGGTGAAAAATGTATTTGTTCAATTTACAAATGCTGTAATGTTGGATCTTTCGGCAATGTTGAGTACCCCTTCTGAGCTATCGGTCCCAGGTACACTCTAACGCGGAGTGGTAGCACCTGATAAGGTCCTATTTATGGGTCAAATATAACTGTTTGACATTTAAACTGTCTGCAAACAAATGACTTACGCTAAATTGAACTGTTAGAAATATTACCGTTAGATCATTCAACTGTGTGTAAATTGAGATTTAACTGAATTGTTAGTGATGCATAGCAATATTTGAAACTCTTTTACTGTCAGCAAATCAATGAATAGTGTTGAATCGAATAAATAGTGTTAAAATACAAAACTTGTAACCACTTTATTGTCTGAAAACAAGATTATAATTGAATAGAATTAATTGTATTAGATAACACTAACTGAAACTATATAACTCTGCAGAAACAATAACAATACTAGTGTGCAAACAAATTAGTTGTGACTCTATTTAAAATTAAATCACCTACAAACTATTCACTTACAAATCATATGTATGTCCATTGAAATGTGTATAAACGAATGACTAATGTTAAATTGTTACTGTTACATTGCAATACTTGAATCACGGACCCAGCAATCACATCCGTGATCTAAACTTTTCAGTAAGATAGATGCTAAGAATGGGTACTAGAATCTCAAGCTTGATAAAGAATCCACTCTCCTCACTATGTTCTATTCCACATTTGAACAGCATAAATTTCTGCATCTTTCATTTGGTCTCAAGGTTCGTCAAGATATTTTTCAGCAAAAATATCGACGAAACAAAACTTGCTGAGGCGCCCTAGGTTTACGACATTCAGATTTATGGCAGAGATGAAACATAACATGACTTCCAACTCCACCAAGCAATGGAGAATACTCGGAAAGCTAGTGTCAAACCGAATGTTGATAAATTTGCAATCAAGGGAGAGGAATGTAAGTTTTTTTTTATTTATATACACCCAACAGAATTAGAACAGACCCAGTAAAGATCACGAGCATATCAAAGATGAAGGCACCGAAGGATAAAAAGAAACTCCGAAGTTTTCTTAGTATGATCTAGTATGTGAGCTCTTTCAAAGGTGTCTGACCATACATCTAATATAAAAGAACAGTTAAAGGAAGGTGTATGTTTCCAATGGACAGGATCCCATAAACAAGATTTTGATCAACTCAAAGAACTATTATGGAAAGAATTAGAGCTCCGTTACTATAGTAGAGAAAACAACAATACCACAGGTTGGGCCCAGGAGCAGCTTTAACATTTGGTTTAAAAGCACAAACTTTGGCAGAGACCAGATATGCAACATCAAAAGAGAACAACTGGCAATGATATACGGGTGCGAGAAATTCCATAACTACCTTTATGGCAGAGAATTTATTGCAGAAAGTAATCACACCTCGTTTGAGCAAATTCATAAAAAGGACCTACAGAAAACTTCAGCCAGAGTACAACGGCTACTCTTCCGACCTATAAACCTGGAAAACAAATGATGTTAGCAGATGCCTTATCGCGTCTATCTGGAAGCGACAAATATCAAATAAAAGACATGGGCATAAAATACATCATATTATCAGCGTCACTAATAACAAACTGGAACAGATCAGAGAAGGGACTAGTAAATTACAAGATCTACAAATTCTCTTACAAGTTATGCAAAGATGGCCAGGAAAACAATATCGGATACAACCAGCAAACGTCAATACTTGTCTATCAGAGATGACATATAATAAGTGAATGGTATCCAGCTAGCTGGATCAAAAATAATAATAATATCCAAAATACTACAACCAGAGATCCTCCAGAAAATACACCAAGGCTACATGGGTACAAAAAAAATGCAAACTAAAGGTAAAAATCTACTGTTTACTGAATCAACATATACTAAGACATAGAAAACACAGTCTGAAAATGTCACGCATGCCAGAAATACCAGAATAAACAACAAAAAGAAGTTATATCCCATGAGATACCAAGTAATCCTTGACATTCAGTAGGCACTGACCTATTTATATCAAATCATAGTCTGCTGCTATAATAAATTTCCAATAGTCAGGAAAGTAAAGAACTTAAGGGTTGACACCATCAGCTCCACAATACAGGAAATTCTATCAGAACAAGGAACACCCGAGAAATTAATATGTGACAATGGCACCTGATTTACATCAAAGTAGTTCGGAGGAATAGCGGTAGAATACAGATTCCAAATCTCAGAGGACACGAGATTATTGATAGACATTCCTAAACAATAAAGAAAACCCTTATGAATGCAAGAAAACAGGAGAAGATCCACGTCTCGCTCTACCCTCGTTAACTCAAGGCAGATATGAAGTCCCCAGCAGAGCTGCTGAATTCCAAAAACAAAACTACACTACCCAGTAAGATCAATCCCCAGATATATCTGGCCGAAACCAAAAGAATACTGGCCGCTAATCAAGACAGGGGTAAGCAATATTACAATAGACACCCCCTCTCCCTACCGGAATTATTCAAAGGAAAATATATTCGCACGCAGGACTCAATAAGGAAAACCTAGAATCCAGCACAAATCATTAGCACTGACAATACTCTAGCATCCTTCATTATTAGAGTGGAGTTCGGAAAACATTTCAGACGAAACAGAATATACGAACACCAGAATTAACAAGGTACAAAAATAAAACAAAAATTCCGACTACCTCTTTCACAAGGGAAGACAATTCCAGTCAACAAACAGACAACTACGATAACCAATTACAAATAGATACCACAGTCAACATGCGTGACAGGGTCAACAAGATGGAGAAAAAACTTCTAGACGCACACGAGGTTTAGATAAAAAAGGCAAAACTTTTCGAGAGGGTGGGATGAAAAAGAGGAAATAAATAAAAGGCCTCAACATGCATGCGTAAACAGCAAAAAAGAAAAACACTAAAGAAAAACAAAAGACAAAACAAAAAACAAAACAAAAACAAACAAAATAAATTAAAGAATTGGAGGAAGATGACATAAACTGACTGTATTCTAAGTAAATAAACATAATTCTAATCCTTAAATATCATCTTATTTATTATTCAATAACTACAAACCATAACAGTACTAAATTACAAAGCAAAAATATTTGAAAAAGCATTAAATTCAAATATCGCTAATGAAATCCGTGTGATATTCAAACCCGGCGGGTCTTAAGAAAAAGTAAAGAGTTCTCTCCCTTCTTTAAATACGTACTTATGATGAACTGTGAAGAGTTCCACAAATCGACTGATTTTTTTAAATCATTGAATTATATCATTTTATCAGTAAAAATTTAAAACTAAATTTGGTATTTTTCCTTTTTATAAACATATCAAAATGTATTCGCCATTTTGATGCTCAAAAACATCTCTTTTATGAGTTGTAAGAAGACACATACATAACAAAACAGACTCCTGAAATGCAATAGCTCTTCTCAGTTGAGCACTCTGGTACCCGATAACGTATATGTTAAAGATACCAAAAAATTCCTTCAGTTACGAAAAGAATGACGATGGTTCCCGGCTTGAGGCAACTTACGAGTTTAGCCACACTGAAGAGTTGTGATACAACGAAACAGTCTGTTTGTGGATGACAATATATATATGCTTCCCTCTCCTCCCGGAGGGATGAGCACTCAAGTAGGGAATTTGCCGTTTGCCACGTACGTTGAAACGCAACAGCTCTTCTCATGAATTGAGCACTCCGTTAGCCGATAACGTATATTTAAAAAGATATACGTAAAAAGTTCTTCACCTACGTTGAGAATGATGATGACTCTGGGGTAAGATATCCTGCGAAGGTAAAGTCAATTGGGTTTCGATCTCGGTTTAAAGCATCTCACGAGTTTATCCACACTAAAGAGTTGTGATACAACGAAACTGTCTGTGGATAACTATATATATATATATAGTATTATTCGGTCCAGTTAAACCAGAGTTGGGAGTAATTCCTTCAGGACAAGAAAATCATTCAGGAGCTGAACATTAAAATTTTCCTGATGGATAAATTAAACAAATAAATAAAAAAGTTAAATTACCGTAATTATAACTGACGGAAGAATTTTGAAAATAAAATAACAGAAATTCAATAAAACGAGGAGGTAACTCCTTTAATCTCTTCTCCCTCCCCCTCCACCCCACGTGTCTATTCTGTTTTATTTATCCATTGGATCTGAAGAAGTCCTGTTATATTTTTCTTCGTGTTTTTGGATGGAAATAAATTTATAATCCTAAATTAACCGGTCTTTGGTTTTTTCTTTAAAGAATATATATATATATATATATATATATATATATATATATATATATATATATCAGTGGTATGTCCTAAATAATATGCTGGGATAAGTAAATGACACAATTATCTTGAAGGTGGAATTAAAGATAATTGATAGTGAATAAAGATTAAATTAAGTGCATCACATGACCTCCGAAATATCGATTGAATTTTCTCGTGTGTTTGTGTTTTCAATTATTTACTTCCAAGCGTAAAATTCACAATAAGATTTAAAAAGGTTAATTTATCATTGAATTAAGATAATTTTTATTTGCATTATTTGATTATTTGGTTAATCTAATCATTCAAAATCTCAAGATTTTGAAATGATGTCGAGGCACCAAACACCTTTTTTTTTTTGCTTATTTGAAGGCGATGAATCAGAAAATGACCTCAATTTTTTATGGTTAGCTACCATTTTTGCTGTACAGAAATGCATCATTTTTGGAAAAAAGGCATTTTTATTTCATTTGCTTTCTGTTTATATGATAATGACCGATGGCAATTTTTCTCAAAGTAAAACAGTAGAAACCGCTTAATTCACATTTAAACTAACAAATATTGGTCTGCTTGTTTATAAAAAAATATTTCAAAGAAAAAAATCAAGCCGGCCACGTGCGGCACTTGATTTGGCCGGAGTGGAAAAGAGAGAAAGAATCCCAGACCATACGGCACCAAAAAGCTACTTCATCTTTTGGTCGAGAACTACTATTGAGATCCTCAGCACGAATTCGGGGACCGAACTGAAGGCAGGAAACACAGCAGATGGGTTTCATCACTCGCTTCTTGAATAGCCGGTAAATATTTTAAACAGGCAAGATGCTTCCCAAGAAATAAAAGTAAAATTAAACGAAAGTCGGCAACTGAAATTCTACCAACTGAAAGAAAATTCAACCCGATAATTCTGCTGAAAAGAACCTTAAAGAAGACTCGGAATTAAATGAACTCTAAAATGTTTCCACAAAAAAAAAAAAAAAAAAAAAAAAAAGAAGAAATGAAAAATACTCAAATTCAAAGAACACTCTCTCAGATAAGTTCCAGCAAATTGCACTAAAATTTGCAATACTTTATCTTTTCTATCACTTTCTTTCTTGTTTCTTTTGTATAAAATTCCTTTTTAAAAACTTTATTGTCGGTGTTATTTTTTCGAATCATTATCCGAACTAGAAAGCTGCGGAACTCTGTTTAAACTTACCGTTTGAACTTACCGTTTAATATTATACACTAAACACCTCTAAAAACATTACCCAGTTAAATATTAAATTTGGCTGTAGAGTCATACCTTCATATAAATTTTATTCTCTCCAAATTTCTTCATATCAAATTTTACCCTTTTAATTTTCTTTATATTGCAAATTTTATCTCTTAAAATTTCTTTTATATTGAGAAATACTATTTTTGTAATAACAATCAGACCCCAAGTCTTTAAAAATAATACGATTGAATATACCAAGACCAACAAGTATTTTTATCAAATAATTTAGTAAACTATCAGCAGAAATAGAACCTTAATGAACATAAAACTATGGTAAAATTTTTTTCTTTCTTGATTGTATGAGGCACAATAAAGAGTTTTTCGGTTGTAAGTATATTGTTAGTTTTGTTGGGAAATTCTGAGGTTTGTGTCTGTCTCTTTATTCTTCTTCTTACTCCATTCATTTGCTATTTTTTCATTGATAGTTGAAGCTGTAAATGAATTAAGGACGGAAAAGATAAAAACAGGGATATTTTTAAAGTCAATTTTTATTCCACTTATCATTAAATTCCTCACGTGTCACATTGGGTTGTAAATAATGCAGTAAATAACGAGATCTAATTTTCTGATCGTTGCGTGATAAAGATGATATATATATATATATATATATATATATATATATATATGCTTTTTTTACTGATTGATACGTTTTAGGATAGAACTATGCTTCTTAGGAATACAGGCTATTGATGTAGCTAGATGGGAACCACATTAGGAAGTTGCGTGTTGTTTTGAAAAAACCCTGGAAGCAACACCTCACAGTACAGCAGCTGTACGGCCACTTGCCTCCCATTTCATAAACCATAACAAGTAATACTGTCACGTGATATCCCACTGAGACGATGGAAGTGGGATGACTGCTATCCTCTCGTTTGAATTAACAGTAGCAAGCCGTCAGAGAATGACCGTTAAGGCATGATAATAAATTAGGGCAAGCTATCTGTACTGAGTAACCTGACTTGGGTGACATCTAGTAGCCCTAAGAAATCGCCCGACCATGGGGAGGAAGAAAGAAGCCAAGTGATTGGCTGGGACCCTAAAACGGAAGTGGCACCTTCTTCCCGTCAGCGAAAAAACGAAAAGAAAAAGTTAGTCGTTGGACAGGGTTCGTAGCGGGCAGACGAACCAAAGCCAGTATTCCGGGTAGAAGAATATCTCGGACACGAGAGACCCAAGTTCTTCAAGCCAATATTAAAAATAGCATAAAGTCTATTAGCCCGTAAAAGAAGAAAGATTCTCCACGGAACTCCATCAAAGAAATAAGATAAGTAACTTTGGGACCATTTCTCCTTATACCCAAATTTTATATACCACACTCTCTCTCTCTCTCTCTCTCTCTCAATTTGAAGGAAAACGAAAGAAAAGAAAGGGAGAAAGACATTTATGTTCATGGACTGTTCAATTATTATATATTTGACACTTTGAAGGTGTATATAATTGTAGTAAAAGATTCATGTATTTTAAGGTTACCACGTGGTCTAAGTTGTTGTTTGCGGCGTCTGCTACGAATTTGTTACTTCATGCTTCCTTTTCAGCTTCTGTTCGCCTTATGTTATCTTGCTTAGTATTGTCCTATAAATTCCTTTAAAATATCCCACGGGAAACCGGAATTGCCGACTACTATAATTAATATCATTACGACTAAACCTATAGGTCCATATCTTCCATTGTCTAGGGGAGGAAGTTTAGTGGCCTTGGTGGGTGTGTGTATAGTGTGAAATTTGGAATCCCTTGCCAGCGGCGGTCAGTCTAGCCCTAAATTAATCCCTCACATAATATGCCAGTTCTTATATGCCTGAGAGAAAAACTCTGAACGAGGACTTATTCTACAAGGGATCAAGTGCCAACCTGCCCCGTCTTCACACGTGCAAAAATAAAGTCCCGTTTTGGGATTTTAAAGAATTTACCGTCACAATACGAACAAAACATGCTGGGCATTGCTGGAGAAGCAGGGACGAGCTCCTAACCGACGTTTTCGACTGGACGACTACATATGGACACACTAGTCTTGACCGAGTAGCATCATTTTTATTTTTATTTTCTTTCAAATTCTGCACTGTTTGTCTTTGAATACATAAGATATTTAGGGTAAAATTAATATATTTACAAGATGGTTTGAATCAGTAATAAAGAGGTGAATAAGCAGTGTTTAGAACAAGGGAGGTAACAGTAGAAGATTCTTCTTTTTAAAGTAGCTAACCTTTGCAGTAACAGCATTCCAATGGTTTTCAGTGAAAAGGATTGCCCAAATCATAATACAGAAATACCTGTAAATAGCTTAGGATTTAGTTATATCATTAGTAATCGAAACACCACACACCCAAACACGATGGAACCAATATTAACAAAGGAAGAAAAAATAAAGGTTGTTATTTTGGAGAAAATTATGTCTGAAAAGAAAACCACATTACGTTCTCTCAGGAACCAAGACTGGAAAAAAGTGTAAGTAGAAACTGAAAAAATAAACAAATTATTAACAAATATTCATTATCTATACAGGAGCGAAATTAATCTGTGAAAAATTCGGGGTTCCCTTGAAGAACACGAACAGAACGTCAAAACCTGGATGGGAAATTAAACTGGAAAAACAAATAAAAAATCTACAACAACAAGCAAAAATGCTAAGACAGAAGAAAAACGCGAGAATATGTTGCGACCAAGAGGTAAAAGCAACACAATTAAAACAAAAGATACAACTCGAGGAAATAAATCAGAAGGTACTGGCGAAAGAAACACGACTAAAAAGGTATCGAAACAGGATCAAATAATACAGACAAAACTGGGCATTCCAAAACAACGAGGGAGAATGCGCGAAGACATACCAACAACCGGATGTGAGGGAAGCAAGAAAATTTTGGATCAAAATATGTGAACGGAGAGATCATTACAGAAAAGCCGAATGGATAAGCCACATGAAAAAAGAATTAGAAGGACTCGAAGAAAGTCCTAAGGTAAAAATACACCACGATTCACTCAGAGCAACACTCAAAAAGATACCAAATTGGAAAATGCCAAGCCATGATGGCATACACGGATGCTAGTTTTAAAGATTCACTTCCATCCATGATAGAGTGACTATCGAAATGAATATGTGTTTAGAAGTAAGATATATATCCGAATGGATGACCCAAGGAAAGACCACCCTGATCTTAAAAGACCCCCAAAAAGAATCGCCCTAAACAATTACAGACCCATAACATGCCAATCGATGATGTGAAAAATACTAACGACACAAATTGGTGGTGGTGGGGGAGATTTATTGCTCGTTAATATTGTGACAATACCCCCTCGGCCCCCCGAATACGTCAACTTCTTCTAACCATTTCGATCTTCTTGGCCGGTGATCAACTAGTGGTTCCGAGAGGGGCATCGCACATTTCTTCATAGCTGCAAGAAATACAATCAAGAGAGGGTGAGGAAAGAGAACAAACGAACAAACGAACAATAAGGCTTGGGTTAACTCAAAGTGTAAGAAGAGGATTATGTAACATTGCATTCCCTTGTGCATATGTAGACTAACGCTAGCGTGGATTTCAAGCGAAAATTCTACAACTCACGAGGAGTGCTGACTCATCTTGACCGGTCTTCCCTCACTGCTCTGGACTCTCTCTCATGCCGACTGGTCACTTCTGCTGTCCGGTGTCGACTGGCCACTCGTGTCATCCTTCGCCAACTCCTTCTGTGAGTTCCTTTGTCCAACTCCTCTCGCGTTTTCTTACCCACTTCCGGTCACACCGAGATCTCGAGTCCAAACCCTTTGTCTGGTTTCGCGCCAAAACAGACAAAGGGATCGTCTGCTTGGCGGACCACCTACATAGTATTACAATATGTCGTGGACTGATCTCTGAGGAACAGAATGGATACCGAAAGGGAACAAAAGTAACAGGATAGCTACTATATATTGGTCAACACATCCTCAAGGAGAGCAAAACGAGACGAAAATATGTAGATATGGCGTGGACTGACAACAAAAAGCCATACGATATAGTTCCACAAAGCTGGTTAATAAACTATGTCCATTTGTACAAGATATCCGACGAAGTCATGAAGTTTACCGAGGAAATCATGAAAAACTGTTGAGTGGAATTGACAGCTGGAGGAAAAAGTTTAGTAATATTCCAGGAAGATGCACTATCACCATTATTATTTGTAATAGCGATGATGTTACTCAATCTCATACTTAGAAAATGGACAGAGAGCTACAAACTTACTAAATCGCAAGAAAAGATTAACCTCCTAATCAAAGGAGGAGGTGCCCGTGGTGTAATGGTTATCGTCGTAGGAAATGGACACGGCGACTCGAGTTCAAATCCTGGACGAGACTGATTGCATTTCACATAGCACTAATACCCTCGGGAAAGTTATGAATCCAATTATTCCCCCTCCAGCTATAGGTAAATAGTAGGGCAGACTAGGTTCTTCAGCCTTGGTGAGGCAACTAGTCTAGGAGAAGGAAAACTGAATTCAAACCTGTTAAACTCCGCTTAAAAATTGACCTTGTGTCATATCCTGCCCGAGCAGAGGGGTTGGTAAATATAATTAACCTCCAAATCAAACTGTTTGCCAGTATACCATGTATGCCATCATGGCCTGGCGCTTTCCAATTTGGTATCTTTATGAGTGTTGCTTTGAGTAAATCGAGGTGTATTTTTGCCTTGGGACTTAACGTGTTTATATGTAGTGCAATATTTTGAATTTTTTGTAAACAAGGTCTACTAGGAATCCCGTGAATTTTATTGCCTTTATCTTTCTTGAATAGACCTTATGCTCTGATTATCATAGGTGTAACAGTAATTCTATAAAGTTTCATTTTTTGTTTCAGTTTCTGTTGTATAGCGGTAAGAAAGAGATACACAGTGAAATTGAGTTAATTATTTATTAACTGAAGTAGTACAGTCTGACAAGTATTATAAGTCTCGCACTGTTAGTGTTACGTCCGAAGTTGGTCTTACTACTGACCGAGATCGTTCAGAGCTCTCTGTCTCTGCTTCTTTCTGCTTCTGCGTGCTTAAGAGACACGGCGTCTTTTATACTTCCGTCACGTGGTACGAACCACTATACAACAGTTTCTAAATAATTATATTTACTCTTTTGATGATATTCTTATCTTTTAGCTTTTAAATGTTTTCCACTGTAAATGGTAAAGTCCTTATGTCTTTTTCAGAATGATATTTATAGCATTATTTTACTCCTTGAGAGTTTTTTTTACACCAACTCTATTTGGTAGTTTTTGAATGACAGCAAGCCGTCTCAGATGTCTGGGACTATTCTAAGTATCTTTGCCAATAAAGAAGTACTGTGGTTTAGATAGTCTAAATTCTTCCTCCAGTTCCTCCGGTCTCTTTTCCAGGTTCTTGCGTATTGTTCCAAGTGCTCCAATTATCACCGTCCCCTTTATGTTCTTGAATCTATTCATCTCTCCGTCAGAGTCCAGGTATTTATCATTTTCCCCCCGTCGTCTCTTGTAACTGCAAGATCCTCTAATTGAAAATTTATTTTTCCTGATAATAAAAATGATTATTTTTTAAAATTCTTTGTGAGCTTTCACACCACTAGTAACAGGTGATCTTGCCTGATGTTTGAGTTTCAGTAAATCTCCTCAGCCCTCAAGGGTTTTTATTATTCTAGCAGTTGTTTAGAGGCTTTCTATTCTTCTATTCTTCCTTCCATTTCTAGCCCTTTAAGTTTATTTTCCAGGTTCCTTGGGATTATTCCAAGGGTTCCAACTATGATTCCTATCTCAGACATCTTCATGTTTCACAATTCTTTTAGCTTTCTGACAAAGTCCTGGTATTTATCCAGTTTTTCGCTTTCTTCTACTTTTATTCTTTGATCTGCTGTTTTTTTTTCCAATATCCTTTTTCATTTTTATTTTTTTAAATCTTAGAATTGATCTGATCTTCTTGCAGGAAGAAGAATGTTATGGGATTTCAAGTTTCATTCACTTATGAACCAACACTGTAGCATTCATTCAGTCTTGAAATGTGAACAGTTACGAAATAGATAAATTTTGATGATGCCGCCTACCGAAACCTCTCAGGATTAACAAATTTATCATTTCTAACAATGTGACTGTTTATTCTTTTGTTTATATATATAGTCACACTTTTACGATTTAAAGAATGTTGTAAGGGATTGGAAAGTAGCGAATATAAAACTGAATCGGATTTACTTCACAAAAGATCCGCGAAGTCTACGGAACAACAGACTTAATGTTATATTCGAAAAAATTCCAAATTTCTTAAATTTCTTAGGTTATCATTATTGTTTTATTTGTTACAAGTTTTTTCACGCCATCTCTTAGTCTTTTTCATTGGAATCTGGGCGGCAGAAAGTTTCCTCAGATCTCGGACTCATCTAAATATACCAGCTCATTTTAACAGTGCTGTAGTCTAGATGATCACGATTCTTTCTCTGATGTTCAGTTCTTGCGATCTTTTCTCTAAATTCACTTGATGAACATTTTTTTCTTTTTGTTAATTATCACTATATCTGGTCTTCTTTCCGGGATTTAGTCATGCGTTTGTATTTTAAAATCCCAGAGAGTTTTATGGATTTTATGCGTCTCATTTTCTATCACAGATTCTGGTTTGTGCATCTACTATTTGTTAGAATGATCAAATTTCAGTGGCATGATGGTTAAAGTGTTGAACTGCAACCTCGAAGTAAGCGAGTTCAAACTTCAGTTGCGCTATTACGTTCACTTTCGGACTAATGCCCTTTGGGAAAGTTATGAACTCCCTTATCCCCCATAAATAGTGTCATTTTTATTCTTCTACAAGGATAACATTGTCATTTAATAACCCACGAATTACCAGTGGATCACCTTTCGTGCCCAATCGTGCTTGCTGTGGTATTCTGTCTGTGTCGGTTTGTTGCATTCGCTTATTATGTAGTTAATTGTTTCATCTCTATTACCACATAATTTATACTTGCTATTCTCCAGTATATCATCAATATTTGCTTTGACATAATTAATCCTTATGGCAATATTTTGTACTGCTATTAACAGATTCAGTTTCTCTCTTTAGGTTTCTCCCTTCATAGACTGTCCAGGTCATTCAGCCATTTCGCCTCAATATCCATACTGTTGTTTATCTTCCTATTTTTGTTCCCTAGATTTTTATCGCTGTTTTCCTATTTGTCTTTGATTAATTTCTGTTCTTATTACTATTACTGACTGCTATAATCAGCCTTTCTTTTTTTTTTATTTGTATATTCTCCAACTTCCTGAACTGCCGTATTTATAATATCATTAATGCTGGCCAGTCCACTTTCTCGTTCTTTTCTTGTCCCCATATCTCTCTATATCATCTCTTAGGCGTAAGTCCTTGTACGTTGTCATCAATTTCCTTGTTCTATGGTCCATATTTTTAAGTTTCTCTTTTGTCCAGAGTTGGTGTTTCGTTTCCTTTCATTTAGTGTGCTTATTTTCATATAAACCAGCATTTCGTTCCGTTTTATTTATCGACAGTGCTGATACTCGACAACTCTGAAGATAAATCTTTAAAATTTGGTTTATCAGATTTTGTATTTTTTAATGTTTAGTTTCCAAGTTGTTTTTAACGATTCGAGTCATGATAGAGTGGTAAATATATTTCCATTTAATACTCTATCATAATATTCAGAATTCTTCTGAATGTAGTATTGCCTGATAATTTCAGAAGCGTGAAATTATTTGTTGTAGTGTATGGGTAGAGATTGTAAACTGCAGGAATTTGAAATCATAATATTATAAAAGTATTCCCATGGAAATATTATCATCGTTTCTAATCATTCTGTGCGTATGCATCGATATCATCATCATCATCATCATCATCATCATCATCAAGTCGCGCTGATGTCACAGGTATCCCTGACTCTCTCTCTCTATCCATCTCGATCATATATCACTCCCAGTGGGTCCTCCAAAGACACCCAGTGTCTGCATGGAGCTGATATAAGTTCTTGCAGGTCGGCCAACACTGGCGAGTCCATGTGTAGGGATCCATAAAAGAACGTCTCTTATGAATTGCTGGGTATTGCTTCCAGGATTTGTTCAAAACAGCATGTAGCATTTTTCTTGAGAGTTTTTTTTTCTACGCGCTTTGTTAGTGCCCATATACTGCATCCATACAGTAGTACTGACACTGCCACACCTAGGAATAAATCCCGTTTTATTTCATCGGATAGATCAGACTTCCATATGATCGATAACCAATCGATAGCAGTTCACGCCTTCCTTAGCCGTATGTTGACATCACTTTCTGTAAAAGAGATATTGCTGCCGAGGTATGTGAACTTGTTTACTAATTTTAGAAGCCTATCTCTTTCAGATGACTCCTTCTCGTTTAAAACAAATGAACTCTGTTTTATTTGCGTTCACATGGATCCCAATACCTTCTGTTGCTTGCTCCAGGCCATGCAGTAAGGATTCGGCTTGGGCAGGTGTACTTGCAAGAAGCGCTAGATTATTTGCGTTGTCTGCGTCTGTTATATTTTCTGAAGTATATCGTCTGCTTTTTCTTTTTTCTTTTTTAATGTAAAGATATTTTCTTTAATTAGATTTATCGATGTTCGAAGTACGTAGTCTAGGCAGATTATAAAGAAATATGGCGCTAATGTGTCTTCTTGCCAAAATCCAGCGAAAATGTCGAAAATGTCAGTATTTGCATCAAGTGAGCGAACCATTACTATCGTGTTTTTATAAATCATCATTATAGACTTAAAAGCTTATTTGGGGAGACTATAAACAAGTGGTATTTGCTCTATATTCCCTCTGTGTATGGAATCAAATTAGACGCATAATAATGTTGGCTCGGGATCTTTAGTCCGCACTTCTTCGATGATTCGGTGGATTGTCAGAATCTGTGAGTTTGTGGATTGATTTCTCTGAAAGTTGTTCTGATATTTCCTAAGAGTTTTCTCGATTTTGATACGGTTGAGAAGCAGAGTATAATAAACCTTGGCAGCTAAACAGTAAGAGTTATGTCTCTGTAGTTTTTAGTGATTCAGAGGTCACCTTTCTTGGGGAAGAGAAGGATACAGCTTTTTGTTCGTTTCTCTTTTGTGTTTTGTTTATAGTCAGTGTTTGTTGCATAATCGAATAAGTATGTCATCAAATTTCCTTGTCTTCCGTACTTCAAGGGTATTTCGTCGTGGCTTAGAGATTGTTAGCTTTCAGTTTTTTTCAGCACAAAGTCAAGTTCTTTATCCGTAAACTATCCTTGTCTGATGTCTAGTTGGCTTTTGATAGTTTTTTTTATTGTTTTATCAATAACTTTAGATGAGTTTCCAAACAGATTCTTAAAATCTTCTTTCCACTTCTGTTATTTTTCTTCTTGGCTTGCAGCTCTTAATTTTGCTTTCGAGGTGCTTTTTCTTCCTCTTCATTTATTGTCAGCCACGATAACCGTGATTGTCTATTTTCTACCGAGTTTCTGATATATTCATTTGGCTTTGAATGTATTCGAGTTGTTCTTTTTGGTACGTGTTTGTTCTCTGGGCTTTCTTAAGTTTTTGTGCACTGATATTTGTTGGGTTTCTTTTATATAGTAAGGATGCTATTTTCATGTTGTCTCATTTTTCTCTAATTGCTAATGCCCATTGGAACTCTACATTTGGCTTTTGGCTTGGTTGAAATGCACTCAGCTGCTGATATTATATGGGCAGTAACAAAATTTTCATATTCGTCATTTGGAGTATGTGTTTTAGTTGTCTCCCGAAGTGTATTGAACTTGTTTCTTATAGTTACCGTAAAATGATTTCTAATATCACTATTAGTCATATTGAGAGCTTTAACTGTTTGTGTCTTATTTCTGCGTTGACTTAGGCCGATCTTTGCCAAGAGCAATCTGTGATCAGAAGATACTCCTTCAAGACAGGGATATGCCTCACAGTTCCTCTGCGCTATTTATCCATTTCTTGTTTATGAATGTATTATCTAGCAATGTTTTAGAGCTATTTGGGTTGGTCCATATGTGTTTATGTATATATATATGTATATATAATGTCAAATTATTATATATATGAGTATGTATATGTCAGATATATATATATATATATATATATATATATATATATATATATATATATATATATATATATATTGCAACAGTGTTGGTTGTCACTAATTCATTTTGTGGCGAACCAAGAGCGATATAATTTGGAGAGTGCTCAATATCAGGGAAAGAGCTATTATATAATAATAATAAATTTTAGATTTATATAAACAATCTTCCATGGCATTAAATATATAAATCTAATATATATATATATATATATATATGTATATATATATGTGTGTGAAACGTAAACGGAAGAAAACATCACCACAGTTATAGTGCTATTATAAATTCATTTCGACGAGATTTTTTTACAATTTTAAGGACACTGGGCGACTATTGAACAAACAGAGCAAGCTAATATCCAAATGTAGACAAAATAAGTTTAAATTTACTTGATAGGAGCAGCAAAGGAGGGTAACATTACAGATTAAAAGACCATGATGCTTGAATTGGATGAAATTTATTAACATAACACAAGTAGGAATTTGGGCAAATAACAAATTAATTTAAAAAATTCTTTAACATAGCCGGGAGTTCTTTATTTATTCTTTATGGTGTAAGAAAAGATTAAATTTTTAATTTAATTTCTATTTTTTAGCTACTATTAGATTTTTCGGGAATATCGATACACGACCTAGTGGGATATTTAAAGTAAAGGAAGCAGAACGAATACTTGACTCTCGGACCCTGGGAAATACGCTAATAGCAGTTGCAGGATCCCCCCACCACCCATAGAGATATAAATAAAACATAGTAACTACCGAAAAAACATTGTAAGAGATAAAAGGTCAAGTAGGACAAGTAACCCATGAATTCATCGGACTAGGCACATGAGAATTAAAGGGACTATAAAAGTAAGTAAAGTTGGCGACCGTTGTCGAGGGCGACCAGAAGGTTTCCTTTTCAATAGCTACTACACCGAGGCATAGGGGAGGGTGCTTTCTCTGGATTGCTCCACTTTACCCTTGATACGTACTTTATATTGCTGAGTGTTAAGCAAGGAAGTATCAAGTACCATTTTAAAAGTCTTTGGTATGACGCGACCTGGGATTGAACACAGGTCTCCCGGACCATTGGTGAACACTACCCACTAGGCCAATGAGCCGGTAAAGGGACTATAAAATAACTAATTAGAAGGCAAACACAAATTGTACTAAGACTTAAAAAGCTATCATGAAATCATACATAGTGACATTAGTGGTGGACCGAGGAATGAATCTACTTTTTTATGTCTTTATTGTTTTACTACTTTTCTTTATTCGCCCGATTGTTTCCCCTTCTCTTTTTTTTCCTTTTTTCTTTTTCTTCCTTTTATTATATATAAAAGGAAAACTATATTTGCTGATTTTACTCCCCCAAAAGCGTGTTAGTCATCTGAAGTGGTGGTAAATAAAAATATTCGTCGAAATAAATTTATAATGGCACTATAACAGTGGTGGAGTTTTCTTCATTTACATTTCAGATATAATCGCTCTGGATGTGAGTTTTTTTCATATACATCCTGAAAGACATATACAATAATATCTCTACATCGAGCACTCTCCTAGAATTATATGAAATCCTTCATATTCTATATACGAATATTCCATACCCAAAGTCTTCTGGACACTTACTGGATATATATATATATATATATATATATATATATATATATACGCGATTAAGAAACTGTAGAAAAATGGAAATCAACTAAAAATGGAAACTCTTCAGTTTGATGAGATACTAAGAAATTTTCTTTTTAAAATAACGATAGAAATTAAACGTGGAACCCTAATGATTATTGTTTAGAAGCTTTTTTTCCGGTCAACAAAAAATTAAGAATCAAATCGTGTTTTTGTGTTTGCGTTCGTAATATAAGTAATGGTCAACAGGGGTGAAGAGGACATAAACGTAGTTTGGTATTTGCTAGCTTAAAATTCTGACCGTAGGACAAGTTTTCAGCTAATTTTTGATAATTTCAATCATTTTAAGCGTCTAGAAACGGGTTCGATTTACAATGTAAGGATATTGCTCAACTAGACATTAAGTTTGCGTTCATCAGTTTAGTTAAACCGAATCTTTAACTTTTCGTTTCACCATAAATGTTAGACATATAGTTGAAAATGTTGTTTTTTCAGAAACCAAAATTGACATTTTCCATGACTTTTTCCCCTATAAATTCTTTGCAGTCACTGAAAAATGAAGAATTGAAAATCGTATCGTATTTACATTTGTAAGACGTGACGAAAGCCAATTCAAGAAACTGAAGATAGTTAGTTACAACGGTATTCCTTGATAAATACTATACTGTAGCCTCGAACTAACTCTCCTGACCTGGTTAGTGTTTCTTCAGTGAATGACTGAATTAGCGATAATCGTAATTATAAAAATTATAATTATAATTATAATATAATCTTATAATTATAATTATAAAATATAATTATAATTATAAAAATAATTATAATTAATTATTATAATAATAATAATTATAATTATAAAAATAAAAATTTAAAAAATGATGCATCTATAAGATGCATTATTTTTACTGATTTTTAAGTTAGAAACTATACAATTAACTTTTTTACGTCCATAGACTAGCAAACCTACACGAGTGAGTTCGAGTCTCATTGGGTGCCCCATTCATTTGGCCTTGTGCTAAATCGAAGTAAAGACCTTCGTAAATTACTATGTCTCACCATATTTGAGACAAGAAGACTGGAAGTAAGTTATATCTATAATCCAAACTAATGTATTTATACCATTACAGAGAAATATCCATTTGAATGTGTTTGCTTATAATTTTGTGTCTCTTAACATCAGGTTGAACCAGCCTGGAGGTAGAATGTTCGCCAATGGCCCCGGAGACCGGCGTTCAATCTCTGGTTGAGTCATACTAAAGACTCAAAAAGTGGTACTTGATACCTCCTTGCTTAACGCTCAGCATTATAAAGTACGTTTCAAGGGTAAAGTGGAGTAATCCCAGGAAAGGAGTGGCGCCCTTCCCTACACCTCGGTTTAGTAGCTATTGAAAAGGGAGCTTTCGGTTACACCTTGACTATGGTCGCCAACTTTACTTTTACTTTAATATCAGCTTATTTTCACCGCAAGTTTGTTACATTTTTATGTGATCATATCTGCGTATTTTGTTCTGATTGTGTAAATTTTGTGTTTTAAGACTAAATGGAAACTACTTTTATTATAAGTCCTTATAAACCGATGAAAAATGAACAAATGCTAAATTTCGCGGCTAAAAATTCTAAAAAGTCAGCCGCTGGGGCTGTAGAATATGCCGACTGTGCCTCTCTAGAAGGGTAAGCCCCTTCCCCAGTGAATATCCTGAGTATAACACTAAAGCACGTGGGGATGAGGCACCAGTCCTGGAGCTTTGGGGAATGTGGAGTACCCCTTTTACAGCCATTACTCCCAGGTTAATTCTAATTTAGAGTGGTAGAACCTGTTAGGGTCCTGTCTAAGGGTCAAATAGAAATGTTCAATCATTTACTAAGGATGATTTGAAACCATTCAACTGAGTGCAAATTATTTTTATTTCATAGGAATATTTGATAAATAGAATTAGTAATGTTAGATAGGAATACTTGAAATCACTCAAATGTGAAGAGGGTATAAATGATTAAGATTGAATAGTCATTAGTGGTTTGGTTTGGTTTCTTTGTTTAATGGTATTTCAACTTTCGTGGGTTATTAAATGCCAAAACCATCAGAAGAACATCAATGGTACTATTTAACATACTGAGAGGGGGATAAGGGTGTTTATACCTTTTCCCAAGGATCTGAAAGTGAACATAATAGCGCGACTGGAGTTCGAACTCGCTTTCTACGAAGCTGCAGTCCAGCAATATAGCCATTACGCCTAGAATTATTTGTGTTAAAAATACTTGAAACCATTTTATTGTGTGTAAACAAATGATAAATAGAATAATTAGTGTTAGATTGGAATACTTGTAACAATTTAACTGTACGCAAACAAATGAGCCCAATCGACTCATTTAAGAATAAAGTTACCAACAAACTATTCGATTACAAATCATATATATATATATATATAGAGAGAGAGAGAGAGAGAGCAGTATTTGGCATTAAATAACTCAAAAAGGTTTATATGCCATAAGACACCAATCAAACAACCAAAAATATCAGTGCGTATTATACATGACATTTTTTCTATAATGTCTTCTTCCAAGTTAGAGGTGTGTTTTATACATAACCGCGTGTTATTCATGAATGCTTGTTAAACACAAGTAATGACGGTATTGTGATTAAAAACATTCAGACTTACAAGAAGGATAAAAGTTGTCTCCCTTTAATCATGGAATATTTCATGGCTGGTATTTGAAAGTATTTCGGCTGCTTAAGGTGAGTCAGGTGCCTCGAGCAGTGTAATGGTTAACGGGTTAGGTTAGGTTAGGTCTGTGAATTTGATACTCACTGGGTGCTACAGGGTTCTAACTAACAGTTGGCCTTGCATAGAAACGATTAACATAAAGGAGTTGATGAATGGACGTTTGGTTTGGTTTGGTTTGGTTTTATGGCATATCAACCATTGTAGGTTATTTAATTCCACATCCATTTTTTTACATATAAACTGTTCTATTTCAAACAATTCAGTTTAGCATAAGAACACAGTTTAAATTTCAAAAATAGTTCTATTTCAAGCAATTCAGTTTAGCATAAGTGCACTTTTTAGTTCTATTTAACCCATAGATAGAACCCTATCAGGTGCTACCACTCCGGGCCAGAGTAGACCAGATAGCGATGGCAATAAAGAGGTACTCCGCATTCCCCAAAGCTTCAGCATTACTGGAGCCTCACCATCAGATTGTTTAGTGTCATATCCTGGCCACTCGTTAGGGGAGTCTTATGCGTCTACAGAGATGCTGACTGGGCCAGGACGTTAGACATGAAACTTTGAAATCAAACCGGATGTAAATAGTACGCAAAGACATAGGACGAAAGACTCTATTTTAGTCGAAAAGGCAGACAAAATGACATTAGATTTTTAGATTTTAATGCATCACCACTAAACTGTCCTGCAGGGCAATAACCTTGAGGATATAAACGTTTGTTCAAGTCTACCAAATAACTTGATTTTTTATTTTAACTAGAAATATAAGATATAAGGGTTAGCGTTTAGATTCAGGGTTAGAATGAAGGTTTAAAATTTAGATTTAGGGCTAAGGTTGGAGGCGTTCATGGCGTAACGGTTATTTCCGTTGAAAGTGGACACGGCTATCCGAGTTCAAATACTGAACGAGGCTGTTTGCATTTGACATAACTCTAATATCCTCGGGGAAGGTTTGAATCCAAATATTCTCCGTTCCTCCAGTAAATAGTAGGTCAGATTTGGCTTTCAAATCTTCGTATGGCAATCTGTCTAGGAGAAAGAAAACCCTGAATTCAAATCAGACCAGGAGAGGGATGGGCACCACCTGGCTATTTTTGTCCAAGATAACCCTAACCCTAACCTTAACGCCCCCACAACCAAACCAGGTTACGGGATGAGTCTAACTTTTACAGGGCATAGATTCAATGGTGAGGCTTGAGGTTAGGCTTAGGATTTGGGTTGTTATTTAAATACTTTTAGCGCCAAAATATGGCGTCAAACAATCGTAGACGGTGATATTTATTAAGCTTAACTTATTTCGACACGGGGCCAAAGATGGTGACATGAAAAAATAGTATTTGAAGATGGTGATAAGCCATCCATTTAGATGGAAATTATTTGATTACCTTAAAATCATCATGGGAGATTAAAACTAATCAAGCGAGTTAGAAATGAGATTTCCTAAGACTAAGAATACTAGACACCCAGTGAGGATTGAACTCATTACAGTAGTAAGGATCTGCAATAACAAATAGGTAACTAAAGCTCTGTACAAAGCTCCCTTGATAGTTCAGTACAGGAACCATGTGGTTACCTACCTTTCTTTGGTTTTTCCTATCGGTATTTTTATCTAATATTAGACGATCCATGCACCTAATCAGTTCTCGTTTTAACCACGTTCCATGATGATACTGATTCTTCTATTTAGGAGTGAAGGATTCTAATTAGCGGTTCATCTCCAATATATCAAGGAATTAGAATAAAAAAAAATTAAGTTCGGCACGATTGCTTACTCTACAAAATTGCGATTCAGTTGCAAATTGGGTTGAAAATTGGTTTATCCTCTAAAATAATTGTTTTTATTACATTAATAAAAATCTTATTATAATGAAATGTTTTTGCAACACACACACACAAACACACACAACACACACACACACACACACACACACACACACACACACACACACACACACACACACACACACACACACACATATATATATATATATATAAATCAACAGTTATTAAAATCACACCTTCTTCGTATCGTTTCGTTAGTATAAGCTTCATGTATCATCATATTAAATAGAAAGCACTATCATCGGATGAAACTTTATTTGATATAGAAGATATATATTACATATAGTCATGAAACAATAATAAGAACGTGTGATATTAGTTACTTTTAGTTTATGTACTGCTCTGCAGCTCAAAATTTGAGCATTTTTTGATTTATTAAACGCTTTTTAAATAATTATTTATTTTTATCTATATCTATATCTATATCTATATCTATCTATCTATCTATATATATATATATATATATATATATATATATATGTATATATATGTATTTATATATATATTACATATATATGCATATATATATATATATATATATATATATGTATATATATATAAATGTATATGCATATATATGTATATATGTATATGTATATATGTATATGTATATATATATGTGTGTATATATGTATATGTATATATATGTATATGTATATATGCATATATATGTATATATACATGTATATATATATATATATATACCCACGCAAACATTTGGTTTTGCTAATAAATTTCATAGTAAAATGTTTAATCAAGCTCTGACTCATTGATATCTGGAATCAAACTCGAGTCATTTGTTGAGTTGAAAATGTTTTTCTTTGAACCCAAACATTAGTATAAGTGATAGCGTTATTTAAGGAATGTGCTGTTGAAACGGATAAAATGTAACTATCTAAATCTTTTCTTAAACTACTCAACAAAACGGAAAAATCTCTCAGTCTGTAACGCAAACATGAAGATATGTTCTCAGAAAATACTAACAATAACATCAGGGCCTGTCTTTCACTTGTTGATGCCCTAACCTATATGAAATCTGAGGCACTTCAATGAAAAAAATTGGGTAAAAAAATAAAAAAATGATTATACTTGATTATTATTTATCAATAATTGTTGATGAATTGGTGTTAATGAACTAATGATAAAAACAAAAATATACAACACTGGACAATAAACAAAACTAAACAAAAACAGACGGTGAAAAATCTGAACCATTACCTCAAATTTTAATGAAGCTTCAATGGCTTAGACGTACATAGGAAATGATTATTTTCCTTGATTGTTCAAGTCGAAGTTCCCTTAGTTATAGGGAAATATCAATAGCAAAAGACAGGGTTATGGTTAGGATATCAAATCAAGGAAAAGAAAATTCTAAGAATCTTTTTGCATTTATTAGAATTTTCTTTTTTGCATTTATTAGAAATTTCTTTTTTTATAAATAAGGCAATGTTGATAACAATAATCAGGGAAAATAATAACTTCCTACATGTGTCTGAACTATTGAAGTTTCGTTAAAATTTGTGGTAATGATAAAAAAATGATTCATTTTTTTTACTGATTTTTACTGAATTTTTTAAATGTTTTTTTTTCCAATAATGTATTTTTTTTCCAATAATGTATTTAAAAAATGTGGCCTCGACAGTGTGTCGCCCTAAGCTATAGAGTATTTAACTTGACTGCATAACATTAGAATTAAGCCATTATTAATGAAAACAAAAAGTTAAAAAACACAAAACTCAGGAAGCTATTGTCATTTTTTAATTACATGCTTACAACTACATCTGGAACTTTGCTGTTTCAAGCAAAACCTGATACCGGCAGCAGGCATTCGCTGATAGCTATTCAGCTGTAAATTTCCGTTTCAGCTCCCAGCTAGACGTGTTATTGAAATGAACTGAGAATTGCACGTACGCAAAATAACCTCATAGACTCTTGTGGGTTATCACCAACTTTTCTTCACACATTTACCTTTTTTTCTTTTTTTCTCTCTTTACATTTGGTCATAACAAAGACACTTACATAATTGTAACCAAAAAATTCTTCTCACCGAAATGACTTATTTCTTATGTTTAGTAAATAGTCATTTTGCTTAGTACAGGACAAAAACAATAAACATTACTTTATATCAGGGCTTCTCAAACTTTTTACTTGACGCACACCTTTTAATCAAATTTAATTGAAATTCACCTCAAAATAAATCAATTGAATATTGCCTACATTTTCTTTTATTCTCATTGGATACCATAATGAGATGAGCTGATTTCTTTAAACGGTTCGCTTTTAAGATTAAAATGTTTACAAAATACAGAATAATTATTATAAATAGAATATTGAATCATATAACAGCCACATCAACAAATACCAGGCTATACTGAAACTGACTTTAACAAAGTGAAGATTCGGATCTTTTCGGTCTGTATAGGATTTTTCGTTTATAACAATTTAATTCTAATTTTATTCATTAAAAATCTGTTACCATGGATAAGAATTAAAATTTCTGGTATTGTATTTTAGTTTTACTTTTTCATTATTTTTCTTTTTTTTAAAATCTATTTTTATTCTTCTTATTAAATGATCTTTTCTTTTTGAAAACATCTAATTTTATCTTAGAATTCAATATCTTTATAAAATAATTCGTTTGAAATATAATTGCTCTTAAATGTTTTATTTCCAGAAATATGATTATACGCGTCTTTAAAGACGCAGAAGATCCGGATCTTTTTAGTCAGAGCTCGATCGTTTGTTCATTTAAATGACCCGTGTGTTTTGAACAGGTCACATGTGAACGATTCGTCACTAGTGATCACCACACCAAATTAAGCATTTTGCTAGAATTATGGTATATGGTAACAAGTCGACACGATAAAGCATTTTTTTCTATCATAATGGGATTTGTAAATGCAAACTTTTTAATTCACTGGCTGTGGACCCCTATGCTTTTTTCACCCTGCCAACATTTTATTACTCCCAGGGATCTATATGGACCATTTTGAGAAGTCCTGCATTATGTGACTAACATGCAGTCTACATAAGGCTGCTTTATATATATATATATCCATTTCCCCATGCGAGAAAAATAATCTTGGAATAAGAATGGTTGTTATTTTATTCATTATACCATGTAAGAAAAATTCCGAATCCGTGCTCAAAAATAAAGTGAGTATTTTATCGTTATTATCCATAATCGTCTAGATCATCATCATCATCATCATCATCATCATCATCATCATCATCATCATCAGTTTCATAATCCTTATGGAAGTTGTTTTAGAGGCGCCACAGATGATTCTCTGACAACCACTTGATATCTATCACGGGTGTGGTAGATGTCATCATCATGTGGTATATCTTCAAAGCTAGACGGAGCCCATACCTCTTGAAGCTTGATCACGGCCGAGGTCCTCCTACTTGGTTCCCCCTGATTGCGAATACGTGGCCATTGTAGTTTTTCTAGGAACCCATCCGCCTTGGCCAGTGTCTTCATCAAGAAGAGTGGTACCGTGCTATCAACACCCCTCACGTGTTTTAGCTCTCCAGGAGAACATGAAGATATCATTTATCAGAAAATTGTATATCAGAAAGGCATGAAACCCTTGTTCTTGTACTTATGCATTGAGTGGGTCTCCTCTTGTAGGAAACAGCAGTAGTCACTTATTGGCCCTTGACCACACTATCCTTTGATACTTAGTTTTTATTTCTAATATTTCTTGGTGGAACCTATCTTAATTTTTTTGCTTATGGTACCCAAATCCATTAGAATATATAGAGATAAGAATGCATGAAGCACATTTTAAGAAATGTCCGGATATCCTGTCTTTGATATATAATCAGAATGTTTGTCTAAATTCATAAGGATATGTTGATATTTATATTGCTTACGTATCTCTGACTATTGTCCTCATCTTGGTTGTTATATTTACGACATATCAGCCGGTTTATGTTGCAGCTTTCTTCAGGTGCTTTTTATCTTCAGGGAATTTTGAACCGAATTTTCTACTCAGTCCACGGGAGTAGACTTTTCCCATTTCGTCGTCCATGCGTTGAGATATATTATATCAGTTAATTCGCTTTCTTAGTTATTTCAATTTTGTAATGATTTTTTTCTGAACCCGGATCCTGAGATTGAACTCACAACTTCTCGGTAGACTCCAACAAAAAACTCTTGATCTCATGGGACAATTCAGAGGCCATTTTGGGAACTTTAAGCCTAATATCATGTTGTCTGCCTTTTCAACCAGACTATTATTCGTTGAGCAGTCAGTTGTAAGTTACTACCTGAAGAAGGTCGGTGTATACACCGACCAAAACATTGTGAATATAACAATCAAGATGAGGACAATAGTCCAAGACATGTATACAGAGTAGATGTTAACATGATGTTTGTTAAATCGGCATAGTTTTAATATCTATGAGGCCCCCAAAAGTTGTGTAAAATTAGAACGAAGAAATCAAATGTCGCCAGGTCAAGTAGATTCGGCTGACCTCTAACCTCTAGCTATCCGAGAATTGATCTCTGATATCCGGTCTACTGTGTCATGCAATGTCCACTCTCCATCGACCCCAGGTGGAAGTATGGAGGTATTTTGATTGACAGGTAGGGTTAGAGGTTATTTCGATTGAAGCAAGTGACGAGAAAGTTTACGTTTTGAGGTGTGTATTTTTTGTGGGAGGAGTCTTAATGTTTTAGAAGCCTCTTTTTTTTTCTAAGAAGACGTAGGGAGTTTCTTTCTGAAAGATGGTTTGGAAATTCATGGAGATGGGTAGCCTGAATTATTAACACATAAATAGATGGGAGGACCAAGCTGCAAATATGTGTTTGTCTATTTCTTTTATAACCGAGATCAAGTGACAACCTCTTCGTTTCCTCAACTTTTTCGAAACACCTTGTTTTCGAAATTACCCACGACGTTGCAAATAAAAATATCTGTTTTTTGTTTTGATTCGCTTTCCTCTCTGTCAAATTCTAACTTTTAGACACTGGAATCTCCATCTATCGTTTCTTATCAGAGTGAATTGATGTGAAGTGATGGGTTGAAAACCTTTAGCCGATTTTCCAGGAACGTTTCGACCAAGCTTTGATTTTAAGAACGAAAATGACTTACAAAATGTAATTCATTATAAGATACAATTATAATAATATATACAGGATGTTTAAAAAGAATTGTTATCATTTGAGATGTCCAGGGTGTTTCAAGAAAATTGATATCATTTTGTAATTTAATAACTTGATCAACCCTCGTTCAAATGATCTCAAATTTTTATATCATGAGTAGAACTAATTCAACATTTTATGTTTAAAATCTTTTTCTTTTCCAGTGAATGACATTTCTATACCTGGAAAAACAAAACTAAACAAACAAAAATAATAAAAACAACTACAAAAAATATTATTGAGTTGTTTCTATACATGCTGCTTAAATTTGAGATGATTTGATTGAAGATTCGTCAAGATTACGAAATGATACCAATTTTTATGAAACACTCTGTATATCTAATGCTATTAACTTTAATCCACAGTTAAGTTATATAATTCATGTTTGTTGTTTTATTTTAGATATTTAAAAAAAACCTTTTTGCAATTAATCTTTATTTCTCTTTCATTTTTATTATCATAAAAGATTTATAGATTATAACTCTATTTCATTTTAAATTACATTTTTAACATCTTGCTAAAAACCCAATCTTAATCTATTTTATTTAATAGATTAAGATTGGGTTTTTAACAAGATGTTAAAAATGTAATTTAAAATGAAATAGAGTTATAATCTATAAATCTAATAATTACTATATAATATATAGATATATAATGTAATTTCTGTTGTTGTGTTTTCTAATTAAAAAAAAAAAAATAGCTAACTTTTATTTAATAGTTTTTTTTGTAAATACAAAGTGGGTTAGTATTTGTCTTTAATAACAAAACGTAACGAAAACGTCTTTGGTGGAAATAAGTGCGGTCGAAATGTCCTGTTACAATCAGTGGCATATGTAGTACACTTTACAGAAAACTATAGAAAAAAGAAAAAGCCCCCACCCCTTCCATAAAAAAAATCCCTGACATGCTTGTACAATTTTGAGTACGGATTCGGAATCACGCATATTCAATTTAGTCTAAAGCGCATGATTTTGCCTCAGTAGCAAAATATTTATTTGCTGTCCAGAATATTATTCAAGCAAACATTTAATAAAACTCAGATTTGTTATTAAGAAAAAAAAAAAAAAAAAAAAAAAAAGAAAAAAGGTAAGAAGAATATTTCAACTGTTGAAAACGATGGAAAGTTAAAAGTATAAACTACCTGGACATTTTATTGACAGACGTTACAGCCGAACACAGAAACAAAAATAAAACATTCTATTCTTATTGGTCATATATTAGCAGCGTAAAATAATCGGTCCTTATTACCAAAATGGCATCCTCCTTTCGATTAGTGTCACGCCCTCTTAATGAGTTTGATTATTAGCGTCTTTGCAGACGTCAGAAAACCACTTTTGTGAATTTTTTCGTTTATTTTTATTATATTTTATCTGTATTTTTCCCCAATAATTTTCATTTCCTGTGATGTGATATTTAACTATTTTGACGTGAGCAGTCCTTATCTCTCTCTTTCTCTCTCTTTTTTGAGATTGTTGTTGCTTATATTCACTGGTTATTTAAGAGTCCAACTGGTTTCAGTCCGTGAATACTTGTCGGCATATCTACAAAAGAAGTAAATAAACTGCAGTTTAACAATCAGACAATGATTTCATAGAAAAAAAAAAAAAATCCAATTCAAGAAAAAAAAAAAAAAAAGGAAAAATTATATTGTTAAAAAAAGAAACTAACAAAATTTTACATTCAGCTCTTTGTTAGCTAATTCACAATATATATATATATATATATATATATATATATATATATATATATATATATATATATATGGGAAAAACTGGAAATAAATCCGACAGTATGAAACTGTATAGAGATGAAAAAAAAAAAAAAAAAAAAGAGATGAAAAAACACGAAGTCTTTAGAGAATGATTTTAGTTGTAGAAATATTTGCCAACTGTAAACGTTTCGGTTTTTAGACCTTCCTCAGGGTGTGTAAATGAAACGAAAAAGATGAGACAGTTTTAAAACATTCCACTTCCGCTGGTAGCACTTAGTTTCAAATTTGTGTGATGCAAACGAGTTTCCAAATTTTTCCAAAGCATCCGTATCTATCTATCTATCTATCTATCTATCTATCTATCTATCTATCTATCAGTAACTCATATGACCTGAGGAAGGTCTAAAAACCGAAACATTTAGCGTTTAGTACATACATAAACTGGTAACTCTCTATGAAGGAAGTTTCTCGTATCTTACGGAATTTATAATCGGTAGAATCGGGGAATTGAAGAAATCTATGACCTCGATTTGTCCGATAGACACAAGAATAATTGAAACAGCTGCAGATGTTTAGGCCACACATACCTCCACCCTAGACGTATTGACCGTGTTTTGTAATATAGTTTGTTGTTTTGTGTTTTATTAATATTTAAAAAAAAACTTTTTACAGAAACTTTGTTTCTTCTTATTTGTATAAAGTCAGATAAAAAGATAAAATTTTCTTTTACAAAAATGTTGAAAATGTAATTTAAAATCAAATAGAATCAAATTGTATAAATCTAATGTACATTCATGTTTGTTATTTTCTTTGTTCTAAACAATTTTTACGGTAAATAACAAACTTAAATTATTATTGATTTTTCTTTTATCAAAAATATAAGACATAAAAACAAAACAAAACATTAAACAACATATACACAACATACATTATATGTTTATCAGTGTCCATTGTATTAGATTTATATATCGTGTTTTATTTGATTTTAAATGACATTTTGACCATTTTGGTAAAAACAAATCTTAGTCGACTTTATTTGTCTAAAAAAAAAAAAAATGAAAACAAACAAAAGTTATCTGTAAAAAGTTAAAAAAATATTTATAAAACCCAAAAAAGCATAAATGATTTGGCATAAATACAGATGAATGTTTGTTTTTTGTTTTATGGTCTATTTTGTAGGTTATTTAAGGCCAAATCCATTTTTATACAAATAAACAGTTCTATTTCAAACAATAATTTTTATCATAAGTACACAGTTTAATTGTCAAAAACGGTTCTATTTCAAACTATTTAGTTTACTTAAACAGTTCTATTCCAATAATTCAGTTTAGCGTTAGTACAGTTTCAATATCAAAAACAGTTCCATTTCAAACATTTCAGTTTAGCATAAGTACGCAGTTTAAATGTCAAAACAGTCCTATTTCGAGTAATTCAGTTTAGCATTAGTACAGTTTAGTTCTATTTGACTCATTGATAGGACCCTATCTGGTGTTACCACTCCGAGGCCTAGTGGACTTGGGGCCGATAGCAATGAAGGGGGTACTCCGCATTCCCCAAAGCTCCAACATTACTAGAACCTCACCATCAGATTGTTTAGTGTCATTTTCAGGTCACTCATTAGTGGGGTATTACCCCTTCTGCAGAGAAACAGTCGTTGTATTCTACAGCCCCAGCCGTTTGGGCAAACAGATTAACGTATATTGAATTAGATTTATATTCGAGTGTGTGTGTATGGGGGAAACTGAAATATTCATACGCAGAAAAGTTCATATGATGACGTCATATCTGCAGTTGATGTTTTTTGACCAATGGGACCCAAGCACTGCAATACCAAGGGAAGAAGTGTATGTTAAAGAATAGACCTCATTTGGTCACATTCCATAGGTCAGCCTATGAACTTTTCGGCCAACCCCCTTATAATTGTATTTTATTTTAAATTACATCAGGTAAATTATTTTCGTCTTTAAAAACGAAGCAAGTTTGAAATATTTAGAGTTTGTATATTTGTGGCCGAAACGACCGGGCCGAAAAGTCTCACAAACCGCTGACTAATTTTTATGCGTCTGGGTATTAAAAACCTCACATCATTACTAATAAGATATGTTTTCATTTTTTTTGTAAAGTAAAATAATTTACAAATGATATAAATACAACGATAATAGTTGCAAAAGTAGATTGACTGGGAAAAAAAGGGGGTTAAAAGTCTCTTAACTCATTCTACCTCTCGTCCATTTGATACAGATATGTACAATTATTAAGAGACATTTGCTTTTTATGTTCTTAAAAAAATAGAGAGATGAATTTAATTCTAAATAAATTTTTTGTTATATGGAGTACTGTTAAGAAAATATCTCTCAGACAATATTAATAATACTGCAGGAATTTATAATGTTAAAACACTTTAGAGTGATTGATTGATTAATTAAATGTCAAACCGTCCAAGGTTATCTTATGCATAGAGGTTAGGGAATCGCGTTTGTTGTAAGTTCATATTTACATTTTTTGTGTGGTTGTTTCTTAAGATTTTTTTTTGCACACGGTCTTGTTGAACATGAATAATTTTTAAAAAGATTTGACTCATTGATTGGACACTAACAGGTCAGAATGGACTTGGGAGTAATGGCAATGAAAAGGTACTCTGTGCACCCAAGATCTATTTGACTCATCGATCGGACCCTAACAGGTACTACCACTTCGGGCCAGAAGAGACTGAGGAGTAATGGCAATGAAGAGGTACTCCACATACCCCAGATCTCCAGAGGTGAAGCCTCACCTGCAGAATCAGTTTGGAGTTATATCCAGGACACCCTCTTTTGAGGAGGTTGTCTTATGCCTTTGTAGAGGATCCAGCGTATTCTTAAGCCTTTGTCGACTGGACAGTTAGAATATTTATTTTGCGACTTGGACCTCTTATAGTTATTTTCCATACTTATCTTAGATGTAAGACAAGCGCAGAAATATAGCATACTCAATGAGAATCGAACTCATTAACAATGGTTTGTGAATATAGCTTGTATAACCATTATACCATGTACGGTTACCACTTAGGCCTCTTATAAATATCATGAACTGCTTCATCACCTCTAAATATTAGCTCGATGGAATATTTTCAATGGATTGTAAGTATGAAAATATTTTTCAATATAAAATAAAGATATAAAATTGTATAGGAGACTTGTGTCTTAACATTTAAATATTTACACAAAATAAAATCAGAATTATCTCCCCCTGTTTTAAAAAGTTTTTTTAACAACATAAGATAAAAAATTTTCAAGGGAGACAAAACAACAAACAATCTAATTTAATTAAAACAATAATGTTATAATTTACTCAGAAGTATGCAATTATATGCTATTCAATCAAAACAATGACATAATATAATAATGGAAACATTTACTTTTACCATTACTCTTTGGGTAAAGATGATCTTATTTGTTTGGTTCACAGATTTTAAAGGAAGATTCAAAGAAATCAGTAATGAAATGTTTGTTATTATCTGTAACTACTTTCAAAAAGAATCTAAAACGTTCAAAGATTTTCATCAACTTTCCAATTACAGTTTGTGTTGATATCTACAATTGCGTCCTAGCTTTTGGTTGATTGTCAACCAGTCGAGGGTTATTTTATGCTAGAGGTTACGAAATCACGTTCATTGTACGTTCATAATTACATTGTATAAAAAATGATTTGATTTGATTGATTAATTTTAAAGGCATGTCTACTCGTCGGGGATTATTCTATGCCTAGAAGTTTGGGAATCGCGTTCATATCTATGTTTTTTGTGTTGTTAAGAGTTTTTTTGCACACGGTCCCATCGAGTAGGAATATTTTTAAACGATCATGTTGACGTTAAAAGGAGGTAACTTCGGGTCAGATTTGACCTGAAATTAATGTCAATGATGGGGGTATTACAAATTCCTCTGATCTTCAGAACTAAATCCTTACCTTCAGATGCAGTTGTCATACCCAGGACACCCCGCCCTTTTTTGGGTGGGGTAAAGGTTTTTGGGTGGGAGACAGTGTATTCTAAGCCGCGCCCTAAGGACGGATATTGTTTCTGAGTAAGACGTATAGTAATCTATGATAGTATTCATTGATTATGTATTCGATCGATTATATCTAAACCGAAAGTGTAACATCGTTAAAATAACAGGATAATTCAATATGCATGGGACCCATGTAACTGCTAATATCTCTACTAATAATAATGTTGTGTTCTTTTTGTTTCAGGTTTGAAAATAGTATACTATAACAACTATTAATTCTCGATCACAATGTCTTGGACAAGAGAGAAAAATATTTTGCCTCACTACTTATTTTGAGACAAAAGAATTCAAAACTGTCTCAGAATAGATGCAACCCATTATTATGATAATGATTTAATACTGAAACAAGAAACTAAAAAAATTGCATGTCCTGGAAGTTGAGATAATAACAATTAAAAAACACTTAAAAAGACATTGATTTGATGTCTTTAACTCAAAGAATGCATTTTTTAGAAGGCGTGTTCCAAATGACCGCCATTGCGCTTGTCCCGGTAATAAGTCATTATCATATTAATGGGTTGCATCTATTTTGAGACACCTCGTATCACATTTCTGCATAATTTCTTTGTACATTACTGAAGAAGTAACAGATATTTTCTTGGTTGTTCTATTTTGAACAAAATCCAAATGATGTAATTAAATTTATTTTAAATCAATGCATTTCAATAAAGAAATCATTTTAATCCCAATAATTGGAATGTCTACAGAAGAAATAGTTAAAAAATATTCAATAATAAAGACCTTTTAAGATATCGTTACTCCTCATACACAATTTTGTAGAGTTTATTATTAAGGTGTTCCGTTGTAAGTTAAGGTGCCAAAAAATATAATTGTTGAGAAGGCATTTTATGCACTCGAATTAAACAAAACGAATTCTGTTATTGTTACACCTAGTGCATTGGAAGAGATGTTGAACTCGGTCAACTCGTCTTTTTTCCCGGTGACTGGCTTTTTTTTGATAACTTATCAACCAGGTACCATTTACTTATAATGTTAAAATAAGTAACGAACATTTTTATTAAACTTGAATTATTTATCTTATAAGATTTTATAACTAGTTTGAAATATCAAGCCATTATTTCATTTAAAAAATAGACTTTCACATTGCTTCGAAGGATTTTCAATGATAATCGCTGGTACAAGAAAAAACATCTCGAAGAGCTCAAAAGTAACACGGGTGATTCGACGAATAAGAACGTCGGCCTCGTTGCCATATGCGCGAGTCGTTTCAAAAGCTACTCGTTTAGAAATGATTTAAATTGTATGACAAGTCGGGCACATACACCTATAACTTACTACGTACACACATGCATAAATATATTATATTTTTAGATATACTTACTCTAGTATGTAAGATGTGGAGCCTCATGTAAATTAATATATTCAGTAATTTGTTGAGGAATATGTCGGAGCACTATATGAAAATATAAAAATTTCACTTCTTTAAAATAATTAATTTTCAATGTTGGGTGTTGGAACACCACGTGGCACTAATGATATTTTGCATATCTCACGACACTAACGCAGAATGCTGTTGTTATTTCTTTTGTTATGTAATAGATATCGGTGTCGCTGTATTCAAAGTGCGACCTCAAAGAGATTAAGGAAACGTGTCACACATCTGCACAGGAAATCGATCATATGATAAAGCAGAAAGCGTGAAGGGAACATTTAGCTGTGTGTGTGTATGAGAGAGAGAGAGAGAGAGAGAGAGAGAGAGAGAGACACACGGACTTTTTTTTACCTCCGTCGAAAGATTGTGAGTGGTCGATACAGGGTCACATGATAAGAAATTGACAGTCTGACAGATAAGAAATAAGACATAATTGACAGAATGTTTTAGGTTTGGTTTCTTTGTTTTTAATGGCATATCAACTCTTTTTAGGTTATTTAATGCCAAAGCCATTCTCCTAGAAGAACAGTAGGGGTACTATTTAACCCATAGCTGGGAGGATAAGGGGGCTCATACCTTTCTCAAGGGTATTTGCCCGAAAGTGAACGTAATAGCGCGACTGAAGTACGAACTCGCGTACTACGATTCCGCAGTCCAACGCTTTAACCATTACACCACGAGGACACCCCCAGAATGTTTTAGTTTAGTCTTGACACTGCAGACTAGTAGTCAGTCGATAGATCGGCCCGTTTCCAAAGAGTAATTTCTAGTCAGAAGAATTTTTCCTCCTCTCGGACTGAAACCCTATATATTCCAAATCCGGCTTGAATATATTTTTAAAGTTATCAAAAGGTATCTATATATTTCCATTATAGAAGTCATACTAGTCTGCCGTAGTATATACCCCTTCATGGCGAACTATTCATTGTCAAGAATTTATAGCCATAAAAATTCATCCCCAACAATTCATAATTGTTGACGGAACATTCATCGCCAATATTTCTTAAATTAAATTCCACTAAATTCCCTTGGACATTAACAGTCACTACGATTATTCACGGTTCTGGAGGTCTGCTTAGGAACAGGTGACAACAAACAATAATCACCAGTCCGCCTGACTATACAACACTTCTAACCACATCAATCGGGGAGGTGTCGCAAGGAAAGTCGGTGATCAGTTGTTTTCCTCTCTTTTATTTCCTTGAATAATTAGGACCCATTGTCAGTTTGTCAAAACCATTCACAGCTGATTTGAATTCGGAGTTTTCCTTCTCACGACCAAGAATAGACAGTCTAGTGTGCCCTTCGTATTTACCCAATCATGGAGAACAATTCATAGTCAGCAACTAATAGCCATAAACAATTCATAAATTAAATTTCACTAAATTCCCAAGGACATTGACATGAAAGAAAATACAAATAGCCTGGTCCAAAATTTCAACTTGGTTCGCTGAGCTCATTTTTTACGACGGTAACCATTTCGTTACCAGTGTCTTTGTTAAAGACACAGTATGGATGAAAACTGTAATTATGCATTTGGGGTTATGCTAGTTCATCGTTTACAATTCATTGCCATAAACAATTCATGCCTAATAACCCATCCCCAACAGGAACTAAATTTACCCAAAGTTGTTGCCATTAATTAACGTTGACCGGTGAAGGTGTGGCGGGGTATGATTGAAACCAATAGTCATTTACTAAATTGATATTTGTTTGGCAAAAGGCCAGAAGTACGTGGCACCCGGTGAGAATCGAAAGAATGAGTATAAATAGATTAAGAAACAAGAAGAGAAAACAAGAAATAAAAGAAAGAGAAATAAAATAAGAAGGCAGAAAATGCTGAATAGAATCAAGAAAAAGAAGAAAATATTGATTATTGGATATCTAGATAGATATGAATTTACAGAAATAGATACATACATAGATCGATACAGATATATATATATATATATATATATATATATATATATATATATATATAGAGAGAGAGAGAGAGAGAGATGCAAACTTACTGAGAAGGCGGATATATTGATTGCTAAGGACACATTGAGAGATAAACAAACTGACATAGATAAGCAGTAGATATGATAGACACAGCTCACTTGATATGAACATACAGAGGCAGGTAGATTGATATGAACAGATTGCAGTAAAAATTAGACACACACACACACACACACACACACACACACACACACACACACACACACACACACATATATATATATATATATATATATAGATAGATAGATAGACCGATAGATAGGAACGTAATGAGATAGATATGAACATAATGAAATAGATATATATCAGATAGAGAGAGAGAGAGAGAGAGAGAGAGAGAGAGAGAGAGAGAGAGAGAGCATTGATTGGATGCTTACCTGATGATGAATGGAGTAGTCTATTGTCACACTTAGCTGTGGCCCCGGGAGTAGTCATGTATGAAGCCATGGAGGTCTGGGGTGGAGCCAAAGATCCCCCAATTGGAGGGCCCGGCCAATCCATTCCAGCTGCGGCTGCCATATTGCTGTGGAAGTACATACTTGGCAGCGCCATATTTGGAAGCGGGGGAATATTGGGGAGACTCAGACCTGACAGGGTGGTTCCTACTCCAGATGGACCCTGTCCACCGACACCACTACCTACTCCGCATTTCGCATTGGCTGAATGAAGGACTGAAATTTAAAAAAAGAAGAGATCAATACAAGAAAAGATTAATTATTGACATTAGTAATCAAGTTAAAGAGTTGATGACGGGATATTTTTGGTAAAGCTATCATCAAAAATAAAATGAATAATGCTATGTGTGGTACCAGGCCGTTTTTAATGTAGTGAGATACGCGTACGTTGATTGGGAAACAAAAAATATTCCAGTTCCCAAAAAGTTGGATTCCTTGAAATTATGTACAGGGTGTTTCCAGAACTATTGATATCATTTCATAATCTAATAACTCGGTCAATTCTTGTGCAAATGATCTCAAATTTTAATAGCATGTGCTGAAACAACTCAAGTTTCTGTGTTTAATAGTTTTTTTCTTTTCAAGAATAGAAATTCCATTCACTGGAAAATAAAAGGCATTTAGACATCAAACATAGAATTTTGAATTGTTTCTATTCATTCTGTTAAAATTTGTGATCATTTGAATTGACCTAGTTGTTAGATTACGAAATAATGTCAATATTTTTGAAACACCTGTTATTTATTGATTCCGGAGCAGAGATATTAGTGTTTTCATAGAGATGACAATATGTCATGCGTTTAATAACCATGCTTTGAGAGATGAGTGATCTTTACCAAAAAAACAAAAAAAAAAAAAAAAAAAAAAACCCAAACAAACAATAAAACATTTAGCGTTGTCGCTGGGGCTTGAAATACACTAACTGTATTCCCTTCTCTAAACTGAATCGGATTGTGGTGCTTCATCTCTAGAAATCTGGGGAGTGTTGTGTATCCCTTCATTGCTATTACTCCCAGCTTCACTCTGTCCCGGAGTGATAGTATCTGTAAGGGTCTCAATTAGGGATAAAATAGATCTGTTAGGATCCCGTCTAGGGGAAAATTGATCTATTAGGGTCCCATCTAGGGGAAAATTGATCTATTAGGGTCCCATCTTGGGGACAAATAAATCTGCATAAAAATTATTCGTATTCGGTAGGACCTTGTGCAAAGAAAATCTTAAGAAACAACTACACAAATATGTAAATATGAACGTACAATGAATGCCTAGATGGTTAGGGAATCAATCCGCATTGGGTAACTTTAAGCCTTTGACGGGTTGAACAGCTGTTAAAATTAATGAATCATCATCATCATCATTACGTCACGCCATCAGCACGGATCTCCCTGACCCTCTCTCGCCACCCTTCTCCATCGTCCATTGCTTCCGGTAGGTCTTCAAGGCTACATCCTTGGCACAGAACTGTTGTATGTAGGTCCTAGCTTGTCATCCTACCTTTGCTCGTCCATGTGAAGGGATCCATTGGAGTACGTCACTTATGAGCTCGTCCCTACTTCTCCAGCAGTGTCCCGTATGTCTGGTTTGTCTAACTTGGATAGTTTTCGTGATGGGGGTAAGTGGCAGTACAAAACGTTTAGAGAAAAAGCTTGACGGCAACTACACAATCAATCATAGTCAATCATAATCAAACGATATTACTTATTCTGTTCGTATTAAACTGGAAACTTAAACGGCAGCGGTTGGTTTATGCTTCAGTCTGTTAAACAATTATGATCATCAATTATAGTGCAATTAATTAGTGCACTGAAATGTATGTTCATTATCATTTTAAACTGGTAAACATTTCATACTTAATTATAGTATCAATGTTTAATGCGCGAATATATTAATGTTGTTCAAAATCATTTTAAACATTATCTTAACTAATCTATTGACCCATAGATGGGACCCTAACAAGTTTTACCAACCTGACTCAGAGGCAACGAAGAAGTGTAACTTACTAAGCTTTTTTCTTAGATGTGGCACGATGCTGCATGAATGGGGTACCCAATGACACTCGAAATCACTTGAAGGTTTGCTTGTAAAATTTTACACCACCCGAGACGCCCAAGAAACAACAAAGAAGTGACTCCACACTTGCTGTAGAATTGGAGCCTATTACGGAATTGACACAATTAGAGGATGTTCACTTCATTTCTTTCTATTTAGCAGTAAATAAACTAATAAATAATAAGACAAAAAACCCCCTTTTTTCGTTAATAGCTGAACAGGGCAAGATTTTTGGATCAGATACAAAATACGGGTTAATTGCGCACGATTACAAAAATAGAACACATTGAAACTTTTGATTCGATCTAGAAATGTTTAGCAGAGTAAGAGGCAAACTATATATGTATATTGACTTTTTAAATTATGCGTATGTTTTGGAATTTGTACACGTTCAGCTCGCATATATGGTCAGACCAAATAGGTTGCGATATAGACTTCGTATTGAGAATACATACGCTAAAATTGTCTATGTACATTGTACATTCTACTTTCTATTTTTAAAAAAAATATAGGTTAAGATACACAAACTTCGTATTGAGAATACATACGCTAGAAATTGTACATTCTACTTTCTATTTAAAAAAACAATATAGGGTAAGACACACAAACTTCGTATTGTCTTTGTATATTGTGCATTCTACTTTGTATTTAAAAAACACTATAGGTTCAGACAAACAAACTTTGTTTTAAGAATACATATTCTAGAAATTGTCTTTGTACATTATACATTCTACATTCTATTAAAAAAAATCAGTATAGGTTAAGACACACAAACTTCGTATTGAGAATACATACGCTAAAATTGTCTTTGTACATTGTACATTCTACTTTCTTTTTTAAAAAAAGACATAAACATCGTATTGAGAATAAATACACTAGAAATTGTACATTCTTCTTTTTATTAAAAAAAAAAACAATATACGTTACCAAATACAAATTTGGGATTGGGAATACACACGCTAAAAATTGTACATTCTACTTTCTACTTAAAAAACAATATTGATTAAAACACACAAACTTCGTATTAAGAATACAAACACAAGAAGTTGTCTTTGTACATTTAACAGTCTACTTTCTATTCAGAAAACAATATAGATTAAGACAAACAAACTTCATATTGACAATACACACGCAAAAAATTTTATTCGTACATTGTATATTCTATATTCTATTTTAAAAAAGCTGTATCGGTCAAGACACATGAACTTCATATTGAGAATACGTACGCTAAAAATTCTCTTTGTATATTGTACATTCTATTTTCAATTAAAAAAACAAAAACAATCTAGGTTAAGAAAAACAAACTTCATTTCGAGAATACTTACCCTAGAAATTGTATTTGTACATTATATATTCTACTTGCTATTCAAAAAACAATATAGGTGAATACACAAACTTCGTATTGAGGATACATACGCTAGAAATTGCAGATTCTACTTTCTATTAAAAAAACCAATATAAGTTAAGACACACAAACGTCATATTGAGAATACATACATACGCTAAAATTGTCTTTGTACATTGTACATTCTACTTTCTATTTAAAAAAATAATATAAGATAAATCATTCAAACTTCGTATTGAGGATACATATACTAAAACTTGCCTTTCCACATACATTCTATTTTCTATTCAAAAAACAATATAGGTTAAGAAACACAAACTTTTTAATTGACAATACATACGTTAAAATTGTCTTCGTACATTGTATATTCTACTTTGTATTCTAAAAAACAATTTAGGTTAAGATACACAAACTTCATATTGACAATACATACGCTGAAAATTCTCTTTGTACATTGTACATTCTATTTTCTATTTAAAAAAAACCCAATGTTGATTAAGACACAGAAACTTCGTATTTAGATGACATACGCAAGGCATTGTATTTGTACATTGTACATGTTATACATTCTACTTTCTATTTAAAAAAGTAGTATAGGTTAAGACACTGAAACCTCGTATTTAGAATACATACAATAGAAATTGTCTTTGTACATTATACATTCTACTTTCTATTTAAAAAAAACAAACAATATAGGTTAATACACACAAACTTCGTATTGAAGATATATACATTAGAAATTGTACATTCTAATTTCTATTTAAAAAACACACAAACTACATATTGAAAATGCATATGCTATAAATTTCTTTGTACATTGTACATTTTACTTTCGATTAAAAAAAATATTGGTTAAGACATACAAATTTCGTACTGAGAATACATATTCTACAAAGTGTACATTTTACTTTCTATCTAAAAAAAAACAATATAGGGTTAGAGACATGAATTTCATATTAAGAATACATAAGCTAGAAATTGCCTTTGTACATTGTACAACTTAATTTCTACTAAAAATTAAACAAATCAAAACAAAAGAAGACAGTACGATATGGCGAGTTATATGAATAAGTACATCTCCATTTAGTATAAATATAACTATTTTTTAAATGAAAATAATTTTCTTCTTGATCAAAGATATCAGGGTTTTACTTCGCTCTGTCGGTAGTGCTTTGTATATACTGACTGTATCTCCAACAGGTGTATGGCACGGGTGAGTTTGACACTAAACTGTATCAGATGGTAAGGTTCCAATTTTGCAGATTTGGGGAGTCCCTCTTAATTGCCATTACAACCCATTGTGATACTAACTGTTAGAGTCCCGTTTATGGGTCAAATATACTTGTTTAAAATTATTTGTATTCGATAGGACTCTGTGCAAAGAAACAAAAAGCACACACACACACACACACACACACACACACACACACACACACACACACACACACACACACACACAAAACCACAATAAAAAAACAAAGAAAAAACAAAAAAACAAACTTTTAAGAAACAACTACGCAAGAAATACAATGAACACAATTCCTTAACCTCTTGGCATGAAATAACACTAGACTAGTTGACATGTCATTAAAATCAATTAATCAACTAGAATTGTACTATTCCTAACGAAACATTATGCAATCAAAACCAACATTAACAAACTCTATAACATTGAATCTCAGTAACCAAAAATGTGCCGATGTAACAGTCCAAAAATAAATAAAAAAACCTTTATATATATTCATATAATTTTATTTTTGGTTACATGATGCCGGTATTTTATTTTCTGTAATTTTTATCAGGGCAATAACTAATAACCTTATTTGTGTGATTTAAAATTTTTTTTATTATAGACTTTTTACCATGATCGATTGTATATGCATGTTTTTTCAAGTCTAAACTTGCTTTGTTTTCTATTGCCGCATCTGATCCATTTTTACTATCCATTTTAAAGATGTCTTTTATGTGTACATAGAGATAACAATGATAGTTAGCGATCCCTGGGGGAGAGGAGAGAAAGAAAGAGAGAGAGAGAGAGAGAGAGAGAGAGGGGGGGGGAGGAAGAAAAAACAACCACAAATATAATACAATCATCGTCTCTATCTCAAAACTACTGTCGCAATAATTCTTCACAATTCCTTTCTTATCAGCATTTTTCTGTCAGTGGCGAAAAGAAATCCGATTTCACGTTGTCTTGTATTGCAATCTGCTATCGCCAAAATTCCACATTGTTCTACACTGAAATTGAAGCCATATTAATTCTCTAGCTAAGGAACTCTTCTATGTTTGGAGATTATTTTATCATCAAAACACGTGGGAACATAAACACCGCAATTTTACTTTAAGCTCTGAGTTGCTCTCCAAACTAAAAGTCCTGAGACGATCTCTCTTTTTGTTTAGTTCTGCAAGTAATCAGTTTTATGGTTTTATATATATATATATATATATATATATATATATATATATATATATATATATATATAGATAGATAGATAGATAGATAGAGAGAGAGAGAGAGAGAGAGAGAAGAAGGAGGAGGAGGAGGAGAGAAGATGCGTGTGAGTGTGTGTGAGAATGTTGGTGGTGGGGATAAAAGAGAGAGAGAGAGAGAGAGAGAAAAAGAGTGCGCGTGTGAAAGAGAGAATTTACAGCCTTCACTTAGCAATAGCATCAAGATTAGAAATGGTTTTATGTGTGGAGGAGTGGGGTGGAGAAAAAGAATTAGCCGTTCTCTGCGTGTGGACTTCCCGATTAATAACACCTCCACACCCTTTTGTCACACCCATAAACACAGGTGCATGCGAGCGCGTGTACCCACAGATGCTCACATTCGCTTGAATAAGCACATACCCTTAACACACATTCAGAAGTGCATCTCAAAGTGCATGCAACAAATATACTGCAGGCCAGAAATGTGTACACATGGTTCTTGTACAGAATAACCAATCCTTGAAAAATGTTCATAAATTTTGTTTTAACGTTCAAAAACGTAAAAAAAGTTACCATACAGATAGATGTAAATTTTTGTCATTTGTTTCATTTTTTTCACTGAACAGTTACAGTTAGGTCCCAGAATTACAAATCATCCCTCGGTCATTACTCCACGCATTTCTTGTCTTTGAGAGAGGGAAAGACTAAAGAAATATGGCCTAATTGTAGCTAGTCGAATGCATAATTTTGGGACTAAACTGTTCATTAAAAATAATGAAGCAGATGTGTGAAAATTACTCTTATTTTGATGGTTGGTTGTTTGGGTTTTATGGCATATTAACCTTTGTAGGTTATTTATGCTAAATCCATTTTAATGCAAATAAATAGTTCTATTTCAAACAATTCAGTTTAGCATGAGTACACAGTTTAATTGTCAAAACATTTCTATTTCAAGCTATTCTGTTTAGTCAAACAATTCTAATTCAACCAACTCAGCTTAGTATAAGTATAGATTTTGTTTAAACACAGTTAAATGTCAAAACAGTTCTATTTTAAACAATTCGGTTTAGCATACAAAAACTGTTCCATATCAAACAATTCAGTTTAGCAGAAGTAGGCAGTTTACATGCCAAAACAATTCTCTTTCAAACAGTTCAGTTTAGCATAAGTACGACCCATAGATATGACCCTATCAGGTGCTACCACTCCGGGGCTGATTGAACCTGGGAGCGATGGCAGTAAAGGGGTACTCCGCATTCCCCACATCTCCAGCATTACTGGAACCTCACCATCAGATTGTTTAGTGTCATATCCAGCACACTCGTTGGTGGGGTTAGGGTTTGAGTCTTACGCCTCCGCAGAGGTGCAGTTGGTGTATTCTATAGCCCCGGCCGACTGGGCAGCTTATTTGGATAGTGAATAGTAGTGTTACATTTCAATATAATCTTTTTTACATTTAAACAAAATAAACGTAATTTTTTATTAAATCGTTCTCGTCAAGAATATGAAGTAAGTAGCAATCCAGATATCTTGAACAGGAGCCTCACCACCAGATGCAGTTTAGTGTCTTATACAGGAAAACCCCTATTATTTTAGAGGGGTCTTACTCCTCTCCAGGGGATATAGACAATGACAGAGCAGTTTATTTTTTATTCAGAATGTTAATGTTGTAGTGTTTGGTAATCAATTATATCTAATAATATCCGTTTTGATTGTACAAAGTCTCATTAGAAATAAGAAAATCCTGGTATCTGGTTTAGAAGAAAATAAACTTTTTATAAAAAACAATATTTGGTATTTGATTGTAATTTTCCTCCTTAGGGAATATTACTGAAGTCTCACGACTAATAGTGGTGATACTTCAGACGTGTATTAATATAGAAATAAATAAATGACACAAGTAAGTTCGTATGGTCTCGCTCGTTAAAGTCATAAAAGTTAAAAAAATCATTTTCTCTAATAATTTTGCTCACTTTCCATTCAGAAGAACTCCTTCTAATCAAAGAATTTGTCTAATTTAAAACTAATTGAAATTTTATTGAATTAGACTAAATAAACACAATGGTAAAATGGTCTCTGACTTTCCATAATTTCTGTGATACATGTAGTCAACTTAAGGGATTTTCCTTTTCCCCTTAGGGAATATTATTTATCGAAAATATTTATCTCACCTATCACCACGCTGAATCTGACACTAAGTTATTTCATAGTGAGGGTGGGGCATGCACGAATCGAAACATGAGCAACCGCCACAAAATTGCTAGGAATATTGAAATCTTACATTTAACACAGATACTCTTATTCTTGTTTCAAATATTTACGGAATTATTCAACAACTTTTAACCCCACCTTTTTATGGAATATTAATGATAAATAAACGTACGTTGCAATTTGGACAGATAATATAACAATGTAGTGTCAGCATCAATTCGAAATCAAAATAAAGAAGCGATAAACCTGTGTACGAGTGTCACAAAACTGCGAAGTCAGAAAGCATTTCGGCATTCTATTTAGCAGACCCCAACATAAACATAAAAAAAGATAATTTCAAATTTGACAAATTCTATGAGTTGAGGAAGTTCTTCCGGCTGGAAAGTAAGCAAAATTATTCGCGAAAAAAAAAAAAAAAAAAAATGAGCAGAACCATATGAGCAGACTTGTCCCGAAAAATGAATGGCAAGAATTCTGATATAAATAGTATTTGCTTTCAAAGCTTAGAACCGAAGATTTTTTATTAGTTGACCTCTGATGACCTTAAATGACCTCTGATGTTAATCTCACAAGTGGAGGTTATGTGATTCTTCAATGTCAATAGGTCATGTCGTGTAAGTAGCACGGAGAAACACTAAAATAATTTAGTCAAACACAGAAGCAGGAGGTTCAAACATATCACCACAACGTAATCTCCCTTCACAACGTAATCGCCTAGAATATGCATTTGCATCCCCTGCAGCTAGAGAAAACCTTCCACCAAAAAGGTCCCTTGGATATGACACTAAACTACACCCGGCGAGGAGGCTTCAGTTGTGGAGCTCCAGTTATTGAGTCACTCCTTCGTTGTCATTACTCTCAGACCCACTCTGATTCCGAGTGGTTGTACCTGGTAGGGGTATAAAACCAACCAACGAACGAACCAACCAACCAACCAACCAACCAGCCAGCCAGCAAGTCCACCAGCTTGCCAACCAATCAACCAACCATAGTATTATAAAATTCCGTTGTTATAGTGACATGAAGCATTTTTAGGTTTGTTTGTTTTATTTGTTTTATGGCATATCAACTCCTTATGGGTTATTTAATGCCAAAATTCATATGTAAATGTTTGATCATAATCATAATTATTATATATGTTCCATTGCATTTAATTTTTTGCCTACAATCATTTGTTGGTTTATGATGTCAAGTATTCTTATCTAATACAAATAATTTGCACACAGTTGTATGGTTTCAAGCATTCTTATCTAATTCTAATAATTTACACAAAATTATATGGTTTAAAATAACTATTTCGACCCAATGAAAATCATTTGTTTGCACACAATTATATGGTTTCATGAAATTAATAAAACTAATACTTAAAAAAACAATTATACTTTCAAGTGAGTATTCGTTATACAAATAATTTGCACACAATTTCAAGAATCCCTGTCAAATACGAATAATTTATAAACAGATCTCATTGACCCATTGATAGGATCCTAGCAGGTACTCTCAATGAAAGGGTACTTCACACTGCCCGAGCCCCAATATTGGAACCTCACCACAAGATCAGTATCATACATTGGACATACCGGTGTATTTTTCAATTAAGGAGTATTGTACTCATTGGTTGATTTTACGTCATATCAACTATTGTTGGGTTATTTAATGCTAAAGTCTGTCTATTTGACCCATGGATAAGACCCTAACAAGTAGTACCACTTCAGGTCTGGGTGGATCTCTGAGTAATGGCAATGAAAGGGATGAGGTATTTTAGAGATATCTGTTTATTTTCACAGGTAATAAATTGGAAAACTACATTACTTAACCCCTTTCTCTCTCTGGTTTTATTTCTTCATTTTCCTGTTATGATAACTTTTTATACTTCCATCTCCTCTTTTTCCTGTGTTCTTTTGTCATTTTCGCTTTCTTTTTACTGCCAACTTATTGTCTTTATTTTCTTCTTTATTTCTTGCTTTTGTTTACTCGATTGATTTGAAAGAATTTCAGTCGACCGATTCTCCCGCGTTCTCATCTCACCATTACAACTAATACCACCATCTCGAACTCATAGACAAGTAGAGTTATCGTAATACGAAGCATTTTAGAAATAAAAATACATCTGTAATTTTTTACTAGGTAGACAACACCATCTAATTTCTTTCTTTCTTTCTTTCTCATTTTGACTTTTTATTCTTCAGTCTTCTTTCTCTGTGTCACTTTGTGTTCTTCATCTTTTTTTCAATTTCTCTTTCCTTCTAACTTATAATTTATTTATTTATTTATTTCTTCTGTATTTGAAAGCGATTTGATATGAAGTCGGTCGATTGATGCAACTGTATTTTCAATTAGCCAACATGACTGATGTTACTATCTTGAACCTGGAGACTAGCAGAAGGTCGATCTATAAGTAAGTAATTCGGTTATTTATGACTTGAAGTAAGCTAATAGATAATAATGAAAATGAGGAAATAAGCTTTTATCTATAGAAAAAACTTCTTTACCTGATGGGCCACATCGATGATTCTTTTCGACCATCGTTTTGCCAATTTGTTCGATTCGTGCCATTCTTCGTCTTATTTTACAGAACTCTGCAAAACGCCTTGCGGTTGATTCGACAAAATTTCTTATCTTGATATTTTTATCTCAGTTTTTACTTCTTGGCGAGAAAATAATCTTACGGATTTCTGCATTCCTTTTTTTTCTTTTATTCAAATTGTTCATTTTCTTTCTTTTATGAGAGAAAAGCACTTTAGAGATATCCTCTCCGTTTTTTTTTTGTATTGGTCGTCGATTTTTTTTCTGCTTAAATACGTTGATATATACATTTTTTTAAAAAAAGAGGCTAACATTATCAGAGGTAAAAATCAACTCTCTAAGATTCAGAGCATTTCTAAACAAAAGAATAAAAAGAAAAAAGTATATGTGTTGTTTTCTCTATCAGATTCATTCTTATCTATTTGTGGATTTCATTTGCATTTTCCTTTAACTACAATCCCCTTAAAAAAATTGTACACATTGGAACACAACAAATTACTGTATGTGTTTCGGTGTAGAAAGAAATTTTCAGAATAAATTTACAATCTTATCACTATTGCTACGGAGATATTTACACCAGGCAGGCATGATGTATAAGATTAATTATATCTTTTCTTTTTAAAACAGAACTATTAAAAAAAAAAACTTTCCACCAGTGGTTCATGGGAATTTTTCTCCAGATTATCTCCCCTTGAAGCAATGTTTTGTAGAACCGGACTTTCACCAGCAAATATGGATTACAGTCTATATTTGTGTAAAAGCAAAAAAAAAAAAAAAAAAAAAAAAAAAAAAAAAAAAAAAAAAAAAAAAAAAATAAATTCTCAAGCGAAAGTAAAGGGAACTAAAACAATAAAGTATTAGAAAAATTAAGAAACCAGAAAAAGGGTGTTCCGGTAAATTAACCCATCCTAATTTGAACATGTGCTAGATTTTTCGTAGCAGGTGGAATATTATGAATAACGATTATCTTCATATATGGTTGGTTGGGTGGGTTTTATGGCATATCAACTCTTGTAGGTTATTTAACACCAAATTCATTTTATGTAAATAATCAGTTCTATTTAAAAGAATTCAGTATAGCATGAGTACACAGTTTGTCAAAAACATTTCTATTTGAAACAATTCAGTTTATTCAAACAATATATAACAATTTAGTTTAGTGTAAATACATTTTCAATGTCAAAAACAGTTTTATTTAAAATAATTCTGTTTAGCATAAGCACGCAGTTTAAATGTAAGTACGGTTTAATTGTCAAAAACATTTCTATTTCAAGCTATTCAGTTTAGCATAAGTACGCCGTTAGTTCTATTTAACTCATAGATAGGGCCCTATCAGGTGCTACCACGCCGGGCCAGAGTAGACCTGGGAGCAATGGCAAAGAAGGGGTGCTCTGTATTCCACAAAGCCCCAGCATTATTGTGACCTCACCATCAGACTGTTAAGTGTCATACCCAGGACACTCGTTGGAGGAGTCTTACCCCTCTGCAGAGCTGCAGTCAGTGTTTTTCTACAACCCCAGCCGACTGGGCAATATCTTCATATATATTTCCTTTTACTTCTTTTATATATGTTAATTCCCTTTGCTAATGGGGGTCACAGTCTTCCTTCTAAAAAAACTTGTTTTGGTAGCCGCCAGGCTCCTTTAATCAACCCATAAATGGACAATTAACTACTCTAGAAATTAAAAACCCTAATTTTGAATTAATATTTAAAATTCCCAGAATCTCCTTCTCTACATAAATCCCTCCGTCATATAATACTTGTAACTACTGAAATTTCCAGGCAGCGGTTGTATCGATACTACTATATGGATGCACTACTTGGACGCTAACAAAACGGCTGAAGGAGAAACTAGACGGCACTTACACAAGAATGTTGAGAGCAATATTGAACAGGTCCTGGCGTCAACACCCCACAAGACACCAACTATACGACCACTTGCCTCCCATCACGAAAACTATAGCAGTTAGACGAACCAGACAGCAGGACACTGTTGGAGAAGCAAGGACGAACTCATCAGTGATGTACTCCTATGGACCTCCGCATATGGCCAAGCAAAAGCAGGACGACCAGCTCGAACATACATACAGCAGCTATGTGAGGATACGGAATGTAACCCTGAAGACCTGCCAAAAGCGATGAATGATTGGGAGAAGTGGCGAGAGAAGGTCAGGGATATCCGTGCTGGCGGCACGACACGATGATGATGATTTACAATAAAAATCATCCAACATCAATATCCTTGCTATTTTCTGGTGTAGGAACCTCGGTGGCCCCCAGTCAGGATAATTTAAATTTACTTTTATTGTCTATATAATAGACAATAATATAATAATAATTTACTTTTATTGACAATAATATAATAATAATTTACTTTTATTGACAATAATATAATAATAATTTACTTTTATTGTCTACACAAGCCCGTTACTTTCATTTCAGCTGTAGTCTGCGATCTTTGAAATTAATTAGACTAATTTTTTCCTCGATACACAAGTTACATCTATCATTAAAGCTATTCGCAGTTGAAGACTGCCTGACTATTTTCCACTTTATTTGGGGGATTAGTCCCTGATCTTTGAGGCTCCAAAAATACTTAGAGCGGTTTGGTTTCTAAGTCACGGATTGGAGAAAGAATGTCTGTGGTTATAAATTTTTTGTTTCCAATTCCCCGAGGAAATACCTATATAGACCTTCTTCCCATTATTATGTTCCAAGAGGGAAATGCACGCTTGGTATACGACGTTCTTCTTGTTGCATCGTCTGCTTAAGAGGCATCCCCCTTTAATTCTACAATTACAAGACGCCACATCAGATCCCCCACCATTTCTATTTAATTCGTCTAGTAACCTCCTGTTGTGGTTATTTAAGATACTATGCATATTGTTTGTACAAGGCTAACTAATTTTTACTGTGTTCCTATTAAAAATTTTCTTAATGGATTGTGCCTATTAAAGTGCCTATCTAGGAGGTTTAGGAAGTATTTACCTATGTTAACGTTGATCAGTTTATAGAATGGCAGGTTAAACCAGATTACTCTTCTATTCATATTTATTCCTCGTCTATTTGAGTGATTATTATTGGTGTAACCTACCTTGACGAGTGCATGGGTCCCACTACTATTACTTCTTCCATTAAGCCGGAGTTCACTGGGTTCACATACTCCAGTCTACCTTGGAATGCTCTGTTTTTGAGGGCTTCATCATATATCCTTTTGCTTTCCCCCCAAATTCTTTTACATGAGGATAGTCTGTTTATTCTCTGGTTCACGGTATTTGGAATCTACTTCAGTAAAGATCTTGGGTAGTTATAGCCTATATTTATGTTGGTGGGAGCGGAATTGCTCTTACTAAAAGCTTTGAAGGTGCCGTTATTTAAATTGAGTGTGACATCAATAAAGTCAACTATCTTTAAGTTTGAGGCTATTTCAATTCGTAGACCTAGTAATTTAGATGACCTAATAATCTTCTTCTGTATTTTAGAGGTTTTGGGACTGTTACTTCTGCGATGAAGATAGTTTCGTCAAAAGGTTTTTTTAGGAGAAAGACTGTGACCCCCATTAGCTGAAGGAATTAACATACGTAAAAGAAGTAAACGGAAAAATATATGAAGACAATCGTTTAGTTTACAAGCTGATATTATTCATAAAATTTCATCTGCTACGAAAAATCTAGCACATGTTCAAATTAGAATAGGTTAATTTACCGGAACACCCTTTTTCTGGTTTCTTAATTTTTCTAATTCTTTATTGTTTTAGCCCCCCTACGTTCGCCTGAGAATATAAAGTTATATGGTTTTTTTCTTTCTTCTTCCCTCTTTTTTACTCAAATATAGACTTTAATCCATATTTGCTGTTTTTTAACCTCAAATTAAACGTGTGGAGTCATTTGATGAGACGAACAATGATATTCTTCGCTGAAATAAATTTATGATAATAATTTAACCAGGTTTGAGTTTTTTTTATAATTGCATTATATATGTATATCTATCTATCTATCTATCTATCTATCTATATATATATATATATATATATATATATATATATATATATATATATATATATATCTTCTTTCTGAGTGAGGCTTAGAAGTTATTGACTAAACCTTATATATACATATATATATATATATATATATATATATATATATATATATATATATATATATATATATATATGGTTTCAAGTAACTCACATAACTAATACTAAGAAAAGAATTATAGCTTCAAGTGACTATTCTTAATACAAATAATCTGCACATAGTTATATGATATCATGTATTTTTATCTTATACGAACAATTTATTAACAGCTTTAATTGATCCCTATATATGTGCTCCAAACAGTAATTACTAATGCAGAGGTACACTTACTACAGAACTTTTTTTAATTGGGCTTTTGAACATAAGCAAAGCTTAGTAAATAACAACATAAGAAGTCGTATTATTGACAATAGATTAGCTGCAGGTTATAATATCACTTAAATGTGTTGTGAAATTTCAATCTTTTTTTTATCTTGATTCAGTCAACAATAGAGAAAAAGAAAAGATCTGTCGTATTACCGACGTAAAACAAACGCCGTATTGATTTCACGTGTTAATTTCACATGTGTTTGAAATTACAAGCGATTTACAACCAAGCTCCGTATAAAATCCAGAGTACTTAACTATCCTGACACGATGCTGCTTTTTTTTGTAATTCTACGTGACTTGGTGACTCAAGTGACTCAGAGCCATTGACAAAATTACCTTATCAATTTTTTTGTTGTTGGTTGGGGCATTTCTCATAAGGGGTGCTTTAGACACCAGCTTGAACTTAACCCTTTCTGTGCTGTGGGGATTGTTGCCTTGGCAGATATGCCTTTCCTTAAAACAAATTTATTGATAGATCGATTAATTTAACGGCACGTGACCGGGCTAAGGTTATTTTATGCGTTCTTTGTATGTTCATATTTTTCCGTTTTTTTGTGTTGTTTTTTAAGAGATTTTTTTGCACATGGTCCAGTCGAATATAAACAATTTTTAAACATATCTATTTAACCCATTGATAGGACCCTAAAATTTAGGACCATTCCGACCAAGAGTCGACCTGAGAGTAATGGCAATGAAATGGTACTCTACACTTCACAGATTTTCAGAACTGAAGTTCCACCACCAGACATAATTTTGTGTTATACTTAGGACACCCCTTTTTGAGGGCATTACCCTCTGCAGGGAATACAGTATATTTATTAGCCTCGACGACAGGGCGATTTTATGAAGAGGAGTAAACTTAACATTTTTCGATTTGATTGGTTTGGTTTGGTTTCTTTTGTTTAATGGCATATCGACCTTTGTTGGTTATTTAATGCCAAATCTATTCTCCTAGAAGAACAGTAGTGGTACTATTTAACCCATAGCTGGAAGGATAAGGGGGTTCATACCTTTCCCAAGGGTATTTGCCCGAAAGGGAATATAATAGCGCGACTGGAGTACGAACTCGCTTACTACGATTCCGCAGTCCATCGCATAAACCATTACACCACGAGGACACCCCCTTTTCGATTTGGGGTGTAGTCTAACTTGATGCCGTCACTAATAACACTGGAGGTTTAAAATTTCTTGAAATTTGGTTTGGGTTGGATTCGATGTTTTGTTTAACGGCGTATCAACTCTTTATGGGTTATTCAATGTCAAATTGGATTCATTTCTAAATGTTTGATTACAATCATAACTATATTGTAAATGTTTTATTGCATTTAAAAAAATTACTCTTTATTTATTTGTCTGTAATCATTAATTTGCACACAGTCATACGATTTCATGTATTCTTATTCAATGCGAATAATTTTAAAACATAGATTTGACACATCTATTTGACTCCGGGTTATAGAGGACCTGGGAGTAATAGCAATGAAGAAGAGATTTCTCTCTTCCTAGAGCTCAAGAATTGGAGGTTCATCGCCACATGTAATTTTGTGTGATACCCAGGACACTCTCCTTTTTAGATGAGTGTGGATCTTACCCCTATGCAGGGGATACTGTCAGCTTATTCCAAACCTCTTTGACAAGGCTTCATTTCACTGTAAAGAAGAAGCATCTAAAACTCGATAGAAAAATAGAAATTATGAACAATATCTGAAATTCAAATACTCTCTAAAGCACCTTACATTGATGAATTTTTAATGGATGTTTTTTTTCTCAATCCAAGTAAAAAAATTTAGAAATATACATTGATTAAATTACGAATGACCCATTAATGAAGAGAGTATATCTTCTTATTAAAATACAAAACAGTTAAATTGAAGCTGTATATTCTGATCGAATCTTTTAATCACGTGGTTATCTCTTTACCTTGTGTAATGCTTGCGTCCTTCCCCTGTTGTTTCTGTTGTTTCCGCCATTTTGCTCGGCGATTTTGAAACCAAACCTGTTAAAATAAAAACAAACTTTGCTAAACACGAAAAAATGTAAGCAAAATGCATGCATACACACAAACAATTGGCTGAGAGGATTTATTTCAATTTTAAAACCATCAATAATTTCTAGTACAAATATTTGCGTACAAGACGCATTATTTTTCCAGATTGTTCAACCTGGAATTTGGGATTCCGTATTATACACGAGTACTTAATATTACACTTTTTCCGGCGAGCTGCGTCGCCATAACCAAAAGTCAATTACATCAATATTTCAAACTAATTAATATGTAAAAAACAGAATGTTTTATACAACTACTGAAAATTAGCCACTGGAATGCATGTTTGTTTATAATTTGTTTCTTTTATTTTGAACTTATTTTCTGAAAGTTTGTTACATTTTCAGGTGAACATATCCTTGCCCGAAATATTGTGCAAATTTTGTATTTCGAAATATCATATAAACGATATAAAATTTTTATTTTTCGTCGATACAAAATCGATAAAAAGTGGAACAAATGTTGAATTTAGTATAAGTTTAGTAATAACGAATTCAAAAAGTCAGAGCGTATTATACACGAGAGATGTTTTTTCATTGCTGAAAGTTAGAGCGTCCGTATTATACACGAATTCGTGATATATACGACTAATTCCGGTATTGAGAATAAATTTGCCAGTCCGTTAAAGATAGACAAACAATTTGATGCAAAACTACTAAATTAGGAATAAAATAATTTCCAGTGCTAATCAAAATAAAATAATTTCCAATATTTTTGTAGAAAACTCATATCCAAACCATTTTTATACTAAATAAATAGAATAATTTCCAATGCATATTTTGACAGTCAAATAATTCACAGTACATTTTAATAAATCATTGTCCAATGCCTTTTTTGTATTGTTGAATCATTTTCAATGCATTTTTAGCGTAAAATAATTTCCAAATCATTTTTATAGTAAAATCATTTCAACAAATTTTTAAAGTAAAATTATTTCAGTAAATTTTTAGTAAAGTCACTAACATTTAATTTTTTTTTATTATAAAACATTTCTAATGCCTTTTCATAGTAAAATCATATCCAATGTAATTTTACACAAAAACCATTCCAATGTACGATTTTACAATCATATGCTATAAATCTTTATGATAAAATCATTTCTATTGTTACTTATAATTTTGTTCATTCATCAAGTTGTAAATATGCGAGCTATTGCAAAATTCCAACAAGCTAAGTGACCAAGTTATCCACTAAAGAATTTACTGTCCGGACTATACAACCCAGGCTGATTTCATTCAGCGCAAGTCGTCAGATTAAGTCAGTGACCTTAAATGTATTCAATTGTATTTGTTGTAAGGGTTCATGTTGTAAAGCAAGCTTCATAAATATATATTGTATATATAGAGTATACTCAGTACGTTTATAAATATATATTTTTACTGCTGGTAGATCATTTTGAGCTGGAAATTTTGAAAGTAGCTTGCAAGCCGAAAAGTCAGGGCACGACTGGTTTTGGGTATTTCACATTTTGAGGAAATTTTTTGAAAATCCAGGGTTTTTATTGTTTACTTTTCTTTTACTGTTCCAATTAACGGCCACAAGAATTTCTGACCCTCCCCACAAGAGAGAAGACTTCTCACCTGAACTCTAGCTTCCGTAAGATCAATCCTCAATGCGAGTTCCTCCCTGCAAAAGACATCGGGATAATGTGTCTTGTGGAATGCCTTCTCCAGTTCCTCCAGTTGGTAACTGGTAAATGTCGTTCTGTAGCGTCTCTGTTTTCTTTTCACTTGTTGTTGACCTGTCAAGGGTTAAACACGATTAAATATTGGATTTGGCGTTAAATAACCTACAAAGGTTGATATTCCATTAAAAACCAACCAACCAACGATTAAATATCCACACACACATACACACACAAAGAAAGAATACGGTTGACTCCTGTTAATTCGAGGGAATTTAGGAGTGCCATTATAACAAAATTGCCGTAACAACGAGTGGATTTTATATAAAATGTATTAATAAAGAGAAATCTCTGTGGCGTAGTGGCTAAAGTACTGGACAGTGACATCATAGTGAGTGAGTTCGAACTCTAGGCGCGCTATAACGTTCACTTTCGGACTAATACCCTCGGGAAAGGTATGAATCCCTTTATCTGCCCCCTAGTTATGGGTTACTGTCCAACAACGAAGGCTTTGGCATTAAATAACCCACGAAGGTTGATATGCCATTAAACAAAGAAAGCAAACCAAAAAGTTCTAAGAGAAATTACTTATGACTCATATATGAGTATATATTTACCCAACCCCTCGTCACAGACAGGATGTGACACAGTCAATTTTTAAGCGGAGTTAAACAGGTTTTCCTTCTCCTATACCGGTTGCCATACCCAGATTATTTACCCAAACTTAAGAGTAGAATAGTTTGATTCATATTTTGCCCAAAGCTTTACACCAATGTAAACTTCTTCATCCAGAACTTGAACTCGGGTCCAAATTGCCTCTAACGATAACCGTTACACTACAAGCACCTCATATACGTGCATATATGTAAATACAGTGGAGAATATCTAATATTCTATACAGAAATTAACGCACTTTTTTTTCGATGTTCCGCTCAGTCGATGTGGCCTAGAATAGGCCGACTGCAACTTCTGTAGAAAAGTGAGACACGCCTCTCGAAAAAAAAAAGGTGTCTAAACTGCATTTGGTGTTTAGATTTTGGACTTTTATCCATTAGATCTGAAAAATTCTTGTTATTTTTGGTGTTATTGATTCATATCAATACCCATAACAGGATGGAAATAAATTTATAATCATAATGTGACCGGTTTTTGTTTTTCTTAAAGGTATGTATATATATATATATATATATATATAGTGTGTGTGTGTGTGTGTGTGTGTGTGCGCGCGCACACACACACACACAATATATATATATATATATATACATACCTTTAAGAAAAATAAAAACCGGTCACATTATGATTATAAATTTATTTCCATCCTGTTATGGGTATTGATATGAATCAATAACACCAAAAATAACAAGAATTTTTCAGATCTAATGGATAAAATAATTACAGTCAGAATAGACACAGGAGGGAACGGTGGGAGGGGGTAGAAGAGGGGTGAAGAGTTTCCTCCCCATTTACCCACTTCCGGTTTTCTTTTTTTTATTACCGGTTGGAATCACAATAAAGTAACTAGACGTATATTCAAAACTGACTTTCTACAGTAAATTAAATTAAAAAAAAAATTCAATTCAATCAATTTCAAATAATATTTACCTACAATTATACTCGCTAGTCTACAAAAGGGGGGGGGTTAAGCCATATAATTTTTCTTTTTCTATTGTTTTGACTGTACTTCTTATTTTCTTTATTAATGTACAAAATCTTGTCATTAGGTATATTTTCTTCTTGGAAGGTAAACCCTTCCCTAAACCCTATATTCTTAAGGGCTTCCTTATATATTTTACTACTTTCTTGGAATATTTTCTCGTTAGCGGATAAATTCCATATTTTACTGCTTTGGGGACTTGTTTAATTATGGTCTTCGGGTGATTCGACTTTACATTAATATAGGAAGGGTACTGGTCCGTTTTAAGAAAAGGATTTTATGTGTTGTTCGAAAGGTTTAGTGTCACATCCAGGAAATTAACAATCTTATTATTTGATGAAACTTCTATTTTGAATCTTAAAAACTTAAATGCCCTTATAATCTTCTTTTGTATGTGTGAGCTATTTTAGCCATCACTATTTGGGGATATAGATTATCCCATCATTATGATATAAACCCATCTGTTCTGGGCTAACAATCCTACTAAGTATATCTAATATATATAGACCCACAAGGTCTACTATTTGTGAAGAATCATAACCCCCCCCCTAGGGGGGTTTTCAGAGCCAGTTTTTACCCACGTGGATCTATTATTTTTTAGAACTGTTTTTCTACAAGATAGAATTATTTCATATTGTTCTTCAGTTATTTCTACATATTTTCTGGCGTAGTTAATGCTATCAATTAGAGTATTTTTTGCTATTGAAGGATAAAAGTCAATAATATCGAATTGCATAAATGTAGCCTTGCTCTTATTTTTAATTTTCTTTAACCATTCAATGGCGTCATATGAGTTTTCCCAAAGATTACAATAGTTAGCCTTTTTCACATTAGTTACAATATTTTTAATAATATTTTTTGATACATTACCTAATGCTGTTTTTGAGGGATTAATCAGTCTAGATTGAAATTTATTCTCAAAATCAGGTTTATGCTCCTTAAATAGACTGTAGGCATTTTTCTTTTTAAATTTCCCCAACCTATCTTCAATATGTAATTTACTAGCAAACCTACAAGTATCGTTATTTGTTTGTCCAATTGTGTTATTATAGTCTATTTTGTAATTTTCTGTAATCTTATTCGTAAGAAGTTCTTGATATTTTGAGGGTTTAATTTTATGCATGTTTTTAGATTTATCCGCCTTCACCCATATGCAGTTAGAACTTTTTTACTTCTTTTATATCCTTATTTAATTTCTTTTGAAAAATATTATAGTCTCTCCTAAATTTAACTTTTCTAATTAGTTTAAATAAGTCTGCCTCAAACGGTTCTAGTAGCTTATTATTTGGAGGTGTATTCTCAGATTTGAGGTTGTATACCTCTTTTTTTGTACAGTCACTACCTTCACATGAATCCAGGTAGAAAAAGCCCTCCATCGAAATATTTTGACGAAATCCACTATTTTCTCCGTTAATGCTAGTTGGAAGGCAATGGTAAGATGGATGAGGGATGTTTTCCAGTGAATATTCCGGAGTATCCATTTCCGAGTTGGTAAAGTTTCCGATGTTATGTCTTTATGTTGGAATTTTCCAAGAGAGCTCAACTAATTAGGAGCAATATATGTATGTATTATTTAGTCCAGTTAAACTGGAGTCGGGAATAATTCCGTCAAGACAAAAAATCATTCATCTATGAACATTTACATATATATATACATAAATATATTTTTATATATGTATATATATATATACTTATATATATATACTTACACACACACAAACACACACACACACGCACACACACACTCACACACACACACACACACACATATATATATATACTTACACACACACACACACACACACACACACACACACACACACACACATATATATATATATATATATAAAACCAACTACATAAGTATAAATAATGAAGGTTTGTTAATCTTTGTACTGAGAATTTAAAAAATTTCTATTTGTTTTTTTTTCTTTGTAATATGGAGGTTTTTCAGTTAGAATTTTCTGTATTTGGAGGAGGCGCACGAACGTATTTTGAAGTGTTGAAAGATGGAACTGTTGTCGAATAGGTGAAGTTATAAATGTCCCGACAGGAAGTAAAATGAAGGCTAATCCCTTATCTATCGGCATAGATAGGGTGGCAATCATTCAATTATAATTTACGAGTCCCGTTATTAAAAATTTGTTATTATATCGTGTGTTTTTTCCAAAGCAAACCCTTAATTCTATTTACTGATGTAAATTATTTTCATTTCCCTTTCCTAGCTTCGAGGATATCACGTATCAGTTAATGCTAGGAGAGACCTCATAATGCACAGATTCTTCGGACGTAATTTCATTTAAACGCATTCAGCAATGCAAATTGTATTTAAAATATTAGTCAATGATATATTCGGACTAGTGTCATCTGCCTTTTTTTCCAGCAATAACGTTTCGGACATTGTATCCTCCAGTTTTTTCAGGTGTGTGCTGTAGTTGGTGACCTTTCTTTCAAACTGAACCTTTTATTCAATACATGGAGGTAAATTCACTTGTTCATGCTTAGAGGATATCTTCGAATCAGTTAATTATTTCTTGTTACAAACATTAGCATAGTGGATACAGGCGTTGGATAAAGCTTATCTGTTTATTTGGAGGTTGTGAGTTCAATCAGTGCTTGAAAAGTCATTTATTAGAAAAGACAAGCTACACCACAAGAACAAATTAATCAGAAAGAATTAACTAATAAGGATTGCGTGCTCCGTATAAAACTTTAAGGAACGGACATTAAGATTTGATTCTTTTTTCGATTTATATCTGCTCTGCCATTACAGCATCGATTACTTTTTTTAGTGTAAAAACCTTTTCTCGGCGTCAAAACATTGCTTAATTCAGAGGATAAAACATCACAAATTTAAACGTTCTGATGATGTTTTACTGTAAAAATCCAAAAACGTTTAACGTTGGCAAATTATTCATTCGCTGGATACCTTGTTTTTTTATATTTGTACATTTACACACACACACACACACACACACACACACACACACACACACACACACACACACACACACACACACACACACACACACACACACACACACTTTTCGATGAAACATATTTGATTAAGACAGACTTTTCGCTTCTGCTTATTTTACTAGTGATCCGTTCAAGTCATTATATGATTTGTTTGAATTCGGGACGGAATGAATTAAAAAAGGCATCATGCAGTTTCCTATCATTTTCGGCCTCAGCTGGGACTAACTTCAGGGGAACGAACAGTGAAATGACGAACATAATGACGAGTCGTATAAATTTATATAAACATGTTGGAGGGTAATTTACGGATTAAAAGAACTTTACTGAAGATTAGAGGAAGAATTGGCGGGAAAAGTGTTAAACGAAGTGTCTGTCCTATTTAATCACACACACATACACACACATATATGTATATATGTGTGTGTGTGTGTGTGTGTGTGTGTGCATTGTTTATAGACTATGTCGTAAATTCCAGTTTCGGTCGTGGAGTCCGTCTTCGCGTTTTGTTGATTAGATTTTTAATTGAGGCGTTTGTAAGTATATTTATGTTAAGTTTATTTAGATTAAGCGAAATTAGAACAACCTACTCCCATAGGTTGTATAAAGGTTTTGGTTTGAAATTTCAAACGAAAACCTTTATACAATCAATGAGAGAAGATTCTGTTATACTTTTTAGTCTTCTTTAGGTGTCTGTCAAAGTCAGACATCTGAAAAAGGTTAGAAAGTATAAGAGTTGACACGTTGTGACGATAATAACCAAGATGAGAATATTTATGTGACTAACTTCCATGGTTTTGTATATCTTAAAGTTTAAATGAATTCAGGCATTAAATCTAACATATCGAAAGTTTGCCATAATTTATAAAATAAAAAAGATACAAAAATACTCAGATTTTAAGCAAGAAATGTAGAATGAATAATTATTTCGGCTACAATGCTTGTATTTTCTATTTTGCTTTTATAGGTATTCGTTGTTTGAACAGATGTTCCCCAGGACTAGTTTTCTGTGGACACCGCCAGTGAACAGAAGTAGTTCAATAAGAATAAAAGCAATATTTTTTTGTCTCAGCGCAGTCGACACCGGTTGCGGGAATTGTGAATTAAACCCCTTTTCCCGCTCTTTTCAATGCATTATTATTTACAAATTGGTTGACAACAATTGGGAAATTGATGTCTTAATTATTCGAAGCGGCTTGTGAAAGATAACGTAAAATACAGTTAACAAAGATCTATTGATAGGAGTCTTGACAATGCGAACATTTTACGGTATAAGGCTTCCTATTTTCGGGTCTTTCTGCAATGGCATCTCTAGAACATTTTTGCCTTCAGCCTTTCAAAATGGGAGAGTTGTCAACTGTCATCACCGCCCTCTGGACAGGAAACTGGGAAGGCCTTACAGAAGTTCATCTAAACACAACTACCATTATTCAACATTATGTTGTTTTATTCAAACAGAACGGTAGAAGAAAAAAAATGACACTATCGAAAATATTGCATAGACATTTTAAAACTATATAATCTACACACGTACACATTAATATGGATGTTATATTCTGGGTTTTAGATAGCCATTCTGAAACAAAAGACTACCTCTCGTAGTATAATGGTTGGCGAGTAAGGCTAGCAGATCCATTGATAGTGAGATCGATTTTCACATGGTGCCACATAGTTCTGGTATTGTGCTAAAATGATTTAAGCTCATTCGTTTATTATTATCCTTCATATTCCTAAGATTAAATTATATATATATATATATATATATATATATATATATATATATATATATATATATATCGCTCTAGATATATATACATGCAGCCTATATATATATATATATATATATAGATAGATAGATAGATAGATAGGATGCATGTATATATTTCCTGAGCAATATATATATATATATATATATGTATATATTCTCTTTTAAGCATGTTTGATTAAATTGCAAAGACACTTCATGTCTGCATATTCTATCTTTGATTCGTTCAAGTCTTAGTAAGCGACGTTTGACTTCTGGATGGAATGAATTCAAGTAAAATATTGCACCTTCCTGAATTCATTCCATCCAGAAGTTAAAAGACTCATACTAAGACTTAAGCGGATCAAAGATAAAATAGGCAGACTTGATGTGTCTATCCTACTTAATTAAACACCCTCTCTCTCTCTATATATATATATATATATATATACACATACATACATACACTCTTAACACTGCTAGAGTGTAAAACTATAGCAACAAATCGGAGAAAGTAGAGTTGGGTGGCTTTATAGGTATTATTTCTACTTTGATACGATCCATGTCCTTGTGGCTGAGTTGGTATAATAACTAGCACGTAGAATCAGGTCTTCACAAGTCAAAATTGATTTCGATTTTTTCTGGGAACGCATTCGTTTTTCTTGTTTCTGATGCGCGTTAATTCTCGTTGTCGTTGTAATGACGACCTGAATGAGTTGCAACAAAAACTATTGGAATTAAGAAGATGAAGGATAATATTTGTCAAAATTATTATTAAAAATTATGGCTAATGTGATTTAACTCTTTTGCAGGCAGATAATATTTTAAAATCCTTATCGAATGGGTGCATTATTTTCAGTAAATTTGCCCAATAGAATTGTTCAAACAATCTACGTATAAAAAACAAAGAAAGCATGATAATTCTATCAGCTATCGTGTACAATTGCAGGAAAGCATGATAATTCTATCAGCTATCGTGTACAACTGCAGGAAAACAAGTGCCAGAGGCGATGGACGATAGGGAAAAGTGGCGAGAGAGGATCAGGGATATCCATGCTACCAGCACGACATGATGATGACGATGATGATATCTATTAAAACTTAATTGGTCAATGAGCTGTCAATAGGAAAAATGCCTTACAAAGAACAAAAATTATCGCTCTGGGTGTGTACTGTTGGTGACAAAATTGTCACTTTGCCTAAACAAACATATTTTCAATAAATTCCGACACCACAAAACTGGTTAATTTCTGTTAAGTATTTTGTAATTACGAAAACAGATGTCTCAAAATCTTGCCAAGTTTCATAAGGTCAAAAAGCATTGTTTCTTAAAATCGATAGTGCCCCAACTTTTTTGTTGGGGAATCCTTATATGACTTTTTAAAAAAATCTTGGAACCTTTATCGATATTTTATGAGTCTTCCTAGAGATGTATTCTTTATTTGTGTTTCCAATACTTGTTTTTCTTCGCTGTCGTAGAAGTGACGACCAGATTGATAGATTGATTTTAACAGGATGTCAAACCGTCCAGGATTTTTTTATGCCAAGAGGTTAGGGAATCACATTCATTGTACGTTCGTTTACATTTTCATATAGTTGTTGCTTAAAAGTGACTGAGTGATTTTAACGGTACATCAAACCGTTGAGAGTTATTTTATACCAAGCAGTTAGGGAATTGCGTTAATTGTACGTTCACGCTTAAATATTTTGTGTTGTTGTTTCTTAAAAGTGATAGAGTAATTTTAAAGGCACGTGAAACCTCTATGTTTGGTTTGGTTTGGTTTTATGGCATATCAACCATTGTTTGTTATTGAATACCAAATCCTCTTTATACATACATATTAAATATATCAAGTTTGGTTTGGTTTGGATTGGTTTTATGGCATATCAACCATTGTATATATATATTAGATATATGATTTCTAAACAAATTTTGTTGATAAATCAGTAATTTGTTTACACTTAGTTAAATGTAAAAACAGTTCCATTTCAAACAATTCTGATTAGCTTAAGTTTTAATGTGAAACAGTTATATTTGACCCAAATATAGGACCCAATCAGGTGCTACCAGTCTAGGCCTGAGTGGGTTTGGGAGCGATGGCAATAAAGGGTTACTCCCCAAACCTCTAGCATTACTGAAGCCTCACCATCAGATTGTTTGGTGTCATATCCACTCGTTGGGGAAGTTTTACGCCCCTGCAGAGTTGCAGTGAATGTATTCTACAACCATCTTGGATTATTTTATGCCTAGAGGTTAGGGAATCACATTCATTGTACGTTCATGTTTACATTTTTGTTTAGTTGTTTCTTAAAGGGTTTTTTGTTCATGGTCCTATTGGATACGAATAATTTTTGTACATGGTCCTATTGGATACGAATAATTTTTGTACATTGTCCTATTGAATACGAATAATCTTTGCTCTGATCTATTTCACAAATTGACAGAACACTCATATATTCTACCACAACTCGTCAGAGTGGGCCTTGGAGTAATGGAAATTAAGGGGTACTCCACACTCTACAAACTTCCAGAACTGAAGCCTCACCATTCGATGTAGTTTAGTATTATATCCGGTGACCACCTAAATAAATTGTGATAACCTTCCCCCAAAAACAAAAGCACTGGAATGAAGAAGAAGAAGAAGAAGAAGAAGAAGAAGAAGAAGAAGAAGAAGAAGAAGAAGAAGAAGAAGAAGAAATACTTGTAAAAATTAACTAATAACGAATAACAGATCTTGAAAATTGAATAAAAACCTTGAACCAGTTAATGACAACTATTATTCAACATTTATGTATGAGTTTTGCAATAAAAAAATAACAGCAATGTTAAAATATTTAACAATTCTCTTGTATTCATATAGAAATATTATGTTGCTTTCTGTTTTCTCATTTAAGTTCAAAACTTCCTGAATGTAAACAGAAATTAAAAGCCAAAATGTAGTAAAGTTAAAAATGATCCTCTGTCTAAGCTGGGGGACTCGAATTCACAGATATGAATGGATTTTTTCTTGACTAAAGAAACTAAATAACATTTTTAATTAAAAAAAACAACAAAACTGTAAATTTGCTACAGAAACTCTTATCATATTTGCTGTGTCATAAAAATGATGGCAGTATTTAATTAATTTTTCAGTTGCATTGTATTTGTAAAGGTATCTTAATCCAAAATGTTTAATGAACTATTCTAGTATGGAACCATTTTTTTCATCTGATATATTGACGTTCGGAGTACGTAATCTTGGCAGATTATGAATAGAAACAGCGCTAATGTATCTACTTGCAAGATTCTAGCGACAATGTCAAAGAAATCAATGTTATCTTCAGATGAGCGACCCATTGCTCTTGTGTTTTTGTAGAGTCTCATTATAGCAGTTTATCTGGAAAGACCATATAAAGGCACACGAATCCAAAATTTGTAAAGGTCTGTTTAATCCAAAATTTGTAAAGGCCTGTTTAATCCAAAATTTGTAAAGGTCTGTTTAATCCAAAATTTGTAAAGGCCTGTTTAATCCAAAATTTGTAAAGGTTTGTTTAATCCAAAATTTGTAAAGGTCTGTTTAATCCAAAATTTGTTTAAGTATCCTATTTAACTTGGAGGATTTTTACCAAAAGAAAGTCACTAATTTCAATATGAAGGAATTGGTTTAGATAAATAATCACACTCTTCTCAGCTATTTGCTGGCTATATTTATAGCAGTAGTAGCATTTGTACTGACGTTAATAGAAAGCTTTAAGTAACTCAACAGTATTATTTTTCATCATATAACGTGTGAAAGCACGTGCGATACTCTGTCCTCATCAGTCGCCAACCAGGGTGATAACACAGTTTCAGTAGCTCAGTACTTATATATCAAAAACATTATTTAGCGCTCTACATTCTAGTTTAAAGCTGAATATTTTCGGAATATAAAAATAAATTTAGAATGAAGTAAAGTTTAAAATAATCCAGTCTGAAAATCATGAAAATGTCTGGATTTTTTTTCTTCAGTAAAGAAACTAAATGACGTAGTAAAAAAAAAAACCCTATAAAATTGCTGAAGAAGTTTTTTTGTATATTTGCCGTCATCAAAAATGATGGCAAGATTTAAATAAGTTTTCAATTGTATTTTACTTTTAAATATAAAAAAAAAACTTTAAATTACACTGCATTTTCAAGTCTCTGAAATAAGTAGACCAGTTCATGTTCATAGGTAGCAATATCTCATCTACTGAAAGTTATGTCAACATACGTATACGTAAAGCATAAATTGCAATTGGCAGTTTATCGACCATAAGGAAATCTGATCTCTCTGATGAAATAAAGCGGGAATTCTTCTAGGCTGTAGCCGTATCAATACTATTGTATGGTTGCGCCACTTGGACTCTAACGGAATGCAATAGAGAAAAATCTTGATAGGAGCTACAGACTTTCAAATCAGCAGTGGTTGATCGGCTAATTTATTTGTTTATACAAATGTTTGTGACTGCTAACTTTTATTTTAAAGAAGAGGGATTAAGTTTCATATTAAATTGAAATGGCGCATATTTTATAGACTTTCACACACACACACACACACACACACACACACACACACACACACACACACACACACACACACACACACACACACACACACACACACACACACACACATATATATATATGTATATATATCGGTTAGGATTACGTAGACATAGAGTCAGTAGTGCTTGCTGACTGTTAGTTTCTCGTCTATGCAATCATCGGACCACTTGGGAGTTACTTGTCATTACGGCAAATGAAGCCTTGTGGTCAGTCTTTATCCATCTCACGAAGCGGAACCACACATACACCACCACCCACGGCTCACTAGAGAAGCTTTTAATTTTTTCGCTCTCGGTATCCTCTGATTGATACTTCATAACGTTAAACTGATCTTTTATTTAGTTTTCTTTCTTTTAAGGTTTTTCGCACATTTGGATTTTTTCAGTGTGCAATGTGTCAAGTTTTCTTTTTTTACTTATTAAATGTCATTTTTCAAACCTGTATCTTTGCCGTGTACTTTTTTACATTGTTCTACTCGAAATTATCTTCTGAGGACAATTATCAACCGATGTGTTAAAAAAGAAAGAACATATAAGCTACCTTCACGTTTGTACTATTAAGGTTAGACCGTATTTAAAATATGAGTCTTCATTATCTACCCTGAACAAAAAAAATCATGTAGCATTTTAGGCCAATGTTAATGGAATGCTAATAGATGAGTTATCAAAAACCCAGCAGTCTAAGGAGTAGGCAGAGTTCAACATCTCTTCCACTGAGCAAACTAACTGAGCAAGCTGACACACTTGACCAAGTGCTCCATGGCCGGTTTTCTTGAGGTCATCATTTAAAGTATCACTTACTCGAAGCGGAAGTGGAGATGTGGTGTTCTATGGTTTGGTTCAGTTTTATGGCATATCAACCATTGTAGGTTATTAATGCCAAATCAATGTTTATACATATAAACAGCGTGAGTACACAGTTTAGTTCTATTTGAGCTATAGATAGGACCCTATCAGGTGCTACCACTCCGGGCTAGAGTGGACCTGGGAGTGATAGTAATAAAGGAGAACTCTGCATTCCCCAAAGCTCCAACATTTCAGAAACCTCAACATCAGATTGTTTAGTGTCATATCCAGGACACTCATGTGGGGGGTCTTACTCCTCTACTGAGAAGCAGTCGGTGTATTCTACAGACCCAGCCGACTGGATAATGGAGGGTTTTATGAATCGTGATATATATATATATATATATATATATATATATATATATATATATATATATAACAGAGCATGTAAAAAGAGTCATCTGACGAGACGGAGAATATACCAACAATATTCTCCGCCGAAATAAATTTATTATGACAGCTTAACCGAGTTTGAGTCTCCATTTAATTGTACTATATACATACATATATATATATATATATATATATATATATATATATATATATATATATATATATATATATATATAAGTGTTTTGCAATTTACTTGAAGCATTGCACAAATTATCTTATTTTATTTTATTTTATTGTATTAATTTAGAAGGCTATTGCAATGCGAAATAATAATTGTTTGAGTCATTTCAAAGTAAAAACTTCATTGTCAGAAATATTTTTAAATGAACACGATGTTGAATGTTCAAATTTTTTTGGACGTTGTAAACATGGTGTCGCGTGGGGTGTTTAAACGCCATGCGGAATAGACGTGACTTCAGTTGTCCAAATCAATTTCACTTTATTTTATTTCATTTTATTTTAATTCTATTTTTATTATTTTAACTTAAATATGTATTTAAAATGTGCATGTTAATTAATGCTATATTCAGTATTTAATTCTCACCTATTGTTAATCTGAGGGTGTAACTTAGCTATTGATAAAGCCTCCTTAATTCTGAGATTACCAACATTATGTATTAGTGCTTCTATTTTAATGGAAAAATTATTGTCATTATTTTTGCATTTGTTATGAATTTGGACCCTGGGGATTGTCAAATTCATATTTAAATCATAAATATAGACTCTCTCTCTCTCTCCCTTTCTCTATCTCTCCCTTTTTTGTTTCCCTCGCAAACCAGCAGAAGTAGACGAGAAGTCTGAAGAGTTGAATTCGGGTCAAGGTCGTAGGCTGACCGATTGACGGTCAAGTTTCTCTCATATGGGTGTATGATCTGGCCAGCAGCATCTACCAACAAGCGACCTATTTGAAGGCTGAATGCCGATTGGACAAGCAACCCACATGATACGATCAGCGGAAAGGTCAAATCCGCAAAGAGGAAAAATCAGACAAGTCAGTTGGCCAAGAGATCCCATAACAGACAGACGTGTTTGTGGTGTAAAGAGTAAACTGTCTTCCCGAGGCTAGCTCATATGAGAAAATTAAAATGTCGCCAGAAAAAGATAAGAAACGTGTGACTATTTTGTTTGTCGACTGACAATGAGAAAAATCAAAGAACAAGAAACGATTTGAAGAAGATGTACCCAGAAAGAAAGAAAGAAAGAAAGAGAAATGGTTTTCTCTGTCTCCGGGATAAGACGATGGCTTATGAAGATAAAGAATGACTAGTTGAGCATTCTGGATAAAGGAGGAAAGAAAAATTAACGGTCGGTGAAACGTAACACCAGAAAAAAAAGATATATATATATATGTATATATAAGATAAAAGAAAAGAAGAGAGAGAGAGAGAGAGAGAGAGAGAGAGAGAGAATTAAGATGAACTTTCATTTTAATGTTGTTTTATTTTTTGATTACGTCATTCCTACTGCACACAAAACACTTCAAAGGAAAATTTTTTTTGCACTCATCATCACAAGAAAAATTCTTGGTGTATGCTTTCTAAGTTGTTAAGATATAAACATATTTATTTTTGTCGCTAAGACTATTTTCCTTGGCCTACATACCTTTATTTTTCGGGGGGTTGATAATAAAATAATTTGTATTCTAAATTGTATATTTTGTGTTGTGTTCATTTTCGGCTTGTCCGGAAATCTGTCATAGTTTTTCTCGTTCGCTTGTGGTTGAATGAAATACCGAAATAAAATATTGTCCAACCTAACACCAGTAATACGCTTGGCGTTGTCTGGCCGATAGGCATAGGTAAAAAAAAGAAGCTTGTCACCTTTGCCGACAGTAACCCAGTCGAAGAGGTTTCCTGACACATTTAATTAAATGTTTATGGAATGAAGATGCACGTGTTGAGGTGTTCATTAATTCTGATATGGAGGGGGTCTGATTATACTTCCTATATAAAAATTATGGCATTTTAAGCAAATTAGATAGTGAAATTGATTAGGACAACTGAAGTCCAATTCCGCATGTCGTTTAAACACTCCACGTGGCACCATGGTTGCAACACCCAACATGGCGTTCTAACACCCTATGTGACACCGTGTTTACAACGTCCAAAACTTTGAACATCCAGCGTTGTGTTCATTTTATAAAAGTCTCTGACGATGAAGTTTTTACTTTGAAATTAATTAGACTCAAACAATTATTATTTTGCATTGCAATAGACCTCAAAATTAATACAATATATATATATATATATATATATATCACGGTTTGTGGGATTGGATCTCTTTTTCTGTTTTGGTGGTTGGGGTACGAGGAAATATACGTTTGCTGTGAATGGAGAAGATGGAATCAAATATACTAAATAAGTACTATTCCTAAACTAAGGAGCAGGTGTTGACCGTTGTTCATTTTTTATTGCTTTCACGGGCCATCGGAACTGAATGGAGAGAGAAACGACGGTCCTAACGCTAAAATAATTTTATTATAAAATCATTATCCAATGTATTTTATAGAAAATGCATTTTCTATAAACGACGGTCCTAACGCTAAAACAATTTTATTATAAAATTATTGTCCAATGTATTTTATAGAAAATGCATTTTCAATGTTATTTTGTAAGGTAAAATCATTTCTGATGCATTTTTATTATAATATCATTTATATTACCGTTTATAGTAAAATTATTAGCAATAGGTTTTTATGGTAAAAAAAATTTTCACTGCATTTTTATCATAAAATAATTTTCCAATGCATTTTTATTGTAAAATAATTCCAATGCACCATTATAATAATATTGTCCAATGTATTTTATATATTTTCAATACATATATGTAAATAACTGAGTTTAGTTTGTCTATTTATTCCTCTAAAAAAATTCTAATTATTCAATGAACAAATGTTCAAGTTGTTACTTACCATATGGAATATCTGAATAGTGATTGAGTCCCACGGAACTTGGTTCACGCTGATATTCTCCGTTACCAGTGGACGATGTTTGGTTTTCTTTACTGGAGAGGGCTGCCGCTGCTGCTGTTGCTACGGGAGATTGACTGCTGTAACCTGGCAACGAAACATATATACATTTACACTACATTATAGTTTAAAAGATGAACTATATTCTCATTCATATATCATAACAGTCATTTTAGAATTTCTAGATACACATGTATCCGAACAGGCATGAATCCATTTCCCCAAGCTCTGGATAAGATAACAATTGAGAAACCATTCCAATGGATATATATATTGATAATTGTTATCGTAAAATTAATTCCAATGCATTTTTATAATTAAATCATTGTCTAATGCATTTTTATAGTAAAACTATTCCAAAATATTTTCATAGTAAAATTATTATCCAATGTACTTTTTACGATAAAATTATTGTTCAATGAATTTTCATAGTAAAATTAATTTTAATACATTTTCGTGTTAAAATCAATTTCCAATGCCTTTTAATTGTAAAATAATTGTCCAAAGTATTTTATAGTAAAATCATTGCCCAATGCATTCTTATACTGAAATAATTTCCAATGCCTTTTTATAGTAAAATTAATTCAATTCTTTTTTCCGTAAATCATTTCCAGTAAAATTTCAAAGTAAACTCATTTTAATACATTTTATAATAAATCACTCCAAATGCATTTTTTTATAATAAAGAAGTTTCTAATGCATTAATATTAATTATTGGGAAGAATTTGTATGTCTATTTTCAATAGATGGTCAGACAGTTTGATGTAATGCAATCAGATTTGCTATGAAGACATATTGAAAGCAAGATTTAAACATAAAGAATTTTTGTTCCACACATGGAAAGTTGTCTCCCATCGAGAGGGGGTTTGTAATACACGATAGCGATATTTTGACTGACTTTAATGGCTCTCAATTGACGTCAAAACGGTCTGATTTAGAGGTTTCAAATTCAGAATGTGTACTCATTGAAATCAGGAGTAGATGTTAATGTAAACAATTTTTATCTTCTGTATGTTCTCTTGCAATAATCAGTAAGGAGCCATGTTGCTGCAAGAATAAGCCGAAGAAAATTCGAATTTATGAAAAAAACAAAAACAAGAAAAAAACAACAATTGTCTTTCTAAAATAACTATTCACATCCCAGACAAAAAGTAGATTTTTGAATAGATAAGTCTCTTAAGTATTACTCACTAACATTAAAAAATCTTTAAAAAACAGAGAAATTTTTCTCTTGATAATATTAAAGTAAATAAAACGTTTAACATTTAATGCTTAATTGACTGCTACGGTTGTAAAATAGTCATCGTTTTTAAAAAGGAGTCGTTGTAGTGATTATTACGGGAGTATAGCCCTGGTTAGAAAGAATTAAAAAGATAAGTCTTGTGTGAGTGTATTACCAAGGATACTATGCTGGTGAGAATTAAATAAAAAGAGATGATAACCCGCCTGCTATAAAGCGTAAATGGATTACCACTACTTTTGGACGTTAGTAGACAACATGACGAACAGATAAAATCCATGCAGCTACACAGAGTTAAAGTTATTTACAAGAAGATATGCAACTCGTTTGGAAAGAATCGATAGAATGTAAATCATTGGAGGCCAAACGTAAATGAATAATAGAGTCCACATTTTGTTCAAATTTAAATTTGAACACAATGCAATCTTTATCATTCATTGAAGTTTCAGGAAGTGGCGAGAATAAGGACTGACATAACGACAGATTGCAAATGATTCCTTATTCTGCAAAGTTTGTGAAAACCCTGTTTTATAAAGCCATTAGTAGGGTCAATTTTTGAATTGTTGAAAATGAGAGTATTCTGATTCGTTGATAAACTGTTCTTTTCCTTAATATTTTAGTTTGACAAAAGAAAAATTGCTGGACGGAGCCAATGCATAGAAAATATAATTCGGTCACTGAAGCTTCTGAGATGTGAAGATCCGGTTAAACTCGGATAAGTTTGTGAAAAGTAATAGCACGCGGTACGACCCGTTGAAAGACTCACTAGAGAATTCTGTTGTTTGCAAACAAGAGGAGTAATGTATTTTGAAAATTAAGAATTGTTCCATTTCTTAATTGTACATGTCTTTTGTTTGATTTTGCTATAAGAAAGTATATAATGTCGTTGAAACTGAACCGAGTTCAAATCCTGGACGACACTGTTTGCATTTCACAGAGCTTTAATATTCTTCGGGAAGGCACGAATCCAACTATTCTCCCTCCAGCTATGGGTAGTAATAGTAGGATAGACTTCGTCGGCAACCAGTTTAGGAGAAGGAAAACTCTGGATTCAAACCGAGTAAACTCCGCTTAGAATTAACCTTATGTCACGTCCTACCTGTGCGGAAAGGTTTGTAAATATTATCAACTTAAAGATTTGAACTTGTCAGTGATACCATTGAAGTTTCAATTGCAGATAGTTGTAACTCTAGTTGCTCGACTGGTTTTAAATTCGGCGTATACCTTTTTCTCAGACGGAATGTCTAACAAGGTTAGAGAGTTCTGTCTGCTCTACTATTTTGGTGTAAGGAGATGGATTCATGCCTTTTCTAAGAGCATTACTGCTAAGTAAATATAAACAGCTTTAGCCAGGATTTGAACTTGGTTTACTGTTTCTATTTTCACCACCCTTACCTTTTACATCTCAGTAATTGATTTATTTTAATATAAGAAAACTAGGGTTTGTAATTTTATTGAATCATAATTCTTTTCTAGATTAATCTGGATAATTTCTTTACAAAACACTCTCATATTTTCTATCTGTTAGCTAAAAAAAATAACAAAGGAGAAATTTTTATTGTTGCTTTTGCAAGGAATTGACTTTTTTTCTTCCTGGAAGTATGAATATAAAATTTATTTATTAATCTTAGAAGCAAGATGGAGAATTCTGTTGGAAAGAATAAAGAAAATTAACCTCTTACGTATGGATTATGTCTATGCTCTCTTTGACAAACTTATGATAAATCAGTGATAATAAGATTGTCTGCTATTACTGTCTTCAGTGAAAGTACCATCGTATTATTCATAATTTGAAGTATAATGTCCTTTCTAATATTCGGACAAACTAAGGATGCAGAGTATGATTTTCAGCCTGCACACCTAGTAGGGATATGTTAAAAAAATTGAAATAATTCTTTGTCTGTTGTAACCCTGGATAAAATTGAAGAAATTTCCAAACATGTATTGCTTGAAGATAACATAAAGGTATTTACAATTTCACAAAAATTTTAGGATTTTTTTATGACGATACGTATTATCTTCAAAATAAAATTGCTTAATATTCTTTTATCAACCCAAACACTATCTGAAGTAAATAACGTGTTACAGGGAAATACTCGATTATCTGCCCTTGGCCAGATATATTCAACGCCAGAAGGTGAACCAGTCTTATATAAAGGCTATTATTGTAAGAAATAGATGCAGCGAGTTAAGTTCAAATCCTGGACGTGGTTGTTAGCATTTCACTTTGAGAAAGGCATGAATCCATATTTTTTCCTCCAGCTAAGAGTAAATAGTAAGGCATACTAGGCCTTTTAGCCTTGGTATAGTAACCAGTTTAAGAGAAGGAAAACCCTGAATTCAAACCAACTGTGCTCCGCTTAAAAATTGGCTGTGTGTCACATACTGCTGATGCGGTGGGGTTGGGTAAATATAGGGTGTCCCAATATACATGGGACCCATGTGACTGCTAATAACTCGGCTAATAATAATGTTGTGTTCTTTTTTGTTTCAGATTTGAAAATAGTATGCTATAACAACTATTAATCCTTGATCACAATGCCTTGGACAAAAGAGGAAAAAATATTTTGCCTCACTACTTATTTGGAGAGAAAAATGATTCCAAACTGTCTCAAAATATATGCAACCCATTATTATGATAATGATTTAATATTGAGATAAGAAACTTAAAAAATGTTTGCACGTTCTGGAAGCTGATATAATAAGATTTAAAAAAATACTGATTAGATGTCTCTAACTCAAAGGATGTATTTTTATAGGACTTATTCCAAATGACCGCTATTGCGCTCGTCTCAGTTATAAATCATCATCATATTAATGCGTTGCGTCTATTTTGAGACACTCTGTACATACCAAACGGGTTACTGTGAAAGTTGAAACATAAACAGCCCAGGTTTAAAAGAAATATGAGGTTTCTTTTAACTGGTTGGATTTAAGAAAGACGTCAAACTGTTGGAGCCCAAACGTGATGAAGTTACTAAATTTCACCTTGAAAAGCTACCCAGAATTCCTACTAAATCGTCTGAATAAAGATAAGAATAAAAGAAATATTTTAATGTAGGTGAGATCGGACAATGAAAATCTGTAAGTGAAGACATTCCTTTTAATGCATGCAATTTATCTTCTGCACATAAATTGACCAGAACCTTATAAGTGCACACACTATAATTAAAACATTTTCTAATTCAAATTTCAAAAATTAGTAGACCATTTCACATACCACAGCAGCAATATCTCATCTTCTGAAAGCGATGTCAACATATGTATAGGAAAGGTATGGGCCGCTATCGACAGATTATCGACTATATATCTCTCTGATGAAATAAAAAAGGATTTTTTTTCAGGTTGTAGCAGTGTCAGTATTATTGTATAGCTGCAGCATCTGGACCTTAAAAAAGCGCTCGAAGAAAAAGCCAAATGGAAACTAAACAAGGATGATGCGTACCGTTTTGAACAAATCATGGAAGCAGCACCCCGTAAAACAGCAGCTGTACGGCCACTTGCCTCCCATCTCACAATCCATTCAATTAAGACGAACAAAACATGGATGACAATGCTGATGAAGTAGGGACGAACTCATAAGTTCTCCTGTGGGCTCCCACACATGGACGCACCAGTATTAGCCGACCAGCCAAGACCTATATTCTTCAGCATTGAGCGGACACTTGATGCCGTCTGGATGACCTGCCAAGAGCGATGTATTATAGAGACGAATAACGTTAGAGAGTCAGGGAAATTCGTGCTATCAACTTGACTTGATGATAATCAATCACCCGTAAATAAATACTCTGCGATAATTTTTTTTAATAAAAAGTTAATTTTCTTCTAAGTCAAAGATACAAATATATTATTATTTAATTTTTTTTCTTGTGGAAATTGTGCAATAAAACCGAATATTATTAGGTATTACTTGTTACCTAACTCTATAGTAATAAATATATGAAATAAAAAATAAAACAAAATAAATATATATAAAGAATGTACCTATTTTTGGACTGCTATATTTGCGCTCCACAATGCCTATAAAAATGGAGGAGCTAAAATAAACTCATAAAGGATAAATCAGCTGTACTTCCATCTATATCTTTCTTTGTCTAGCTCTCTCTCTCTCTATATATATATATATTTATATATATAAAGCTGCTGTAAGTTGTCTGAATTTCTGAGACGAAGCTTGATGATTTTTATCATTAAGGGTTTTTAAACTATTGTTTTCATCTTTATTGTTACTTCCACAACGTTTCGGCCGATATGTCCTCTGGCCTTCTTCAGGTGTTTGTCGAACTCGGGAACCTACACGGAACTTCGAACTACGTCCTTTATTGAATCCACGGGGTCGCCTGTTCTGATTCCGTTAACCATAACCAGGTAAAAGTGTTAAGAATTCCTTTTATTGTTACTTGCCTGCAGTCAGGATTGAACCTGCAACCTCCAGATGATTGTCCCTAAGAAGCTTACGGAACGCCTATAACTGTTACGCTATGTGTCCTGCTGTTATAGGCGTTCATAAGAAAGGTATTTCCAAATCAATATCAGACGAATAACTATTTCAGCTAAAAATAAAACTTGAACGATTTAAAAATATATTTTCACTTAATAATATTAGAGCAAATATTTATGATATACGCAGGAAAATCAAGGAGTAGACATTGGCAGCTGAGGCACTGGGTGATGCTCGGAAAAAATGTAGGACAAAATGTTTTGAAGAAATGTTAACAAGATTCTATTTTTTTTTGTTTTTGTTTCTCGCTTTTCTCTCTTTCTGCCTCTCCTCGCCTGTCTCTGTCTCACTCTCAACTTTGTGGGGATGGTGATGAAAATTTATCTTTTTCTCTCTCTCTCTTTCTTAGAACCTTCGAAGTAACTTCAAAATCCTCTGCATTTTTAGGACTCTGGATTCAACTACCGTATTTAGTTGTGTAAAACGCACACTCATGTATAATACGCACAACTGGCAAAAATATATCTCGTGTATAATACGCATTGACTTTTGAAATTTTTTGCTGCTAAATTTAACATTTGTTCAATTTTTATTGGGCTTATAATTCTTTAGTTTCTTTATGGCATATCAATCTTCGTGGGTTATTTAATGCCAGATCAGGCAGGATGTGACACAAGGTCAATTTTTAAGAGGAGTTTAATATGACTGAATTCAGAGTTTTCATTCTCCTAACTGGTTGCCAAAGTTAAAGAGCCCTACTATTTATTTACAGCAGAGGGAGAATAGTTGGATTCATGCCTTTCCCGAAGAGTATTATTACATGTCAAAAGCAAGCAGCCTTGTTTAGGTTTTGAACTGTGGTTGATGTATCCATTTAATACGACGGTAACAATTGCGCACGCACATGTCGAATACGAGCTCACTCAGAATCATGAATTTTTATCTTGTTTCTCTTGTGATTCTATAATATGGTTGATATATATATATATATATATATATATATAAGTACCTTTTATGATCTATTCCTCTATTCTTCTCGTTATTAGAGGCATATTTACGTTTTTAATTTCTAACGTCAACAAATCTTCACCGAGCTCTTTGCAGACAGTTGATATAATGACGAACCTAATGATCTTTATGTTATACAGGAGCAGGGTTAGGGTTAGTTCTGGAAAAAAGATTAGAGACAAAATGCTTCTATGATATAGTCCTGATATATATTCTATAAAGATTCTATTATTACAGAAATATGAACACACCATAACTAAATAACAGACTTAAACATAAAGAAAAATTCTGATTAGTTTCTCTTCGTGTCCAATATTTTGTGTTCTTCCATCATTTACAAAGATTTTGAATCTTTTTTCTCACTTACTCGTGAGCATCCGACACATAGCTGGCTATGTAATCTGACCTCATCTGATCTGACCTCATCTTTCCCGCCGTTCATGGGAGAAAAAATATCAGTTTTGTACTTCATATCAAAGTCTTTTCTGTTTCTTTTTCACTTTGGACAAATATTTATTGTTTAGTAAAGGTTTTTACTCGTAATTTGGATGATTAACAATCTCTGCGGATAGAATAATCAGCACCAGGGCGTGCTGATAGCTCAGATTCCTTTGACTCTCTCTTACCATCTGTCCCTATCATCAATCCATCTTAGTAGGTTCTATACAAGGCATCCAGCGTTCGCAGAGAGCTGGTTAATGTAAATTTTTTTCTGGTCGGATAATACTGGTGTGTCCATGTGTAGGAGTCCATTGGAGAACCTCGCTTATGAGTTCGTCCTTACATCACCAGTCGTACCCAGTATGTCTTGTTCGCGTTACCAAAATGGTGCGAAGAAAGTAATTGTACAACTGTTGTTTTGTGGGGTGCTGCTTCCAGGATTTTTTCAAAACGGCACGCAATACCAACGTGTAGTTTCCATCTAGATTTTTCGTCGAGCGTTTTTTAGAGTCCAAGTGGTGCCGCCACGCTGTAGAACAGACATGGCTACAGCTTGGAAGATTTTCCGTTTTATTCTATCACTGAGATCAGATCTGATATGGTTGATAAACTGCCAATTGCAGTCTATGCTTTACCTATGCGCCTGTTGACATTGCTTTCAGTAGATGAGATATTGCTGCCAAGGTATATGAAGTAGTCTACTAATTTCAGTGGCTTACCATTTAATGAAAAGATGGCGCAATCTTGATTAAAAACATGGACTCTGTTTTATACAGCATAGATTCGGCTTGAACAGGTGTATTTACGAGAAGTAAAGCTGCGTAGTTTGTTTCAGTGACATATCGTCTGTTTTTTTGTCTTTTTTAGTATGAAGCCATTTTCTTTCATTAGATCTATTGATATTCCAAGTACGTAAATAGAAATGGTGCCGCTTGTTAAGACTTCAGCAACAATGACAAAGAAATCAGAATCATAGGTGAGCTAAACATGAACTTTGTCAAAGTGAATTTCTCTGAAATAGCCATTCCATTTGACAAGTCTTTGTTCTTACGGATATTTTAGAACTAATATGACAGAGATCGAAGGCCTAGGACACCAGACGCAATAAGAACGACAATTCACCATTCATTTTTTTTATTAGACGGACAATTTTCCTCATCTGTGTTGTTCTTTGTTAATAAGGTTTCGGCCGTTGCATCCTCTGGCCTAATAAAAAAATGAATTACAATAAACTTGTTTAAGAAAATTCAGACAAGATCTCTATCCCATTCAATTTCGCAAGAAATAGCGTCTTTTTCCACTTGCTGACCTTCGCTGATTTTAATGACCTCGGAAATCAGCCTCATATAGTGATTGTTTGAAGTTCGAGGTCAAACCAATGACCCTGCAAAAATCAGGTCCCGAGGAGTTTTGTTTGGCTATGATCCATGTACAGACACACGTACACAAACGCAAAGATTTTAGCACAACAGTATAGATTTCCATCATCAGAGTCATAGCATTTTCTGCCCCTTTCAATTTTCAAAGTCACATGACTGATTACCATGACTACGGGTATTATCACCAATATCAAATCTAGTCTTATGAGCGTTATCATTTCGCCATCAGCGATCGTCTCTTTTTTTCTTTCTCTACATTTTTCGTTAACCACATTTCAAAAGTCCCCGTTTTTCAAACCTTAAAAAATGGTCTCGCCTTTATCGCCCAAGCCGTATAAAGACTTGATTTAATCTTTAAAACTTGTCTGCAAAATCCGCTTTTAATAAAACCCCCAAACTCCAAGGAAGCCGGATGAAAGGAATTTTAATGTAAGTCTTTCATTTAAGAACTTCAATCACCGACATCATTCTCTTGTTTTTAATCAGAAAACGTCCTCTTAGTTTTTCCTATTAGTTTTTTTTCCCTTTTTCAAGGAATTTAGAATTGGATAAATAAAGAACTGCATGTAAATGAGGTTGGGACATTCAGGATGCGGATCTACGTCAAAGTTTCCTGAATTGGTCACTAACAAGATCATTTAAGGTGGCGTAATGGCTAAAGTGCAAGACTACTGCTTCGAAGTAAGTGAGTTCAATCTTCAGTCGCGTTATTACGTGCATTTTCGAACTATTATCCTTCTGAAAGGTATAATTCCCCCTGCTATAAGTTAAATACTACCCCTATTGTTCTTATACAAGGATGGCTTTGGCATTAAAAACCCCACGAGGGTTGATATGCCATCAAACAAACCAACCCTAAATCAGTCTGCATTCTTTTCAAAATTATTTTTTCCCCAGATGGGCAGTGATCATAGATGATGGTGGATATGCACTTCATCAAATCTATCTATTTATGTCTATTCATATCTATCTATTTATCTATCGATGATAGAATTGATTATAGTCTCATAATGATAGATTGATAGATATGAACACTGAAATAATAGATAGATAGATTGATGAATAAATAAATATGAACAAACTGAGATAGATCGATCGATATAAAGGACGATGAATAGACTGAGATTGATTGATAGATACTATCTATCTATCTATCTATCTATCTATCTATCTATCAGGTATTTAAGAAAAAAATTGATATCATTTAGTAATCGAATAAATTCACCAATTCATAAAATCTCTAATTTTAACAGCACGTGTATAAACAACTTAGAATTTTATTTTTATTGTTTTATATTTTTCCATTCAGGTATAGAAAAGCCATTACTGGAAAAGAAAATGCATTTAAACATTAAACATAGAATTTTTCTGTTGTGTCTACACATTCTGTTAAAATTTGAGTTGAAATAGCTTGAACAAGATTTGATCAAGTTAAAAGATTGCAAAATGATATCGTTTTTCTAAAACCCCCAGCATCTCTCAAATAATATCAAGTTTTTTAAACACCGTATATATTTATATATATATATATATATATATATAGTTTGAGTGAGTGTCACGGTAATCATCCAAATAAGACGAACAAAGCATGCGGGACACTTGGAGAAGTAAGGACGAACTCATAAGCGACATTCTCCGATGGACCCCTTCACATGGATGTGCAAGTGTTGGACTACTAACAAGAATTTTTCTACAACAGCTCTGTACAGACATAGGATATAGTCAAGAAGACCTGTCGGAAGCAATGGATGATAGAAACGAATAGCGTGCGAGCGAGCGAGCTAGAGAGAGAGAGAGAGAGAGAGAGAGAGAGAGAGAGAGAGAGAGAGAGAGAGAGAGAGAGAGAGAGAGAGAAATCCGTGCTAGCAGGGCGATTTGGTGATGATATATATATATATATATATATATATATATATATATATATATATATAAAGTAAATTACCAGGGAAAAACAACCCCAAAAAAGCATTCACAGCTATGTATATCAGTTTATTCATATCTATCTATCTATCTATCTATCTATCTATGGTTAAAGTTTGGAATAAAATCCAATCGTATAAGAAAAAGGAGAGAATGAGGAAAATTAGAATTGATATATATCGCTATAAGATTAGCTTCAAATCATGGAGGAAGCTGTTTGCATTTCACATAGCGCTAATATCCGTGGGATAGGAATGAATCCAACTATTCTCACTCAAGCTATGGGCAAATAGAAAGGTCGGCTGGGTTCTTTAATCTTAGAATGGCAACCAGTCTGGGAGAAGGAAAACTATGAATACAAACCTGTTAATCTTCGTTTGAAAACTGACCTTGTGTTACATCCTTCTTCTACAAGCATGTAAATTTAATTTACCGTATTATCTTCCTTTCTTTTCTCTCTCTCTCTCCCCCCACTCTCTCTCTCTCTCTCTCTCTCTCTCTCACACACACACACACACACATATACTTGATTGGTTGGCTGTTTGGTTTTACATTCATTGTCTCTAATTAGATATAGTACAAAAATGTATCTTCATAATCACTTTAAACAGGTAAATATTTCATTATCTCAATCAGATTTATTTGACCCATAGATGGAACCATAATAGATGTCACCATCCCGTGTCAGATTGGACCTAAGAATAATGCCAATGTAAGGGTGACTCGGCTCTCCCTAAAGCTCCAGAAAAAGATCTTTACCACTAGATACAGTTAAATGTCATACACAGGACACGTTTGGTTTTTGAAGATGTCTTACACTTCTGTTGGGAGATGTAACAGGAGTATTCAAACCTCATCTGACAGGGCGATATATATATATATATATATATATATATATATATATATATATATATATATACCAACCAGTACGTGTAGGATGTGATATAAGGTCGATTTTTAAGCGGAGTTTACTAGGTTTGAATCCAGATTTTTCCTTCTACTTGACTGGTTACCTAACCAAGACTAAAGAGTTTAGTTTTCTCTATTATTTACCCAGAGCTAGAAGGAAAATAATAAGATTCCTACCTTTCCCAAGGGTATTAGTGCTATGTGAAATGCAACCAGCCTCATTAAGGATTAGAACTCGTGTCGCTGGGTCCATTTCCTACGACGATAACCATTGCACATATAACTGTTGTGTCGTTTATTTTTCTGACCTCAGATGCTACATTGGTTGTAACCCGGTACATGACTTGGCAAAGGCAGCGATTTTTTTCCTAATGGCAATTTACTTATTTTACAAAAATGTATCTTCAAAATCATTTCTTTAATTTGCCATATCTCCCATGAATAAGTGCATTTCTGACAATTTTTTAGATAAAAAGTTTATTTTCTTCCAAACTAAACATCATCATCATCATCATCATCATCATCATCATCATCATCATCATCAAGGTTTGCTGACAGCACGGATTCCTTTCATTCTATTTCATTATCCGTCCCTATTGGGCTTTGTTCTAGTTTAAGTCATCTAGACTGTATCCAGTGTCTGCAAAGAGCTGACGAATGTAAACTTTTGCTGGTCAGCCAACATGGCTGTATCCATGAGTAGAATTTCATAGGAGAACGTCATTCATGAGTTCATCCTATCATCATTTTGTTATTTCTAGTAGAACATTATATAATCAGAAAGGATATTATTAGATTATATTAAATACCAAACTCTACAGCATTGAATTCTCTTGCCCTAAATATGAATATGTTGCTATCCAAAAGAAATACACCCCCTTTTATATGTGTTAATGCAATTTGATTTTTGGTTCTTGTTACAATTTAATATAACATTTAATTTATTACATCATTTGATTTATTATAGCATTTGATTTATTACACCATTTCATTTATTATATCATTTGATTTATTATACCATTTGATTTATTACACCATTTGATTTATTACACCATTTAATTTATTACACGATTGGATTTATTACACCATTTGATTTATTACACCATTTGATTTATTATACCATTTGATTTATTATACCATTTGATTTATTACATCATTTGATTTATTACATCATTGGATTTATTACATTATTTGATATATTACACCATTTGATTTATTACACCATTTGATTTATTATACCATTTGATTTATTATACCATTTGATTTATTACATCATTTGATTTATTACATTATTTGATTTATTACATCATTTGATTTATTACATTATTTGATTTATTACACCATTTGATTTATTACATCATTTGATTTATTACATTATTTGATTTATTACACCATTTGATTTATTACACCATTTGATTTATTACGCCATTTAATTTATTACACCATTTGATTTATAACATCATTTATAGACATATGAATATGTTTCTATCCAAAAGAAATACACCCCCTTTTATATGTGTTAATGCAATTTGATTTTTGGTTCTTGTTACAATTTAATATATCATTTAATTTATTACATCATTTGATTTATTATACCATTTGATTTATTACACCATTTGATTTATTACATCATTTGATTTATTATACCATTTGATTTATTACACCATTTGATTTATTACACCATTTGATTTATTATACCATTTGATTTATTACATCATTTGATTTATTACATCATTGGATTTATTACATTATTTGATTTATTACACCATTTGATTTATTACACCATTTGATTTATTATACCATTTGATTTATTACACCATTTGATTTATTACACTATTGGATTTATTACACCATTTGATTTATTACACCATTTGATTTATTATACCATTTGATTTATAACACCATTTGATTTATTACATTATTTGATTTATTACATCATTGGATTTATTACACCATTTGATTTATTACACCATTTGATTTATTACATCATTTGATTTATTACATTATTTGATTTATTACATCATTTGATTTATTACACCATTTGATTTATTACATTATTTGATTTATTACATCATTTGATTTATTACATTATTTGATTTATTACACCATTTGATTTATTACACCATTTAATTTATTACACCATTTGATTTATTACGCCATTTAATTCATTACACCATTTGATTTATTACACCATTTGATTTATTACATCATTTATAGACAGAAATGTGATCATCCATTTTATTATTAATGTCCGATGTATATTTCTTAGGGGCTCTTGAATTAATCAATATAGGTATCGAGTTTGAACTTATAACGAGGCTTTGTATTTTATTCAGATAGGAAATCTATCTATCTATCTATCTATCTATCTATCTATCTATCTATCTATCTATCTATCTATCTATCTATCACACACACAAATATATGTATGAGAAAAAGGAAAACATTATTGAAATCTGATTGACATGTTTTACTATAAAAAGAACATTAGCATAAACATCAATCTGATTTTCCATGCAGTTTTGCTTTTTCTCATTTCAAATCTTGTATATACGAGAATCTCCTAGCTACACTGGCTAACGCGCTAATTGTGATATGGTAGTAAGCGAGTTTGAACTCCAGTCACCCTATTACATTCACTTTCGGACTAATACCCTTTGGAAAGGCTTGAACCTCCTTATTCACTTAGCACGGTGTTAAATAGTATCATTACTGTCCTTTTATAAAGATGGCTTTGGCATTAAGTAGCACACGAAAATTGATATGCCATTAAACAAATCAAACCAAGTATATATATATATATATATATATACAAAATTCTTAAAAGTGTGTTTCTTTTTTATTCAGGCATATTCCCCAAGGGGGAAAGTAAGTATTAATATCCAGCGTACTTTTCCTTTATATCCATATAAAACAAGTAGAAACGTAAACAAACTACAGCCCAGTGGCGTGGGAGAAAGACTTCACGATATATATTGTCATCCACAGATATACTGTTTTGTTGTATCACGACTCTTCAGTGTGGCTAGACATGCAGGACGCTTCAAGCTGGGACCGAAACATGCCTAACTTTACAGTAGACTTGGTACCTAACCGTTCAGCCATTTTGAGGTTTCTTGGGAGATCTCTAGCATTAAAGAATAAATACTGAGAAGTAAGACGACACGAATCCAACATGAAATAAATTTTCAAACTCCCCCCCCCCAAAAAAAAAAGAAAAAAAGAAAAGAAAAAATAAACAGACCCCTCCCCCAAAATTTGTCTAGCTAAAATAATTATCTCCATTTAATCAAACGTTACTAATTTGATTAACAGTTAATTTTTCAAACTGGAGAATAATTAGGTCGAGTTATTGCTTATTTGTAATTTACTAAGCTTTGTTTGATTTGGCAGAGAGTTAATTTTCAGTATCTGTTGTTCGTAATTAGTTGCTCATCTCAGACCTGGACAGGCCCATTGATGCTTGACTTCAGTGATTTGATGGGCTCAGTGTTTTCAGCAAAACATCACCGTAAGTTATTATAAACTAACCATTGCTTAGATTTGGCACAAGACCACATATATGGGGTATTCAGTGAGGATCGAACTCACTACACATAGTAATTGGTCTGTGAGACTAATCTGTATAAGATGAAACCCCAACGAGCTGCAAGGTGCATCCTTGTTTAGATTTGACAAAAACCCGTAGGTAAATTGTTTGCCCAGGGAGGATCAAAGTCTCTATTTAGTAGTAATTCAACTGTCTGACTAGCTTGTTAACCACTGCACCACGACGAGGTGGCTTACTTCTATTGTTTTGTATATGGTTTCCATCTTCTTTTTTCGTCTTTCTTTCTTTCTTTCTTTTTTTCTTTCTTTCTTTCTTAACACGTGCTCTCTCCACAGATTCAGACCACAAGAAAGCGTATATTTCATATATATCTACCAACTCATATGATAACTTGTGCTTATCTCTAACTCAGGACAAATAGTATCTCTCCGTAGTTTGTGGATGTCATGTTTCTGGTACTTTTAAAACGCTGACAACATCTAGCGTCCATCAGTGTTGTCACGTGACTTCATAATGAGGTCTCTCCAATGGCGTTATCTTGTCGTCCGAGGAGGATTAATTTTCGCTTGGAATTAGCCTCCGAAAATAATCCTGTGGATTGATATCTCTAGATTGAATTTTTCCGATTGCTTAAGAGACCTTTCAAAAGTACTTTGACGTTTTTTTAGAAGGTTGTATCTTAAACCTTGTTTTGCATCTTCTTTTTTTAATCAATTCCTTCTATTTTTTTTAAGCGTTTCTTTTTTTTTTTTTGGTCACTTATTCTCTTTTCTTCTTTTTGTTTGTTATTTATTTTCGATTCTTTTTTTTCTTTCTTCTTTGTTCATTTGTTAATTTGTCTCTTCTTTCAATGATACATGGCAGCATCTTATTTTTTGGTTTGCGACGGAGTAATGTTGACTTCCTTCACAAAAGAGGATATTCTTCGCAGATCCCATCTTCGACACAATGAGGCTAGATAAACCTATACTAATATGCCGTAGTTTTGTATGTATGTGTGAGTGTATGTTGGTCTATCAAAGGATTTCGGCCGAACAGAAAGACCAAGAGACCTTATTTATGCATAGATATTAATTTGACTTTGAGCTCAAACGATGCGAAGTCGATTGATAGATTTTAACGGCATGTCAATCTGCCTGGGGTTATTTTATACCTTGAGAATAGGAAATTGCGTTCATTTTTACATTTTTATGTAGTTTAATATCATCCTTGTCATCATTTTCAAATTGATCCTTCATATTGTTTGTGTTGAGAAAACGTTTGGTTTGGTTTCTTTGTTTGATGGCATACCAACCTTTGTCGGTTATTTAATGCCAAAGCTATTCTCCTAGAAGAACAGTAGTGGTACTATTTAACCCATAGCTGGGTAGATAAGGGGGTTCATACCTTTCCCAAGGGTATTTGCGCGAAAGTGAACGTAATAGCACGACTGGAATACGAACTCGCTTACTAAGATTCTGCAGTCTATCGCTTTAACCATTACACCACGAGGACACCCCCTGAGAAAACATCAAATGAGAGCTAAATCTCGGCATTCTACGAGAAAATATTTTACAGTGTTTGATATACTATTGTTCTTGTTTGATTATAAAGGAGTGCATAAATTTTGTATGAACAATGTGCAATTGGGATATCGTGGCTTGTTCCTTTCAGGACTTTCTGAAAGCCGGTTTTCATGGATTTTATAAGGAAGAATTTATTGTGTATGTTATTATTCTAAGATTGTTGCGATTTTGAATAGAAGAATTCATTGATTGTCGGTTTCAAGTCAGTGTATGGAATTTTGACTTTGTCGGGGGCCATATTTAAAGCCGACTTGGTTGTTGAGTCAACTTTTTCGTTTTCTTTTATTCCAATGTGGATTGGGATCCAGCAAATAAGAATATCTTTTAAGCTGGACGTAGAATCCAATGGACTTTAAAAAAGTGAGCTTGACCTACAATGTTATTTGCGGTAACTGGAAGTAGCAAAATATGCAATTTTTGATCAGAGTAAAATAGTAATTTTGATATGAAATATAAAAGCTTTTTTGGTTTTATAAATGATGGAGTGGTCATAACTAGTTATATGAAGTTTAGTAGATAGGGAAGATTGGTTGGTTGGTTTTATGGCATGTCAACCCTTAAATTATATTATGACAAAGTCAGTTTAATAATCATGGTTTCTAATTATATACGGTACAAAAATGTACCGTTACAATCATTTTAAATAAGTAGACATTTTATACTTCGTTGCAATATCAATATTTGAATAGGCAATGTTTTAATGATTGTAAAAATGATCTCTAACTGATTTATTTGACCAATAGATCTTACCTTATAGGTACTAACACTCTATATTAAAGAAGACCTGTTATTTATGATCATGAAGAAATGTCTCC
>OY757941.1:21782311-21784811 GCA_963585895.1 Sepioteuthis lessoniana
ATTGCAGCTAGAGGTGTGTTAACCAAATCTAAAATCTGGGCCAGATATAAGAGGCATCATACAATGTTCGATGCATTTCTCCTGGAGTTGACGAACGGAGAAAATCATGTTCGTGGTACCACGGCCTGATTTAAAGCCATATTGACTTTCAAGAATAACAGAGGGGGAAATTCATGCCGTGAGCCGATTGAGCAAAAGTTTTGCAAAAACCTCGCCGACCGTCTCCAGCTGGCTCAACCTCTGTAATTTCCACAATCAGATTTGGATCCCTTCCTTTTGTTCAGTGAGATAAAGATAGCATCAACCTAGTCCCAGGGGATAAGAGCACCCAACCAGACATCTGATATCAGATGATGGATCTCTGCAATGAGCTTGATACCTCCATGAAGAAGACTCTCAACTGGAATACAGTCCAGATCAGATGTCAAGTTTATATATATGAACGTATATATGAACAAGGTCAATAACCGAAGGATTATGAAAGAAATCACTGAAGAGCTCAGTTCACGGTTTCATGATACTCTAGTGATCCTCAAAGAGAGAAGATCCGTTCTTTGACTTGAGTGGTACTACAGATGAGTATGGAAGACTAAAGACTTAGCTGATCAAATGGTTTTGTTCTTTCATAACTTTAATGTGGATTTTCTCATAGATGCCCAAACCACCTCTGTTTTTTTTTCATTTGCTGTAACTTTCGTTGGAGTGATCATTTTACCCACCTGAGAGGTGGCCGTAGAGACTATCTTTATTTTATACCCCGAGGTATTTCTTGTGTAACAGATTTTTGTGCCATAGCAGTTTAGTAATCTGCTAATCATTTTCGACAAAATAGTTCCGGCGTTTCCTTACTCTGAGCTTGAGTTCCTCAACTCCAAAATTGTAAACCTCAGTTTTGAACTACCCTCATATTCCATCAAGCTCTACTTTCCCGATGACTTTTTGAAGGTTTTCGTGGAGTCTATAAATTTCGACGTGTAAATACTTTTATGGAATTTTTAATCCCATGGATCCTTTTTGACGCATGATACGAGTTTCAGCTAACAAGGAATTAGCACATGGTCCGTCACACAATCTGCAACTGGCATGACTCTATTAATATAAAGGTATCATTTCCTGGCAGAAACATAATCAAAGATATGCCTATGTTTGAACCTGGGGTGCATCCAAGTAACCTTGTGAGCACCTCCCCACATTTATCAACCCCTCCGCACAAACAGGATGTGAAACAAGGTCAATTTTTTTAGCGGAATTTAACAAGTTTGACTTCAAAGTTTTTCACTCCAAGGACGGTTGCCATAGCAAGGTTAAAGAACTTAGTCTAACCTACAATTTAACAATAGCTGTAGGGAGAATATCTGGATTCATAGCTTTCCCAAAGGGATAAGCATAATGTGAAATGTTAACAGCCTCATCCAGGTTTTGAACTTGGTTGGTTGCTTGTTTGGGTTTTATGGCCTATCAACCTTTGTAGGTTATTTAACGCCAAATCCAATTTTAAACAAATAATCTGTTCTATTTCAAATAATTCAGTTTAGCATTAGTACACAGTTTAATCGTCAAAAACATTTTTATTTCAAGCGATTCAGTATATTCAAATAGTTCTAGTTCAGCTAATTCAGTTTTGTTTACACACAGTTAAATATAAAAAAAATTCTATATTAAACAATTCAGTTTAGTACAAGTACAGTTTCAATGTCAAAAACAGTTCCATTTAAAAAAAATTCAGTTTAGAATAAGCACGCAGTTTAAATGTAAGTAGAGTTTAATTGTCAAAAACCTTTCTATTTCAAGCTATTTAGTTTAGTCAAACAGTTCTAATTCAAACAATTCAGTTTAGCATTAGTATGCAATTAGTTCTATTTAACTCACAGATAAGGCCCGATCAGGTGCTACCATTCTGGACCAGAGTGGACCTGGGAGGAATGGCAATGAAGGAGTGCTCTGCTTTCCCCAAAGCTCCAGCATCACTGCAACCTCACTATCAGATTGTTTAGTGTCATATCCAGGACTCTCATGGTGGGGCTCTTACCACTCTGCGGAGGTGCAGTTGGTATATTCTACAGCCCCAGCCAACTGGGCAATTTGAACTTGGGTTGCCGTGTTCATTTCCATATATATATATATGTGTGTGTGTGTGTGTGTGTGTGTGTGTGCGCGCATATAAATAAAAACGAATGTATAGTCATGTATACAAATATAAATACATATATAAACACACACATACACACATATATATATGTATATATATATATATATAACATGATGCTGATATATATATATATATGTATATATGTGTACAGATGTATACATATCTATGTATATATGTATAAATATGTGCATATATGTATATATGTGCACACACACACACACACACACACACACACACACACACATATATATATATATGTATATTTCCAAATTTTTGGAATAGTGAATAGCATCATGGTGATGGTTTCTTAACTGTGTCCAACTAACAATTATTAGTTTGCTGTACATAAGA
>OY757941.1:21789811-21905669 GCA_963585895.1 Sepioteuthis lessoniana
AAGCAATCTAACTATTTGCATAAGAATCAATTATACAAAAAGATTTGGTGTTAAATAACCCACAAGGGTTGATATGCCATTTAAAATAACCAACAAACCAACAAACCAAACCACAATTAAAATAGAAAAGCTTACGAAAGTAAATACGAATTCATCTAAAAAGATTTTACTTATTTTCATGTTATTATTCATTGAATTCTATATAAAAAGTTATTCATAGGATTGCTTTTAGCAAAGTTTACAAATAAAACAATAATATTAGAAATAGTAAAAGTAAAATTGGCGATTTTAGTCGATGGTGCCTCAAAGGCTCCCTTTTCAATAGCTACTACACCGAGGTGTAGAGGAGGGCGCTACACCATTCACAAGATTGCTCCATTTTACACTTGATCCTAACCTTGTAATGCTGAGTGCTAAGCAAGGCGGATTCAAGTACCATTTTTTGAGTCTTTGGTATGACTCGACCTGGGATTGAAACCAGGTCTCCAGGACCATCGCTGAAAATAAGTAACATCTAATGATACACATTGCCAGATTTTAAACGGACTGATACTATAGGCTTACCCTATTGGTTTTCTGGAGACTTCCTGGCGCGAATGCCAGGTCGGCATTATTAATCTGATCGTTATTAAGCGGATCGGCTGTTCCAAGGGGGCCTACTTTATCGTTTGGTGCCTGAAGTGACCCGAAATGGGGATCATACTAAGGGTATCAAGCATTTTTTTGTGATAACTATGAATTAATCTCAATTTGTGCGGGCTCTCCCCACCATAAAATAACTTGAAGTCAAATCTAATTTGATGGGAAGTCGGATAAATATCTTACCTGCTTGGCAGGACTTAGTTTATCGCTTGGCACTTGAGGTGCTCTAAAATGGGGAATGCTGAGGGGATCAATAATTTTTTGTGATGGCCACGAATGGGTTTTGTTTTATGCTCCTCATATTAAAATGACCTGGTTCAATCCCTTTGCTCTAAACCTGTTCCCATTGGTCAAAGCATCTCAAAAGGGTTTTCCCTATACCTGTAAGATATAATCCTGAACTAGGATTGGCTGGCCAATGGGAATATGACTCCTAATTGTCTCTTATTGAACAACCAATCAGAAATCATTTTTAGTCTAGATACTGAAATATAAAAAATGGGATAATTAACAGAATCCTTAGAGAGGATAAGAAAAAGGGACCAAGAAGAAACTCAAGACTGCCAAAGAAGCAGCTCTTCTATTCTAGACCCGAAGTACTCCGAACAATCTTCAGATGTTACAAAATTTCAAAGTCCCAAACGTTAATGCTACTCTAACCGCACATCATCGTCACTCTTCCTTTCTCGATATTCTTTCTTCTGTTTGCCAGGAAAGGAAACCTCGTTTGTTTGTTATTTATTGTCTCAAAAATGTGTTTCAATAAAAACGATTTTTTGTTGTTGAACAACGGGTTTTCTCTATTCTTTGAGTTGGTAGACAATCTAGTCACTCATATTACCTGACCCTCAGAAGAAGATCCAGCTGAATTGTGTCAACCCCCTTCCGTGGATCTTTCAAACTCAACGTGGGTACGGAAGGATTTGACAAAGCAAACAACCGGAAGCTAATGTGGAAGTCACGAACACAATAGCCATAACAAGTACTGTAACTAGTAGTCACACCACATTGGGCTCCGTGACTAGCATAGGACCACATTGTGAATATGACATAAATGACGAAAGGAATTGTGACGTCGGTCGTAACATAGTTTCGGTTACAGACAGATCTCCATTATAATAAAGATTTTCCCAAAATGTAGCTACCCCTATTTTTATAGTCTAGACCTATCTTTGTATATGTACAAAGTCTCTCTGAAAAGTAACGAGACTGAGTGTGCTGTGTGAGAAATGGGAAAAAGAAGAAAAAACGTATTTTGCTATTATCTAATATGATATCTTGTGAGTATATAACTAGGAACTTAGCTTTCTGCAATCATTGCGTTTTTTCACGTTTTTGTTTACTCCACTTTTTCAGTTCGTTCAGGTATGAGTACCAAGAAAGAAACGATACCGAGTAGCGAATGAAGCTGAAACATTTGGTACAGGAAAACTCTGTTACAAGCACTTGGTGGTGCCCGTGGTGTAATGGTTATCGTCGTAGGAAATGAACACGGCGACACGAGTTCAAATCCTGGACGAGACTGATTGTATTTCACATAATTTCACTAATACCCTTGGGAAAGGTATGAATCCAATTATTCTACCTCTAGCTATGGGTAAATAGTAGGACAGACTATGTTCTTCTGCCTTGTTGAGGCAACTAGTCTAGGTGAAGGAAAACTCTGAATTCAAACCTGCTAAACTCCGCTTAAAAATTGACCTTGTGAGCGGAGGGGTTGGTAAATATGGTTACAAGAACTTGAAATGCTTCAACAAGTCAATAAAGATAGCGCCATGCCATGCACACGTGTCTTTGAGTGGCACAAGAGTTTCAAAGAGAGGCACGAGAAGGTGAAAGATTGACTGCAGGAGCGGGAGGATTTCAATAAGGAGGACTGAGGTCAACGTTGAGTAGGTGAGGCAAGTGATCGTTGGTTGACTGTTCGAAAGTCAAGAGGACAATATTTGGAAGATTATCATCGAAGATTTGGGCCTGCGGAAAGTCGGCGCAAAACTGGTACCAAGACTACTAAATGATGATCAGAAAGAAAACCACATACACGTGTGTCAGGAAATCATCGAGCGTCTTCAAGATGAACCAAACTTGCTTCATAGAGTTATCAATGGTGATGAGGCAAGGATTTCTGAGTACGACTCTTAAACCAATCACCAGAGTAGTCAGTGGAAGTCTTCAACGTTGCAGAGGCCAAAGAAAACAAGACAGTCAAAGTAAAAAGTCAAAGAAATATTGAACACGTCCTTGGATGTGAGGGGCATCGTCTACTGTGAATTCTTACCAAAGGGCCAGAAGATCAATCAGCAAGTCTACAAGGAGATCCTGCGACGTAGGCTTCGCTCGGTACACGAGAATAGACGAATGTTGTGGCAGGACAAATCTTGGCTGCTTCATCACGACAACGTCCCTTGTACCATAAGAAAAGAGAGCATTGTTTACGTGATAGAAAAACAAATAAGATGAGATACTGACTTTCATTTTCCATGTATAGTCACATGATAGGAAAGATACAGAGTGATAGAGAAAAAGAGTTTATATTTGACATCCAAAATGGTTACTTTGGACTATAATTTCTTGTCAGTAGAATTTTTCACCTACTTAAAGGGATCACAATAAACGTATAGGAACGGCATGAACTGCTATTGACAGGTTATCGATTCTATGAAAATCGGATCAAATAAAACAGGGATTCTTCCAAGCTGTGTCCTTGTCAGAATTATTGATTGTACCATTTGGACTCTAATGAAATGCTTGTAAGAAGAGCTAGATATGAACTACGCAAGGAAGCTGCTTGTCTCTTTAGATAAATTCTTGCAGCAGCACCCTACAGAACTGAAGCTGTACGGACACTTGCAAACAATCCAAGAAAGGCGATCAAAACAAGCTGAGTATTGCTGGAAAAGTTAAAACGAACTCTTAAGTGACTTTCTCCTATGGACTCCGAAGCAAGGACACACCAGTGTTCTCCGATAAGCAAAAATATATTCATCAGTTTTGTGCGGTCACTTGGAGCCGTCTAAAGGGCTGTATGCATACCTTGGTAGTGTTGGTGATGAGAATTTCCCCTAAAAACTCACACTATAAAAAACAGCTTCATAAGTAAAAGACGTTTGACTCTCAAACGTGATCTTCTCACTCTTCTATCATGAGATTGACGACATTCTCTTCACTTTATGATTCAACATGAAAACAAGTGACAGAAAGAAACAATCGCTGGATGGCACAACAACGCAGTTGTCTCTCTTCATACTGAAAAGTTGTTTGAAACTTCCTTTTCCTTAATGTAATATTATTGTAATTATTGACGCACTATTTTTTTCTGATTGTTCAGTTCAAGAGAACTATACAATGAATTTTTTCCTGTCACGTGGTTCCCCATATTCAGGAGAGGATGACCGAATGTAAGTTATATCTATAGTCCAAACTAATGTTTTTTTTTATGCTGTTACAAATATCAGACGAGATGTGGGCTTGTTTATAATTTTGTTCCATTGGTCTAATGAGTAGAGTGTCCGCCAATAGTCCGGGAGACCGGGTCCAATTCCGGGCTGAGTCATACCAAAGACTCTAAAAATGATTTGATGCCGCCTTGCTTAACCCTCAGCATTATAAGGTAAGGATTAAGGGTACAGTGGAGCAACCTAGGGAATGGAGTAGCGCCCTACCCTACACCTCGGTGTAGTAGCTATTGAAAAGGGAGCCTTTGGGTCACCCTCGACTTAGATCGCCAACTTTTTTATGTGAGATTATTTTCACCACAAGCTTGTTTCATTTTAATGGGAACATGTATATATATTTGCTCTGAATATTATGTAAATTTTGTGTTTTAAGACATAAGGTAAACTATATATATTCTTATTTTAAGTCAGTATGAACCAATAAAGGTTGAACAAATGCTAAATTGTGGCTAAAATTAGCTGTCATAAATTTTAGAAAGTCACTGTGTATTATACACGAGAATTTATTCTGAGAATTTCGTAGTCCAAAGTTTAGGGTGCGTATTGCACATGAGTGCGCGTTATACACAGTTAATTACGGTGGAAGATGTCAAATAATCAGATTGTGAGACTGAATAATAAAAGGCTGCTTAACATGAACTTTTGTGAAACTCTTGAATGAAGAGAACAGTAGAAAATGGGACTTTTTTTAAACTAAGGAAAGAAAAAAAACAAACAAACCTGCTGATAAAATGATTTTACGCTTTCAATTATACCATAACATGAAGAGGGAATTTCTAAACATTTGCAAAATGCTGTACTTCGTGCGTAGTGTAACGCTTATCATTGTAGGAAATGGATCTGACGAACCAGTTTCAAATCCTGGATGAGACCGAGTTTCACTTCGTTTTAATGCTGGTAGGAAAGACACGTATCCATTCCTCTTTTAATAAAATAGTAAGGCAGACTGGACTCTTTAGCCTTGGTACGGCAATCGGTCGAAGAAAAGTGAAAAGTCTGAATTCAAAACAGTTGTAATTCGCTTAAAAACTGAACTTGTGTCTCATTGCTCCGGTGTCGTGATTGACGGCATTAACTTGCTGTTGGCTTTGAAGTTAGCGGACACTGTCTAACAAAGGTAGACTTGAGGCCGTATGGCCCCCGGCTTCGGGTAGGCCATCTTCGGGTGGGCGAGCTGCATCATGGACCCTTTTGTCACCTTTGTATAGCACTGGATCTTGCGGTCCAGTTTAAGCTATAATCAGGCATATGTGCCTGAACCCAGATTTGGGTCCATGTTTAGCTAGTCTCATCAGGCCCACATTGCGCCAAGTGGGCCGATGACCAGCATAGACCAGCAGGGATTGAGCCTTGACTCGTGCCCGACCTACCTCTTCTCTGATCCCCACTATAATCTGACCTTCGGGTCATTTGACCCTGTGTTAAGTCTTGTCTGGTGGGAGGCAGAGACAAATATACCTTGTGTCGCATTCAGTACGTAGCTGGGGAGCAGGGTAAATACATCTAAGTTTTTGTATCAGTATCATCTTTCGTTCCAATGATCAGATCGTTTAGCGAGAACTTTTTATATGGACATCAACAATCTAGACTTTTATATTTGTTCTATCGTTCGACATTGTTTATACAGTTCATACTATTTATACAGTCATCTGGGAACGATTTATCGTATTCTTAGCCGATATCTTTTACGATCAATTATTAGTACGAAGGCGTTTGTTTCGTCGAACGAAATTGTCCCAGGGAGCCATGTTCAGATTTCTGGATGAAGCTATTTGCGTTCCATTTTGCGCCAGTACTTTTGGGAAAGGCATGAATTCATCTCTTCCATTCACCTCAACTTTGAGTAACTAGTTAGGTAGACTTCCTTTAACCATTGTAAGGCAACCAGTCTAGAAAAAGGAAAAACTCTTAAAAACTGGGAAGTGATTTTCGGAGAATCTGTTGCATTGTTTTGTACTCTTCTTCTGTTATCAGCTCATCCCTCCCGCCAAAATTGTGTGGTTGGTTCTGTACAAGCATTCACCACTATAAACTCATTAATCGGCTTAGTTTAATGATAATCTTCCTTGCCGGTGGACAAACGTTACTGGTTAATTTATCCTTATAATGAAAAGTTGATTATGTATCAACATAGACTATGCTCTAAATCGTAGGCAGTAACATATCTTTGAAAAATCTTCGAAAATAATATTAAAAACCTAGTTAAAATTAAGATTTAAGTTTCTCTTGTTTTTGCTAAAGCAGACATTTTTGCCTAAAAATCAAAAAAATTTTAATTTATCAATAACCAAAAATTTGACTGTTTTAGAGCCGATATTTGTCACTGCCTCCCACCAGACAGGACTTGACACAAGGTAAAATGACTCGAAAGTCGATTATTGTAGGGGTTCAGGGGAGTGGAAGGTCGGGCACGTGCCGAGGCTCGAGCTCTGCTGGACTATGATGCAACTCACCCACCCGAAGATGACCCAGCCTCAAGTCTGCTTTTGTTAGACAGGGTCTGCTGGCGAACCAGTGGGCCAATGTTTGCTTTTCAAATGCTTTTTTATCGGCAAAACATCAATCATTACACCATATTTGATGACAGTATTATTGTTGTGAACACATTTTCCTTGCCTTCCCGGATATCAAAAGGGTAATGAGCCATCTTGATGTTTTTAGTCATCTGTTTCCTATTTGGAATATTTTTAAAACCCATACTTATTTCTAAAAAATGACTTTGCAGCTGATTCCGTAGACTCCTCTTCGATCATTTGACAGGAGCCACACCATATTAGTAATAGTGATGCAATTTCAATTGCATGTAAGTTCTTATAGAGTAGAGTTGCTAACCAATTGGTATTCTCCATTTTGACCAATTTCAGTACATCTGGTTCTCGTTTATTGACCATTCGCACTTACCTTCTGAATTATATTTTAAGCGGATGCAATGAATTAACGCCTCATTGCTGAACTTATATGCATTGACAGGAAAGTTGTGGATACAACGAAAAATTAAATTTTCATTAGACATTTCCACAATTTCCGGGAAAACCAACAATGTATGATTGTGTCGTAAGGTACTGCTGGTTTAGTGGTAATAATGCTGTCACTTTGAATCCATATCTAACCTGAGAATCATCATCTGATGAAAGTTTTTGGTGTCACAGCTGTTGTTTTTTTAGTAGCATATGTATGAGATGTAACATTAAGATGGTGTAACGGTTATTGTCAAAGAAATTGTACTCGGCAAGTTGAGTTCAAATCCTAGACGAGGCTGTTTGGGTTTCATCTTCCTTCGGGAAAGGCATGAATCAATCTCTCCTTCCTTAGTCATGAGTGAATAGCTGGACATACTTGGTTCAGTTCTTTAGTTGTTATTTACTAAGCTTTCCTTAGTTTGTTCGAAAACATCAAAATAGATGACGTTCTGTCCTTCTTGCGAGAGACAGGGTTGTACGAAAAAATATGACGAATTAAAACTGATTGATCATGTGCAAACAAATAAAAGCCTGCTTATAGAAAATTTTACCTACTAAGTATCTGTTCAGAAATCTTTGGTTGAATGTATATATATATAGACAGAATTTGGCGTTAAGTAACCTACAAAGGTTGATACGCCATAAAAACCAGACACCCACCCACCCAACCTTAGTTTGGTACATCGGTGACAAGAGGCGCGCTTAGCGTAACGGTTATCGTCATATAAAATGACATTGACAATCCGATTTCAAACCAGCTGTACTCCACTTAAAAATTGACTGTGTGTCACATCCTGCCCATAATGGAGGGACTGGGTAAATACACACATTGGCCTCGCTTTGCTTAAAGTGCTTGTTGCTCTGAAGTGGTCTCCTATCTCAGAACGGAACAGGCTCATTGCTGTTTAACTTCCGTGATCTAACAGTAACAGATATTTTCTGCGTGACTCAGTCGTAATTCGCAGGCTGTTTTTAGCTAATGGAAGAATAAGACATAATTTTTGGCTGCATAAAATAATCTCAAATTAAAATTTCTTACCCCCCGCCAACAAACAAAAAAAGTAGTTGCTACTCAGAGACATGTTTTAAGTTTTCCTATTAACACCTTAACGTCTTACCAACGCAGCCGCTATATTTTGTTCGTAAAAGGATAATATATTTAAGCTGATTATATCTAGATAAATACCTTATGAATTCTTAGCCATAAGAAATAAGAAAGAAAGAAAAAATTCATCTTCATTTTATGAAAACGAATTTCATACCAAATTTTCCGATTTTGATTGAATATTTTTATTCAAAATATCAGGTTACTTTTTAAATAACAGCCTTTGTAGAGATAAGATAACTACTTTTTATCATAGACGTTTTTCCATTTTTTCAAAAATTATTTTTCTGTATTTTCTAACTTTTTAAAATTTACTGCATAATGTTTTCTTTTTTTAAATCTCATCCTTCTAATTCCAAGTAATCTAATCTTTTTTTGTGATAATCCCTGGTAATCTAATCCGATCCTCTTTTAGTGATAATAAGTTATTGAAGGAAAATCCTATTAACAAAGAGAAACATAAATAAATAACAAGGTACCGGAACCATAGAACAAATATAATGGTGTTGCAGGAGTTCCTAACTTGTTTGTATCGAAGAGCACTTTCCCGAGCACATGTCAGTTAGCGAGCACTATTTTCCCTTACAAAAAAAATTCATCGAGGTCCGGTGGAATGATCTCAGGAACGTAAAAGCCAGCAGAGATTCTATTCAAAATTTAATTTTACCATAAGAAAAAACAATATTTGTAATTTTGTTATATTATTGTTATCACTTTGTTTTAAAAATTATAGCATCCAAATGTTTGTCCTCATGAGCAATACACACCTTTCAGTTTGTCTGCGATTTCCATTCAAAGACTTGAGTCTACATCCCTAGAAAAATTATTGCCAAAGGGATATATCTGTTGAGTGAAAAAACTCCGTGAAGTTACAAAGTTTGGTTAGATTATTTTGTTTAATGACAAATCTTGTTTGTTCTCTCTCTCTCCCCCTCTCTCTCCCTCTCTCTCTCTCTATATATATATATATATATATATTTCCATTTTTCTAAAACAAGTTGTAAAAAAGCACTTCAAACTTACAATAATTAATTAATTCGTAATAACACCCTAATTCTTATAATGCATTAGGTTATCCAGGAGAGAGTAACCTAACAGAATATTCGGTAGGAAAAAGTACAGACAAGATAATTAACAACATATAACACTGAATACAACAACCTACAAGGAAGGAACTGTCCCAAGCTATGAAAAAGCCACAATGTACCCAAGGAACATGAATGCAAGTCCATGCAACAAAAGGTGGAAGTCACTTACTCTTCTCAGGTCTGGAAGGTAACGGAGGGAGATCCCATGTGCTCGCTGCTGCGTCGATCGCTTCATGAAAGAGGCGGATTTCCCTGTTCACCTTGTCACGTGACCAAAAAAGACTCGTGACGTTGAAGAGTTCCTCAAACACTGTGACAAGGGAGACCACTCCGTTTAGTCTCCCGTCAACGTCAGTCATTCTTATTCCCGTATTGAAGGAGTGTGCATCATAATTTAATCTATGACCTCACACTACATAAAATGGAGAAACTGAAAGTGCATATTCGACGTTGTAGGAGTTTAAAAATAACAAAAACGCTTCAAAAACGACAAGGAAACTTGTAGTGTTTATGGCCAACGTGTCATTACTGACTGTCATGTCCGAAACTGATTTTCTAAGTCTCGTTTTGGCGATAGGTCATTGAAAAATGAACGCAGATAAGAGCTTGGTCAAGAGACCTTAAGAGAATTGGTGGAATACAATCGACCCAGAAGTACTCAAGTATTAGCTCTTGACCTCAACACATCCCAAACCACAATCTTTCACAACTGGAAGAAGATGGGAAAAGTGAGCTAGGTGAACGTTTGGCTTTCTTATACTTTGAGTGAGAAGAATAGGGAAGCTCACTTATCAATTGCGAAAAGTCTTCTTTCAAGGCAGAAAAATGATCTTTTTCTCAAGAATATCGTCATAGGTGACGAAAAATGAGCCTCTTATGACGATGTTCAATGTAAAAGCCAGTGTATTGACAAAAATAAATCTCAGCAACCTTTCTCAAAGGCAGAGCTTCATGGAAGAAAAGTTATGCCGTGTGAAAAGCGGGATCACTGCTGTATTAGTCATTTTTAGTTTTTAAATTGCAATCAGAGGTTCAATTCAAACTTATACTCTTAATAGCTGCAACATGTGCATGACAATCTTCTTAGAAAACGTCCCGCAGTCTTCAGTAGGAGAAAAAATTATGTTTCTCCATGATAACGCAAAGTTGCATTCACGCTGGGAAAAATATTGGATACAGACTGTTTTGTTCGGCCATATTTCCATTGGCTTACACCAAATGATCTCCATCTTTTTCATTCTCAACAAAATGCTCCGAAGGAGAAAAAAAATTCTTAACACGATCAAGTAAAAACATTTATAGGAATCTTCTTGAGCTCATAATGAGCTGAATTTTATTTGAGAGGAATCAGCAAACAACCTAATAAATGGCAAAATGGGATTAAATATAACTGCAAATAGACTAATGATTGAAATTTATTCATTAATGAATTATTTATGAATAAGTTATATTTTACAAAACGGAAATTATAACACAACTCAGTATATATATATATATATATATATATATATATATATATATGAATGTATGTATGTATGTATGTATATATAAGATTTATTAGCAAATAGTTTATAAGTAGTTGCAATTGTTTTTCAAACGCATTGTTAGATTTGTTTTGCTTTTTTTGTTTTGTTTGTTTTATCACGTATCAACTCCTTGTGGGATATGTATTGCTAAACTAAAATCTCAACTTGACAAATGATTATAAATCGTGTGATAGGAACATAATATCAAAATATAAAATAGGTAAAAATTTAAGCAACAAATCATGTAAAAATCGTGTAAAGGTAATCTAAAATATTTCGATATTTGGATAAGAATAAGAACCTGTTGATATTATTATTGTATTCTAAGATATAAACCCACTGCCTTCAAGAAAGACATTATAACGTTGATCTTGATATCAACAAAGATCTCTTTCATAGTGTTTACGCTATAGTATTTTTGTCGTAAAGGGGTCATATCAACACATTCAATCATAAAATGCATCACTGTGTATGGAATCTGACACTGAAGACTCCACATGGTAGCTTATCGTGTTTAAGCAGAAACAAATGGGTGAGGCTCGTGCGACTAATACGGTGTCGAGATTAAGATTAAGATTAAGTATGAGACGAATTTCTATTACAGTGTTTACCATTCAACTCCCAAAATAGCATGGCTGCTGTTGTAGCTGCTGCTTCTCATATCCATAACTCCAACTCGTTCACTGCTACAAGTGTCTACACGGTAGTAATTGTAAACCGGGGAGATCGTTCTACCGGACCATGTATTTGGACTAAGTATTAAGAATCATACATACTATCATTTTTTATTTGTCTAAATTAATGAGATGAGGCTTGATCATTTTTATCTCTTGGAATATTCGGACTATTGACCTCATCTTGATTGTTATACTCAACGTTTCGGCCGATATGTCCTTCGGCCTTCTTCAGGTGTTTCATGTCGAATTTGGGAACATACACAGAACCTCGAACAGGGTTAGATTGTTACAATTCTACTAACCATGACCGGGTACAAGTGTTGAGTCATACTAAGTAGTTGAGATTGAACCTGCAACCCCAGATGATTTCACTTAGATGCACTTTCCAGCTAAACCCCATGTGTCCTTATCGGACAATTCAGGGTTCATTTCGATGTTCTGTGTAGGCTCCAGAGTTCTACATGAAACTCCTGAAGAAGGTCGAAGGACATATCGGTCCAAACGTTGTGAATATAACAATGGAGATGAGGTCAATAGTTCGAATATTCCAAGTGATAAAAATGATCAATATATATATATATATATATATATATATATATATATATATATATATACTTATCTAAATGAGATGTAGAGTTGGCGTATTCTAAGCTTTGCTTACGAGTAGGGTGGTCAGAAATGTATATGATGAGCAGAGATTAATGTACAGATATGAGTGAAAAAGTTTAAAGATGAAAAAATAATGTTTTTAAAAATTTCACTGTGAAAAGCCAACGACAAGAGAGTATAAGTCATGGAGTACTTGAAAGAATTTTCCTCGAGTATATTGACTTGTAGGTTTAAAGGTGGCGCGAATGAAGCTATTATGGCTCGTTGTATAGCCTTTCCCCTATTACTAAGTTTTGTACTTGATAACAATATCTTTATTTCACATTTATAATTTTCTAAGCTTAGTTTTGAACAAGGCAGGAAGTGAGAAAGGAACCCACTAGCTTGCTAACGTGAGGTCTGATCCAGAGTGGCAGAACCAGTAGGGTCCCATCTATGGAGCGAGTAGGTATGTTTGAAAATTGTTGCAGCTAAATAGAAAAACTCGAAAGAGTGTGCAAGTTATTTGTGTTGGGAATGGTTTCTTGGAATTGTAAATTGCTTTCAGGGATTATTATCATTCATTAACTGAAACCTTATAATTGCTCAAAATACTTGAAACCATATAAGTGTGTGCAAATTATTTGTGTTGGATCGAAATACTTGAAACCATATAACTGTGAAAAAATGATTAATATTATAGTAATAGTTACTTGAAGTCATTTTATTGTCTGAAAATGACATTGGCATTAAATAAGCTAAGAAGAGTTGGCATGCCGGAAAACCAATCAACGAACCACACCAAGTGCCTATAAAAATGAAGTGTAGCTTAGATTTGGCATAAACCCGCAAGAATCGAGTAGCCCTTATGTTTGGCCGAAAATGACATATTTTGGCATTCGATGATCTCGAAGCACCTCAGTGACCGCGAACTTAGAATCGGATATTATTTGTCCAACTATCTATGATATCTAAAATACTTCGGCACTTCATATCACTCCATTTAGTTAGGGAATGACCGATTTTATCATCTAGCTTTCTTGAGAGCCGCTATTTGGCTCCTCAGTGTAGATTCTCGTTTGCTAAGCTTGTCGCAAAAGATGCAAAGATTGTCATCTGAACATGGAGAAAAATTAACATAGTTGGCTTACTTCTGATTGTTAACATGAACCTTTAGACGATTGATATACCCAACCTTTGAAAATACCACATGTTTATAAACACCACACTTACAAGACTGCGTATTTGTTTTGTGTGAGTTTCCCTTTTGAAGACCATATTTGATTTAATTATGTCTGCAGCATTTAACCTAAAAAATGTTGCATCTTTCTCTAATGAATTGCCGTCATTCTACCTGTTTCAGAATCAGCTATTCCCACTCCTGCATTTCCACATGTTACACCTTCATGTTTAGATTATCAGATAACCTGCTGATTATTTTTTAAACTTCTTTCCTGATTTGTGTTGTGGGTGATTTTCTGTCTGCAATTCCTAGCAGGTTAGTTGATTTATTTCTCTAACGGCATATCAACTTCTTATGGGTAATTTAATGCCTAAATTTGATACATTGGTAAATGTTTAATTGTTATCACAGCAATATTTTCAATGTTTCATCGTATTTTAAAAATTTCTACACCATTAGTTTGAACACAATTATGACATAAAGTACTCCCATCAAATACAACGAATTTGGACACAATTTTATGGTTTCAAGTAACTATTTTGTGACAACTATTTAATAATTATGATTTGTTTGGACACAGTTGAATAGTTTCAAGTGTCTTGGTCATCGTGATCAAAAAATCATAGCTTCAAGTAACTATTCTTGATATAAGTAATTTGCATACAATCATATAGTTTCAAGTATTCCTATCTAACACCAATAACTTGTAAGCAAGTGTATGGTTTATTGTATCAAATGATAAAAATCCTTGTAGCTTTAAGTAACGATTCTTAATAGAAATAATTTGCATATAGTTAGATGTTTTTAAATATCTTTATTTAACATAAATAATTCTCTTTAATATTAGTCATTTGCTTGTACACAGTTATAAAGTTTCTCGTATTTCTACCGAATATCAATAAATCTCAAACAGATTAATTCAACCCATTGATGGGGTCTTAACAGGTACTTCCACTTTGGTCAGACCTTGCGTTTGCAAACTAAGCTAGCAAACCATTGTTAATGAGTTAGATTCCCACTTCTGACCTTGTGCCAAACTAAGCTCTGCTTAGTAAATGATAAAGGTCCGTAAAATAAGGACTAATGGCAATTAATTGGCTTTCCACCCTCTCAGGATCTTCCCCATCACCATCAGATGCAATTTAGTGCCATACTCAGGACCCCTCCCTTTTAGGAGGGTGGGGAAGTCTTATTCCTCTACAGAGGATACAGTCAACGTATTCTAAGCCCTGATGACGGGATCTTAGCGCGAAGTGAAACGCAGTCTCCTCCAGGATTTGAACTTAGTTCGTTGAGTCCATTTTTTAAGACAATAGCCATTACGTCTCACTGAATTTTCCAAATATCAAATCACTAACGACAGCAGCAAAGTGACTATCAGATACACACATTTATTTATTTCTTTGTTTGATCGCGTAAAGAGACTGATCCAATATTGTTCTATAATTGTCCGCCATGTTGTCTACCGTCCATTCTTCAATGTTTACTCCAACAACGGAGAGCTCATCGCCCCGGGCCATCAATTTCCAAGATGTCTGCTTGAAAATACGTGACATAATAGATGTTTGCGATGGGAATGTCTTATCTCATAAGCCGTTGAGTATTCTAAACAAAATTGGAGTCAAACAGAGAAAAGCGCATCTAACAAGGATACAATAAGAGGAAATCCCTAGATTTATCGGTGACTATAAACCACGTTAATAGATGCACTTCCTTCTTAAATATGATTCTTGAATAACGCACTAAAATGGATTTATCTTTAGCATCTGCATAACTTTAGCACTGGCGTCAATACAATGCTGTCGACGAAGAAGGCGTATTTGTGTCTTTTGAGTAAAAATGTTCATTCAGATTTAGATAAGTGCTAAAATGCAACTCCACTTTCAGAGGTTGAAGAGATAAAAGAGGAAATATATCCGAATAATTAGCCCTTTTAATATAAAACGCATGCGTTCTGAGCGTAGAAATTCAATAAACAAAGACTATTAGCAGTTTCTTTAAATATACAAATTATCTTATCATTACGAAAGACGCTCCGAAAGTAAAGCCTCTTATTGATTTCCATGGCAGCTACAACAGATATTATTATGGGATAGAGCAACTTTTCGATTGCCAAACAATATCTTTACATCCCTTTCAGTTGATGAGATATTGCTACTGAAGTTTATGAACTGGTCTACTCATTTCAGAGGCTTGCTATTAAATGAGGGGAGGGAATTATCTTGGTTAAAACACATGGACTTAGTTTTATTCGAGCAAACAACTAAGTTGACTTTGAAGTGGTTAATATTTGACTTGTAGTTTTGTCTCCAAGATAAGTGTATAGAAAACAAAGTGATGTCATGCTGTACAGGAAGTTAAGAGTTAATACCTCTGTCTTCCATTTCATGTGTGCTAATGAAATCCATACCCACATACTTTTTCCTCCCCTCCAAATTGCAGCTACTGACGATTTTACTATTATTTCATCAGCAGACACACGTGGTCTGAAATGCACCTGCCGTCGAGGTGGGGTGGGGGCGGGGGTGTGATATCTTGGACAATAACCCAAGACTTTCCGGCATAATGGAAGCAAAATGAAGACCCTCAACATTTGTCGGTATCAAGCAGCAATTAACCAGTGATACCAGAGGGCACTTGCAGCGGTCGCGTCTGTATGGTTAGAATTCCCGCCTTTTTTCAGTTTTCATCATCAGTTTAAATTAGCTCTCGTTAAGGCAGACACTATAAGGAAAAGAGTAACTATTATTGATTGACAAATATCGCCTTATTAATTAACATCAACAAGTAGAACAAATATTTTTAAGAACAAAATTATTATTGTATTTTTTTGCCGTTTAAAACGCCGAGAAAAAATATACTAAATACTACACAACTAAATGAAGTAGAACTGACTTTCCAGATTCCTGGAAGTTAGGAGAACTTATAATGGTTAGCGGGCTATGCTACCAAACCATTGCTAGAGAGGTTGATTCTCACTGGGTAACTCACACTTCTGACCTTATACGAAACTAAGCCGACCTTTACATATAAATACGTTAAAGCTTTTTGCAGGGTGAAGGTTGACAAGCTTATTTCACAGATCAGTAACTACTAAGTAGTAGCGGTTATCATCGTAGAAATTCTTAGCGTAACGGTTATTGTCAGTTGTTCGTTCATACACTGAAACGTTTTATAAAATTCAATTTTAAAATCAAATTTATGTTTACATATGTTTATAATGATTATTAATATTTGTTGGAGCTTTGGGATTGCGGAGTAACCTTTCATTGCCTTTACTCTCAGGTCCACTCTGATTCGGCGTGATAGTACTTGTTAGGTTCATGGGTAATATAGTACTGTTAATTATTTAACTGAGTGTAAACAAATAATTGATATTAAATTGAATTATTAGTATTAGATATTAGATACTTGAAACCATTTAACCATTTACAAATAGAACTATTAGTATTAGCAATGCTTGCAACTACTTAATGGTGTGCAAAGAATAAATCTCAATCTTTAAAACAATTTAACGGCTAGTTATCAAATGATTAATATTAAATTGAATTATTAGTGTTAAACAGGAATTGAAACCATGTAACTGTGTGCATACAATAAATAGCAAAATATCTGAAACCATTTAATTGTGTGCAAACAAATGAGTTGAGGTTCGTTTAAAAATGTTAACTAACAAAATATTCATTTACAAATCATATTTATGTTGAGTTGAATTTTATAACTTAACTCGATATATATATATATATATATATATATATATATATATATATATAATTTGTAAACGAATATTTTCTGATAGGATTCGGTATTAAATAATCTACAAATGGCAATATACCATAAAACTTAACCAACCGACGATTAATATTCGCTACTGAACTGGCAACGAAGTTGGCTTGGACAAAATAGAATATATTCAGTAAATTAATTCGATTAAATAAATCGAATAACTGTATTATAATTCATTATTTTATGAAAATTATTAAAAAAATAAAAGTTTTCGAAATTAAATTAGATTTTTTAAAAATTCTTATGATATGATCATGTAAAATTTTCAAAAGTTATTTATTCCTCAATAGTAAGAGAGGCTTTAATTAAAACGATTAAGATCTTTCCAGTTTCAGGGTAGGAAGTGGTTTTATTTGAATAACTAAACGTTCTAATAATAAAAACTATCAATAAACTATCATTTGAAGCACCGGTTCCGGTCATATTACAGAAGTTAATCAGCAATAAGCCTGTTCTGCCTCGTGATGGGTGACCTCTTAAGTAACTTGTGCTCTAGATAATGCTTAATAATTAACAACGACAAAACAATTGCTTATATAAAAAATACAAAAGACCAACTGAAAATAAATAACACATCTGTTATAAAGCCGAATATACAAATTAGTTATCCTCTTTTAAGCAAAAACCGCAAAGTTGGTCAAGTTTATATGAGTCATTCTGATGGACAGAATTGATAAGTAGTCTCTAAAATGACATCTCATTCACATAAAACGAAATTGCGTGGATGACACAGTTTTATATAATATGTGCAAATACACAAACTCTCATTATATATATATATAACCAGTTTTTGAAGCAATAGTGCTCGTTATATGTCGATAGGGCTATTTGTAAAGTGTAATATTATTAAAACATAAAATTTTAACTAAAATTTCCACTCTGAATAATGATCTTCAGGCAAAATATGTTTGTGTTTTAATACCATTTTACTTCACCTCCCAAGCATATATATATATATATATAAGTGCAATTTAAAAAGCCATCTAAAAGTTTTAGCTGTGTTTTTAATTAATGTTTTAAAAAATATAACAATATGAGTATCACTGTCTTTCATATCGAACATTAAATAAAAATAAGTTGTATTCTAAACATTTTACAAACACAAACGCGTGCGCGTGCGCGCGCACACACACACACACACACACACACACACACACACACACACACACACACATATATATATATATATATATATATCATGCTGATAGCACAGATTCTTTTGACTATTTCTCTCTCTTGCCATCTGCCCCTATCGTCCATCACACTTGGCAGTTCCTTTAGACGGCATTTAGTGTCCGCATAGAACTGATAAACGTAATTCTTTGCTGGTCGACCAACATTGGTGAGTCCTTGTGTGAGAGTCCACCGGGCAACGTCACTAATTAATTCATTTTTGCTTCTCTATTTGTGCTCAACCCGTCTTGTTTATCTTACTTGGATGGTTTGTGAGATGAAAGGTAAGTGACATTACAGCTGCTTTTTTTTGTGTGGTGCTGCTTCCAGGATTTGTAGGTAACAGCACGCAGCCTTCTTGTGTATTTCCCATGTAGCTTTTTCTCCAAGCGCTTGGTTGAAGTCCAGGTAGTGTAGCCATACATTAGTTCTGAAATGCCAACAGCTAGGAAGAATTCTCGTTTTATTCTATTAGAAAGATCAGATTCCGATATGGTTGATAACGGTTCATCCCTTTCCAATGCTTATGTTGACCTCGCTTTCACTAGATATTGCTACCGGGGTTATATCAACTGGTCTACTAATTTCAAAGGTTTTGCATTTTATGAGGAGATAGTTCGGTAGATCAATACGTCTGTGATATGAAATTCTCACTGTATAATGTTCGATGTATGAGATTAACATTAACCAATGAATTAAAGTCATTTACGAGGAAAGGCTTATTTTTCATGACTTTATGGATGTAGTTGTAAAGATTTACCTTATGTATTAGTAGAAATAAACGTTGTGTAATTGTTTTAAAAGATATTCTAAAATTGACATGATGTTAATTTAACTGATTTTAATTCTTATTCTAAATTTCCCATTACTGCTACTGTTATAGCCTCTGAAAAAAAATTAAATTGAAAAATAGAATGATGAAAATTCTATAAATAAAATAAAAAAAAGGAACGAAAAATTTTGAAAAAGATATTAAGTGTGTCAGCCATATTGATAAGAACTGGGAACTAATTTGCATCATTTTCAACATTGAAACTCGAGTACCGAATGCGAAACAACTGGCCTTGACACTGATTTTTTTTGTGTATGAATGACAAATGCAAGAATAGTCTGTCAAAATCTATTATGACAATAAGTTTCTTTCGTAATTTTCACTCTACCAAAACAGATATTTATCGTTTTATATTTGCATAGTTATTGCTTCAATGCCTTTTTTTAAAAAATATTTTTCTTATTCTTATTATGGACTACGTCCTTCTCCTCTATGATAATATTTTGCCGGAGTGACGACTACTTTTCTAACCCTGAGTTAGTTTGAGTCTCTTCTTTTTCTGTGACACATATGTTGCCTGGATCGTTATTCAATGGTGAAAAAGAATACAAGAGGAGAAACTGCCTCGGAGCAGTCTGCATCAGTGTTTGCACACGGTCTAGTGTATGAACTACGCTTGTTCAAATACTTAACTGAAGACCCAGAAGTCCGTAAAGCAGGAAAGAGTGGCCGACTCGGGCATTTCACTGGGCTTCGGTGCCATTGTTAAGCGTAGCCAATACAAACAGGCGACATTTGCAGACGTGGCAGACTCGTCACGTGACAGCAATTGGCGGCAATCTAGCCATTCTGCAGGCTTTGCTTTTCTAAATTAGGCCACACATTCTAGGTCGCGCTTCGAAACAAGGTTTTCTTTGTGTTCGATACCATTAAATAATACAACAGTATATAATTTAAAATATTGTTATATATTCAATAACATCTACGCTTGTACCTATCGTTTGTGTATACTACTCAAGAAAAGGCGAAAATGACATTTATATATTTTATGAATGATAATTGTACTGCATAGCATTTTAAAATACAACCAGAAGTGTTTTGAAACGCTAGAAAAGATACTGATACTACAAGTTCACGTATAAATAGAACAATAGAATCAGTGGTTTTTAGCGCTTCAAAACCTTTCTCGTATTTTGAAATTATCGGATGATGAATAGGAACATCTTACACAGGAAATAAAACAATTCTGACTCTAACCTTTCATAAAACCTTTAAACTCTACTTTGTAACAAAAGAGGAGAAAATACGTAACTTATATCCTTATTACTTATACCAAAAAGAATCTTAAATACTACTTTAATAAAAGTTCAAAATAGTTTTTATCCAGCACAATTTTTTCGACTAAGCGTCAATTTTTTCTCAATAAAAGCCGTTGCTTTTTTTTTGATGGATCGAGTATATTCTTTTGGTAAGTGAGCGAGAGTATAGTCACTATGTTGGATTAGAAAGTTAGATTTTTGAACTGCTTTTTCTTTATTTATTTGCTTCTTGGAACTTTGATGTTGGACTTATAATTCTGTATCTTTTTTACTTTATTCTTTCTCTTAGAATTTGTTAATCTGACTTTGCGATACGGATTTCCTTACTGACCTTATTGTTAGCACACTTAGTTACAGGCACATACAATTTTATTAATATTTAAAGTAGGAAAGACTGTTAATCCGTCTGCCTTCCTAAATTTCTGTTGAGATTTATTCTTCCATCACCTCCATCAACTACAACTATCACAGGAAAAGTTTGGACGGTTTTTGAAGTTTTTGAAAAATAATAAGCACAAATTCATTCCTCTCTTTTAGCTTATCCCAAATGTGTCTGTTTATTTATTCCAATTAATCTTTTGAGTAAGAAACAAAATTAAAAATGAATTATTTAATTAATAATTTAATTAATTATCAATATTACTTAAAGTATTTTCAGGAAGCAGTGATGGAAGATGAAAATACGTTAAGTGGAAGTTGTGTAATCTATCAGAAAGAAAGTCAAAGCACGTAAAAGAGGAATTACTTATACGAAAAATATTCGTTATGAAGTTATAAATGAATAGTTTCACTGATTTGCTTAACAATCTATTTAATTTACTTTACACACACACACACACACACACACACACACACACACACACATATATATATATATATATATATATATATATATATATATATATATATATATATATATATATACACATTTTGGGCCAATGATCCCTCAAAATGTAGAAGATTTTCTTTTAAAAAGTGCTCGATACAGAGTCAATTTAAAATTCAAAATATTGAAATAATTCCAATATTAAATACTGATAAGGACAAGATACTAACAATAGACTGAATGTTGGATTATTTTCTTGCTATTAACCATCAAAAACTTCTTCTTTGAAATAATTGGCAAAAATCTTTTAGTGGCAGCCATTGGATTTGATGTTGGGCTGTAAGTTGGTTGGTTGGTTGGGTTTTGTGTGGATTATTTAACGGCAAATCCATTTTAATGCAAATAGTTCTATTTTAAACAATTCAGTTTAGTATGTACACAGAGTTAATGTTAAAACAGTTTTATTTCAGATAAAACAGTTTAGCATAAATACGCAGTTTAAATGTCAAAACAGTTTTATTTTAAACAATTCGGTTTAACATAAATACGCAGTTTAATTGCAAAAAACACTAAAGTCAAGAAACCTCGGTTTTGTTCTATTTAACTTATAGATAGGACCCTATCAGGTTCTACCTCTCCAGGCAAGAGTGGACCTGGGAGCGATGGCAATAAAGGGGTACTCCACATTCCCCAAAGCTCCAGCATTACTGGATCCTCACCATCAGATTGTTTAGTGCCATATCTAGGACACTCGTCGGTGGAGGTCTTACTCCTCTGCAGAGAAGCAGTCGGTGTATTCTACAGACCCCTCATTGCTATGTACACTATTAAATCAATATACATAGCAAGTTTGGCAGCTCAAAAGGTTTTGACGTTAAAGGTTTCTCATAAAGAAAAAGTAGTTCTTATCGAAGGGGAGGTCACTATTGATAGACAATTGTCAGCAGGAAGCCACCTTGATGCAATCGCGAAAAATTAAAATTTCTAAACAACGACATTTTTTACTAAAATATTTATTAAATTTAATTAAGCTGGTGATTGAAATAATTTAAAAAAATTATTGCTAGTTAGGACTAACGCCTGAACAAAAAATAAAAAGTTCTAATTCGATGAAACAGCCTATTGCGATTTAGATAATGTGTGTATGTGTGTTTGTGTGCGGGGGGGGGGGAATCAGTTCCGATGACCCAAATATTGAGCTGATAACATTTCAGTTGTGACTGAGACAGGCGCTTAATTTGAGTCAATGACATTTATTTTGAAAAATACAACACCTAAAGAGGAAATATCATTTTGTTTTTTTGTGGAATGGTTAGTTGTCAAGTATCAACTGTGTATAATTTCATAGTCACAGAGATTTGGTGAATTCTATTTAGAAAAGAATGTTGTCGATTAATGAAATTTTTCTTGAAATTTTCTAAATTAAACATGTAAAATTTTTAAAATCAAAAATGATCCCGAGTAAGATTGAAGACCTAGAGTCACCAATGATATATAGGTAAAAGTAAAGTTGGCGACAGTAGTCGAGGGCAACCCTAAGGCTTCCTTTTCAATAGCTACTACAGCCAGGTCTAGGGGAGGGCGCTACTCCTTTCTCTGGATGGTTCCATTTCACCCTTGATACATACCTTGTAATGCTGAGAGTTAAGCAAGGAGGTATCAAGTACCATTTTTGAATCTTTGGTATGACTTGACCTGAGATTGAACCCGTTCTTTCGGGCCATTGGCGAACATGATACGACACAAAGTCATTTTTTAAGCGGAATTTAACAGATTTGAATTCAGTTTTCCTTCTCCTAGATTGGTTGGCATACCAAGATTGAGGAGCTTAGTCTGCCCTACTATCTTTTAATGTCTGAAGGGATTCCTACCTTTCCCAAGGGTATTAGCGCTATGTGAAATCAAAACAATCTTGCTTAAGATTAATATTATATGTATATATATATATATATATATATATATGAGAGAGAGATAGAGAGAGATAGAGAGAGAGAGATTTCATTAATCTATAAAAATTATAAGACAAGTTTGCACAATGATTTTGAAGCTAGACATGAGCAGCATATAAACTTTTTTCTTCTTTTTGAGTTTGCTGTTTGGGCCAAGCCTTGAAGTCACAGCTTCATCTTATCTTTTATCTTGTCACTTCATATTATTTGTCGCGCATTAATGACGGGATTTTGCAATGAAGACTCTTAGAAAATTTAATTTGTAGAATTGAAGGAAAAGTTATACAGCATTGGTTTTCCTCAAACGATTCATATCGATACACCAATTACTTTAATTAAATTGTCTAAAATTAATAAACAGGAATTAAATGTTAGGAAATAATCTTATCGTAAAATGCAAACAAACTTGAATTTGTTTACCTTAGCTTATTGTTTTTTTAAAAATTAATTCTTTTTCTTCTTTTTCTTCTTCTTCACTGTCACATTTAATAAATTTTTAATGTTCACAACAAAATCTAAAAATGCTAGACTATGCCCTTTAGCAGGGTAACCGGTCTAGGAGAAGAACTCTAAATTTAAACCAGCTGTGCTCCTCTTGTATCATATCCTACATATGGTGGAGGAGTTGAATAAATACACGTTTTTGTTCATAACTTAATCCAATGGATCTAAAAACGAACAACACTCAACAGATTAATCATGAATGATTGATTTTAACGGCATGTCAACACGTTTTAGGTTACTTTATGCCTAGAATCGCGTTCATTGTACGTTCATATTTGTATTTTTGTATTATTGTTTCATAATAGTTTTTTTTTCCCAAACGGTCTTATCGAATAAGAATAATTTTTAAATAGATCTATTTGACCCATAAACGGGACCCTAACTAGTACAACCACTGCAGTTCAGAGTGGACCAGTGAGTAATGGTGATGGAGAGGTACTCCACACTCTCCAGATCTTCAGAGTTGGAGCCTCACCATCAGATTCAGTTTAGTATCATACCCAGGACACCCCTTTTTCATACCCAGGACACCCCTTTTTCATACCCAGGACACTCCCTTTAGCAGGGGATAAAAGACAGTGACGTATAAGCCAAGAAATAGAAACATTTTTTCCTTGGGAGGGAAAAAAAGGTCTAAACCAATGTTAGTATAAAGAAATGCAAATAAGACAATTTTATAAGTGATGTTTTATCTGCAATTTAAACTAAATAAAAATATTCTATTGAATATTCCATGACTTTATTGTTATCAGTAATCTTCTAGATAGTAGTTCCTATTTATCTCATCTCACGATAGTAGTTACAGTGGTGGTGAGGCGAGTATAAAATCATCACTTCGTTGCCACTCCTCTCTGGTTCTCTCAGACCCATTGTGGTAATACCATCAATCGATCAAATAGATCTGTTTGAAAATTATTTGTATTAGCAATATATGTAAGCGTATAATTGTGTGCAGGCCATTTGTATTAAGAATAGTTATTTTAAGCTGTATCTACAAAGGATTATTAAAGAGAAATTGTCAATTGAAACCAATATAATGGCTCACAAAAAAAGAATGACCTTGGCATTAAAAAACCTAACTAGGGTTGATATACTGTAAAACCAACCAACCGGCCGATTTACAAGGAAGAATAATGCTCATCGGAAAAAAAAGAAAATCTCGGCCAGGATTGAACTCACATCTGCTTCTGCCGGATGATTTTATTTTATTTATTTAACGGCTTACTAAACACTTATGGGTTATTTTCAGTCAGTGTATCTATCTATGCCAATAAGAAGAGATTCTGCTTAAAGAAACTTACGTCAGTCTATTAGTTGCTCTACCAACTCAGCTACGAGAGCAGAGATGTTATCAGAGAAATCCAAACAGCACTTCTAAAATCACTCTTGGTTGGGGTCATATATTTTGTTTTTGTAGTAGAGTTAAGTTTATAAATAAATAAAAAATATTGGTTACAATATTACTTGAGGTAAGTAATCTTTTCTTTTTCTTCAAGTGTTTCAAGTTCAAGTGGTGCAACCATATAGTAGTACTAATACTGCTACTGCTGGGAGGGATTTCCGATTTATTTTATCAGAGTGATCGGATTTCCATTTTGTAAATAACGTGTCAATAGTAGTCTACGCTTTCAGTAGACGAGATATTGTTATCGAGGCATATAAACTAGTAAACTAATTTCAAAGGCTTGCCATTTGATGAGGAGATGGCACCATCTTGATTAAAATGCATGAATTCTGTTTTATCTGACTTCCTGCTTTAAGCTATACAGCAAAGATTCGGATTGAGCAGGTGTATTTGCAAGAAGTTCTAGATCATCTGCGTAGTCTGCGTCTGTTGTAGTTTCTGCGAGATACCGTCTGCTTTTGTTTTGCTTTTAGTATGAAACTATTTTCTTTAATTTCATTTCTATTGAAATTCGTAGAACATAATCTCGGCAGAGTATGAACAGAAATTGTGCCAACGAATCCCTTTGTAAGACTCCCGCGACAATGTCAAAGAAAGCTGTACTACCATCATCTCTTATCTTTAGGACTCAAGCCCAGTTGGCTGGGGCTGTAGAATTCACCCACAACGAGTGTCTTGGATTTGACACTAAACAATCTGATGGTGAGGCCCCAGTGATGCTGGAACTATGGGAAATACAGAGTACCTCTTCGTTGCCATTGCTCCCTGGTCCGATCTGACCGGAGTGGTTGCACCTGATAAGATCCTATGTATGGGTCAAATAGAACAGTTTGACATCTAAACTGTGTGCAAACAAATGACTTATGCTAAACTGAAGTGTTAGAAATAGAACTGTATGATCATTTAACTGTGTGTAAAGAAATGACTGATGTTCAGTTGTATTATTAGCGATACATAGCAAAGCTTGGAATAATTTAACTTTATTGACATATGCTAAACTGAATTGCTTGAAATAGAGTGTAAAGAAATAGCTGATGTTTAATTGAATTCTTAGTGATACATTGCACCACTTGGATAAAATCATATAAATTTAATAGATATGTATAAACTGGATTTGGCATTAGATAACCTACAATGGTTGATATGCCATAAAACCAAACCACTCTTTTGAATTCCAATGCATAGACACACCAGTGTTGATCAACCAGCAAAAACTTCTGCACGGACACTGGGTGCTGTCAAGACAATTTATCAAGGGGTTGACAGGTACGGATGGCGAGAGTAATCCAAAGGAATCCATGCTATCAGTAGGCCTTGATGATAAATGCTTAATCTTTTCTTCGGGTGATTGGGGTCAAACTCATCAGCCCGCATGTAAAGATGTGATCCAGATGTGTGATCTGAATGTGCCAATGTAATCAGCATATCGGTTTGAACGTGAGTAGAAGTGATTGGTGACGTCACTGAAGGTGACTCGGTGTGTTCCGTCGATTCAGTCGGCCAACACAGCAGAGGACAAACAAGCTCGTGGTTTCCACCAATTCAAAAGTTGGAACTAAGATTACGTTCCAAGATATATTATTCAGGGTTAAGCCTTGAAGGAACTGACTCAGCAAATACAACTTTTTAATGATATATAGTGTGATAAACTTTGAGGTTTTTACTCCCATCTTACCCCAGAAGACGATTCTCGCCGGTAAGGGTCTCGGAGCTCATCATTAATTAAGTGTAAAAACAACAGAAATAAGATAGAAGAAAAACTAAGCAAAGGTTAATAAATAAGTTATACATATAAGAGCAGGTGATTGTGGTATAATGGTTATAATCATAGGAAATGGACACAATGACCCAAGTTCAAACTCTGAACGAGGTTTTTTGCATTACGCATAGCACTAATAGCTTTGAGAACAATATGTATCCGACTACTCTCCCTCCTGCTATAAGTATATAGTAAGGCACCCTGGGCTTTTTAACCTTAGTATGGCAATCGGTCTCGGAGAAGAAAAACTCTAAATTCAAATTTGTTAAACCCGCTAAAAAAATTGAACTTGTGTCGGATTCTGCTCGTGCGGAGGGGTTGGGTAATTACATATACTTATAAAAGAATAAAAGCATATTGAGACGTTTAAAAGAATTCTTTTGAGGGCTTTCTATCGTAACTATTAAAGAGGTTAAGAATTTGTTACATATTCACTGCATCTCTTATAACTAAGCACAACCGTAAAAAAATAATACCAATTATTCAATCAATTTTCTATTCTGTCATCAAAAACAAAATTGTATAAAAAATATATAATGGATTTACTTATTTTGAACTGTTACATATTTTTAGTTACAGTTTCAGTGCTAAAGAGTTTTTTTAATAAATAATACTTAATACTATCCGTTTTCATTCTGTTATGTTTCACTAGAAATAATAAACTGAAAGTATCTTTGGTTGAGAAGAAAATTACTTTTATGTACATAAAAATTATCTACTTATGGGTAATACTGTATATAAAGTTTGCCTACAATTAACATATTGGCTAGATTCAGCATAAGAAAATTGTCCCTTTAATTAAAATTTCGTTCACGAAGGTTTGGGGACTGTGGACCAATTTTCATGCCACTAGATGTGGCTATCGAAGGAAAGAAGCAGTTCGGTTGGTTTGGATAATAATGTGACCACAAAGGTCATAATAAACAGAGAAAGGAAATGAGAAAGTCGAAACGGGAGTGTGAAAGTGAGAAAAGGTAGTGGTTAAGAGAGAGAGAGAGAGAGAGAGAGAGAGAGAGAGAGAGAGAGAGAGAGAGAGAGAGAGAGAGAGGATTAGAATAGAAATACCCTCGTTGTAAGGATGAAGGATAATAGGCTTCCTATATAGGCAATAGTTATGACATTAAACTGCTTCTAATGGTTAGGTCGTAGTTCTAGTACTCTGAGGAGTACCTTTTTATTAACATGAATCTCAGATCCACTTTGACCCGGAGTGGAACTACCTGTTAGGGTTCCATGTATGGATCAAATAGATCAATAGTTTGTTGGAATTTGGCAATAGGAAGTTGGCAGTTGGAAACACCTGAAAAATTACTTAATAAAGATTAAACCATAAAATTGCTTGTGAATTATAAGTATTATATAGAAATACTTGATATCACAACTGTCTGCAAAGGATTTTAGACAAATAAAAAAGTGTAACTAAAAGTTGCGTTTAGAAATATCGTTATAATTAATCAAATTTCAGCATTAAATAGATCGTAAGGAGTTGATGTGCCATTAAACAATTTAACCACGCAAGCAACCAGCTTCCTAAAAAAAACCTTTTTCCGGGAAACAGATGTAAGTATTAAAAGGAGAAGCATTGAAAATGTTTCGGGATAATCTTAATGAAGGTCTTGGAGGCGTAACTTTGAATTATGAATAATGGAAGCAGTCAATTAGGGAAACATGCAACATCTTTGAGGTTAAGTATCTCAGACATACTAAATTCAAATATGATTTTTAAAATGAAACTTACAGAAATTTGGCAACTAATATGCAGTCTTACAAGTCTGGTGTTTATGAAGACGTGCTGTTCTTAAAGGCAGGTTATATGAACTGTCTAAAGACTCACGTTAACAATCTAAAGTCAACTACGCTAATTTACATCCCTATTCTGATGACAATCTCTGCGTCTTTTGACTGAGGAGCCGTAAGTAGTTCAAAAGAATGCAACAGAAAACCCATAGAGAATCAGCCCAGTAAAAGCGACATAGTTCATTTAACGTATATGCTTGATAGCAATGAAGTTATATGCTGGTCTTAAGAATCATTTAAGAGGTCATGGATGTCACAGAAGCCATTACAAACGATATTGAGGGGTGGAATGATAGCTTTCATCTGAGAAAGATGTTACAATTCTCTCTCTCTCTCTCTCTCTCTCTCTCTCTATCTATCTATCTATCTATCTATCATACATACACATGTTCTGCTCGATGCTTTTATAGCAGAGCAAGTTAAAAGCGTCAAATTTTGTTACTCAAATTTTTCGCCAACCGATCGTAGTTATACGAAACTCAGATTAATGGAAGGAGTTACACAGGAAATATATATATATATATATATATATATATATATATATATATATATAAGGGTTACCCTATCCTGGAATTCGAGTCTTTTGTCGCGAGGAAATACAGTGTGCTGAATTAATCCCATTCCCAAAGCTTCAATATCCAAGAGAAATCAGTCAGCCTATATCATTGGATGTTTTTGATGCAACAGGTTTTGCATCAGAGTGTCCTCGATGAATGCCTTAAAAACAACTAAGAAGTCTTTCAATTATAGTTTTATATCAGAGTCTTTCTCCATGATGGATGATTTATCAAAATCTTGCGATCAATTATAACCTGAGTGTGATACATGACTATTGACCACACTAAAGAGTTCATCTGTCCTGTGACAGAATTTTGCCACCACCCTCACAATGTAAGTCTGATGAGGTAATCAGTTTAGTCACCGATTACTTTACCATGCGTCATGTCGTACGGTGATATATGTACCTGTAGCACTTTCCGACAAAGCTGGAGAGACATTCACTATGTAAGGTGAATTTGGCAATTGGAAGTTGGCAGTAGGAAGTGCCTTTTGCTGGTGCACCTTTTTCGAAGAAATTCTCTTGTGATAGCTTCTTTCATGAACCAGAATATTGTCAACATGACCTTCTTTACAGACTGCTGCGCCAGGAACTTTTTCTACCGGAGAGTTAGAGTATTTCCATTCGATGAATTGTCTTCTAGATCTTTGCTAGAAGTAGCGAACCCATGTTTAGCCCATTTGTAAGCATCTTCTCGACTAAAACATGTTTCTCCGTACAAAACTCACGTTCTTCGGTAAATTTCACATGGTTTACAGTTTTCAGCCATTAAAAATTTGATCACAGACGTCTGTTCATGCCTGGAGCACTGTTTAATTTATTGCCATTTTGAATATCACCAAAACAAATATTTTTGTGAGATTAAAATAATTTTTGATATAAAACAATTTCATGGAATGTAGTTTTTACATTTATGGAAAAAAATCATGAAAAGAATTTTTGAAAAAAATTCCTTTATTTATTGAATGACCCTTTTATATATCTCCACTTATAATAGTCCAAGAGTTCAGGTAAAGATGTGAACTGTGATTTTGTTTCTAGTGGTGAATATTTGTGTTGAGCCAGCAACGCTTTTTGGATGAGCTGATAACAGAAAAATGGTACAAGTGGTGTGGCACAGTTATCCAAACGACACTTCTCATACCTTGAATTTAGAAATTCTTCTTTTCCTAAACCGGTTGCTTTATCGAGACTCAAAAGCCAAGTTTGCATTATATATATATATATATATATAGCTCTTCTCACAAATTGAGCTCTCCGGTAGCCGATAAGGGTAGATGGAAAAAAATAGATACGTTAAAAATTCCTTCGCTTACGATGAGAAGGAGATAGCTTTTGGGTAAGATATCTGACTGACGTAAGTCAGCCGGGTTTTGATCCCAGCTTGAAGCATCTCACATGCCTAGCTACGCTGAAGAGTTGTGATACAACGAAATAGTTTGTCTTGGGATGACAATATATATATATATATATATATATATATATATATATATATATATATATATATATATATTGTGTGTGTTTGATAAAGAAATTAAAATAACATCTTGTTCGAATTAGTTTTTCATTTTCGCGATTTTCCTCTTGTAATAAATTAGTTGGAACTTTTGTGATTTTTAAGGAAATTTATTCCCCATTTTCATTTGCTAAAATTCATATGATTTATTTGTTCGGTCTTGATATTTGATGTAAATAAAACAAAACAAAGCAACCCTGACTGACATCTCACCGTTTCCATTATCTGCATAGATAATCATGATACCGTATGCATCGATTATGATTGACATAAGCATAAAAAAACTATATAACTTGTGGTTGACGCTCAAAAATTAATTTAGAAAAACAAAAAAGTAAATAAATAAAGCCATTAAGAAACGAGCCCTGAGAAATAATTTTTAATATTTTATGTGCTTGACTTACTTCTGTTTGATTAGCTGACTATTTTGATACTTTTCTTATATTTTTCAGTGACTGTACAGAATAGACCACCCATGAAAGGTTATACTAGTTATGTTTTAATGTAAAAGAAAATATATAGAAATATATTGAAATATAATACTTACATTCACCGCAAGTTTCAACTATTTGCTTAATTTTATTTTACTGAACAGAAACAATAAAGTCCCATAAGCAACGAATCGACGATAACCTGTCTTCTTCTTTCTGGGTGGAGGAAAGAAAGACTAAATAAATATGACCGAGGAGACAAATGTGGCTAATTGAAGACGTAATTTTGAAACTTTTCAGAATTAAAAGGAAGCAAATCATTTTTTGTACAGAAAAAAGAAAAAATGTGAATTTTTATGAGTGGGCTATTCTGTACAAAGACCTATTTTCCCACTTTATTTATGTCATACTTTTCAGTACATGAATCAAACGCTCCTGGTTGTCAGACTATCAGAAAAATTGAACTTATGCTGTCATTAATTCTTTTAAATTGCAGAAGATTCAATAAACGAATGTTTGCACAGAATAAGCAACATGTTTTTGCTTGACTCCATCTTAGTTTTCTTAACATATCACCTTCCCAGCTTTTCTCTTTCTTTTTTTTATATAATTAGTCTAAGAAGCAATCCTATATTTCCTTTCTATATGGCAGCATTTTACTTTCTAATATAATTTTCATCTTTTTTTTTTTCGCCAAATTTCGTTTCGTCGTGTAATTCATTCGAATTTCTGTCTTTATTTTCTTCTGATTTCATTTGATTCCAATGCTGCATTTGCGCCACTCCGTGTTTTATACAGACTCTTTAGGTGCAACCAGTTAATCACGAGTTATCTCCCTTTCCCGCCTAAGATACGTGCAATTATTCCAGAGACATTCACCACCAACCAACCTTATCTCCAATTCGAAATGTTGACAAAAATTTGCTGCTTCGCTAAGGTTTCCCACTATCGTCAACAACTTTAAGATTTTGGCGGGAAAAAACGTCTTTTTTTTTCACAAAACTTATTTCCTATCAGAAAGGTGCTGATCACGACAATTAGTTCAGAATGAAGAACTATGAAATGAAGAAGAGAAAGAAGAGGAAGTAGGTGAAAGAAAAAAATGGAAAGTAAGAAAGAGATTGAACATAAGAAATATAGCAGGAAAGTTCTGAGTCGTTCCTAGAAAAATTGCCTGTCGTCTACCGGTTTGGGCATTAGTCAGTCAGTTAAGGCAGTCCATCGATATCAACGATGACGTGTCTATTTACTATGAAGAAATAGAGAAACCTACCAGAAAGAAGAGATTAAAGTGCTGGAGGTGTTGCACAGATCCCTGTCAATACTATAGTCACTTGCACAGCAACCTGTCTGACATTATTCGCGTTCATCGTACATTTATATTGACATTTTTATGTAGTTGTGTCTTGAGAGTATATTGGCATACAGTTATATGATATCAAATGTTCCAATCTAATATCAATATTTTGCATATAGTTGAAGAGTTCCAAGTATTCCTATCTAAAACTAGGAATTTTCACATAGTTGTATGGTTTCAAGTTTACATATATAATGCTAATAATTTATAGTTAATTCTATGGCTTCGAGTAACTATTTCTAATTTAACAATATTGATTTGTTTTTACACACTTAGATAGTCTCGCTTAACTAATGATGATAATTCTTAGTAAACAGTTATAACTTCAAGTAACAATTCTTACTACAAATAATTTACAGTTATATGATTTCAAATAACTAATAATGATAATCCTTATCAAGCAATTAGAGCTTCACGTAACTATTCTTAATACAAATAATTTACTTACAGTTGTATGGTATCTAGTATTCCTAAGGAATCATTTTTATCCATAGAAGGGACCTTAACAGATACTACTGTCTCAGGTCAGAGTGTAGCTGGGAGTAATGGCAATGAAGCAGTGGGTACTCCACACTGTTAGGGATACAGTCTGCGTATTCTTGGCCTCGCCGATAGGGCAGGAAAATCTGAGACGACAAGTAGATGCACAAGGATTTTCTTACTGATAATACTGGATTATCATGATCGGGATAATTCATCTACGTTTGAAGAACTCGTCCCTCAACAGATGAAAAGAACGAGTGGTAAGAGATTATCTCTTTTGCCATTTATCATCTTGGGACACAGAAATTTGCTAGTATAACGAAATTTAATTAGATAAAGTATTAAAGCCTAAAGTCAGTTAGTATTTCAATGTTTTGCCGGATATACAATAGGGAGGCGTGTTAAGTATAACGATTATCATCGTGAGAAATGGAATTGGTAATCCGAGTTCAAATCCTGGCCAAGATTGTTTGCGTTTCACTTTAATTTAATCTCCTTGGGAAAAGCACGAATACAACGGTTCTCTCCCAGTCATAGGTAAATAGTAGGACAGGCTGGGTTCTTTAGCCTTGATAAGGCAATCAGTCTAGGAGAATGAAAACTCTAAATTTAAACTAACTTAATTCCTCTTAAAACTTGACCTTGTGTCACATCCTTCACGTTGTGGAAGGGTTGGGTATACACATACAACAGGTTGCTGAGAAATTATTAAGAATAAAGATGCTTAAAGTAACAGTTAACCAAAGAGAAATATTTGCGCATTTCTATGATATTCTAAACCCATGCAAGTATACATGCATAAAATTTGTGAGGAGAGTTTCCATTTCAAATGTCGGTAGAGTGAGGCTCGTTATAACAACAAAATAATCGAAAATCTAAGGAGTTATTAAATCAATTTTGATGAATAATTATAAAAGGAGTTTATTGTGATCGACGATGATATTGAAGAGGTTGCATTGACTACCATCTGTACAATCTTGACTTGTATAGATGAACTTCACTAGCATGATCAATCAAAGATAAACGCACGAGATGAAGCATCTTGCCAGACTCCAGTCATTATTCACAGTGTACTGCAACATATTTTGTTTAAAGTTAATTAACAAGCTAGAATATTCTATCATATATATATATATATATATATATATATATATATATATATATATGTGTGTGTGTGTGTGTGTGTGTGTGTAAGATAGATAGATAGATAGATAGATATGATAAAAATCAGCTTGACCTGTTTAGCCTCATTAGCGAATCATGTCAATTTGATTTTCCATAAGAATTTTCTTATTTTCTTTTTTTCTTATTCTGCCGGATTAGATTTTAAAAAATCTATGAGATTTATGAGATCTTTCTATCTGTGTCAATCAAAGTTTGAGTATGAATTCTTTCTTTCAAACTTGAAAAGATCTTTCATCGTTGATGAAATAGAGGACTCGATTTATATTGAGGAAATTAACATATATAATTTAATGCCAAAACCTTTTTTGTTTTTTTCCGTTGACTTTCTTATCAGTTACTTCCAGTTTTTTTTATTGAGTCCGAATTTTTTGCGAACTTCTCCAGGGCGCTACAAACATGAACGATGTGTAAACTATTTCTCTTGGAAATTTTGATTTATTGTTTGATCTTGAGAAAGTTTTGTACGAATAGAAGTTTGTTTTCAAAGTCGCAGTCGACATTTTGATATCTTCCAGTTGAATCTAGTTTTCTTTTAATCTTGGTTAGTTTAGTTTATTTGTTTAACGACATCATTATTGTTTAACGACATCCTTATTGTTTAACGACATCCTTATCGTTTAACGACATTCTTATCGTTTAACGACATCCTTATCGTTTAATGACATCCTTATTGTTTAACGACATCCTTATTGTTTAACGACATTCTTATTGTTTAACGACATTCTTATCGTTTAACGACATCCTTATTGTTTAACGACATCCTTATTGTTTAACGACATCCTTATTGTTTAACGACATTCTTATCGTTTAACGACATCCTTATCGTTTAATGACATCCTTATTGTTTAACGACATCATTATTGTTTAACGACATCCTTATTGTTTAACGACATTCTTATCGTTTAATGACATCCCTATCGTTTAACGACATCCTTATCGTTTAATGACATCCTTATTGTTTAACGACATCCTTATTGTTTAACGACATCCTTATTGTTTAACGACATCCTTATTGTTTAACGACATCCCTATCGTTTAATGATATCCTTATTGTTTAACAACATTCTTATCGTTTAACGACATCCTTATCGTTTAACGATATTCTTATCAACATTTCTTATAGTATAACGATATTCTTATCAACATTTTTATCGTTTAACGACATCCTTAACGACTCTATGGGTTATTTAATGCCGAAATTTAATTCTTTTCTAAATATCAGATCATAATCATATCTAGATTTTTAATGTTCAATTGCATTAAAAATACTCTTTCTTATTTGTCTATAATTATTTGTTTGCAAACAACTATGTAGTTTTGAATAATCTTATCTAATGAATAATTTTCAAACGGATTTTTTTGACTCCTAGTTGGGTACTACCACATCAGAGTGGACCTGCTTTGGTTTTATGGCATATCAACCATTGTAGGTTAATAATGCTAAATCCATTTTTACACATATAAACAGTTTTATTTTAAACAATTCAGTTTAGGATACAAAAACAGTTTTAATGCCAAAAACAGTTCCATTTTAAATAATTCAGTTTAACATAAGTACACAAGTTCAATGTCAAAAACACTTCTATTTTAAACAATTCAGTTTAGCATACAAAACAGTTCTATTTCAAACAATTCAGTTTAGCATAAGTACACAGTTCAATGAAAAAAAACCCCAGTTCCATTTCAAACAATTCCGAGTAGCATAATTACACAGTTTAGTTCTATTTGACCCATAGATAGGACCCTATCAGGTGCTACCACTCCGAGACAGAGTGAATCTGGGAGCAATAGCAATGAAAGGGTTATCCGCATTCCTCAAAATGTCAGCATTACTGGAGCCTTACCCTCAGATTGTTTAGTTTCATATCCAGGACACTTGTTGGGGGTTGTATTAATCCTCTGCAGAGAATCAGTCCGTGTATTGTACAGCCCTGGGCAAAGAGTGGACCTGAGAGTAATGGCAACAAAGAAGTGTTTCACATTTCTCAGATCTTGAGGCTCAGCATTAGATGCAGTTTAGTGTCATACTTAGGACACCACTTTGTGTGTGTGTGTGTGGGGGGGTCTGAACATTCTTCAGGGGATAGTGTATTCTAAGCCTCGCTTATAGGGCGGATTTAAATATTTTTATCAATATCTGTAAAGAGAAAAAAAAGTGCGTTTCTATGAATAAAAGGAGCACTCACGCTTGCTTACACTGTGGCAATCTTTGGTTCCCTTTGTGGTGTAATGACTTCCGTGTTAAGCATGCAGATCAATGAGTTCAATTCTCATTGGGGGTTCTATACTTCTGGCTTAGCTTAGTTTATTAAATGAGTACATCATTGTAATTTCTCAAGTTTGATTATTGTTGTTTTTTCCTTTTGCATCGCAAAATCTTAAATTAAGATATTTCTTTGAAATGTCATACAAATTGTATTTCATTATAGTTGGTCAATTGGATTTGTACTAAACTAAGCTAAATTTAGTAATGTATAATCATAATAATTGATACATTCAGTGTTTCATGTTTATATGCAAATGTACAAATTACTATGGTTTGATTTTTTTGTTTAATGGCATATCAAGCTTCATGGGTTATTTAATTCCAAAGCCACCCGTGTAGAAAAAACAACAGGGAGATAAAAGGTTTCATACCTTTCCTAGGAGAATCAGAACAAAAGTGAATGTAATAGCGCGGCTGAAGTTCGAACTCACTTACCACGATGTCACCCGTTAACTACTCTGCCACGTCGACTCCCCAAACTATTATAGAACAGAGGTAATATTATTATAGAACAGAGGTAATATTATTCAACAGTTTAAAAAGAGTGTTATTCTCCTGACCCTATTCTCTTTTGAAAAGATAAATGATACTTAATAATTTTTAATTCTGTCCCGTAATAATTGGTTCAGTTCGTGTATGAAATTTATATACTCATGTCCCAAGTATTATGGGACAGAAGTTGTATAACCCAATAGTCTAAAAAGACGACAGTTCTTATTCTCATGATCCTATCAGTCTTTTTGGAAGAAATTAATGATACTTTATAATTTTAATTCTGTCCCATAATAATTGGTTCGGCTATTGTATGAAATTTTTATACTCATGTACCAAGTATTATGGGACAACGGTCTCACAGTCCAATTCTACGATATCATTAAAGAAATTTTTTTTTCCTTTTTTTTAAAGATAGAATTTCAATTTTTATCTTTCTACAAAACTAACAAACAAAAAGCGAAATTTTGAAAATTTCAAATTGTGTTGAAATTGAACGTGGAAGAATTTTTAAAACTGAGTGTTCATACTAACTACATTTTTGTTTTAATGAGCAGAGTCTCGAGGTTGTGTTATTCGAACTGACTGAGGGAAATCTCTTTGTTGTCTGTCAGTCTGTGACACATACAGCGACTGTCTTTATTTTATTTTGTTCTGTTTGTGAGGCATAGAATACACTGAATGTATTTCCTGCAAAAGGTTACAAGTTCCAACACTCAAAGAAAGGGGTATCCTGAGTTGGTCACATAAATTCATCTGATGATGAAGCTCCAATTCCGGTTATCTGGGAAGTGTGGAATTCCTCTTCATTGCCATTACTCCCTGGGCCATTGTGGTCGTACCTGGGGGCAAATAGATCTGTTTAAGAATTATTCATGTTCAATTTTTCTTGGAGTAGATAACACTTGAACTCGCTGGACCAACCAACGAAAAGAACGGGTGAAAAGGACTGTCTGTTAATGACTGACACGTGTGTCATTAAAATCCTTCAGCTCTGTTATACATTCTTTCGTCATTATAAATTAAGTGAAATCACCACAACGAACTCGCGAATCAGTACAGGGAGTTTCAAAAATTTCATTCCATTTGAGATGTACAGACTATTTCAGAAAAATTGGTATAATTTCGTAATCTAGACCAATTCTTGTGCAAATCATCTTAAATTTTAATGGCTTGTGCAGAAACAACTAAATATTCCGTGTTTAATGTTTAAATACTTTTTCATATCTATCTATCTATCTATCTATCTATCTATCTCAGTTTGTTCATATATTCAGGGTGTTTAAAAAAACTGATATCATTTGGGATGTCAGACTTTTTCTGAAAAAATTGATATCATTTCGTTATTCTCACTTAAACTTTAATGGGGTATAAAAGTGACCGGGCCATTGGCCTAATGAGTCGAGTGTTCGCCAATGATGCGGGAGACCGGGGTTCAATCCCAGGTCGAGTCATACCAAAGACTCAAAAAAATGGTACTTGAGGCCGCCTTGCTTAGCACTCAGCATTATAAAGTATGGATCAAGGGTAAAGTGAATCAATCCTGGGAATGGAGCAGTGCCCTCCCCTACACCTCGGTGTAGTAGCTATTGAAAATGGAGCTTTCCACTAAAGTCGCCAACTTTACTTTTTACTTACTTTAATGGAATACGTAGAATCAAATAAGAATTTTATGATAATATTTTAACCCCTTTTCCTTTTGATGTAACCGAACGAAAGGTTACTGAATGAGAAATAACCAAAACGAAGGTTGGAAATGAAATGGAAACTTTTATAACATTAACAAACTACAATACTCGGCGTAAAGAAGGTAACCCATTGCTAGTGGTGACCTACTGAGTCAGGATATTTTGGTATTTGTCACGCGCCCCACCTACGGCACGGAGCCTGTTTTAAGGTGAGTCCGGGCGTAGGGTTGTAGCACGGACACGCCCGGCGGCTCCAAAAATGTCGCAGGCCTAATCAGCATTCCTCTAAATAAGAGCGCCTCGGGTGCCAGGTGATAAAACTAGCTCCTCCGAGGAGGGTTAGAGCTTGGAGAGACGGCCATCTGAAGGTCGAGCCGGGCCAGCCGCGTGACGTGAATGCTAGTCTCCCCCAGCATCCACGTCAGGCAGCCTTGATCGAGTAAAACGCCGCCGCCTGAGGCAGTTTGCATTTTTTGCTATTTGTCATACGTGATACCAACCGGAAGAGTTTGCCACTAGTCCTTATTTTTTATTCTCTCACAATAGTGTCAAATGCATTTATGAGGAATGGGACATACCCATTAATGTTCATAGGTACAGTAAATAACACCTTTCCCGTGAATGACTTTTCAATACCTGAAAAAAAAAAAAATTAAACTTAAAATTTTGAGTTGTTTCCACGCATACTATTATAATTTGAGATCATTTGAACGAAAATAAAAGAATATAATTTTTTCTGAAACATACTACGCACACACACACACACACATATATAAACGAGTTATTTTTTTTTTACTTATCTATGTTTAAGTACGTTTTTTCTTATATATTCTTTTGCAAGCACTCAACGTACTGTTGTAAAGATAGTCAAAGAGTGTTATATTTCCTATTGGCCAGAGGCTATTACTTGTTTATTGCCGGCCTGTTACGGTATCATACATACAAAATTCGTTTATAAATGAATTTTTTTAAAGAACATTGGGTTGAAACTTTCACTTAAAAATATTTTACTTTTATGAAGTGTTCTTCATTTTTGCGTTCATTATGCAACGTAGCATCAATGATAAATCACGAAACCATTCGAGACTGATGGAATTTCTCTTAGTGATGGATAAATTTGGTTATTGATCCTATAAAGCAATATATATATATATATATATATATATATATATATATAGCAAGATGTACACAAACGAGAGAAACCAAATCTTTATTCATTTACGCGCATGCGCAATAGCCCACAAATACCGACGCTCATAAACATCATGTCTACTTTTACAACTATTAATCTTATCAGTCCCCATCTTAAGTTGCTTCACCCTTAGAGGTGCATACATAAAATAGAAAATTAGAATTTTATGAAACTAGTCCATTAATTCAAGAACCACTCCAGGTATTAGTCAAGAGCATAAACACTAAAATAATTGCCTAATACATTTGCGTAGTTGGAAAATCAAACAAATACATACATTGCATTAAAATTGTTCAACATCGTTTTTCAAAAAATCCTTCAAAATCAATTTAACGTTTTTAGTTTGAGTCAATCATTGATCATCTTAAAATCAATTAGAGATGAACACGTGATCTCTTCGATAAGAACTCTCTCTTATACTTCAATTTGGAGAAATAGAACAGAAATTTTGCTTCACTGATAAAGAAATTCTTATTTATGATACGAAATATTATTTCTGATAGAAAAAAAGCCTGAAATTAACCCTTTGATTTGGATGGATTTTACGAGTTTCAAATCTTCCACAACAAAAGAAAAAAATATTTTCGAACCTCGTTTGCAATTATGGTTTGCAAAATATAATAGCAGACTATTGTTGATGAGTTCGATTCTCACTGAGTATTCCATTTGTCTAGCCTTGGCTTAAACTAAGCTTTGTAATTGACAACAGAAAAGAGGTTTGCTTTTGTTCTTTTGTCAGTCCAGAGTTCAGGATTTCTAGTAGGTTGAGTGATTGATTTTAACGGCATGTCAATCTGTCTAGGGTTATTTCATGCCTTGAGGTCGTATTCATGGTACATTTATATTTACATTTTTTAGTTAGTAAAAAAAGTAAAGTTGGCGACCGTAGTCGAGGGCAACCAGAAGGCTCCCTTTTCAATAGCTACTACACCGAAGTGTAGGGGAGGGCGCTACTCCTTTCCATGGATTGCTCCACTTTACCCTTGATACGTAACGTAAAATTGCTGAGTGTTAGGCAAGGAGGTATCAAATACCATTTTTAAAGTCTTTGGTATGACGCGACCTAGGATTGAATCCAGGTCTCCCGGACCATTGACGAACATTCTACCCACAAGACCAATGAGCCGGTTAACATTTTTAGTAGTTGTTGCTAAGTATTCTTTTTTTTTTTTTTTTTTTACATATGATCCTATCGAATCCGAATAATTTTTTGACCGATCTATTTGACCAATATATGGGACCTGAAAAGGTACCACCACCCTGGGTCAGATTGGACCAGGGAGGAATGGCAATGAAGGGGTACTCCACACTGCCCAGATCTCCAAAACTGGATTCTCATTATCAGATTCAGTTTAGTGCCATTACCAGGACACAGTGAATCTCTCGTAATGTCTTACGGTTTCGCAAGTTCGAACCGAAACGAGTTAAGAATAAAACACAACACACATTCTCACCAAGAAATAAACAAAATGTACAACTTCAAATACATTGTAAGAAATAGAGAATACGTACTTGTAAGACGAGGCAAACTAGTTACATAGGAAAATATATGAAACCGCTGTGTGCAAAAATTGGAGAAAATATATTACTGTATTTACCATATTGGTTGTATTGATCTCCATGTATACCAAAAGATTTTAAAAGATTTTACCGTAAAATTCATTGGTAATGATTTTTCAGTAAACGTTCACTAGAAATGGTTTTATGATAAAAATGCATCGGACAATAATTTTACAATAAAAAATCGGAGGGAGTCACCGTAGAGTAATGGTTAACGTGCTGGACTACGGCGTTGTAGTTCGTAAATAATCTATGAAGGTTGATATGCCATTAAACAAAGAAACCAAAGTAAACCAAACCATAAGAATGATTTTATAAAGAAAATGCATTGGATTGTGATGTTATTATAAGTATGCATTAGAAATTATTTTACTATAAAAATGCATTAGAAATTATTTTACTATAAAAATGCATTAGAAATATTTTTTTTACTATAAAAATCTATTAGAAATGATTTTACAATGAAAATGAATGAGAAATGATTTTTACAATAAAAATGTATTGGACAGCGATTTTATTATAAAATGCATTAACAATGATTTTATTATGAAAATGCATTAGAAAATAACTTTACATTAAAAATACATCGGAAATTATTTCATAATAAAAATGCATTGCAAACATTTTTTGTTTAATGGCATATCAACCTTCTTGAGTTATTAGATGCCAAAGCCATTCTTGTCGAAGATCTATAGTTGTACTCTTCAACCCATAGCTTAGGAGAATAAGGAGTTTCATACCTTTCCTAACTGTATTAATCCGAAAGTTGCGCGACTGGATTTCGAACTCGATAACTACAATGTCACAGTCGAGTACGTGAGCCACTTCGCTAATTTGATAGCTCCACATCCGTAAAGTATAAATAAACAATCTCTTAAAAATTATTTCAACAGATACATCTAAACCATTGTATGGCTGACGACGGCTTGAAACAATTGCATATCTCTTTATTCTGAACCCCACTCCTTATTTCATTTCTCGTCATCGGAAACTTGTCTCACCTTTTAACAATTCGTATTTGTTCGGCCTCAATAGAAAAGGAATCCATTTTCTATGTTAAGCTTCTTTCTTTAAACAGCCATTTACTGTGATTTGATATCTCTCACTCTCATTCACACACACATACATACACACACACACACACACACACACACACACAGTGTATCATTCTTATTTCGGAACCTCTATTTTAAATAACTGTCTGATTTGCCAATTAGCTCTTTTCGTAATGTTTAATAATTAATTGGATTTCACCTAATAATGAAACATAAATGACATAAACACACGTCATTTTAATTGACTGCGACGAAGCATGTTTAATTAACAATTTAATTATGTTTAATGCAAATCTGATGAAAATTCAATTGATATATGAAAATGTTCATTATTGCAAGATGACTCCTGATGTCTTCTTCTTCTTCTTCTTCTTCTTCTTCTTCTTCTTCTTCTTCTTCTTCTTCTCAAGAGAATGGAAGACATTAATGCAAGCGGTAAATGGATTCCATCATTTATATTCTAATAAAATGTCTTTCTTTTCAAAAAGGGTTTGAATTATACATTGTGTATACAAAGTCCAAATGTTTTCTTTCTGTAAGTGTTTTGTTTCCCTGAAACTTTAAGGGGTAGTTCTTGTTTTGAAAAAAAAGTGTGTCTGGGTAGGACACTAAATTACATCTGATGACGAGGCACCAGTTCTGAAGATATAGGGAGTGTAGAGTACCCATTCATTATCATTACTTCCATCTTCACTTTGATCCAGAGTGGTAATACCGTTTAGAGTCAGATCTATTGATCAAATAGATCTGTTAAAAATTATTCGTATTTGATAGAACCACGTGAAAAAAAACCCAAAAAACTCCTCTTGAGAAACAACTACATAAAAACTGTCATTATGAACGTAAAATGAATGCGAATCCTTAACTTTTAGGCATAAAATAACCCTAGACGAATTGGCATGCCGTTAATATCAATCAATCACTCATTTAAGTGTTGTCGTGTGCATAATATCTAATAAGAATATATTTACCTGATATCATTTCTCATACTTCAAGAAACTTGTTAAGGCATTGTTTATTTAACTCGAAGTTTACAAATCAGTTCTAACTTGTAGTTTTTTCTCTGAAGTCTGAATGACAGCAAGTCTCCTCGGATCTCCAGGATTTTCCTTACTATCCAAACTGATTTTAATTGTGTTGTTGTCTGGATGGTCTCGGTTTTATTTCGAACGGCAAAATTCATTGGATGACAAATCCTTTTCTTCGAGTTAATCAAAACTAAGTTTGGTTTTCTGGATTGGATGATCTCTTTTTATCTTAAAGTCCCAGAGAATTTTATGCGTTTCACTTTCTTGGAAAGATTCTGGTTTGTACATGTACCATTTGTCAGTATGGTAAAATTTCCGTTTCTTGCACAATTCCCAAAAGATCACTTTACGCCACTCTAGTATTGTTTTTGGACTATTTTGTTGCATTCGCTCATTGTGTAATTAACTGTTTCATCTCTTTTACCAAATAACCTACATTACTCCTCGGGTATTATAACTTTTTTTCTTTGATATGATTTGTCCTTTTGGCATAATTAGTTGTTGTTGTTGTTGTTGTTGTTGTTGTTGTTGTTCTTCTTCTTCTTCTTCTTCTTCTTCTTCGTATAATTATTATTATTATTATTCACTCATTAGAGCTTTTCACATCAGCGTTAACCGATGGTTTTTCACTGGAGTCTGAGTGACAGCAAGTCTCCTAAAGTCTCCAGGACTCTTCTTAGTATTCTGGCCGTTTTCAATAATGCTGTCGTTTGGATGGTCTCCACTCATCCGTCAACTTCCAAGTCCTCTAGCCCCTTTAGTAATCCTTTAGTTACTGTTCCAAACGCACTAATTACAACTGGTATAATTGTCACCTGCATGTTCCACAGTTTTTTCAATTCCCTAGCAAGGTTGAGGTACTTATCCTTCTATTCACATTCTTTCAGTTTTATTCCGTGGTCAGCCGGAACAGCAAAGTCGACTATTTTGCAAGTTCTCTTTTTTTTGTTGATTATTATTAAGTCTGGTCTTCTGGCCGGGATTAGGTGATCCGTTTGTATGTTAAAGTCCCATAGGAGTTTATGCGTGGCATTTTCTAGGACAGGTGCTGGGTTGTGCATATACCATTTGTTAGTATGGTCGAATTTAAATTTCTTATACATTTCCCAGTGAATCACCTTGCCGACCCAGACGTGTCTCGCCTTATACTCCCTCCGTGCTAATTTGCTGCATTCGCTTATTATATGATTGATGGTTTCATCTCTGTCACCACATAGCCTGCATTTGCTATTTTGTTGAGTCTTATCTATTCTCGCTTTGATATGATTCGTTCTTAGGGCGCTGTCTTTTGCTGCTATTAGGAGAGATTCTGTTTCTCTCTTAAAGTTTCCTTTTCTTAGCCATGTCCAAGTTTTGTCGTGAGAGATATTGTTTTTTAGTCGTTTAAACCGCACATAGAGTTATTTTCCTTTATTATTATTATTTTCATTATTATTGTTTACTCATTAGAGTTATTCACATCTGTTTTAGCTGATGGTCTTTCACTGGAGTTTGAGTGACAGCGAGTCTCCTCAAGTCTCCAGGACTCTTCTCAGTATTCTGGCCGTTCTCAATAATACTGTTGTTTGGATGGTCTCCATTTGGCCGCCAACTTCCAAGTCCTCCAGTCCTTTTAGTAATCCTTTAGTTACTGTACCAAAAGCACCAGTCACAATTAGTATAATTGTCACTTTCATGTCCCACAGTTTTTTGAATTCTCTAGCTAGGTTGAGGTATTTATCCTTCTTTTCAAATTCTTTCAGTTTTATTCTGTCATCAGCCGAAACAGTAAAGTCGACAATTTTGCAAATTCTCTTTTTGTTGATTATTATAAGGTCTGGTCTTCTGGCCAAGATTAGGTGATCCGTTTGTACGTCAAAGTCTCATAGGAGTTTACGAGTGTCAATTTCTAGGACAGGTGCTGGGTTGTGCATATACCATTTGTTCATATGGTCAAATTTAAATTTCTTGCACATCTCCCAGTGGATCACCTTGCCCACCTAGTCGTGTCTAGTCTTATACACCTTCTGTGCTAATTTGCTGCATTCGCTTATTATTTGATTGATGGTTTCATCTCTGTCACCGCATCGCCTACATTTGCTATTTTGCTGCGTGTCCCACCCAAACACATTTTTTTTCAAAACAAGAACTACCCCTTAAAGTTTCAGGGAAACAAAACTCTTACAGAAAGAAAACATTTGGATTCTATTCTCGTTTTGATATGATTGGTTCTTATGGCGTTATTATTATTATTATTATTGTTGTTGTGGAGGTGCCCGTGGCGTTATGGTTATCGTCGTAGGAAATGGACACAGTGACACGAGTTCAAATCCTGGACAAGACTGATTGCATTTCACATAGCACTAATACCCTTGGGAAAGGTATGAATCTAATTATTCTCCCTCCAACTATGGGTAAATAGTAGGGCAGATTGGGTTCTTCAGCCTTGGTGAGGCAACTAGTCTAGGAGAAGGAAAACTCTGAATTCAAACCTGTTAAACTCCGCTTGAAAATTGACCTTGTGTCATATCTTGCCCGAGCGGAGGAGTTGGTAATTATTATTATTATTATTATTCTTTTTCGAGTTTTTCACACCCGCGTTAGCCGATGATTTCCCACTGGAGTTTGAGTGACAGCAAGTCTCCAGGACTCTTCTCAGTATTCTGGCCAACATTAATCATGCTGCAGTTTCGATGGTCTCCACTCTTCCTCTTATTTCCAAGTCCTTCAGTCCCTCTACCAATCTTTTGGTGACTGTACCGAGCGCATCAATTACAATTGGTTTAACCGTCACTCTCATGTTCCACGGTTTTTTCAATTCCCTAGCAAGGTCGAGGCACTTATCCTTCTTTTCGCTTTCTTTCAATTTTACTCAGCGGTTAGCCGGGATAGTATCGTCCACAATTCAGAAAATTCTCTTTTTTTGTTGTTGATTATTATTAGGTCTGGTCGTCTGGCCGAGATTAAGAGATCCGTTGGTATCTCAAAATCCCAGAGGAGTATGTGCATCTCATTCTCCAGGACAGATTCTGGGATGTGCATGTAGCATTTGTTCGTATGGTCAAATTTCAATTTCTTGCACAATTCCCAGTAAATCACCTTACCCTCTCTTAATGTCTAGCCTCGTACTCTTTCGGTGCTAATTTGGTGCATTCGCTTATTATGTGAGTGATCGTTTTGTCTCTATCACCACATAACCTACCTCTGATGTTTTTTTGTGTCTTATGCTATAATAATTATCATTATTATTTTCCTCGTAAGTTTTTCACACCAGTTTTAATTGGTGGTCTTTCACTGGAGGCGAAGTAACAGCAAATTTCCTCAGGCCTCCTGGACTCTTCTGAGCATTCCAAGCCGATCTTAACGATATTGTAGTATTGATGTTCTCGATTTTCTATCTGATTTCCAATTCCTCCAGTCTTTCCCGTTTAGCCTTATAGGAACATTTCAACCGCATCAACTAGAATTGATATCACCATAACCCTTATGTTTTAAAGCTTTCTCAGTTTTCTGGCAAAATTCAAGTATTTTTCCATCTTTTCATTTTTACTCAGTGCTCTACTGAAACGGCAAAATCTACCAGATGACAAGTTCTTTTTCATTAATCAACATCTGGCCATCCTTAATTGATCTATTTGTATCTCAAAATCCAAGAATTTTGTGTCTCTTTTTCTAGTATTGATTCTAGTTGGTGCATTTGTTATTGTGGTTAAATTTTAATCTTTTGCACAATTCCCAGTAGATCACCTTTACCATTCAGTCGTTTCTAGCTTTGTGATTCTTATGTGCTAGTTTTCTGTATTCACTTATTACGTGATTAACCGTTTCATATCTGTCACCACATAACCTACACTTGCTTTTCTGTTGTGCCTTATCAGTTTTCGCTTTGATATAATTGGTCCTTCGATATTTTGAGCTGCTATTAAAGGAGATTCAGTTTCTTTTTTTGTGGTTTCCCTTTCTTAGTCATGTCAAAGTCGTCTTGTGTGCAAACAGTCACTACTGTTACTGGCTGTGGTAATTAGTTATTTTCTTTGTTCTTTTTAGTGTATTTCTCAAGTCCTCGTATTTCTGCATCAATCCAATCCTCAATGCTGGCAAGTCATTTTCCTCCTTCTTTTCTTGAAACATAAAAGTCTGTCTACATCGTCATCTCTCGAGTGTAAGGTTTTGAGCATAAACATCAATTTCCTTGTTCTTTGGTTCATTTAACTAAGTTCCTCTCTTATTCATTTTAGAAATGGTCTTGAGCATCTTACAATGGAGCCTGCACAGGTGTTTATTCTTTAATGATATTTCATAGAGTTTGGTTTTGAGTAGTTTTCTTGTTTTACTGAGGTACTCTTTTCTCTATTATTATTATTATTATTATTATTTACTCCTCTAGAGTTTTTCACATCAGTATATGATGGTTTTTCACTGGAGTTTGAGTGACAGCAAGTCTCCTCAAGTCTCCAGGACTCGTCTCAGTATTCTGGCCGTCCTCAGCAACGCTGTCGTTTGATTTATTCTATGGTCTGCCGGGACAGCAAAGTCAACAATTTTGCAGATTCTCTTTCTTTTGTTGATTATTATGAGGTCTGGTCTTCTGGCCGGGATTAGGTGATCCGTTTGTATGTTAAAGTCCCATAGGAGTTTATGCAAGTCATTTTCTAGGACAGGCGCCGGGTTGTGCATTCCTTGTGATTTTTTCACACCAGTTTTTGCTGTTGGTCTTTCTTGGAGTCTCAGTGACAGTAAGTCTCCTCAAGTCACTAAGACTTTTCTTAGTATTCTGTCTGATCTAAACAACGCAGTAGTTTGGATGATCTCAATTCTTCCACCGATTTCCAACTCTTCCCGCTCTTTTAACAAGCCTTTGCGGATCGTTCCACGCACACCAATAACAACTGATATCATCGTCACCCTTTATGTTCCATAGCTTTTTTAGACCTCTGATAAGGTCCAATTATTTTTTTCTCATTTCGTTTTCCTTTATTTTCAAGGTAAAATCCACGATTGAGCAGCTTTCGTTTTTGATAATGATCACGAGATCTGGTCTTCTGGCCGAGGTTAGGTTATCAGTTTGCGTCTCAAAATCACAGAGAATTTTGTGCGTCTCATTCTCCAGGATGTATTCTGGGTTGTGCATATACTATTTGGTAGTATGGTCAAATTTCAATTTTTTGCAGAATTCTTAGTGAATGATCTTCTCCACCCAGTCTTGTCTACTCTTATACTCTTTTACGCTAGTTTGCTGCATTCGCTTGTTATATGATTAATTGTTTCATGTCTATCAGCTCATAACCTACACTTGCTATTCTGTTGCGTATTATCTATTTTCGCATTAACATAGTTGATCCTTATGTCGTTGTTTTGCGCTGCTATTTGAAGAGATTCAGTTTCTTTCTTAAGATTTCCCTTTCTCAGTCATGTTCAGGTCTTCTCAATGAAGATTTTGTCAGTTTGTCTCTTGAAATATCCGTACGGTTGTTTTACTTCCCATTTTGTTTCCCAGTTATTGTTGTTCTGTTGATCTTCATGTTATCAGTGCTGTTTCTGATCACTGTAATTAGTCTTTCTTTGCTCTTTTTTATGGGATACTCAAGTCCTCATATTGATGCATCCACGTTATTTTCAACGCTGGTCAGTCCTCCTCCTCTGCATCGTGACACATATAGTCTGTCTATGTCATCTCTCGTATAAAAGGCCTTGTGCACCGTTCATATCTTTCTGGTCCTCTGGTTAATTGGTTGAAGTTCTTCCCTCATTTATTTCAAGAATGGTCCCGATTATCTTACAAGGGGGAATCCCAGGTGTTTAACGTTTTGATGAGTTTCCTGCAGCAGAGCTTGGTTTCGAGAAGTTTTCTCATTCGTCTGAGATACTTTTTTGTTATTTTTTTCTTTCATCTCCGCTTGTTTGATGGTGTTCGCTTCCAATATTCCCAAATATTTGTAATTTTTCTTTTCTCCAAGCGTTCTGATTCTTTCTTGATTTAGTAGTTCTATTCCATGTGTTATTTGTTTTTCCTGTTTCTCATTATTAGCATGGCACATTTTCCCATGCAAATTTCCATTCCTGGCTCTATATTCTTATTATAGTCTCCAATTCTTTTTCATATTTTTGCTAACAATTTGATTTCGTCCATTTGCATTCGGTGGTTACTCTTACGATTTCGTAAATTTGTAACCCGATTTTCTAAGTACGTGATTGAGGGGCATCATTATGAAAAATATTAATGGTGAAAGTGTATTATTATTATTATTATTATTTACATATGAAATTGATGAAAAGGCCTCTATATCGAGTTCTCAAGATTTCAATAATGTCAAACTGAAAGTCCTTCTTCAAGTATTGGTAACGTTGGAAATTTTGGGGGTTTAATTATTTATTCAACCCATAGTGGGGTGTGGGTTGAGTATTCTCATCCTGTTGTCAATGTTTAAAGGGTAATCCCCTGATTGTTATTTACAAATCTCTGCTTAAACTGGAGCACAGGATTTAGGCTTTTTACGTCAACCCTCGGTTTACTGGGTAGGCTCATTGTTGCTTAATTTTGGTGATATAGCAGTAACTAGTGCTTTTAAAGTGACTTCACCGTAAATCAATCCATGGATTTGTAGATTTCAATGTTTGATTTTTTTAAAAAAAAGAATAAAAATATTTGCATGTATTCACATATCAACTCGTGTCTCCTGATAACAGATTTTCACATCACTCAATTCATCCATTTCTTTTTCTGGTGACCTAAAAAAGTATTACTCACAATATATATATATATATATATATATTCGTTAACTTTCCTTCACTCACGCTGAGGTTACTTATGGTGTGGGGTAAGATATCCGACTTGCATAAAATCAGCCGGGTTTCGATCCGTGCTTGAAGCATCACGCGTGTTTAGTCACAATGATGCGTTGTGATACAACGAAACAGTCTGTCTGTGGATGACAGAGTATATATATATATATATATGTCTATTCATTATACATGTGTATATGTATGAATTTATCCAACCCACTTGTCCCAGTTATAGATTAAATAGTACCACTGCTGTTCATCAATAAGGATGGCTTTGGCATTAAATAACCCATGAAGGTTGATATGCCATTAAACAAAGAAACTAAACCAACGCATCCACAACGACCAGGATACGACACAATGTCAATTTTTCCGCGGAGCTCAGCTGGTTTGAATTTAGAGTTTTCCTTTGTCGAGGCTGGTTGCCTAAATGGTAAGTTCTTTAACCTTGGTAAATGGAAGGTTCTTTAACCCTGATAAATGGAAGGTTCTTTAACCTTGGTAAATGGAAGGTTCTTTAACCCTGATAAATGGAAGGTTCTTTAACCTTGGTAAATGGAAGGTTCTTTAACCTTGGTAAACCAAAGATAAAGAAACCAGTCTGCATTACTATTTATCTGAGGAAAGAACAGATAGATTCAAGTTTTTCTCAAGGACATTAGCGTCAAGTGAAATGCAAATAACTTCGTTTAGGACTTGAACTCGTGTCAGTTTACATCTATCTATCTATCTATCTATCTATCTATCTATCTAATTCAGTCTGTTCATACTAATATATCTAATTTAGGCTGTTCATATTTATCTATATAATTGAAGAATAAATTAGACGCGTTTTAAATAATTTTTCAGTTAATATTTACTGACGTTGAAATTAGATTTAATGAATGTATATCGACTCGCCAAAGTCAATTTCTACGTCGGGTAATATGTCAAGATTTGGATCGCAGACATTACCAATATAACAGAGAAATATAAAATATCCCCTTCAGTTTTTATATTAAAAATGAATATTTTACAACTTTTTTTCATCTAAGATGTATTCATTCAATGTGGGAAAAACCGGTTCCACACATTTATTCATGTTTGGGTTTCTCGAGGATTAGTGTCTGAAGGTGATCCCCCGGCTACATTCGTGTACCAGATTTTAATTAAGAGTTTTCCTTCTCGTAGACAGATTGCCATACCAATGTTGATTGAGTGGTTGGTTTGGTTTTATGGGATATCAACCATTGTTGGTCATTTAATGCCAAATCCTTTTTATACATATATATTAAATATATGATTTCTAAATAGAATTTTGTTGATAGAATTTTAAACGAGCCTGAGCTCATTTTTCACATGGTTAAATGGTTTCATTTATTTCAACAAAGTTAAATCGTCCCAAGTATTACTATGTATCACTAACTATATTTACCCAACCCCTCCGCTCGGGCAGGATATGACACAAGGTCAATTCTTTTAAGCGGAGTTTAACAGGTTTGAATTCAGTGTTTTCCTTCTCTTAGACTAGTTGCCTCACGAAGGATGAAGAACCAAGTCTATTTACCCATAGCTGGAGGGGGAATAATTGGGTTCATACCCTTCCCAAGGGTATTAGTGCTATGTGAAATGCAATCAGTCTCGTCGAAGATTTGAACTCGTGTCGCCGTGTCCATTTCTTACGACGATAACCATTACACTACGGGCTCCTCCTATGTATCTCTAACAATTCAATTGAACATCAGTCATTTGTTCATACACAGTTAGATAATAAAACACTTCTATTTCAAGCAATTCAGTTTAGTATAAGTGGACAGTTTTTTTTTGTTTACACACAGTTAAATGTAAAAACAATTCCATTTTAAAAAATTCCGTTGAACATAAGTCATACCAAAGTTAAAGATCCCGATCTTCCCTACTATTTACTCATAGCTGGAGGGAGAATAATTGGATTCGCACCTTTTCAAATGGAATTAGCGATATATGAAATGCAAATATCTCGTCCAGGATTTGAACTTGATTCGCCGTGTCCATTTTCTTCATTGGTAACCATTACACCACAAATGTTTCCATAGTAAAAGATGTATACCAAACTTTCAAACAATACTCCCACAACAGAAAAGTGATTTAAAATTTAAATACTTTTACCTAAAGAATTATGAAGTTGATATTTTCAAAGATATATCTTCGTAAAATAAATGACGCTGAAGGGATTTATCAATTTAAACAGTATTTTTGTCTGGATTGTAAGTTTAAACTATGTAATAAGTTGGCAACTTTAGTCGAGGGTGACCCAAAGGCTCCCTTTTCAGTAGCTACCACAACGAGATGTAGGGGAGTACGCTACTCCTTTCCCTGGATTGCTCCACTGTACCCTTGATCTGTACCTTATAATGCTGAGTGCTAAGCAAGGTAGCTTTATGCTACCTTGCTACCATTTTTCACGTCTTTAGTATGACTCGACCTGGGATTGAACCTCGGTCTACCGGACCATTGGTGAACACTCTATTCATTTGGCCCGGTATACTAAGTAATAATATGTAATTATTCTACATATCCAGTTTAAACAAATTTTTACAAGACTAATTGACATTGTATAATTAGACGTGACAAGTTATTATTAGTAATAATTAAGAAAAATATTTTTTAATGAATTTTCAAAATTTAACACCGATTTGGTCAATCATACCTTTTCGCAGATTATCATTTATTGTTAGATAATCCTTCCTCGTCGCTTGAAAATCCGGTTGATTTTCACCGATTTTGGGGTTAAAACCTTTTTCCGTCTTTAATATGTATATCAAATTTTATAGTTCTGTGCTAAAATGTATGGCCGTCCATAAATGACAGAAAAACTAATTCTTTCCAATAATAGATTAATTGCTAAAGATTTACTACTAATTTCATGGGAAATGATTTTATCATAAAAATTCACTGGAAATGATTTTATAGTAGAAAAGCATTGGACAATGTTTTTATTATGAAAAGGCACTGGACAATGATTTTTATAATAAAAATTCACTAGAAGTGGAATAATTTTTCTATAAAAATAAATTGGACAATGGTTTGTACTTTAGAAATGCATTCATAAATTATTTTTGCTGTAAAAATGCGTTAGACAATGATTTTTGCTGTAAAAATGCGTTAGACAATGATTTTTGCTGTAAAAATGCGTTAGACAATGATTTTTAATAGAAAAATGCATTGGACAATGATTTTTCACAAAAACTTTTTAGATAATGATTTTTGCTGTAAAAATGCGTTGGACAATGATTTTTGCTGTAAAAATGCGCTGGACAATGATTTTTGCTGTAAAAATGCGGTGGAAAAAGATTTTTTTTGTTGTAAAAATGCGTTGGGCAATGATTTTTGTTGTAAAAATTCATTGCAAATGGCTTTATGATAAAAATGCATTGCAAATAAAGTAGGCCGATATGAAAACCGTTTTCATTGTCCGAAGGGTATAAATAGATACTTTCTTATCAACTATTAATATTTTGACCTAAAATGAATATTTGTTCCAAAAAATACAAATATTAGAAATATTATGAATTTAAATATATTATAGCCACGAGTTTAGCTTCTCTCTGTCGATCATATATATATATATATATATATATATATATATATATATATATATATATGTGTGTATATATATATATGTGTACATATATATATATATATATATATATATATATATATATATATATATATATGGGGGAGCCAAGTAAATTTTTTTAATTGAATAATGTCGACACGTGGGTAAATATATAAGATTTACCCCAAGGATGAAGTTCCTCACACCTTTAGAAAATTATATAAAAATCGCGATCTTAAAAAAAAAAAGAATTGCCTAACATTATCGAAAAATATTTAATGGAAATAAAAAAAAAAGAAATCTGAAAATAAGAAGTATATTATTTGCTACAACAGATGCACTTAAGTGTCTGTGTGTGCGTGCTTGAGTCTGTATGTGTGCATGGGTGTGGATGTTTGTATGTGTGCGTTTGCATGTGAACATACAAATATGCATACTCTATGAAAGCAGATATGAGATCCATTGTTCAGTGGATGAGCGTTGCTTAAAGTGGATCTGGTGATCGTGCGTTCAATCTTAGGGCAGAGTCAGTCAAAAAAGTTATAAACCTTGCTGTTGAGGAAGAAGCAGATAAATGATGTCACAAGAACAAATTCACAAGGAAAAATGAACCAATACAAGATATTCTGTAAGCATAGACAGAAAGATGAACCCCTCTCCATGGATTGAATAAACGGTAATGACTATTATAGATATCAAACATCCCTTCCAATTATATTATTTTCATATTAAAAAATGTATATTTTACTATTTTTTGTCATTTAAAATGTGTGTGTGTGTGTGTGTATGTGTGTGTGTGTGTGTGTGTGTGTGACAGCATGTCTAGAGTTTCTCGAGTATTTTCGACGGATGAAATCACTAAAACATTTTCTACGGATTGAATAAAGGATAATGACTGATAGACATCTGAAGAATTTTGGAAAATAAAACGACTGAAATGATGTGACTAGTATAACAACCAAGATGGGAACATAAGTCCCAGTTCATGAGTGTAACACACACACACACACACACACACACACACACACACACACACACACACACACACACACACTTATATATATATATATATATATGAAAAATATGGGAAATCAAATTGCCATGCCCCGCTATAAGGATTGCTTCTTCAGAATTGAAATTTTATTCAGCAAAAAAAGAAATTTAAGGGGTTGGGGAAGATGCGTACAATCATAAAAAAAACATATTTTGTACGGGTCAAGTTTTTGCCCTTTTTTATGCAAATCATTTTGTTTAATTTTTGTTTTTGTTTGTCTTTTAATATCCTACATTTCTAGAATATCAATTTGGCGAAGAAAGTTTTGGTTGTTTGGTTGTTTGGGTTTTATGGCATATCAACCTTTGTAGGTTATTTAATGCCAAATCCATTTTTATACGAATAATCAGTTCTATTTCAAACAATTCAGTTTTGCATGAGTACACAGTTTAATTGTCAAAAACATTTCTATTTCAAGCTATTCGGTTTACTCAAACAGTTCTATTTCAAACAATTCAGTTTCATATAAATATAGATTTTGTTTACACACATTTAAATGTCAAAACAGTTCTATATTAAACAATTCAGTTTAACGTAAGTACAGTTTCAATGTCAAAAACAGTTCCATTTCAAACAATATAGTTTAGCATAAGTATCAGTTTAAATGTCAAAAACATTTCTATTTCAAGCTTTTCAGTTTAGTCAAATAGTTCTATTTCAAACAACCCACAGACATGGCCCTTTCAGATACTACTATTCCGCGCCAGAGTAGACCTGGGAACGATGGCCATGAAGGGGTACTCCATATTCCCCAACGCTTGTTCGGGGGGTATTACCCCTATACAGAGATGCAGTCGGTGTAATCTACAGTCCCAGCCGACTGGGCAAAGCGAAGAAAGATGATATGTAGTAAAAATCTGGCTGTAAATTAATAATGACAGTTTCATGGATGTGTGTACTCTCTCTCTCTCTTTCTGTCTGTTTGTTTGTCTGTCTGTCTGTCTGTCTCTCTCTCTCTCTCTCTCTCTCTCTCTCTCTCTCTCTCTCTCTCTATATATATATATATATATATATATATATATATATATATATATAAAAACCTAGCTGTAAATTAATGATAACAGTTTCATGGCTGTGTGTACCCACCCTCTCTCTCTCTTTCTGTTTGTCGGGCTGTCCGTCTGTCTGTCTCTTTTTCTCTGTATATATATATATATATATATATATATATATATATATATATATATAGAGAGAGAGAGAGAGAGAGAGAGAACGACAGAGATGAACACTGTGTCGCGTATGTAAAGATTTTTATATAGATAAGTACTTACCTACTCATGTGAGTGCATATATACGTGCACACTGCTTAGAATAAGTTGTATCCCCTGCAGAAGAGTAAGACCCTTCTAATAAGGGGTGTCCCGGGTATCCATCTGATGTTGAGTCTCAAGTTCTGATGGTCTGAGGAGTCGGAAGTACTCTATCATTGGCATTACTCCCAGGTCCACTCTGATTCGGAGTGGTAGTACCTGGTAGGGTCCTATCTATCGGTCAAATAGATCTGTTTAAAAGTATTTGTATTTGAAAAATGTAAAAATAGATACTGCTATGGGTTGAAAATTCTATCCAGAACAGCATCATTCTAACGTAACGTGAAATGAGCCAGAAAAAGTCTCTGTTTAGCAATAACAGATTCACCAGTCTTAAAAAGACGTTTCAAGAGCAAACGTAAAGTGGGCACCGGTATAAGCCTCAAATCGTAACCCAATCGTATCAAAAAAATAAAAATAAAATTCTTAATTAAGCTACCTGCCTAAATTCACTTGCACCGGGCAAGTGGCAGATTAGAATGTGGGAGGTATTTCTGCCGCACACTGTATACTATATTACTGTACTTAATAGTTACAGTGTCAGCAGAGAGTGCTCTCTATCTGGGATAGAACCCCCCCCCCCAACACAGAGGCAGACACATAAGCAGACACACATATATATGCAATAACACATAGATACAGTAGGAGGAGTTGGTATGGTGTAGTGACTAACGTTGTGGGAAAGATAAAAGTTTTCTTTCCTTCCAGTTATGGGTTAAATAGTATCACCGCTGTCCTTCTACAAGGATGGCTTTGGCATTAAATAAATCACGATAGTTGATATGCCACTAAACAAAGAAACTAAACCAAACCTATATATATATATATATATATATATATATATATATATATATATATATATATATATATATATATATATTCCTAACTCCGGTTTAACTGGACCAAAGAATACTATATATATATATATATATATATATATATATATATATATATATATATATATATTAATGTTCATCCATCGGCCTCGATATCAACTATCAAAGCTTTGCAAAAGAAGTCCACGTGTTTTGTTAACAGTGGCGAAACCTTAGCCCATGTGCGTGTGTATATAAACAGGGCAAAACAAATAAAAACATTCTGAATGTAGTATTGCCTGATGATCGTGAAAACGTGAAACTTTAGTTGCAATACATGGCTTCAATTACTGTGTTCTATATATAGGAGATGTAATCAAATAGTATGGCGATTGACATTTCGTCGGGGTTTATACCCGAGACTATACATATATGAATTCATTACATCAATAAAGGAAGGAGATAAAGATTGAGAATATTTTTTGTTCCTTTGTTTTCAAGTATTTTTTATATGCGTATGTGTTTGTGTGTGTTCTTATGTGTGTACATGTGTGTGTGTGGGAGATATATAGATAGATAGATAGATAGATAGATAGATAGATAGAGAGAGAGAGAGAGAGAGAGAAAGAAATAAATAAATAAAGGGAGTAGGCTTGGTTCGGTGAAAGAAAAAGATCTCGTAAATTGAAAATATATTTTCTTCTTTCGGTTAATTTCATTAGTCTATACGATTTCTTAACACCTGCAATAAACAGGGTATATTAGCTTCCTTTATACAACAAATATTTGTTCGTAGAATTATAGAGTTTTATTTGTTCCACAAATTATACACAAATGATAATTTTGCTGACCCCTAATTCTGAACGCTTTAAAAGACTTGAACCTCTTCTTATCAAACACTTTTTATTTGGTTTGGTTTGATTGTGTTTTGTGGCATATCAATCCTTGCGGATTATTTAATGCTAAATCCTATTTATACATGTATATTATATATGTATAGGATTTGTAAGTAAATTGTTTGTTGATACAACTATTTTAAAACAAGCTAGAACAAATTTGTTTGCGCATAGTTAAATTGTTTCAAGCATTGTTATCAAATATTTATAGTTCAATTTAAAGCTAATAATTTGTTCGTCCACAGTTAAATGGTTTCAAGTATTGTTATCCAACATTAATAATTCTATTTAATATTAATCATTTATTTGGACACAGTTAAATTGTTTTAAGTATAAAGAATGATTAAATAGTTCTGATGGAACGTTAATAGGTACGACCACTCCGGGTCAGAGTAGACCTAAGAGTAATGGCAATAAAGGAGTACTCCATATTCCCGGAAGCTGCAGGACTAGAGGTTCACCATCAGATTGTTTAGAGTCATACTCAGGACAAAATACTTTTCACAAATAATGACTGATTGTTAGTAAAACAATTGACATTTATATTATTTCAACTTGAAGAACTGTACAAATGCAAAATCTAATCAGCGATTTAAAGTTAAATTCGACACCACTTAGAATTTTGAGCAGGTTATCGTCGATCAATCTTTAAAGTATGGCCTATAAATAAGTTATCTTGTGCCAGACTAAGCTTTGTTGATATAGTATAGCCCATAAATAAGTACACCCCTTCCAATTTTTACAATAAGAAGTTAATTCTCACCCAAATCAACGATATCAGGATTAAAAAAAATGTAACCGAACTTTATTCACTAAAACGGATATTATTAGGTATCATTTATTATTTATCTCTACAGCACTGAAACCCTGCAAACGAAAATATGATTATATCGTAGTTTAACAATAAGTAAATCCCTGTAAAATATCCTATTTCAAATCAATATTTATTGTGACCTTTTTTAATTTTTAAAGATTTTTCGTTTTAATTCTTTTAATTTTTAACTCTTTTTACGAGTGCTTGATGACTCTAACTTTTCTAGATTTGCATAGATATCGAAATGTTTTTTCCATCCTGACAAGATGCAATATTTCCATTCTCTCTTTTTGGATAGTATCTTTAGTTAAATGGTTTCTTTATTTTTAATGGTATATAAACCTTCTTGGGTTATTTAATGCCAAAGCCATCCTATTAGAAAGACAGTTGTGGTACTAGTTAACACATCGTTGGTGGGGGGAATATGGGGTTCATAGCTTTCAGAAGGGTATTAGGCCGAAAGTGAATGTATTAGCGCGACTGGAGTTCGAATTTGTTTACTACAATATGACAGTCCAGTATGTTAAACACAAAGCCACGTTGACTCCCTTTTCTTTGGTTTCAAAGAAAATTAACTTTTACTGAAAAATAATTAAGAAGGGTGTACTTATTTATGGGCTATACTGTATTTAAGACAATGCATCAATAGAGCAAATAAAAAAAAATAATTAAAAACTATGGAACATGAAGGTGACGGTGATACCAATTGCGGTTGGTGCACTTGGAACAATCCCCAAAGGGTTGATAAAGGGACAAGAAGACATAGAAATCAGAGAACAAGTAGAGACCATCCAGACTATCGCATTATTAACATAGGCCAGAATACTGAGAAGAATCCTGGAGACTTGAAGAGACTTGCTGTCACTCAGACTCCAGTGGAAAACCACCAGCTAACGCTGGTGTGAAAAACTCTCCACGAGTAAAATAATTCCTAGACTTTGGTAGAGAACTGAAAAAATTATGGAAGATGAAGGTGACGGTGGAACCAATTCCCAAAAGATTGGTAAAGGGACTGGAAGACTTGGAAATAAGAGGACAAGTAATGAGAAACCATCAGCTGAAACTGGTGTGAAAAACTGAAAGGAGTAAAATAATAATATTGCTATTGTAAAAATAAATCAAAACTTAGTCGACTTAGATATAAATGATAATATGATTTGCGAGTGCACACACACACACACACACACACACACACACACACACACACACACACATATATATATATATGTATATATAAGAGTGAAAACGTAAAAATAATAAAAAAGTATTCACTACAAGCCGGAAGAGCTGGCGAAAACCTAGAATATAAGTAGTCCACTTACTTGTCTTTGGCTCCCCCTATTACTACAAGTTTCATGTAATCTTTTTGAGAGAGTAGGAAAAAAAAAGTTCGCTTCGGAAGATTTTATGAAAATAGCCTAAGAGGTATATGTGAAGTACGTTTATCTTAGGTTATATCATATATATATATATATATATATGTGTGTGTGTGTGTGTGTGTGTGTGTGTGTGTGAACAGAACAATTGAGTAAGTAAATAGATAAACTTGTAGAATTAAGATACCGTATAAGAGACAAGGGCAAAAAAGTAAAAACTAAAAACAAAAGCATGTTGAATAAACAACACCTTCGTAAATCTTTCATTTTCTTTTTTCCCTCCTAGTTAAAATCAAAACAAAACAAATTCCCGATTAGCTCCCATATACTTTTATCGATTTTGCTTGGCACAAGGTCTGACGTAAAGAGGCATCTTGTGAGAAAATGGATTTTGTAATAGTTAATGATTTCAGGATCAAATTTTGTTCTTGTTTAATATATATTTCATAGAGAGAAAAATCAAGTTAAATCTAGTGCGGATAGAGAACTCTTTAGTAAAATGTCAGAAAAATCAACATTTTGAAATTTTTTACGCACATTTTTTTGATGAAGCGTTTGTTGATACCACAGCTGTTGTCTTTGTTTAATGGCATATCAACCTTCTTGGGTTATTTAATGCCAAAGCCATCCTTCTAGAAGAACAGAGGTGGTACTATTTAACCCATAGCTGGGAGGATAAGGGAGTTCATACGTTTAACAAGTGTATTTGTCCGAAAATGAACGTAATAGAGCAACTGGTGATCGAACTCGCTTACTACGATTCTGCAGTCCAGCGCTTTAACCATTACACCACGAGGACACCTCCCACTTCTTTACTTTATAACAGTATGTGTATAAAATTATATTTCTATACACCTATCTCAAAAACCATACAAATTAGACAAACAAGACAGCTGGAGATGTAAGGACGAACTCATAAGCGACGTTCTCCAGTGGACCCCTTCACACTGAAGAGTAAGAGTTGGACGACCTGCAAGAACTTATCAACAAAATCCCTGGATGGACACGGAAGCCATGGACGATAGAGACGAATAGCGGGAGAAGGTTAGGGAAATCCGTGCTAACGACACGACATGATGATATATATATAAAGAGTTAATTTTTTCTTTCTTTAATGATCCATCAACCTTTGTGGATTATTTAATGCCGAAGACATCCCTGTAAAATAACAGCAATTATGCTATTTGACCCATAGATGGGACGAGAAAGGGATTCATATCTTTCCTAAGGGTCTGAAATTGAACGTAATGACGGGACTGGAATTCGAACTTGTTTACTACAAGGCTGCTTTAACCATTACACAAGTACTTTTTTTTATTTTCAGAAAATATTCTCGTTTCTCTTATTACACACACACACACACACACACACACACACACACACACATATATATATATATATATATATATATATATAGTTAAATGTTAGTATCTTTCAAGTAATTTTTTCTTTTGTTAATTTGTGTGTGTATTTCCTTGATTTAAAAATGTCTAATATATATATATATATACATGCATACAATACATATATATATATATATATATATATGTGTGTGTGTGTGTGTGTGTGTGTGTGTGTGTGTTTATACTACGTCATTAAATCAAACGAATTCTTTACATAACAATGTCTTACGTTAAGAATGTTGTCAATTGAAAATGGTTTTGAAATATATCTGCTTACGCTTGATGTATCAATTAATTAGCTTAAAAAATATTCAAGACACTAATTTATATCCGAAGGTAAAAAGTGTCTTAATTCCTGAGATAGTTGCAACCTTAATCATACCCCCGCCCCACAACATTTTTTAACTTGAGAAATGTGTTTTAAATAAAGTTTTTAGATGTCTAATAAATACACCGATCGTCACAGTACTTGTGTTTCAAAAGTATGACAACATTCCTAATTCGACACGCTTTCCTACAAATAAACCAATTATTTAAAAATCTCTTATGCTTAAAATAAAAATAAACATTTTTCTATAATAAACAACCAGAAGATTCTTAAACCAATAAAAACTAAATAAAAACTAAAATATAGATATTTAAAAACTCTCTCTCTCTCTTACACACACACACACACATATACACACATACTTATGATAAAGTAATTACTTACTTTTCAGTTAAGTATTTATTTTTATTATTTTAAAGAAATATTCTGTTCATCTTATCTCATGTTTATTTGTGCGTGTATGTACATATATATATATATATATATATATATATATATATATATATAATTGGCAACCGTAGTTGAGGGTGACGCGAAGGCTCCTTTTTCATTACCTGCTACACCGAGGTGTCGGAGAGGGCGTTAATTCTTTCCTTGGATTGCTCCACTTTACCCTTGATACGACTCGATCTGAGATTGAACCTAGGTCTCCCGGGCTAATGGCGAACACTCTACCCTCTAAACAATGAACCGGAAATGATTGATATATACTATTCAAATACTTAAAGTAAACGTCAGCACATATTTCAAGCAAGTTAAAAATTAGATATAATTTATTAGACTTAGAATGATTCTAATTAAATTTTGAAAATATAAAAGTCAGTATCGATAATAGAGAAACAAAGCATTTAGGTGTGAACATGGGTGGGGGTATACAAAAGTAAGCACGAACTGTTTAAGTTTAAATTTATTATGTTAAGGGATTATTTTACTTACAAAGAGATATCATTGAAACATTTTGTTATATACTTGATTTTTAATTACTGTAATTATCAATGATAATAGCATTAATTAACACTCAAAATTGGTTCATTGGACTAATGGGTAGAGTGTTCGCCAATGGACCGGAAGACTTGGGTTCAATCCCAGGTCGCGTCATACCAAAGACTTTAAATAGTACTTGATACCTCCTTGCTTAACACTCAGCATTATAAGGTACGTATCGAGGGTAAAGGGGAGCAATCCTGGGAAAGGAGTAGCTCCCTCCCTTGCACCTCGGTGTAGTAGTTATTAAAAAGGGAGCTTTCTGGTCGCCCTCGACTACGGTCGCCAACTTTACTTACAATATTTTATATTTAATAGTCCATGACAATTGTTTCATGTTCAATACAATAATTTAAATGATTTTTTGTTTGCATGAAATATTTATCATAGACTATTAAATGAAATATTATCATTAATGAATTGATTATCAATTATAATTATAACAATCATTATTGTAATATATGAATATTGTTAACTTATTGAGAGCTCGGAGATAGAATAACAAACTTAAACACACACACACACACACACACACACATATATATATATAAGAAATTGGCCGACTATAGTCGAGGGCGACACGAAAGCTTCCTTTTCAATTGCTACTATCCTGAAGTATGGGATAGGGCGGTACTGCCTTTCCTAGATTGCTCCACTTACTCTTGATCCATACCTTACAATGCTGAGTGTTAAGTAATGAAGCATTAAATACCATTTTTTTAGTCTTTGGTATGACTCGACCCGGGTTGGAAACATACTTTCCAGAAAAGCGCGCATCTTGATAGGTTTGGTAATATCTGAAAACTCTCTGCTGCCTTGTACCATGTGACCAATTATTTCAAGTTATTTTGAGAAGTGATGAGCGTCACCAGGTGCCCGGAGGAATACCATGAAGGATCTTGAGTTATTCTTTAGCAATTTACCAAATTGGGGGATGAATTGATTTTTTTATAATCTTTGATAAATGAAATAAATTACTAGAAGAACCCTATCATCCATTTGATTAACCATTACGCATTTGCAAAGGAAGAAAGAAAGGTAGAAAGGAAGGAAGAAAAAGAAAGGAATGAAGAAAGAAAAAAGAAAGGTAGGTTGGAAGAAAGAAAGGTAGGAAGGAAGGAAGAAAAAAGGAAAGAAGGAAGAAAAAAGGAAGGAAGGAAGAAAGAAAGGTAGGAAGAAAGAAAGAAAAAGAAAGGAAAGAAGAAAGAAAAAAGAAAGGTAGGTTGTAAGAAAGGAAGGTAGGAAAGAAGGAAGAAAAAGGTAGGAAGGAAGAAAGAAAAAGAAAGAAAGGTAGGAATGAAAAAAAGTTAGGAAGGAAGGAAGGTAGGAAGAAAAAAGAAAGGTAGGTTGGAAGAAAGAAAGGTAGGAAGGAAGGAAGAAAAAGAAAGAAAGGTAGGAATGAAAAAAGTTAGGAAGGAAGGTAGGAAGAAAAAAGAATGGAAGGAGGGAAGGAAGGAGGAAAAAAGAAAGGTAGGAAGGAAGTAAGAAAAAAGGAAAGAAGGAAGAAAAAAGAAGGAAGGAAGGAAGAAAGGTAGGAAGGAAGAAAGAAAAAGAAAGGAAGATAGGAATGAAAAAGTTAGGAAGGAAGGTAGGAAGAAAAAAGAAAGGAAGGAGGAAAGGAAGGAGGAAGAAAGAAAGGTAGGCAGGAAGAAAAAAGGAATAAAGGTAAGAAAAAAAAGAAGGAAGATAGGAAGAAAGAAAGGTAGGAAGGGAGAAAGAAAAAAGGAAGAATTGTCGGAAGACAAAAGGAATCAATGAAGAAAGAAAAAAAGAAGGAAGAAAGTAAGAAAAAAAAGGAAGGAAGGTAGGAAGAAAGAAAGGTAGGAAGGGAGAAAGAAAAAAAAGGAAGAATTGTAGGAAAACAAAAGGAATCAATGAAGAAAGAAAAAAAGAAGGAAGAAAGGAAGAAAAAAGGAAGGAAGAAAGAAAAAAGAATAAAGGAAGGAAGGAAGAAAAAGGAAGGGAGGTAGGAAGTAAAAGAAAGGAAGGAAGATAGAAAAAATGAAGGAAGAATGTACAAAGAAAAAAAGAAAGCAGGACGGAAGAAAAAAGGAAAGAAGGAAGAAAAAAAGGAAGGAAGATATGAAGAAAAAAGGATGGAAGGAAGGAAGGAAGGAAGGAAAAAAGAAAAAGGAAGGACGGTAGAAAGAAAAGAAGAAGGAAGGACAGAAGAAAAAAGGAAGAAAGGAAGGAAGAAAGAAAAAAGGAATAGTTTGATTTGGTTTATGTCATATCAAACATTTTTGGTTATTTAATGCCAAATCCTTTTTTTTTACATTTATGTTAAATATATATAGTTTGTAAACTTATTTTGTAGATACATTTTTAAACTAAACTGAGCTCGTTCTTTCGTCTACTGTTGAATGGTTTCAAGTATTGCAATGCAACAATAACACTGTAACACCAGTCATTTGTTTACACGCATATATATATATATATATATATATATATATATATATATATATAATTTGTAAGTGAGTAGTTTATCGTTTATTCCATTTTTAACGATTCTATTTCTAACGATTCAATTTAGCATGTCATTTCTTTGCACACAGTTAAATGAACAAACAGTTCTATTTGACCCATAGACATTTAATTCTATCAGGTGCTACCACATGCTTTTTGGTGCTTTTCTAAATTGGCTGTTCAATTCCTTTCGATGTTTCTCTTTTTCCACTTTTCATTATCAGCATAGTACATTTCTCAAAGCCAATTTCCATTCCTTTGTCATGTTTGTATATTTTTAGAGTGTGTAAAAGGGCTTCTAATTTTTTTTATTTTTGGCAATCATCATATTATCATTCATATACATTAAGTGGTTGATCTTTTCTTGTGACTTTCTAAATTCGTTGTCATCTGTGCACTTCTACAAATTTATAATTGAGTGGCATCATTACTGTAACAAATAGCTGTGTCGTGAGTTAGTCGCCATGGAGATGCCTTTTTGGATTTTCATCTCTGCCAGGATTTGTCATCTTGTTGCTACTTCCATAGCTTTCGTGATGACGTTTATGACTTTGCAGGATTATTATTATTATTATTATTATTATTATTATTATTATTATTCCTCTAGAGTTTTTCACATCAGTATTAGCTGATGGTTTTTCACTGGAGTTTGAGTGACAGCAAGTCTCCTCAAGTCTCCAGGACTCGTCTCAGTATTCTGGCCGTCCTCAGCAATGCTGTCGTTTGGATAGTCTCCATCCGTCCGCTAACTTCCAAGTCCTCCAGGCCCTTTAATAATCCTAGCGCACCAATCACAATTGGCACAATCGTTACTTTCATGTTCCACAGTTTCTTCAATTCTCTAGCAAGGTCGAGGTACTTATCCTTCTTTTCACTTTCCTTCAGATTTATTCTATGGTCCGCTGGGACCGCAAAGTCAACAATTTTGCAGATTCTCTTTCTTTTGTTGATTATTATGAGGTCTGGTCTTCTGGCCGAGATTATTATTATTATTATTATTATTATTATTATTATTATTATTATTATTTTCCTTGAGAGTTTTTCACATCAGCGTTAGCTGATGGTTTTCTACGGGAGTTTGAGTGACAACAAGTCTCCTCCAGTCTCTAGGACTCTTCTCAGTATTCTAGCCGATCTCAACAATACTGTAGTTTGGACAATCTCCACCCGTTCCGTTAATTCCAAGTTCTTTAGTCCTTGTACCAATCCTTTGGTAACTGTACCAAGAGCACCAATTACAATTTGTATAATCGTCACTTTCATGTTCTACACTTTTTTCAATTCTCTAGCAAGGTCGAGGTATTTACCCCTCTTTTCACATTCTTTCAATTTTACTTTGTGGTTCGCCGGGACAGCAAAGTCCACAATTTTGCAAGTTCTCTTTTTTTGTTGATTATTATAAGATCTGGTCTTCTGGCCGAGATTTGGTGAGCTGTTTGTGTCTCGAAATGACATAGGAGTTTGTGCGTCTCATTCTCTAGGACAGATTCTGGGTTGTGCATATACCATTCGTTCGTATGGTCAAACTTCAGTTTCTTGCACAATTTCCAGTGGATCATCTTGCCCACACAATCGTGCCTAGTCTAATACTCTTTCTGTTCTAATTTGCTGCATTCGCTTATTATTATTATTATTCGTTTCGTGTCTTTTACCACATAACCTACATCTGCTATTTTGATGTGTCTTATCTATTCTCGGTTTGATATGGTTAGTCCTTATGGCGTTGTTTTGTGCTGTTATTAGATGAAATTCAGTTTCTCTCTTAAGGTTTCCTTTTCTTAGCCACGTTCACACTTTCTCGTGTGAGAAGTCACTTGTTAGTCGCTTAAAACGTTCATAGAGTTGTTTTTCTTCCCACTTTTGCTTTCTGGTTATTGTCGTTCCGCTGGTCCTCGTGCCCTAACTATTGTTTCTGGTAGCTGTAATCAGTCTTCCTCCGCGCTTTTGTATGTAGTCTTCGAGTTGTTGAATAGATGTGTCAACGCTGTTTTCAATGCTGGCAAGTCCTCTTCCCCCCTCTTTTCGTGACACATATAGTCTGTCAACGTCATCTCTGAGGTATAATGCCTTATGCATGGTCATTAGTTTTCTTGTTCTTTGGTCCATTTGTTTAAGTTCTCTGGTCAACTTCAAGAATGGTCCCGTGTATCTTACAAGGGGACAGCCCAGGTATTCATCCCTTTGACAAGGTTCCTGCAACAGAGTTTTGAATCAAGTAATTTTCTGGCTCTTCTGAGATACTTTTTAAAATTTTTTTCTTTCATTTCCACTTGTTTGATGGTGTCAGGTTCCAATATTCCCAAGTATTTGTAGGTTTTCTTTTCTCCGAGCGTTCTGATGACTACTTGATTTGGTAGTTCGACTCCTTCCGTTATGTACCGTTTGCCAGTTTTTATCACTAGCATGACACATTTTTCTATGCCAAATTCCACTCCTATATCTTGACTGTATGTATTGTTTGTATTAGGGTTTCTAAATCTTTTTCGTTTTTGGCAAAAAGTTTGATGTCGTCCGTGTACATCAAGTGGTTGATCTTTTCCTACGATTTATTGAGCTTGTATCCGGCTGTGAATTTCCTAAGGATATTATTATTATTATTATTATTTCTCTTTTGAGAGTTTTTCACACTTGCATCAGCTGATGGTCTTTCAATGGAGATTGAGGGACAGCAAGTCTCCTCAAGTCTCTAGGACTCTTCTCAGGATTCTGGCCAAACTTAACAGTATTGTCGTTTGGATAGACTCCACTTGTGTTTCTTATTTCCAATTTTTCCAGTCCCTTTACCAATCCTTTGGTGACTGTACCGAGCGAGCTTATTACAATTGGTATCACCGTCGCTTTTCATGTTCCATTATTATTATTATTTTCATTATAATCATTTCCATCAGATCTAATGGATGGTTTTCATTGGAGTCTCAGTGATAGTAAGTTTCCTCAGTCTAAAGGACTCTTCTAAGTAGCCATGCCGATTTTAGCATTGTTGTTTCGATTCTTCCTTAGTTCATTGTCTCTTTTCCAGGTTCTTCTATGGGCCTCCATTACTTTCATGTTTCACAGCTTCCTCATCTCTCGAACAAAATCAAAGTATTTGTCTATCTTTTTGTTTTTTATTTTCTCTCTGTGGTTCGTCAGGACGCAAGATGACTAGACCTTTTCTTCTTGTTATTTAAATTAGGGTCTGGTCTTCTGGCCAGGATTTGGTAGTTTGTTTATATTTCAAAGTCCCAGGGAATTTTATGCGTCTCATTTTCTAAGACAGATTCTGGTTTATGCATTCATTATTACTTATCGAAATTTTCACACCAGCTTGAGTCTTTGTGACAGCAAATCTCTTCTGGTATCCAGAATTCTGAGAATTCTAGCCGATCTTAACAGAGCTGTGATTTGTATGGAATGAATTGATTCGTCTTCGGATTTCCGATTTCTTCCAGTCTTTTTTCTAAGCCTTTGGGATCAGTCCCAAACGTAACAACTACAATTGGTATTTTTTAGTTCTCTAGCAAGGTCCAAGTATTTGTCTACCTTTTTGTTTTCCTTCATTTTTACTTTGTGATTCACTGGAACGGTAAAATCCACTAAATGGTAAATTTTTTTCTGTTATAAAATAAAATGATAATTATTTTGATTTAATCTGTCAAAAAGATAGTAACAGAATTTCTGTAGAGTTAGGTAAGTAAGATGTGTTTAGATTAGCCACTTCCTTTTGTCGTGACATTCTTTAGCCGATTAGCTTTTCTACCAATATTCTGAAGTGGGGAGGTGGTGCGTGGTTGATAAACTCAAGGAGTTTCGATGACAATTAGTGCTATGACAAACATGTCTGAAAGAGACTCGTATCTGACTAGTTGCGATTCACGGCATCTCGGGTGGCCGATCCTGGCTCCAGGATTGACGTGAAGACATTATTGCTGAACAATATATCCCAGCAGGGTGAATCCCATTCCAATGACTTGCCACCCTCGATACGGAAAAGCTTAAAACAGTCAAGTCACGAACATTTCTTTTTTTTCGAGACTTATATGTTGGGAGGGAAGCCTTGTGGCACCGAGACCTCTTCTTACGATGTCATTCGATGATACTAATTAAATTTAGACAAATTTTAAACTTAAAATTTTGTTGTCAATACTAAAAGAATTATTGGATACGTTTTTATTAAGAAACAATAAATGTTAATGTTTTTTTTTCATCATCAACATCAAGGTGTGTCAACAACACAGATTCACTCGAATCGCCATCGCTATCCGTCCATATCGTTCTTAGCTTTCGATAAGTCTTCTAGACGACATTGAATGTCCACACAAAGCTGATGAATATGAATTTTTGCTGGTCAACCAACACTGGTGTGTCCATGTGTAGAAGTCCATAGGAGAACATTGCTTATGATTTCGTCCTTTATTTCGCCAGTTGTGCCTCGCATGACTTGTCGTCTTACTTGGATGGTTTGTGAGATGGGAAGTAAGTGGTCGTACAATAGCTCTGAAAAATTTTCCTCCCTTGTCACAGAGTTTCATCCTTATGGCTTAAGTCACAATCTTGGATACGTTGTGGTTATTTACTAATTTTGACTTAATCAAGAACATAGGTTGTTACTAAGTGGTCACTTATCGAAGTATTTACTTGGCTCATCTTTTCTTAATTTCAATGATCTGACGGGAACAAATGCTGTCAGCATGATTAGATGGTTGGTTGGTTGGGTTTTATGGCATATCAACCTTTTTATTTAACAACAAATCCATTTTATGCAAACAGTCAATTCTATTTCAAACAATTCAGTTTAGCATGAGTAAACAGTTTAATTGTCAAAAACATTTCTATTTCAAACTATTCAGTTTAATCAAACAGTTCTTATTCAAACAATTCAGTTTAGTATAAGCACATATTTTGTTTACACACAATTAAATGTCAAAACAGTTCTATATTAAGCAATTCAGTTTAGTGTAAGTACAGTTTTAATGTCAAAAACTGTTCCATTTCAAACAATTCAGTTTAGCATAAGCACGCAGTTTAAATGTAAGTACATTTTAATTGTCAAAAACCTTTCTATTTCAAGCTATTCAGTTTAGCCTAACAGTTCTAATTTAAACAATTCAGTTTAGCATAAGTATGCAGTTAGTTCTATTTAACTTATAAATCGGGCCCTATCAGGTGCGACCATTCCAGGCTAGAGTGTACCTGGGACCAATGGCAATGAACGGGTGCTCCACATCCCCCAAAGCTCCAGCATTACTGGAACCTCACCATCAGATTGTTTAGTGTCATATCTAGGACACTCATTACCCCTCTGCAGAAAAGCAGTCGGTGTATTCTACAGCCCCAGCCGACAGGGCAAAGTATGATTAGAACAGTAGTCTATTTGAGATATATGCTAATCCTAATATATATACCTAATTTTATTTACATAATAATGCATAATAGTATACACAAAATAATACACACATAATATATACATTATTACACTATTACTGAGACGGGAAAATTTGACATCTACGTTCAATTTTGACAATGTGTCAATAAAAACACTGAACATTTTTGATATTTTCATTTCATTGTATCAGTTATGTGTTTCCTTTGAAGCTATATTTTACATTTTTTAAAATTTTAAACACACACACACACACACACACACACACACACACACACACACACACACACACACACATATATATATATATATATATATATATATATCACAACTCATTTTTTATGTTCTCGTTCCTCTTCAAATTAGAACCTGACAGTGTTAATGTTTATGGCGGGACTCAGATGTACAAGTCAATGCTGAAGTCACCATCCTAATATATCGTTCTTTTTTTTTTCGAAGCCATACTACAGGGTCGTATAGTGGTGAGAAGCGATGAAATTGATGGATGGTGAGTATGTGTCGAGACATGGATGCGGAAATGTGGAGGAGAATAAGATCAGGGTCGAAGATGTGTTTAAGACAAAGCTAGACTCGAACCTACTTGCAAATCTCTTCAATAACACTGTTTTGCCATCGATGTTATACGCAAGTGAAACGTGGGTTAAGACATAGAAGGAAGACCACAGAGGGTTATGTAAAGATCCATATTTGTAATATCGTTATGTAAGCACATCTGAAGAGAGTTAATTTGGGAGCAGATTAAAGTGAATGACGTGAGTATCAAAAATGGAAGTTCCGTTGGACCGGACATGTTGCAAGTCTTACAGACAACAGGTTGACCGGTTCAGTTGTCGAGTGGTATCCGAGAGAACGGAAATAACTTCTCGGAAGACCATCAAGGCGATGGTAAGATGAAATCATCTAGCAATTCGGGTCATTATGGAGAAAGGCAAGATCAAGAACAGAATTGAAGCACAATGTGGTTAGGGATATGAAAAAAAAACATCAGAAAACCTGGCCAATGAAGAGATAAAAATGTGTATTTAAAAGCCAGATAAATAAGTGTGAAAGTCTTTTTTTGGCTTTTATAATCCTAGTATTACAAGCCTGCAGTAAATTTGGATTATCGGTTATAGAAATCAAGTTGAATTATCGTTTGTAGAAATAAAGTTGGATTATCGGTTATAGAAATAAGACCAGGTGGCTTGTATCCCCGACCCTTTCCTACAAATATCAACAAGTGAAAATCGATTTATAAATATTTATTTTTCAGTTTATTTGGTTAAAGAAGGAAAAGCAAATATTAATCTATAAAACTTGTTTTATATATATTGCTTTTATATATGTATCTTTTGTATATATCAATTTTAAATGTTGTTTTAACGCTCGTTTTGGTAATCACGAAGCTTTGGAAATAACCGATCAATTTTAATCGATTTTTAAAAGTTAAATCATTTAATCGCGACAAGGATCAGATTTCGAAACTGGTGATTTAGCATCTTGAAACTGATTAGGAATTTGTGTAACATTTTATTGAATTCAATAATTAAGGCTTTTGAGAAAAGAGGAAATAATTTTTTTGTTGAAAAAGAGAGAAAGCCCTCAAAGTGATATAAAGAAGAGAGAAGACTGGTGTATAAAACTTTATGGTGAAGGAAAAGAAAGTGAAGGGTGAATAAATTGGAAGGAAAGATATTGAAAAAAGTAGGAACACAAAATGATGCAGCGAAAAGAGAAGATTGAAGTATAGAAAGTTATAATGATATGGAAAAAGAAGAAAGGTTAGATAGATTGATAGATAGAGATATAAAGCAGTGTAATCTACCTAGCCATTATCGTGAACAAATCACGGATATATATGAATTTGTATGAGACTTTAGACAAGAAATAAATATGTCAAGTGATAGCCTAATAGATTTCTCATTATTTAATACTGAGATTAGGACGGAGTGTTATTGATTATATATATATATATATATACTAATCCCTCCGCACGAGCAGGATGCGACGCAAGGCCAATTTTAAAGCGGAATTCAGAGTTTTCCTTCTCCTAGAACGGTTGTCAAACCAAGGTTAAACGGCCCATTCTGCCCTACGATTTATCCATTACTGGAAGGAGAATAACTAAATTCATACCTTTCCCAAGTGCTTTTGACCTATGTGAAATGAAAAGTCTCGTCCAAGATTTGAACTCGGGTCGTTCCCAACCCAACCAGATTAGATACGATTGAAATGTTTTTACCGCTTCTGAAGTCTTTACTTTTGGCTGTCAACTTTTAGTTTGTCTCTGGATTTTTTTTCCTTCAGCTTACTTCATTTACTGTTTGCCATGCGAATCGTAATTGTATATCGAGTTTCTGATTTTACTGACTTATATATATATATATATGTGTTTGTGTGTGTGTGTGTGTTCATTGAATATTCATTTAATAAATCTGATTTCCGATCATTCCGAACTCAGCTTTCGGTGTTCATCTTTCCCACACGAGTAACTCTTACTCTAAAGTAATTAAGGATTAGAGTTAATTCTTGATATCTACAAAAAGTGAATTTCATTAGAGTTGAGTTGATTTTGGCACCACCCATTCATGTATGGGATTAAACTCAACCTTGTTTCAAACTTGTCTTTGCCGCGGTAGATGGAGCAGTAACTTTATATTATTTGTGGGTTATTTAATGCTAAAGTTTTACTTGTAGAAGAACATTGTTAGTACTATTTAACTGAGAGCTGGGAGAGGTAGAAGGTGCTTCTTACCGTTCCCAAGGGTAACCCTATTAAAGTGAACGTAATAGCGAGACTAGAATTCGAACTCGCTTACTACAATGTAGTAGTCGAGCACGTTAACCATTTCCCCCTGGAATTTCCCTGAATCCCTTTCATAAAATGGGTAAATAGTTCGGTTGACTGTGTTGTTTGTCTTTGGATATGTAATCAGTCTAGGAGAAAGCACTCTCTGAATTCAAATCAGCAGTATTCCTCTTAAAATTGTGTCACTCCTGCCTGTGGTGGCGGGGTTGAGTAAATAATACATTCAAATACTAAAAATCATATATTTCAGTTAACCGCCAAAAGTCGACACCTTTCTGGTTGGGGAAGGGAAAGACAAAAGAAAGATGGGTGAATTATAGCGAATCGGAACTATTTGTTCTGTCACAAAACAAATGACTGAAACTGGATAGCGAATGTAAATATTACATTTCAATACTTTTTTTTTGTACAGTTAACAAAAACTTTAATTGCTGGACTATTCTGGGAAAGCATCCATTTTAAATTCTTGTCTGATTTGTACAAATAATGCCACACAGTGTTTATTTCGAGTAAAGTTATTTTCTGTTATTAATAGATTGAAAAAGAACGAGAAAATTAATGAAAAAATCTGAAGACCTTTTAAAAAGAAATTTTTAATTGTTTTATAGTAACGTCAAGTGGAAGATACTTCTTTATTCATTTCAAAACTTAGTATCGATTTCACTAAAACCTAATAACCTAATTTCTTTTATCCACTTGGACATCTTAAGTTAGCGATTAACTTAGCGCTTGAAATCTGTTATCGTCACTGAAATCAGCACAGTCGGCTGGGACTGTAGAATATGCCGATTGCATTTCTGCAAAGGGGTAAGACCCTCCCTCTCAACGAGTGTCCTAGATATAAGATTAAAACATCTGACGGTGAGGATTCAGTCTTGGAGCTTTGGGGAATGTGGAGTATCTCTTTATTGCCAATTCTTCCAGGTCCCCTCCGACCAGGAGTGGTTGTACTTGTTAGGGCACTATCTATGGATCAAATAGAACTGTTTAACCATTTAATTGTGTGCAAACAAATGACTGATGTTAAATTGAATTAATAGTGTTACATGGCAATACTTGAAGCCATTTAACTGTGTGCATACAAATGAGCTCTGGCACGTTTAAAATTTTACCTACAAAATATTCTTTTACAAATCATATACCTAGAATATATGTATGAATAGGTTTTGACATTAAATAACCTACAAGGGTTGATATGCCATAAAACCCAACCAGCTATTACCGAATTGAAAAATGCCACTAAGTCTCGACTGCTAATAAATAAATGATGATGACAAAAGAAATAATAAAAATTTGTCAAATAAAGAATGCACAAAAACGCTTTTCTTCCTTTTTTAAAAATCCATTTCATTTTGTTTTCTTTTTTAAATTTTTAGATGAAGCATTGCTTAATTAAAAATTTTCTTTCATCATAGGCGCCATGTTTGCGGTATTATTTTACCAAGCAATTCAACAAACATGGCGCTTAAGACGAAAAAAATTTTTTTTAAATCAATCGTCAGTAGCTCTGTTAATGGGGCCTAGAATATGCCTATTGAATCCTTACATAGGGAGTGCTTCCCCTTAAAATGGGTGTCCTGGGTATGACAGTACATTTAGTGGTAAGACTCCCGTTCTCGGCTATTACTTCCAGGTTCACTCTAACTCAGAGTGGTAACACCTGTTAGGATTCCATTTATGGGTCACATAGATCTGTTTAAAAATTATTGATATTGATAGGAATATGCTACGTGACTGCGTGAAAACAAATTATTATCATCAAATAGAATTATTAAAGTTAGATAGGAATACGTGCAACTATTTAACTGAATGAAAATTATTTGTATTAAGAATAGTTAACTATAATTGTTTGCAAAGGATTATTTTTATTTGCTACTTAAACGATATACTTGCTTCCAAATTATTGGTATTTGATAAGAATACTCGAAACCATATAAGTATATACAAACAAATTATTACTAAATAGGAATAGATACTTGAAACCATTTAAGTCCTTGCTATTATTAGTATTAAATAGGAACACTTGATATCAAATTATTAATATTAGAGAGGAATACTTGATATCAAATTATTAGTATTAGATTGGAATACTTGATATCAAATTATTAATATTAGAGAGGAATACTTGATATCAAATTATTAATATTAGATTGGAATACTTGATATCAAATTATTATAGACAAATAAAAAGAAAATGATAGCAGGGAACGTTGAAAATATTGTTCTGATTATAATCAAGCATTTATAAATAAATAAAACGTTGGCATTAGATAAGCCATAAAGGGTTGATGTCCCGTTAAACAAATAAAGGGGAGGTTCCTGTGGTGTAGCAGCTTATGTGCTGGACTGCGACATCGCAGTAAGCGAGTTCGAACTCCAGTCACACTTTTACGTTGACTTTCAGAGTTATACCCCTAGGAAAGGCATGAACTCCCTTATCCCCTCAACTACGGGGGTTAAATAATACCACTACTGTTCTTCTACAAGGATGGCTTTGGCATTAAATAACCCACGAGGATTGATGATGCCTTTAAACAAAGAACCCAAACCTAAACCAAAGCAAACTAACATTGATTATTTACTAAGATTTGCTCAGACACACAGTTCTTAGATTGCTTAATGCACTTAGTCGTTCCTTAGTCGTCACTCGTCTCAGGTTTATTGCTACTTAACAATGGGCATCTAATGGGAACTGGTCCTTTTGGTGTGACCTTGACTTTACAATTTTGACAAGTCATGCGCACAGGCCTCAAATTACCTCCAATACTTATTGTTTCTAAGTGACCAATTTTTTGAGTCTTTTCAAATCTAAGCATAATTCAAATTTGACACAAGGTCGAACATATGAGCAGCAAATAATCTGCGAGACTAGTTTGTTAACCATTACACGCTGTCGGGTTGTGAGGTGTCCTTTACTCAATTAAGATTAGTTGAGCATTCTTTCTAACGTTTTAGGATACCCAGTGAGAATCGAACTCTACTCGTGTAGCGCATTAACCATTAGACTATGTGACGCGAAGGTATGATTAGTATAACGGTTATCGTAAGAAATTGAATCGCCGCCCCGAAATCAAATACTGCACGAGACTGCTTGCATTTCACTTCGCGCTAATGCCAATTGGATAGGCATGAATCCATCTGTTCTATCTCCATCAATGAGCTCCCAGTAGAGCAGACTGGATTCTTTTTGCTTGTTAAGGTAACCTGTTCAGTAGAAGGAAAACTGAATTCAAACCAGCTTTACTCCGGTTAAAAATTGACCTGCTGGTGGTGGTGGGGGGTTGGGTAAATATATATTTAATCAAAAGCCACTTCTATTTTAGGGCAGACTCAGTTCTTTAACCTTGGTAAGTCAACCAGTCTAGGAAAAGGAAAACTCTGAATTCAAATCAGCTTTATTCCGCTCAAAAATTGACCTTGTGTCACATTCTGCCGGTGATGGAAGGGTTTGGTAAATACATACTCAATCAGAAGCAACTTTTTTATAGGGCAGACTGAGTTCTTTAACCTTGGTAAGTCAACCAGTCTAGCAGAAGGAAAACTCTGAATTCAAACCAGCTGTACTCCTCATAGAAATTGACCTTGTATCACATCCTGTCCGCGACGGAAGGATTTAAAAGTTGCTAATTGTCACGTTTTATATTTTACCAATGTGCTTTGTCTGCAAGTGTTAATCTACCTGCTGTCATACTTAAGAGTCAATCGAAATCTATTCACACAGTTGTGATGGCCAGGTGGTGGGAACTACTACAAACACAACAGCATATCGACGTATTTGGCATCATCATATTGCCATTACTAATATACAACTCGCGTATAAAAAGAACATAGCTGTACTGTAACACAAACAGCATCTTTTAAACTGCCGATTGTAACAACCAAGTTATCCACGCTTTTTTTTCTTTCACTCTTTGTCGTGTTTCTTTTTTGGGATCAACTAGGCGGTAATAGGGTTTACATCAAGCATGAACAACCCTTTTTGAGATGTGGTCCACATGAGATATAGCAAATCATCAGGCGAGCCGCACGATGAAAACAAAATTTAAGATAAATTTTCATTGAAGGTACCTCAACCGTTTCCATTAGAGAAAACCATATATGTAAATTTTTGACAAAGAAATAGGGATAAGTTGATTTTTTCTCTTCGGTAAAAAATTGAAGTCTTGGTATAATATTGTCACCGATCACCGATATCAATGTGATTAAGACACACTGCTGCCTTGATGAATGATCGAATAATTGAAAAAAAGATGAATACTTGAAAAACGAATGTATTCAATAGGAATTGGATCCATGAATCGAAGAAAAAATTGAATATTTTTATTATCCTTGAATCAAAATGTGATGAAAACTATTTTCTTTAAATTACAGGTACATATTTAGCAATTTGACAATTACATAATTTGATTTGCCACTTCTAAATTGAAAAGTAACGTTAATATAAAAATGCATGATAAAACAATACTAAGAAGTAAGATTAGTTTCTAATTCATTTATTTGATCACAAGAAAAAAGATTTAAAGACAAAAAATCTATTCCCTGAGAAAAAAACTTATGAACATTTCTTGTGTCTAAAACTGCCAATGTTTGAAAATGCTAAAAACGTTACTTTTAACGAAAGATTACACAATTCACGACACATCGTACTTAATCATTCTTACGTGATTTAGTTGAGCTGTGGTGCTGCGTCGAAATGACACAAATAAAATTTAAAAAACGTTATTTTCTTCATAAAATTAGGCGGGCTATTTAGAAAGCAGCCAAAGTTTACCAATGAGTAATTAACACAAAAAGATGTCAACGGCGAAGGAACAGATGTTTTCAAGCGAAGAAACTGTGACGGAAACGACAACCAATACATTCAGTAATTTGATTTTCCTAATGACACCAAATAATGATTGTAATAAAGGAAAGAAGTGACGAGATCTTGATGTTATTTCATCGTTTTTGGTTTGGTTTTCTGGCAATATTAACCATTGTTGATTATTTAATGCCAAATCCTAATTGTACATTTTGTAGATACGTACAGTTAAGTGATCAAACAGTTCTATTTCTAACAATTCAATTTAGCATAAGTCAACAAATTTAAATGGTTCCAAGTATTGCTATATATCAATAACAATTCAATTAAACTTCTGTCATTTGTTTACACACAGCTAAATGATCAAATTGTTCTATTTCAACAATTCAATTTAGCATGTCATTTGTTTACATTCAGTTTAAATGTCAAACAGTTCTATTTGACCCATCGATAGGATCCTATCCGGTTCTACCTCTTTGGGCAATGAAGGGTACTCTGCAGTTACCAAAGCTTCAGCATTGCTGGTTTAATGTTAAATCCCGGAGACTCATTGTAGGAGGAGTCTTACCCCTCAGCAGAGATACTGTTAGTGTATTTTACAACCCCGGCCGATTAGGCTTATTTCATTTCTTCCTTTTAAGTAAAGGTGTTCGTAGACTTACGTCCAACTCGCTGATTGATTGATTTTATTGTCAAGTACACAATCAATCAATCCACTTATCAGTTAGTACATTGTATTCAACATACAATATCGCCCATAAATTTATGATCATGTGCCAGATTTAGTTTTGCACACGATTAAGTACACCCGACCAATTTTAAACAAAAAAAGTTTTCTTCAAAACCAAAGATACCAGGGGGGTGTCCTCGTGGTGTAATGGTTAAAGCGATGGACTTCGGAATCGTAGTATGCGAGTTCAAACTTCAGTCGCGCTAATACGTTCACTTTCGGGCAAATACCCTTGGGAAAGGTATGATACCCCTTATCCTCCCAGTTATGGGTTAAATAGCACCGCTAATGTTCTTCTAGGAGAATGGCTATGGCATTAAATAACCTACAAACGTTGATATGCCATTAAACAAAGAAACCAAACCAAACCAAAGACACCAGGATTTGTTATTTCTTGTGGAACACTATGAAATTAAAACGGATATTACTAGATATTATGCATTACGATATTCTACAGCATTGAAACTGTCGACAAAAAAAAAATTCAAACCGATTATAAATGTGTATACCCTTTCGCAAAATACTCTATATATTTTTTTTAATGGCATGTCAACACGTCTAGGTATATTTTATGCCTAGAATCGCATTAATGAATCACATTTATTGAATGTATTTACCTAATCCCTCCGCACGAGCTGGATGCGACAAAATGTCTGATTTTTAAGCTGAATTTAACAGGTTTTGTTGTATATTGACCTTCCAAAGTGATGCACCGGAAGGAAGTGACACATTCTGATGGCAGTTATGAGAAGAAATCGCGTAGGCGGGCTTGGCTGACAATATGGGACAAGGTAAAATCCCATGCTACAGTCATAGACTGATGCACCGGAAGAGAGTGACCTGTGAACTGCATGACAGTTATTTTCCCTTGATGACAATCAAACATGCCATTCCAGAGATAGTGAGTGGGCGATTGAACTATTATATAACTCGGTGTGGACAGGAAGTCAGTGAGTTGGAGATCAGATGACTTAGAGACAAGATGTGGTAGAGAAAGCCACTACCCGGCAGAAGGGGCCTTTTGGACTCTCGATTGAGTTTGGAGACCAGTTGGTGAGAAGATGCTGGGATGAGAACATGTCCCAGAGAGGTTAGGCCCCCAGACTCCCGGTTGAGCAGTCCAGGAGAACGAGAACGACACACGGCTATGTCCGGAGAGGCTGGGGAGGTCAATATGTTGCAGTTCTGTTCGGTCTCCAACTCCCTCTCACACACAATCCTTTCAAATAAAGTGAGAGGTATATTTTTCTAAGAACTGTGTCGCTCGTCTTTATAATTGCGTCAATATGTATTCTACATGTATATGTAAATGAATCTGCATATGACTATACAACAGTTTGAATTCAGAGTTTACCTTCTCCTAGATCAGTTGCCATACCAATGCTAAAGAGCCCAGTCAGCCTTACAATTTACCCAGAGCAGGAGGGAGAATAGTTGGATTCATACATTTCCCAAGGGAATCAGCGCTATGGTAAATACAAACAGTCTCATCCACGATTTGAACTCGGGTCACCGTGTCCATTTCCACAACACCACAAGCGCCGCATTCATTGTACGTTCATATTTACATTTTCGTATAATTGTTTTTTAAGATTTTTTTTTGCATACAGTTCTATCGAAAACGAATGATTTTTAAACAGACCTAGCTGACACATAGATGGGACCTTAACAGGTACTACCACTCAGAGTAGGCCTGGGAGTAATGGCAATAAAGAAGTATTCCACACTTCCTAGATTTCCAGATGCAGTTTTGTATTATATTCAGGACACTCCTTTTTTGGGTGTGGGTGGGTGGTTATCACCTTGCAGTGGATATAGTCAGTGTAATGTAAATCCTGTCAACTGGCTACATGTCCAAGTCGCGCTGAAAATAACGGTTCCTGTTTGATCAAAGTTAAGCAGTGATCACCCTGCTCAATGTTTACATGGGTAAGCATTATAAGTGCTGTAATGGTTAGCAAGCTTGTCTCATATGTTCATTGCTACTAAGTTGTGAGCTCGATTTTCAGCGGGTGCTAAATATTTGTAGCCTTTTGTCAAACTTGAACCATACTTATTTTTGGACACTTCCCATAGAGTAATAGTCAGCTAGGCAAAAAAACCACCGTTGGTAAGCTTGGTTCTGACTGGGTACCTCATATCCTTGTTTTAATCTAGGCTTTGAAGATAATAGCAACTTAAGATGTACGTGATTTACTGTTGAGTCTCGTTAAAAGCACAGGTTTCAATCTGATGCCTGAAGTTTGCAACAATGTGTCTGTTTTGTTCTGAGATGAGTGAACAGCTAATAAACTTTATAGAAGCTTTTTTACTCTAACATTCAGGCTGTATATTGTCTTGATAGTTTCACTTCTGACTCGTATTTCCAGGTTCTTAGTGATTGTTCCAAAGGCTTCAACGATTGTAATTACTGTCACCTTCATGTTGTACAATTTTTTTGTCTGGCTCTCTTGCAAAGTTTTGGTATTTGTCTAGTTTTTGCTTATTTTAATTCTATCATCTGCTGGAATGATGTTCTGGTCGAGGTTGAAGGATTCGTTTTTATCGCGAAATACCAGAGAATTTTGAGAGTGTTATTTTCCAGAACAGATACTGGTATGTTCATATTTTGGCTGTATTTCTAATAATAATAATAATAATAATAATAATAGTAATAATAATAATAACTTGAGATTTGCTGTCACTCAGCCTCCAGTGGAAAACCATCAGTTAACGCTGGCGGGAAAAATTCTCAAATGAGTAAAAAAAAAAGAATAATAAAAAAAATCCTCAACACCACCACCACCACCAACAACAACAACAAAAATCAAAAAGTATCCCCCCCCAAAAAAAAATTAAAAAGTAATCTCACCCTAAAAGAACAAAAATTAACAAGCCTCAACACTGACCGTAAAGCAATTAGTCTTATTCAAAATATAATTAAAAGGAATTACTCAACCAATTCTCTTGAAGATTGCAGAAGACCGAAAAATCAGAAATCAGAAAAACTTAAGCCTTACTATCACTAATTTTTCATTTCGTATCAATCTTTATTAACAATGAATTAATCTTTGTAAATTTGAACGTGGAATGTTGTGATATTCATTTGAATTTAGAATTTTACGATCAAAAATTTAAAAAAAGAAGTAGTTAGTAGTTTTATCTGTAAAATGCATTGAAAGCATTTCGCTTTCAATGAATGTTATAAATGAGTAATATCAAGCCAAAAATTTAAGAATAAAGGAGTATGAGGAGATACATTAAAAATTATCTGAAGACAATAAAAATGTACTTCACTGTTATTTTAAGAGCAATCCCGCACAAAGAGGTTTTAGGAAAAGAATGATAGAAATTTGGATAGAATCCGCTAAAGACTTGCTGACTAAGCTAGAATAATTTTCAAGAAAGGCTGGTTTTCTGACCTAAAGATGCTAGAAGTATGTAGACATGTAAGTCGTGAAGATTATAAACAAGAGCCCCTTACCCGAATTGAAACACAAAATACTGAAAACCTAAATACTTGAGACCCCAACACAACAAAACCAATGTTGACACAGAAAGACAGAATATAGAGTTAAAGAAAATCCTGACGGGAAAAAAGTCTACATAACTATCCATAAGGAACCAAGACTGGAGAAGAAGGGAAGGTAGAAATTGAAAAGTTAGACGATTTATTAACAAATATCCCAACAAGAACTAACGAGCCAATTAATACTGGGGCGAAACTAGTCTGTGATAAAACAAACAAAAATAAAAAAAAAAACGGGATAGGAAGTTAGGCTAGAAGGACAAAAAAAAAGTAACTACTAAGGAAAGAAAAACACGTAAGGATATATTGAGATAAAAAGAAAACGACAGACAAGTCTGAAAGTACAACTTGAAGAAATAAATCAAGTTATTAGCGAAAGAAGGGAGACTTAAAAGATATCGGGATAGAGTCAAGGAATAGAAACAAACTAGGACCTTCTGAAATAACGAAGGAAAATTCTACGGACAAGTAGGTGGAGAATGCACGAGGATAAACCAACAACCAGATGTAAAGAAAGAAAAACAACTTGAAATAAGATATGGTAACAAAAAGAGCATAACAGAAAGGCCACATAAATAAATATAAAAAAAAATAATTACAAGGATTAGAAGGAGGGCTTGAAGCGGAAATACATCTGGACTCATTTATGACAACACTCAAGAAAGGACTGAATTGGAAAATGCCAGGCAATAATGGCATACGTGGATTCTGATTATAAAAATTCAACGACCATCCATGACAGACTATCTTAGAAACTGAATAAATGCCTTGTAGAAGCAAATATATCTGAGTGATTAACTAAGAGGAAAACCACCCTCACCCCGAAACATTTTCAGCATCTGTAGACCGACAACTTGTCCACCTATAATATGGGAAATACTGACCCCAGAGAGTAAAGAAGAGATCTATTACTCTTGTGTTAGGCTATAGACTATTTACAGAAGGACAGAAAATATAGCGCAGAGGAACAGGTTATCTACTATATATACAGATCAGCACCTAATTCCGACCAAACGTAGTGTTAACGAAAGAAAAAAGACAATTTGCTGTCATGTGGATTGTGCCGTTCCGACGGACAATAGAATGAAAATAAAAGAAAACGAAAAGATAAGCAAATACTTGGACCTTGTCAGAGAACTGAAAACGCTATTGAACATGAGGGTCAAAGTAATACCAATTGTTGTGCTCGGAACGCTCACCAAGAACCAGGAAAAGGACGGGAAGAAATAGAAATTATTGGTAGAATCAAGACGATCCCGACTACAGCATTGCTGAGAACCGCTAGAAATACCGAGAAAAGTCCTGGTTACCCGAAAAGATTTTCTGTCAGTCAGATTCCAGTGACAGATCATCAGCTAACGCGGATGTGAAAAACTCAGCGATACTAATCGGGATTATCTGCTCTTGTTTGATAGTGAGAAAAAATATTATGTGGGATTTCTTGAAGGTATCTAGTGTCTACCCCTTTTTAAGCGGGCAACTCCGGCGTCAAAGAAGTTAGAAGTCAACATTTAAACAAATATCTTCTTTTGTTTCTTTTTGTGACATATTAATATCATCAGTTTCTTGCCATTGCTTCTTTACTCTGTATTTACTTTCAGCCATTACAATCTCCTTGTTTGTTTGGATATTTGTATCCATTTGATAGCATGGTAACCTATATATATTTTATTTCTCTTCTGTTCGTATAAAATTCATTTTTCTTCATAAAAAACGCACGACTTCCATTGTATTATTCTCTAGCAGTCAGTTATATGTTAGTACAATAATTATCAAAGTATGGCGACGGTAGTCCCTCTCTCACCATCCATCCCTATCGACCATCGATCTTGACATCCAATTTCTGCACAGAGCCGTTGAATGTAAGTTTTCGTTGGTCGACTAACACTGGTGTGTCCATGTGTGGGAGTCCATGGGAGAAGGTCGCTTATGAGTTCATCCTAACTTGCTAGTGCCAAGCATGTATTGTTCGACTTATTTGTATGGTTTTTCGGATAGGAGGTAAGAGGCCATACAGCTATTGTTTTACAGGGTCCTACTTCTAGAATTTTTTTAAGTTAATACTTTGTTAATACTTAGTACGGTCATGTACTGTACTAAGATTTAGTCTGAAGGGTTATTAATATTCACTTCTGGTTTCTTTACATTTGGTGAACTAATGAAGCTATTCATATAGCAGAAATCTACTGTGTCCGATATTTCGGCGCCATGTTTATTTTCAGCGTTTTTGTGTACTAGTCGAGTTAACAGGATATTTTATTTATGTTTATTTTTTAGGTGAAGCATTTCTAATTATAGCCAGTATTTTCTTTTATTTTTTCTGCCTTGTCAAAGGAGTATACAAAACGCCAACTGGATCTCCTCTAAAAGAGTAAGGTGCCATGGGGGTATGATAATAAGCAACACCCAAAGGCGAAGCTATAGTTCTGAGTCTTTAGAGTGTATGGAAGCACCCCCTTTACTCCCAGCTCCACTATGATCAAGAGTCGTAGTACCTGTTAGGGTCCATTCCATGGGTCTGTTTCAGATATCTAAAATGATTTTTAACACATTTATAAAAAGGAGGTGCCCGTGGTGTAATGGTTATCGTCGTAAGAAATGGACACGGCGACACGAGTTCAAATACTGGACGAGACTGATAGCATTTCCCATAGCACTAATAACTTGGGAAAGGTATGAATCCAATTATTCTCCCTCCAACTATGGGTAAATAGTTGGGCAGACTACTTCAGCTTTGGTTAGGCAACTAGTCTAGGAGAAGGAAAACTTGGAATTCAAACCTGTTAAACTCCGCTTAAAAATTGACCTTGTGTCATATCCTGCCCGAGCGGAAGGGTTGGGTAAATATGATAAACAGGCTCTTAAAACATAGATGATGCAACTAAATATGTTTAGAATGATTGTGATTATATATTTCTGCATAGTATATAATTGGAGACGATAACTCTTTAACTGAATTATCCCATCGAGAGTTGTTATGCCAATTAACCAACTTTTAATTATAATTGCTTCTTTTTTTTATCGCAACTCCATCGGGTCGTCATTTCTATGATAGCCAGTCTCACCCAAAACAAAAGTTAACTTGAGTCTCAACGAAAATTTATCCTTTACTAATGTTTCCGACTTTGGCTCTTCCTCGTTGACGTAGAATTTATGTATTTTAAAAAATTATTTTTCATCTTTGTGGTTATTCCGTTGTTATAGATTGTAACACAAAAAAAGCAACTAAAAATTAAGATAAGAGTCTAATCTAAGTAACAAGATGTAAGTTTTGTCTAAATAATAAAAAAGTTTACTATAAAGTAATCATAAAACGAAAGTCTAATATAAATAATAAAACAAAAAATTAGTCTAAATTAGAAAAAGAAAATATAGTCTAAATAACAAAATGTAAGTCTAATCTAAATAATAGAATAAAAGTCTCGTCTAAATTAACCATTAAATGAAAATATAGTCTAAATAATAAATGAATGTTTAGTCTAAATTAATCATAAAATGAAAGTCTAATTTTATCAAATAAAACGAAAATCTAGTTTAAATTAATAATAAGATTTCAAGCTGTTTTGATATGTTGTAGTGTCATGTTAGGGGACTTTTGATATTCTAATATCAAGAGCCCTCTAAAAATCATGTTAGAGGGCTCTCGGTGTTAGCATATCAAGAGCCCTCTAAAAATCATGTTAGAGGGCTCTCGGTATTAGCATATCAAGAGCCCTCTAAAAATCATAAGGATACAAAAAGATCAAGTCTGTAATATAGCTGAAGACCAGATTATATAACATTAATGGTCCCCAAAATTACAAATATAGACAGTTTATTGATCCCCATATCATCGGGGCCAAGAATATGCTGACTGTAATTTCTGAAGAAGAGGGTTAATAATACTCCCCAAAAGAGGTTTCTTGGGCTTGATACTAAACTGCATCTGGTGGGGAATGTGGAATACTCCTTCCTTTTTAATACTTCCAAGTGCATTCTAGTCCTTGTTAGAATCCAATCTTTGGGATAAATCGATCTCTTTAAAAACCATTCATATTCGACTGGAATAGTTGATACCATATAATTATCAATCATCGTATTAAGAATAGTAACTTGAAACTGGAGAAGCAGGGACGAACTCATAAGAGATGTACTCTTATGGACCCCCACGTATGGCCGTGCAAAAGCAGGACGACCAGCACAAACATACATTCAGCAGCTATGTGAGGATACGGGATGTTGTCCTGAAGACCTACCTAGGGCGATGAACGATAGGGAGGAGTGGCGAGAGAGGGTCAGGGATATCCGTGCTACCAGCGCGACATGATGATGATGATAATTATTAACTAAAGATTACTGCTAGTTATTTGAAACCATATGACTGTATACAAACAAGTGTCCGTTAGTGAATAGAAATAATTAATTTAAACCATATGATTATTTGCATTAGATTGGAATACTTGAAACCATACAACTGTGTGCCAATTATTTGTCGTAGATAAGAATACTTTATACCATATAACCTTGTGTAAAAAACTAAATAAAATAACTTCACTAAAATGTAAATGTAAATGTGCAACGAACATAATTCCCAAACCTCAAGGCATACAATAACCCTAGACGTGTTGACATGTCATTAAAATTAATCAATCAATCTTTAAAAAATCAAACAAAAAATAAAATATAGCTGATAAAAATTTAAATAAAGATAAAAATTTATAAAGCAAAAATAAAAGCAGGTTTTATCACGTAATCTAGTAACTGGAATATTATTACTGTAAAAGGCAGAGAGAAAATTACATTCAATCCTTAGAAATATTGTTGGTTTTTGAAGACAACTAATGTACTCTGTAATTTCTATCAATTGCTTTCTTGAGGCATTTTACATAAATTAACTTAATTAAGTAAATTTCCATTTAAAATTGAAACTCGATTTTTCTGTTTGCGTCTAAATGAAGAAGACTAATGAAGCGTTATTAAACTAACAAACAGGAAAACCCAGTGTTGCCCATATACATAGGTATTATATCAAAATAAGACCATGCAGCAATGGGAAAATTTCCTCCGCGTTACAAATAGGATTACTTTTGTGTTTTTATTGCCGTAAGAATTATAACGTTTTGTTGGTTCTCTTATTTGTTCAATTCAAAACTTCAAGAAGAACAATATCTTTGGTTTTGTTCTCTGGTGTCAGGATGAAGAGATAATAAGGGTTTCCAATTCTTGAACGACCAACTTAAAGTTGACCATGAAGACAGGATATGCCAGATTATCTTCAACAAATTTTAGCCATGGCCTTTGGCATTTGTTGACATGATTGTCAACAAATGTCAAAGGCCACGGCTAAAATGGGAGTTCGACAGAAAACTGGAGCCTTTTAAATTCAAATGGTAAGTTAATTTCAGAAGAATTCTGAGAGATGAATCGTCTTCCAGAAATTTTTCTGGCGTGATTGTGGCTTATAGGATGTATGAAATCATACATTTGATGGTACATCTTGTGCCACTACAAATTTTGGGAGGATTAAGGTTACGCTGTAGGATCTCTGTCCTATGCTCCAATAACATATTATGTGAAGAAGTCCCTGCTGGTTCAAAAACTTCTGTGAAATCCAGTGGAATAATGAACCATCTGGTCCTTGGAACTAATATTGCCTCTTGATTTATCAGGAACATTTTCAGAAGCCTTCCATTCATTTCTTTTACTGAAACATTATTTGGTGCTAAAATTACTTGATCACAGACTTATCAAAGTGTTGAATATGAATGCAATTCTTCAAATTTTCTCGTTTTAAAATCTTTAATTAATTTACATTTATCTAGACTTCTCTTTTATTGATTCCTTTGTTGATGCTCAGGTGTCTAAGTTGTACTTTTTTGGGCCACAAACAAATTCACCTTACTTGACGTAAACTATTTTATAAGAATACTGTCCAATTTCAATCCTCTTTTGTCAGACGTTTTGTCATTTCGAGTTAGATATGACACAAGATTAATTTTTAAGCGAAGTACAGCTAGTCTAAACCAAGAGTTTTCCTTCTCTAAGACCAGTTGCTTAACCAAGGCTAACGTACCCAAATTGGTCTATCATTTACCCATAGCTGGGAGTAGAAGGGACGGATTTTAAGGGCATTAGCACAAAGTGAAATGGAAACTGCCAGGTTCAGGATTTGAATTCGGATAACCATTAAACTTAGCGCGCTTACAAAATCGTAGACACGGTGAATTCATTTTGAAATTCCCACAAAATCTTAAGTTTTTTCTTTGCGGTAGTTGGATAGGAATATTGATCTTCATTAAATACGCAGGAGTCCAAAAATAAATACATTTCTTATTTACACCCTTAGCCCAATTGACTTGGATTATAGAATACGCAGACTGCATTTCCACAGAGAATTAACCCCCTCAACAAGTGTCCTGTATATGACACTAAACAATCTGATGATAAGGTTCTAGCCTTAGAGCTTTGGGGATTATGGAGTTGCCCTTTGTTGCCATTACTCATAGGTCAACTCTGATTCGGAGTGGTAGTACCTGTTAGGTTTCCATCTGTGGGTCAAATAGTACTAGCGTCCTGGTTATGAAACTAAAGTACATCTGATTGTGATGCTTCAATCCTGGAGCTTTGGGCAATGTGGAGTATTCTTTTATTGTCTGGTCCACTCTGACCTGGAGCAGTAATACCTGTTAGGGTTCCACCTATAGGACCTTAACTAAAACTAACCATTCACTATACTTCAAACCATTTAACTGTGTGCTAACAAATGAGCCCTGGTTTGTTTAAAAATGATGTTACATACTAACTATTCACTGACAAATCGTGTGTGTGTGTGTGTGTGTGCGCGTGTGTATAAACAGGATTTAGCATTAAACAACCCCCAAGGGTTGATATGCCATAAGAAACAACCAAACCAATCAGTCAGGCTCTCAATACGTAAAATGTATCTCTTGCAGAGAAATAAGACCCCATAAAAAGACCCCTCATTAAAAAGACCCCTCATTAAAAAGACGCCTTCTTAAAACGATCCCTCCATAAAAAGACCCCCTCCATAACAAGACTCTCCTTTAAAAAAACCTCCTCAAAAAGATCCCTCCTTTAATAAAACTCTCCTTAAAAAGACCCCTCATTCAAAAGACCACTCCTTAAAAAGATCCCTCCATAAAAACCCTCCTTAAAAAGAGCCCCCCATAAAAAGACCCCTCCTTTAAAAGATCCCTCATTAAAAAGACCTCTCATTAAAAAAATCCCTCCTTAAAGAGATCCCTCCATAAAAAGGCCCCTCCATAAAAAGATTCCTCCTTAAATAGACCTCTTATTAAAAAGACCCCTCCTTAAAAAAGGTCTTTTGGAGATAACATTCAGTTGTGAGACTGTAGAGCTCTGAAACGTAAGGAGTACCCCTTCGTTACCATTACTCTCTTATCTACTCTAAATCGGTGGGTAAGGGTGACATGTATGGGTCAAATACATCTGTCCGAAAATTACTTGTATTAGATAGAAATACTTGAAACCATACAACTGTGTGCAAACAAAAAAGAGATAAATAGAAAAGTGTGATAAAAATGATTACAAAGAAAGCCAAACAAATGAATCTAATCTCAGTATCAAATAACTCATAAGGATTTGATATGCTGTTAAATAAAGTCAACCAAATCCAACCATTACTTATATATGAAACTTTATATTTGGTCAAAAATTCCAATACTGTAGAATTTAGTAATAAATAGCACCTAATAGCATTCGTTTTGGTTGTATAATGTTCTACTCGCAGTAATAAATTCCCGGTATCTTTTCATTACCAAATATTCTAAAAGTGAATTTTTAAATTGGAGCCAATTTCCCAGTGGAATTATTTGAACCTACTTTGTATATCTGGTTCCGTATTGTCCGCGGCACCAGATATCCGTGGATAACAAGGTCTTATTGTATTTTGCTAAAAATACTGCATTATCAACGGTAGGTCGAGCAATTTACTTAGCTGACTGAGTGGACTAGACCAAAATGTGATTCATCACCCGTTGGGAAGATCGAGAAAGAAGGAAAAAGGAAATGGATCTAAAAAAAAAAAAATAACTAAAAAACAAATTCAGTTCGTAAATCAAGCCGCACATCGGAGTTAGTGGATGAAACCAAAGAATCTCGGCTCATAATCTTCAATGTCAGGATTTGGTGGGATTTGGAGCTTGAATGAAACCACAGAAATACAAGATGCAGTGGCCATACGAGAGAGAAAAAGACAGAAAGAGAAAGAAAGTGTGTGGGTGTGTGTGTATAAATGAGAGAGAGAGAGAGAGAGAGAGAGAGAGAGAGAGCGAAGGGACAGACAGAGAGACAGACAGATACAAAGGATGTATGTTTGTGTGTGTGTGAGAGAGAGAGAGAGAGAGAGAGAGAGAGAGAGAAAAGTGTGCGCGCGCGCGTGTGGGTATGTGAGATAGATAGATAGATAGATAGATAGATAGATAGAGTATATGTGGGTGCGTGTGTGTGAGAAAGGAACAGAGACAGAGACAAAGAGAGATAAAAAGGGAATATGTGCCCGCGCGTGTTTGTGTGTGTTTGTGTGAGATAGATAGATAGATTGATAGAGAGAGAGAGAGAGAGAGAAATGGTGTGTGTGCATGTGTAAGAGAGATAGATAGAAATGGTATCTGTGCGTCTGCGCCTGCGCGTGCGAGAGAGAGAGAGAGAGAGAGAGAGAGAGAGAGGGGGGGATAGCTAATGATCGGAAAATCATAAAAATAAAAGTAAAAATGAAAAAGAAGAAAAGAAAATCCTAAACACCGCAGATGTAGACGCACAAGAATAAAAAAATTCCTTTTAAAAGAATTCAGAATCTAATATCTCGTTTCAAAAGTTTTTGCTTCCATATAGATGTATATAGACCTGGAGAGAGATGGGCTCCGCCAAGCTATTCCTGTTTAAGACACACTTCATGGATAGCGTCCTCACAACCAAACTATTTTACAACAATCCATCGATAACCGTGGGAGGCGTATGGCATAACGGTTATCGTCTTAGAAAATGGCCTCGACAAACCAAGTTCAAATCCTGGACATTGCGTTTTACTATTGTGCTTGAAAAAGGTGTGAATCCTTTTTTCCCTTCAAGTTATGAGTAAACAATAGAGCAGGGTAGGCTCTTTAGCTTGGAAAAGGCTAAATAAAAAATGCCAGGTAAGTGGAGCGAGCAACTCTACCTCATAAAAACTTGTTACGAAATCGTAGTACCATCACCATGGAGTGTCATTGAGGTGTTATGTCTTCAAGGGCGTAAAATATTTACAATCGTTTACGTCTGTGATCAGTCACAAGTTAAAATTAAACGACAGTGGTGTATCGTTTTTATAAAAAAAGATTTTCATGAATTAATTAGTAGTGAAATTCTATACTAAAATCAGATGAATAACTGATTTTTGTTAAAGAATTATTTTTTTTATACTAACAGGAATCCGCTGTAGCGTTGTCACCATCGATTGCTATATCGGTAATGGTTATTAGTCGGCTGGGGTGGGGGTGGGGGATAGAAAACTCAACTCGTTGGTTTATTCTCTCTCTGCTCGGTCTCTGAGGCCGTGGAATTTGGAAGAAATGGTCAATGGACACCACCTTGTAGATTCTTCGTAATTCTAAGAACTGAGCTCTTCTAGTATCTTTGATTCCTCGTTTTCAGTTTCCAGCAAATATCCAAGCAATGGCAAAAGATAAATCCCCCAAACCATATATATATATATATATATATATATATAGATATATATATATTTATTGGGGTTCACCGAATACCCAACTCCCACTTCTGTCTCGGATGCGTGATATTTTAAATGATGATCTTTGTAAGACCGGGCACAGAGTGCTAGATTATGCATATCAAGTCATAACTAGCCAATTGGAAGAGATGTTGAACTCTGTCAGGACGTTTTTCCTTTGGCTCCCGATATCACTCACCCACTATACAACGAACAAATATCTTCTATTCTCTTTTCCCCCGTAAGTATTGCTTTAAAGTGTAAATAACTTTTCAAATTGAAAAGTCTTCAGTCCTTTGATATTTAATAGAAATAATTTTTCAGATATTTTTTTCTGTTTTTTTTTTTCGCACGAATAGCACCAGCTTTAACACAGTGCTATCAATATTACAAGGGTTTATCAAGACATGTCACTTATTAATTTTTTTTTTTAGTTTTTTGTCATATTTTTAGAATATATAAATATTCCATTTCTTAATTGAATACTAGAGTGAGTCAAAAGTTTTGCTATATTTTGTTGCGTGACCGAAACAGATTAAGCCACGCAAGGTACTCGCTGTTGTCGATTGTATTGTGATAGTAGGTGCACTGATACGTTATGGATTTCTTTATTTCGTATGTGATTTGAAAGCCGCACAGATTTCAAAGTGGGCCATAACACTGAGGAAGCAACCAAAAACATTTGTTGTGCGAAAGGAGAAGGCGGAGTTGATCACAGTAACCAGATGGTTCAAGAAATCTTTCAAGGACAGCAAAAAAACTCTACGATCAGGCTAGGTCAGCTAGGCCTAAAAGCATAGATTCCGTGCTCCAATCCATTGAGGCAAATCTGGTGTGAAACACTCGGAGAATATCAAGCGAGCTCGGCATCTCACAGCCTAGTGTGGTTCGTCATCTTCATGATCTGAGTAAAAACGTCCGGACTTATCGAATGCTGCTTTGAGTTAGCGAAATATTGCGAAACTTTTGATTTACCCATCAACTCTGAACACAAAAAAATACTAAACTTGATATACTTTTCGCGATGGATTCTATTTAAAATGTAGGTATATATTTACCCAATTTGAACGTTGAGTTTGGAAATGTTAGACAAGGGAAAATAGCTTGTCGTAGAAGTCGATAATGTTCGTTTCATAACTGCCATTGGCGGGACTGTTGCAAAAGACGATTGATGTGAAATGATTGTCATTACATTAAGCTCACTTCATTCTCAGTTTGATCATCTGTTATGCTATTTAATGATTTTAAGGTGCGGGGATTGAGAAACATTCTAACATCTATGACAGCATGCAGATGTCAAGTGTTCATCTATTACCAGTAGTATGGTATTTTATTTCAAGTTCAGTATTGTTGTATCTGTGTTCTTATATGTTTATGATTCGTATATTATGCTTGGCAGCAGACATTGTCAACTTAAATAATTAGTTTACAGTGTTTAAAGTCTTAGCGTTAAATGCTGTTTTAAAGTTCTAATAATCGGTGGAGACATGAATGCTCAAAACAGAAATAACAGAAGACAGAAATAACAAATTCTGTTTTCATAACTCACCAAAAAGAAATGGGAGATATCTAGCAGATTTTTTTTACTTGAAAACAGGTTAGTATGCTTAAATACTAAATTAAAAAAAAGGGAAAATTAACTCTAAGTACAGCTAGATTATATATTCATAAACAAGAAGTGAATGTGTAGCGCTGTGAATTGTGAAGTATACTCCTTTTTTGAAAGAGTACCTTCGAATCACAGAATCTTCTCGTCAAAGATTCGCTTGAATCCACGCAGAAATAAGACACAAACAGTTAAAGCTTCATAATATGACTGCTCCTCAGTCACTAATAGGGATATTAGAAATCAATATATCGAAACTGTAAGAAAGTAGTTTGATACTTTTCAGGAGGTATCTCAAAGACATACTCCGAATGACGAATATGAAAATTTTGTTACCGCCCATGTAGCAGCAGCGGCCGAGTGCATTTCGACTATACTAAGAGCTAAATGTAGAGTTCCATGGGAGGCAATAGCAATTAGAGAAAAATGATATAACATGAAAATAGCATTCTTACTATATAAAAGAAACCCAACAAATGCCAATACACAAAGACTTAAGAAAGCCCAGAGAATAAACACATACCAAAAAGAACAACTCGAATACATTCAAGGCCAAATCAATAAAATCAGAAACTCGGCAAAAGACAATGACGACGGTGAATAAAGTGAGATGAAGCACCACGAGAGTCAAACTAAAAGCTGCTAGCCAAAAAAGAAAGAATATAGAAAAGAAAGAAAATTTTAAGAATCTGCTTGGAAACCCTCCAGAAATCATTGATAATCCTATCAAAAAGTTATCAATAGCTAACAAAACATCAAACTTGTACAGTTTAACAAAGAAAAACTTGACGTTGTACTGAAAAAAAAAAAATAGATAAAATAAAATAAAAGCAGAAAAGCTACTGGCGTGAATGAAATACCTCTTGAAATATGGAAGACAAGGAAACTTGATGATATACTTCTTCGATTATAGAACGCGGTCTATAAACAAAACACAATAGACAAAAGGGAGCATCCTCCCCTTCCTCCCAGAAAAGTGACCTCGGAATCACAAAAAACCACAGAGGCATAACTTTTACTGCTATAGATGCAAAGGTTTATAATGCTCTGTTTCTAAACTATCGCAAACCTGAAATCGAGAAAATTCTTTGGAAAAATCAGAATTCTTTTGAGTTTTTTTGAGAAATTATTTCACAACTTTACAATTTCTGACAATCCGCTGAATTATTGAAGGAGTAACAACAAAAAATCTCAAGGCAACACAATTGTTCGTAAATTTCTCCAAAAGCATTTGATTCCATGTACAGAAGGAAAATGGAGAAAATACAACAAGCGCATGGTCTTTTTAAAGAAAGTATTACGGCTATAATGGTGCTCTAAAAACACGAAAGCAGTGGTTCACTCACCTGATGAAGGCATCGACTTCTTTGACATTGTAGCTGGATTTTTGCAAGGAGATACATAAGCGTCATATTTGCTCATAATATTTCTATACTATGTACTTCAAACGTCGATAGATCGAATAAAAGAAAATGGTTTTACACTAAAAATAGGAAACTATAACAGACGCAGACTACACAGATGATCTAGCGCTTCTTGCAAGTACACCTGCCCAAACCGAATCCTTACTGCTTAGCCTGAAGCAAGCAGCTGGAGGCATTAGCCACTACGTGAACACAAATAAAACAAACTTAATGTATTTTAAACGAGAAGGAGCCATCTCCCCTCTAAAATTAGTAGACCGATTCACATGCCTCGGCAGAAGCATCTCATCAATTGAAAAAGATGTCAATACATGCCTAGCAAAAGCGTGGATTGCTATCGTTAGTTTATCGATCATATGGAAGTCTGACCAATCTAATAAAATAAAATGGGATTTATTCTCAAGCTGTAGTCGTGTCCATACTGCTATATGGATGCAGCATCTAGACGCTAATGAAATTCTTAGAGAAAAAGCTAGATGCGAACTTCGCAAGAATGTTACGTGCTATTTTGAATAAATCCTGGAAGTAACCCCGCACGAACCAACAGCTATACGGCCACTTACCCTTCATCTCAAAAACCATCCAAGTTAGACAAGCAAGACATGCGAGGCACTACTGGGGAAGCAAGGACGAACACATAAATTGACGTTCTTCAATGGACGCAAGAACTTCCATCAAACCTACCGAGAGTGTTGGATGATAGGGACAGAGAGAGAGAGAGAGAGAGAGAGAGAGAGAGAGAGAGAGAGAGAGAGAGAGAGAGTGAAATCTGTGCTACAACATAACTTGATGATGATGATGATGATGATAATATATTTACCCAACCTCTCAGCCCTGGGCACTCATAAAAGGCATTATATTAACTTTCTATAAAGTCACTCTAAGTAGATTTGTTGACGTTGCGGAGTTGAAAATATAAAAAATGTGTCTCTAATGACGTGGAGACAAGTTATCAGTGGAGAAAAATTGAAAAACGAACTCATCAAAAATGAAGAATTTATTGTGAAGGAAAGTCGACGTTAAATGTTTCGGTTTTAATGAACCTTCATCAGGACTTTAGAATGATGGTAGAACAACGATGGATGTGTAATGAATATTTTATTACACATCCATCGTTGTTATGTTTACACAAATAGTACAATCAGTGATTACCAGGGAGACAAACGTTAACCTCCTAACGGCGTTTATTCATGCCTAAATCCTTGCAAACACACATAAATGAAATATGGTTTATGAGTTAATGTTGGTGATGATTTATAAATAAGGAATGATCTTATAAATCCATAATTCAAATCAATGGCTTCATAAAGAATGAACTTATTTCCGTGATTCCCCTCCCCGATAGCTGAAAACCCGCTCTATTTGAGTGATTTTAAATAAGTAAAGTGAAATTTAGTAAGTGGGTTGGGGTAACGCTACATTTATTCACCAGACGTGAAAAAAATATTGAAGCTAAAGCTTTTGATATTTTAAATATCATAATTCAAATTTCAAATGAAGATGTAGGTTCAGTTGAGTAACTTGTTTATGAGTTCTTTCTTGCTGGGTACCCAATATTCTTGCTGGGTACCTAATATTTTCTATGGATACCGAAAATTCTTGCTTGGCACCCCAATATTCTTGCTGGGTACCTAATATTCTAGCTTGGTACCCCAATATTCTTGCTGGGTACCCCAATTTTCTTGCTGGTACCGAATATTCTTGTTTGGCACCCTGATATTCTTGGTGGGTACCCGAATATTCTTGGTAGGTACCTAATATTCTTGCTTGGTACCCAATATTCTTACTGGATACCTAATATTTTTGCTTGGTACCCCAATATCCTTGTTGAGCACCCAATATTCTCGCTTGGTATCCGATACTACAAATCTTGTATAAACTAAGCTCAACTGAGTTAATGCATAAAATATTGTTATCTGTATGATGTATGATCAATTTCTTAATTTACACAAGGATACAAATAAATACAGGTGAGCTCCAGACATGATGATTTGGTTAGTGAACCATTGTTAGTGAGTTCGTTTCTTACTGAATGCCCTGGTTGAGCATTTAATGATAAGCTAAACCAAACTTAGTAAATGTCAAAGAATTTCAGATATCGATTAAATATTTGAAATGTAGTGCAGATAAAAATTGTTATTTTGATGAGAAAGAAATTTAACGAAAGCGAATTCTTATTAGAAAAGAAAGAAAAGCAAATGTATTGTAATTGTTTAACCTAAAAGCAGTCAGAAGATGGTTGGGTTGTTTTGACAGATCAAGCCCTCCTGTCATTTGTCAAAAGCGACTGATTCTAAAATTAGAGTAAACCTTCGAAAATGGAATGCGTTTTCTTTTCAGCTATCTCGAAATAATCTGTGTTAGCAAAAATTAAACAATCACAAATTAGGAGAAAATTGATATTTTTTTTAGTTTTACTGTATTAATTTAGTGGGTTATTGCAATGCGAAATAATTATTATTTGAGTTAATTAATTTCAAAGTAAAAATTTCATCGTCAGAGACTTTTTAAAAAATGAACACTGTATTGGATATTCATATGTTGACATTTTTTGTTCGGCCACGTCCCTACCCTCCGTTGAAAATATAAAATGACAGAGTTTGTCCCATGCTATAGTCAGTGAAAAGCGAGAGTAGAAAAGCGAGGAATTGACGGACTGTTAATAGGTGAGCTGGTCTCTGACTAAAACATACCACCTCCAGGATGGGTGAATATATGCAACATTTTTGAAAGACATTTTTTCTTATATACAAGATATTATTTTTGTAAGCCGTGTTTTGTTCTCTGTTTCTTGACGTCGACTTTTCTTTTTTACTTTCTGAATTGTCCGGTCTCATTCGTTTACTGGCTGATCGGAAACTCTGACTACCGATTCATCTGTTGTCTGGACCTAAAAAGACACAACGTGGGCAGATAACGAATCGATCGTGTCATTCGAAGATATATCCGACCAGTGGAAAAATCTGCAGATTGGAAGCGGAATCAACCAAGTGTTTGGCGAGGACGGTTGTACCTCCACACGGGAGCCTACGTAAAACTTCGAAGTGAACCCTTTATTTAATCCACGAGAGTTCATTGTGCAGTGGATAAAGTGCGGGTCTGAAAGAGCTTCTGAGTGAAATCATCTGGAGGTCCCAGGTTCAATCCCGCTTACAGGTAAGATAAATAATGCTTATTATCGCTTAACACTGGTCATGGTTAACAGAATTGGAATAATCCATTCCCTTGGATTAAATAAAGGGTTCAGTTCGAAGTTCTTAGTAGGCTCCCGAGTTCGACATAATGCACCTGAAGAAAGACGAAGGGTGTATGGGCCGAAACGTTGTGAGTATAACAATTAAGATAATAGTCCGAATATTCTAAGTGATAATGATTATAAGACTTCATCTCAGAAATTCAAACACATAATATATTAATCCACTGTTTGAAAATTAAACAAATGTAGACTCATTAAGAATAATTTCTGTGAACTAAGCTTCATGTATTTCTCTACCATTACAACATCTTTTTTTACTGCTGAAACTAATTGGTTTTACTCAATATCAACCCTTGTAAGTTTGTTTGTTGTTATTTAATGACATATCAACCTTCTTGGGATGTTTAATGCCAAATCCACCCTTCTAGAAGGACAGTAGTGATACTTTTTAACCCGTGGCAGGGAGGATAAGGGTGTCCATATCTTTCTCAAGGGTATTTGTCCGAAACCCTCTTAAGATTAATGCCGAAGCCAATCTTTTTTCAGTCAGTTATATAATTTCAAGTTGCAAATAATTTGCAAACAATTACTGCTTCAAGAAACTATTTTTAATACTAATAATTTAGATACAATTAGATGGTTTCAAGAAACAATTCCGATTTAATAATAATCTTTTATTTATTTATAGGGTTTCACGTATTCCTATCTAATACAAATAATTTGCACACAGTTATATTCTTTCAAGTATTCCATTCTGGTCATCTCACGTGATATAATAGTAGACTATTCCGATTTTCAATAAGTGCCCCGTGCTTCTAGTCTTATACTAAACTAAGCCAAACTCAATAACTACAAATATTCCTCTCCAATACTAATAATTTTAAAAAGATCTATTTGACCAATAGACGGAACGAACTGGTATTTTTATTTCGGGTCAGCGTGAATCTGGGGGTAATGTCAATGAAGGGGTACACAGCACTCCACAGAGTTCCAGAACAGGAGTCCCACAAATTGATGCAGTTTAGTATCTTGTCCTGGACACTCCTTTATACAGCGGATGCAGTTAGCGTATCATAAGTAGCTCTGATCGGATGGACTTTTGAATATTAACTGAATTTAGAATTCGCTTTCTTCTGAATTGTATGTCATAAAAAATTTGTAGAGTGAAGGTAAATAATGGAGTATTCTGGGTAGGATACTAAACTGAATCCGATAGCGAGTCTCCAGTTCTGGCGCTCTCGGAAGTGCAGAGCACTCCTTCATTTCCTTTACTTCCAGATCCTCTCTCACCCAGAGGGGGAGTTGTTAGACTCCCATCTATGAGAAATCTTTTTCTATGGGAGGTCTGTTTAAAAACTATTCGTATCCGATAAAAACGAATGCAAAAAAACAAAACAAAAAAAAACAAAAAACAAAAACAAAATAAGAAAAACTCTTTAGAAACAAATGCACAAAAATGTCAATATGAACGTACAGTGAATGCAATTCTCTAATCTTTAGGCATAAAATAACCCTAGATAGGTTGACCTAAATAAATCAATAAATTATTCGACTGACGTCATGTATTTCATCTTTCGTTGTCAATATGATTTCCAAAATTATTATCATGACGTGGTGGGGTGTCATTAGATGAAGAAAGTGTTGAAATCAATAAGCTTTTCGACCTATCAGTATTATTTAAATCTGTTCTTTTTTTTTTTTTAAATTAAGAAAAGTTTTTTTTTTTTGCTAAATCGGCGTGCAGAAGAAAATTTATTTCATTTTACAGCTTCACTTTTAATTCGACAATTTTTTTCTCTTTGCCAAAAAATACTTCGTTTTTTTTTCGTTAAGATGGATTGCTGCACACCTACACAATCGGTGTCAACCTGAAGATAGCCAGTCTTATAAGTGTAAGGCTTCGCTGGCTTTTTTTCTTTTATCTGTTTTGACATTAAACAACAATGTGCCCTCCCTTTTCGGCGTGTTTTATTGTTTCTTATCTTAGACATAAATAAATGCAGGTATAAACTAAGAAGAGGAGAAGCGCCACATAAGGATTTAATCTCAAATTTATAAATCAACACAATCTTAGTTGTTTTGAGCACCTCGTTGTGCGGGGCGGAGGGTGTGTGTGTGTGTTAATGATTGTTATTTATTAAGCTTTTTTTTTAGTCCGATTCACAAGATGTTTACAATACTTACTGTTCCTAAGTGGTCGCTTATCTAAATACTGACCAGGCTCATCGTTGCTTAACTTGTTATTTATTTTATTTCTCGTTATCAATATTATTTCCAAAACCATATTGACATCGATTTGATGAGTAAAGAGTCAAAATCTATTAGCTTTTCAATCCATCAACATGATTTAAAATTGCACTTTTTAAGAAAAATATTTAGAAAAGAATTTTTTTGCTATGTTGGCGTAAAGAAGAAAATAGAAAATTTATTTCTTAGTTTGGAACACAGACCTTAGGTCACTTACAGTACCTGGTGTTACCTAAGTATTGACCATGCTCATCGTTGCTTAATTCGTTATTTCCTTAGCTTTTTTAATTTGCAACTCGGGCTGTTTACAGCAGCGGTTCCCAATTCTTTTTGGACGGAAAAAAATGGGGACCAGTTTCATGTCGGACAATATTTCCCTGGGCCGGAGTGGGGAGACATAATGTATAATGAAAAACTTGTAATGTAAATGTAACGAAAACATTTTGTATTTAGCACTTTCAATAATTATAACACCAATATCAACTCATCCTAATGCAGCTCTCATCAATGGGAACTTATTTCCCTGCTTATTAGACGATGAGGAAGTAATGGAAGACACAAGATCTGTTCCTTATGTCCATTCTACTCTGAAATATTGTTTTGGTTGCTGTTACTACAGAAAATCAGGCTTCACGAAGATCTGATTGAAAAGGAAGCAGAACTTTCCGTGCTTTAGTACCAAAGCCAGGATATTCTGTTTTGACTTTAATTCAGTATGCAAAAAGGTTTGAGGTTGTCTGTTTTTAAAGCCACCATTATTCGCAGTCTCAGTCAGCTGATCTTCGAACAAAATTAGAATTCATCCTCTTGGCTTATTCCACAAATGGCTTGTTTCTCCGCCCGGGGTGTCTATTCTGGTTGGAAAATAATGCTGACTTTTGAAAATTAAGACAGGTGATCGCGCCCCAGCTACGTGAATGAAAGCCTGGGTTTCGTCTCTTCCATATAATCCTTGCCAATGGGTGAAACATGTAAAATATCCCTGTGTTCCCTTGCAGTCCTCATAATTCCAATTTGGTTTTGAATTCAACAACAGTGGTCTTTTTCCTGCGAAGTGAGAGATTGAGTATGTCATAAGTTGCAAAGCTTTTTGCTTAGATGTGGCACAAGGCCGTATGAATGAGGCTCCCAATGAGACTCGAACTCACTCGTGAAGTTTTGTTAGTCTAGCTTGCAAACCATTATATCACCCTAGGCGCCTATAGGTTGAATGTCACATATAGGTTTGCAAGTTTTTCAATCCTTCTGTGTTACTGAAATGCGCCGCCAGAGATAATTGTTTTTCTAAAAGAAATCTCAATAGTAGCGACTTATCCTTTAGAAAACCATCTTACGACTGCATAATCATCTATGTTTTGCATTCATCTCCTCATAGATATACTGGAATAGACGCAGATTAAGGGTTTGTGCTTTGTTATTTGTTTGTTATTATATAGCATATCAACCTCCTCCGGTTATTTAATGCCAAATACATCCTCTTAGAAGGACATTAGTTATATTATTTAACCCATACCTGGGAGGATAAGGGTTATTGCCCGAAAGGGAACGTAATAGCGCGACTGGAGTTCGAACTCGCTTACTACGATTCCGCAGTCCAGTACTTTAACCATAACATCCTGTTTGTGCTTTGATGTGGTTGATAACTTCTTGCAAAACGCTATTAAGCTCAGGTGACATTTTCGGTTCGCCATTATTTCTCTATGAATGGCACACTCCGTAGATTCACATTTGGAAACGACCTTCTTGATCCGGATTGTGAGGCCAGAGATCTCTCTATGATGCATAGAGAGATCGGCTGCGATCATAAAACACACAAAACGACCATTTAAGTCTTCTTAAAATGTAATCGTTCAAGGACTTAAATAATTCTGCTGCTGTTGCGTTGGTTGTCGAAAACAGTGCACTTCCGTGTGCACTTCTTCCTAAAAATATATATCGTATAAAAACTGGCAATATTGCCTTGTCAGCATCCGTAGACTTGTTAGGTTAGGTTTGTTGCTCTAATAGCATATCAACTCGTAATAGATATTTAATGCCAAAATCTGTTTATACATTATCATATAATTTTTAGTGAATAATTTATTGGTAACATTATCTTTAAACAAGCCAGAGCTCATTTGTTTGCATACAGTTAAATGGTTTCCAGTTTTGCTATTTAGCACTAATAATTCTATTTGACCCATAGATGAAACCCTAAAAAATAATACCACTCCAGGTCAGAGTGGACCGGAGTTTAATGACAATGAAGGAGTTTTCTAAATTCCCTAAAGCCTTACCATTTGATGGTTTAGTGTCATATTCAGAACGCACGTTGAATGGGGTTTTGCCCCTTTGCAAAGATGCATTTGGCGTATTTTACAGCTCCAGCCGATGAGCTATTACCTCAGTTGTGTATCACGATAGCTCATTCATCCTTTTAACAACTTTGCTTCAACATTCACTGCTATTTCATCAATTTGTCTTGTTATGGTGTTAACCTAGAGAGGAAAGTTTGCTAACTTTTTAACTTTAACCTCTTTAAAAAATTTCACAGTTAGTGTCCTTAGTAGCGTGCAAATTGAAGGGCTTCTTGGCTTTTGCAATACGGTCAGCCACTAAAGATGCTTTCAGCGAAGGCACATTTGTTGAAGTGGGCCCCCCCCTCCATAATCGCTCCTGTCATTCATGTACATGTTTTTTTTTTTCTTTAAAAATTCCATGCTTGGTCTTCATGTGACGAAGTAGTTTTGAGCATTTCATGGCTTTTATAGCTGGCCGGTTGCCGCATATTATGTAGAGCAGGTGTGGAGGGTATGAATCATTTGTTGCCATGAACCCGTAATTTAAGTAGGACTCTTGAAAATTTCTTTTAAATGCAGCTTTTTTTTTATTTTTGGTAAATGCCGGGCGCGTGTGGGCTACGGCCCTGCGCCCGGACCCACCATAAAAAAGGCCTTGTGCCACACTTGCCCGTTGGGTGGGGCGAGCAACAAATACCGTAGGCATTTTTGGGAAATGCCAGCGCGTATGGGCTAGGGCCCTGCGCCCTGACCCACCAAAAAAAGGCCTTGTGCTACACTTTCACGTTCGGTGGGGCGTGGAACAAATATCGCAGCTTTTTTTTTTTTTTTTTTTTTTTATTGCTGGCAATTTTTGTTTCCTGATGTCCCATCGTTGGCTCTCTTCCCTTTCAAAGAAATTCTCAAGAGATATTATTGGGGGCATTTTATTTTGTAGACTTACTGATGCATGAAAAAATCATTAAAAAAACCCACAACGTGAGGCGCGAATGGAAGTAGCAATTTTCAAAATAAAATAACTGGAAGACAAATGAAAATAAAGTACATATGATTTTAAATAAGATTATTCTTTCTTTGTGGCCCACAATCGGCTTTCGGTCCGGGGGTTGGGGACATCTGGTTTACAGTAGCTGCTGTTTCTAAGTATTCGCTCACCTAAGTACTGATCAGGCTCATCATTGCTTAACTAAGCTTGACTCAGTCGAATAGACAGAGTCCTTACAGTACCTGTCACAGTACTTTTAGAAAAGCATCTCACTTCTGTGTACACGTTTATGCCTAAATACTCACTCATTACAGAATTGAACAGGGTCATCGCGGATTGAATTTGGTGACTTGACCCTGAGTCCGTAGTGAAATATTTGTTAGCGTACTCTTATTACTTAGTAGGGAGTTATATCCTTACTGGGTGCCTCATAAAAACTATAACTTTGCGTGGTGTAATAGTTAGCGAGTTTGGTTATTAGGTAATAACAAGTGAGTTCGATTCTCACTGAGCTAAGTTTAATTAGTATGTTGTGTAATTGGAAATTAGAAGAATGTTGTGACTGAATTCGATTCTCACCTGGTGCCCGATACTTCTGACCTTGTGCTAAACATGGATTAACTTAGTAATTAATAAGTCTTAGTATTGGTTTGGTAGTTAGATGGTGGCAGATCCTGTACCAATTGCATGTGTAAAAATCAAAATTTGATTGTGTAATTTTAATGGAATGTTAACTTGTTTAGGGTTATTTTTGTGTCTCGTGGTTTGGGAATCGCGTTCATTGTACTTTCATATTTACATTTTTGTGTCGTTGTTTCGTAACAGTTTTTTTTTTGCTCACAGTCCCATAAAATACAAATAATTTTAAACAGTTCTATTTGACCGATAGATGAGACCCTAACCGAATCATAGTGGACCTGGGAGTAATAGTTATGAATGGCTACTCTACACTCTTTTGATCGCCAGAACTGGATCCTCACCATTAGATGCAGTTTAGTGTCATAGAAAGGGGGCCCTATTTTTAAGGGAAATGTCTTACGTCTCTGCAAGGTATAACGTCAGCTTACTCTAAGGGTGATTGGAATTTGACACCTGATTCTCAGGTTTTCTTGTAGGTACTACGCATAAAGTATTGGCGCTACACAGTGTTTCTGATGATCATACCTTGGAAATGTAACGCATATTTGGCCATAATATAAGGATGCATCAAAATTATTTTCATTTTTAACAGCATTTCACTCAAACTTACTTCCTGTGCATATTTCAAGATTTTCCAGGATCCTGCAAAAATATTAATGTTATCATTACTAATAATGTCGGCGGAAAATTGTCGTGTCGGCGCAAGTAACAGTGAGCAGATGAGATGTCTCTGAGTAGCAGCAATAATGCCATTTTCAGTTGCCTACTGAGTCGATAGAGTAATTTTTCCTCGACGCCTCCTCTCACATTCTATGTTGATATTCCATAACTGGTTCGTTGATAGAGCCATTCCCTTGTGATTACTTCCTCTGGGGATGCCTGTCTTTAACAGTAGACCGAAGGTAACGGATGAACTACAAGGATTTATTGGTTATGAAATCGCGCCTCTACTAGACGCAATGACGAGGTGATCGCCGCAGAATTTCAGGGTGAGACTTTACGAATGTATAGCTCGTAAAAGCAAACACTATTTGATATTTGAAATAAAGTGATGACAATAATAAAACAAAATGACGAATATTGTTCTTTCTTATAGGATCTGTGACTTTTTAAAATTCATATTCTAAACCCAAGAGATAATTATGCTTGGCCCGTTTAATTTATATTATAAATAACAATTATTATTAAACGTACATTTAACATTTGAATGTCACTTAAGAAAATCAAGAATTCATTTATTTATATGTCCTTGTTGAAACGCTTATTTTATAAAATGTTCTTTTTGATGTGCTTGAACACGAAAAAAATTCCACTAACAACAAAAAACAAAACAGCAACAAACAACCCTCCCCTCAACAACACTGGTAAACAAATGAAAGAAAACGGTTTTTAAAATATTAAAAAAAAAAAACTTAATTTTTTTTCACGAACAAACCTTTTTGTAAGTAATCTGATTAAAGTACAGACAAAAGCTTTGCACAATATTATTATAGATTACGTACTTCTTTGTAAATAAAAAAATTAATAAAAATGGGAATTACTCTCTATTGATCCATTTGACAAGTACATTTAAATTCAAAGTTAGTTTAATTATTAATTAATGAATTATACGTAATTGCGTTAAATATTCTTTAATAACATACATAGTTACGATTTAGAAAAATACCTTTTATGATGAAATATGGAAATGCTCTTGACAATAGAGGAAAAGAAATCAAAATAAAAAAATGATACCTGTTGAATATGATTATATATATATATATATATATATATATATATATATATATATATATATATATATATATAATCATATTCAACAGGTATCATTTTTTTATTTTGATTTCTTTGTGTGTGTGTGTGTGTGTGAGTGTATATATATATATATATATATATATATATATATATATATATATATATATATATATATATATAATTATCTACCTTGATCAACTCAGTAAAAACTACAAAAAAGTGCTCAATCCTTTTAGATAAAGCAATATGCAGTTAATATTAAATGTTAAAACTCACAAGATATTTCTTCTACAATTCGAATTTTACTTATTTGACCAGGTAGACAGTAACGTGAATAGTCATTCCATTTTGTCAATATTAATTACATCACCTACACACACACACACACACACACACACACACACACACACACACACACACACACACACACACACACACACACACACACACACACACATATATATATATATATATATATATATATATATATATATATATATATATATGCATGCACACGCACAGATATTGAAAATAGGGAGAAAAATGTAGAGAGAGAGAGAGATTAAATCCTATAAATGTGACCTTATATATTCAAACATTCATCGCTAAAAACAAATTGCTCTACCTTCAAAATGTTGTAAAACTCGGTTACGCTAACACAAACATATTCGATAATTCTGCTATCTGCTTTTGTGAATAGAAAGAAAGAAGCAGACTTATGTGTTATCTGAAAGTGAAACCTTCTTACACGAAAAAATAGGAAGTAAATAAACAAATTATTTTTGTAGATATATAGCAGTTTGTATCAAAAGTATTTTACAACCCTTAACTGTAAAGTTTATTTCAAGTAAATATAGGGTGTCTCAATATAGATGGAACCCATGTGACTGCTAATAACTAATAATAATGTGTCCTTTTTTGTATCAGATTTGAAAATAGTATACAGTAGCAACAATAAATCTTCAATCGCAATCCCTTAGAACAAATATTTTGTGTCACGACTTATTTGGAGACAAAATTATTCAAAACTCTCTTAAAATAGATGCAACCCATTAATATGATAATGATTATTTACTGAAATAAGAAACTTAAAAAAAAAAAAAAAAGAAAGTTGTATGTCCTGGAAGATGATATAATAACATTTAAAAAAAACCATTGATTTGATTTCTCTTGCTCAAAGGATGCATATTTTACAGGACGTGTTCCAAATGACGACCATTGCGCTTGTCTCATAATCATATTAATGGATTGCATCTATTTTGAGACACCATGTAATTAAAGACTCTAATATTGACGTTATATTATCAATATTGTTCAACTGTACATTTTGGTGTCAAGTGTTCTAATGACAGAGAGAAGTTTAGAGATTCTGGTGATTTAGTTGGGTGTTTGGGTTTTATGGCATATCAACCTTTGTAGGTTATTTAATGTCAAATCCATTTTTATGTGAATAATCAGTTCTATTTCAAACAATTCAGTTTTGCATGAGTACGCAGTTTAATTGTTAAAAACATTTCTATTTCAAGCTATTCAGTTTAGTCAAACAGTTCTAATTCAAACAATTCAGTTTGGTGTTAGTACAGTTTCAATGTCAAAAAGTTCTATTTAACCCATATACAGGGCCCTATCAGGTGCTACCACTCCGGTCGGAGCGATGGTAATAAAGGGGTGCTCCACATTCCCCAAAGTTCCAACATCATTTGAACTTCACCATCAGATTATTTAGTGTCATATGCAGGGCACTCATTGGGGGGGGGTCTTAACCCTCTGAAGAGGTGCAGTCGGTGTATTCTATAGTCCCAGCCGACTGGGCAATGGTGATTTGGAGGAATTAGTTTAAACTCAATTTCAAAGGTACTGAAATTCATGAAATGGAAGGAAATGTAACAATATCTGACCATACTGCTCTAAACTGGTTAAAACGTTTTAAGGGCAGTGTTATTTAATGGCTCTCACTCTAATAACCTCTTTAAACTACCTAGTGTGACGAAAGGTTCGGCGGGCAACTGAACACACACCACCTCACATTTTTCTGTTAATGAGATTGGTCCGAAAAAGGACTTGCAAAATCCAGAATAAATGTTAGTGGGTTTTTATAACAACAGGTTTGTTAATTTCTTTCATCACCGAGATCAAGAGATAACTTTGTCTCTGTCTTCGTCACTTCTTTGGTCACCTAACATTTTCGAGAAGATCAACTACATTGAAGAATTGATGTTTCTCTTAAAATAAATCCCAGAAATGGAAGATATGAATTTATTTTAAGACGCCAGGTTGAGGAAGACCTGACCATCAGCAATCGGAATCTTTTCAGAGAATCTTAAAAAGATACCGTTACATAGAACATTAATGTCCAGAAGAACATAGTGGAACCCTCGATAGGTTTGTTACTAAGATATTCTCCCTTAGTTAAGGCGTAAAATATCTACCGGTTTATAAAGAAAATCGTTTGGGATAAAAGGATACCTCTGCCGGTTAGGTTTACTTGCAAGGAGATACTGAAAAGTTCTCAGTTCGACCAAAGAGAGAATCATCTCTCGTCATGAAATGTATATACTATCCCAAATATTCATATATCTACCTATTTACCAGAAACATCATTTCCTAACCCTTTCACTCCCACTGGGGTACCGGTGTCCGAGTTGAATTTCATTTTCATTCTAACCCTTAAAAACGTTATTTCCAAAAATCAAAAATTGGTCAATATTGACCGGTAGAGTCGGATAAAAAAATGATCAATACTGACCAGTAGAATCTGAAAAAAAAATCAAAATATGGTCAATACTGACCAGTAGAGTCGGATAAAACCCCAAATAGATCGTAGTTTGCTCACCCCTCCTTGGTTGTCTCATGACAGTCACTTTCAGATATTCTTTTGAAACTTAAAACTCTTTAAAAAATTCTTTTAATTTTTAAAACTCAAACAAATTAGGGAGTGAAAAGGTCAAGTTCTAATACTTAAAAATAGGAGAATCCTCTTCTTGGTTGGATCGAGAACTTTTCGGCATTCTCTTGTAAATCAGCTGCAAATCTTTTTTCTTTTCTTAATTTCTCTCTCTTCCTTGAGAGAGAGAGAGAGAGAGAGAGAGAGAGAGAGAGAGAGAGAGAGAGAGAGAGAGAGAGAGAGAGAGAGAATGATGATGATGAAAATAATTGATTTTAGGGAACGAAAACTTCTTAGTGGACAGTCACGCGCAAATTAATAAAGAGATTTTAAAAAGTGAAGAGCTTATCGATTTACAGATAAATATAATAGGGTTTTAGAAAATTGACTTACTTTTTTTTTTTCTTTTTTATGAAATAATTATTGCACTACATTTTAAAAATTCTTAACACACGACACAAGATATATTCTTCATACATCGCATTATACAATAAACACCCATAAACATCGCATTATACAATGAACATCAATAAACATCGCTTTATACAATAAACATCAATGCTGATGTAGGCACATAAACGCACATGAACACTGGTGTGTAAACCTTCACACAATTCAACATCTTGACAATCAACGAGTAATTAATGCCATAGCTTATATTTTCGACGAATCTATCTATCTATCTATCTATCTATCTATCTATCTATCGTCCAGACAGCTGATGCTGTAGAATACACCGACTGCTTCTCTGTAGGGGGGTCTCATGGATATAACACTAAACAATCTGATGGTAAGGTTCCAGTAATGCTGGAGCTTTGGGGAATGCAGAGTACTCCTTTATTGCTATCGCTCCCAGGTTCACTCCAGCCCGAAGTGGTAGCATCTGATAGGGTCCTATGTATGGGTCAAATAGAACGAAACTGTGTACTTATGCTAAACTGAAATCTTTGAAATAGAACTATTAATATATATAAAAATGGATTTGGTATTGAATGACCTACAATGGTTGATGTGCCATAAAACCAAACCAAACCAAACTATCTGTCTCAGTCTAAATCTATCTATCTATCTATCTATCTATCTATCTATGAAATTCCTCATCATCATTGTAAATGTGTAACCGTATCCAACAAAAATGACATATCGTAACGTGATTTTTGTTTGTCCAATTCTGATGATAGTTGTTCCTTCGCTGATTGTTTTCCTTGCAGAGGGGCACCTCTCATACCCAAAAAAGAAGTGTCCTAGGTATGTCACTAAACTGCATTTGATGGTAAGGCTCCAGTTTTGGAGATCTAAGGAGTGTGGAGTACTCCTTTTTTGTCATTACTCTAAGGACGACTCTAACCCAGTGTGGTAGTACTCGTTCGGGTCTCATCTATTGGTCAAATAAAGCTGTTTAAAAATTATTCGTATTCAAGAAGACCATGTGCCAAAAAATCTCTTTAAAAATAATTTCACAAAAACGTAAAAATGAACTTGTAATGAACTGAACTCTCAGGTATAAAACAACCCAAAACGTGTTGGCATGCCATTAAAATCAATCAATCATCTAATCAATTAAAGCTTTAATTGTTAAATGATTATCATATGGAACTTAAAACCAACCATATAACTGCATGCAAAAAAAGAAAAGAAACAAAAAAAAATAACAACAACAAAAAACAATACAAAACAAGAAAGACTGAGTTTGGCATTAAATAATCCAACAAGAGTTGAGATGCTGTTTGTGAATGCAAACCAAATTTTGACCCGACGTAGATGAGTACTAACTAGTTAGTTAATGATATTGTCCCTTTGTGTTCAAGAATGTAATGACTTGGTTTTTGACGTTATACAAAAAAAGGAAGATTTAAGTTGCGACTAATTTTATCATTGGAGCAAAGATATAATTAATCAAATGATTTTTAATTAGATTATCTATTTAACGGAGATATCTTAAACTGGTTTTAAATTAAAAAAAAATTAAAACATCACAAATATTAATGAGATTTAATTTTTTTTCTTCTACCGAAACGATTTTAAATCAAATGAAAAGACTTTCTGATTCGCCCTTGACAAAATGTAAAGTGAACGATCAGTTTAATAGTTAAAACTGATTTTGCAATATCAGTTCCTGGCAAATTTCAATCAATTTGAATCTCTTCAAGTATTTTCTGATTAAATTCATAATCCGGTTTTAAATAGAAACCTTAGAAAAGACAGATTACTCCATTCATTACACATTTCTATTTTGTAAGTATTAGATATGAACTTATAGAAAAAAGCATTACGTGAACCAAATACACTAGTTAGAATGTTTCATTGTTTACAAGAAATATAGGCCAAGTTAACTTTATGAAGATAAAATACAATTTGGTCCTAACGATGAAAGACAGTCTGATTCATATTAATTGTAGATTTATTTTAACATTTTGTATAGTTTAAGAGTTTCTGTACAGGGTTATATGGTATAAAGTATTCCTATCTAATAGAAATAATCTGTACACAGTCATATGATTTCAAGTATTCCTATTAAATACCAATAAGTTATCGTTTCAAGTAATTATTTATATTTACTAATAATCATTTGTTTATCTACAGTTATACCTTTTCAGGGAATTAATAATAATCTTTTGTAAGTATTTATAGCTTCAAGCAACTATTCTTGATACAAATAATTTACTGTTATATTGAATCGAATACGAATAATTTTTAAACAGATCTATGTGACCCCTAGATTGGACTCTAATAGGTACTACAACTCTGGGACAGGGTGGGGCTGGGAGTAATGGCAATGATAGAGTAGTCCACATTCTCCAGAGCTCAAGAACTGGAGCCTCATCTCAAGAAGCAGTTTAGGTCACTTCTTACCCCTCTGCAGGGGTGTACTGTCAGCGTATTCTAAGTCCCACCAACAGGGCAAGATAGCAACAGTTTCCACGAACGATAGCCAGTGAGATAAGCAGCATCAATAATTCTGAACCTCTTTATATCCTAACTAGCAATATTCTTAATCAGAGTGATGCTACTACGGTTGTGCAAATGCAATACCCTCCATACTCATCAGACTTAGCTTTGTGCAACCTCTTCGAGTTTTCGAAACTAAAAATTCCTCTCAAAAGAAATTTGAGGTCGTAAAAGACACTGAAGATGCAGTTTCATGCTATATCAAAAGAGAGGTTTAGAGGTGTTTCGACTAATAAAAAAATTGCTGGAATACGCACTTTGAATTCCTAGAAGAAAACGTTTGATTCATTGTTTTATTTCTGTCTTAGTAATTTCAGCATCAGTCACAACTCTTTTTTAACCCAGCTCGTAGATCTATAGACTTTTTTTTTTTTGTTTTGAACGCCGAGAGGAAATTTTGGATCTTTCTTGGCTGTCTGTTGGATGAATCCAACGACTGATATCAATGCGACTTTTTGTATATTGTATTTTCTCAACAAATATATACACCAATCGATATGGCAGGGGTCGTTACAAACTCTGCTTGCAGCCAAGTAATTTAAGGTTTCTCTTTTCATGGTGTCTTCTCAAACGGTGTTAACTTTGAACGTCTCCTCCACTTCCAGTTTGACTCTGCCAAAATCACGAGAAGAAGAAGAAGAAGAAGAAGAAGAAGAAGAAAGCGTATGGCTAGAGAAGATTTAGAATAAAAGACACGTGATGTATTCTTCTCGTGAGTAACAGTAACACCCCCTGCCCTTAGCTCTAATGTCATATTGTGCTTAATACGAGAGTCTGATAAAAAAATACCAAATCTGATGCTGAGTTTATTTCTAATTTCAAAATTTAAATGAAGTGATCAAGTCTAGACAATTCAGTATCGATTTGAAAACAAAATTAGGAAACAAGTTTGGATACTTTTTTAATAGCAGGTTTTAGCGAAACATAGGATTGTACAAATGACTCCCGTTTTATACTTGATAGATTTATCCCTGTGCGACTTTTTATTGTTTCCTAAACTGAAAAATCATCCCGAGGGTAAGAGATCTAATGACGATATTAAAGGAAAAATCTATGTCACAGCAAGTGAGGGGAGTAGGGAAGTGGTCGCTCCCCATCTAAGAACATTATCTAAGAATAATGTCTTTTCAGCATTATTTTTATTCGTATTTTTATTTCATTTTATTGAATGGATTTGAAGGATTTTAAAAACTTTTTGACCAATCTTCCAAAGATAAGACACTTGAAGAAGGTCAGAGGGTATAGTAGTCGAAACGTCGTGAATATAACGAGGAGTGTAAATTGTGTAAATAACAAGTTCCTAGTGTTTTGAACTATCCCCCCTCCAAGTTCCCACGTGATATTTTGTTGGCTGTTGTCCTCCGTGGAACTAAAATAAAACCTCATGTCAAAACATACACACAGAAGCTATTAGTAGTTGTAACGTCAAAACAGTGACGTCAAAACATTCTCATCAAAGCTACTGTTGGTTGTGACGTCATGGCCTGTTTTTGTTCTCGGAAAAAATAAAACAATTTTTGAAAAGATATAATTTATTTAAACATCAATTATTATTATCATTCATGGCTTTTTTTAATACTAGCTTTAAATTGCGATTATTTTTTACTCAAGTTAGAACTACAAACCGTACATATGTATAAACAGGCTTTGGCATCAAATAACCTATAGTGTTTGATATGCCATTAAAACCACCAATCAAATCAATTTAGAATATCTGAATAAGTGCTAGTACTTGTTAGGGTTCTATCAACGGGTCAAATAGATCTGTTTAGAAATTATTCATATTCAATATGAATACTTGATGCCATATAACTGTAAATTATTTGCATAAAGAATAGTTACTTGAAGCTATAATTGTTTACGAAGATTTATCATTAGTTACTGGAAACAATATAACTATGTGTGAGCAAATACTCTTTTATTAGATAGAAATAATTACATGAAACCACATAATTATTAGTGGTAGGAAGGAATACTTGAAATAATATAAGAAATAACAACAAAAATGTAAATATGAACACAATTCCTCAACTTCTAAGCATAAAATAACCCAAGACAGGTTGATATGCCGTTAGAATCAATGAATCAAATTTACTTTCTAATGTAAATGGTATATAATGGTATATACCATTTAAGATGGCATGCGGAGTAGTAATTTAAGAGACTCGGACTCACTCGTGTAGGTTTGCTAGTGTAGTTTCCTAACCATTACACCATCAGAGGTGCCTAGATGGCATGCGGAGTAACATTGTGAGTAAAATATTAAAATGTGTATAACTTAAATATATCACGTGATGGTTGAATTCTGACTTCAGATTTGAATTTAGGGCCTGAAAATAGGAAATATGCGGAAGAATTTCCTTTAATAACAGAAGAAAAGTTTTAATTAATTCGAACCTCGGCCACTGATTTGATTTCTTTGTTTTTTTTATCATCATCACCATCATTATCATCATCATCAGTGCTGACAGTACGGATTCCCTTTACTCTCTTTTGCCATCCATCCCTATTGGTCATCACTCTTAGAAAGTCTTCTAGACAGCATGCAGTGTCTGCACGGAGCTGATGAATGTAAGTTTTTGTTGCTCGGTCAACACTGGTGTGTCCATGTGTTGGTGTTCATTTGACTTTAGTTCTCCAGCAGTGGCCAGTGTGTCTTGCTCGTCTTATTTGGATGGTTTGTGAGATGGGCGGCAAGTGGCCATACCGACAAGTACCTAGACCTTGCCTGAGAACTGAAAAAAACTATGGATCATGAAGGTGACGGTGACAACAATTGTACAGTCACAGAAGGGTTGATACAGGGAATGGAGAACTTGGAAATAAGAGGACAAGCGGAGGCCATACAAACTACAGTATTGTTGAGATTGGTTAAAATACTAAGAAGAGTCCAGGAGACCTGAGGAGACTTGCTGTCACTCAGACTCCAGTGGAAAACTAACGCTGATGTGAAGAAGTCTTAAATAATAATAATAATAATAATAGGTTATGTGGTGATAGAGACGAAATGATTAATCACATAAGCGAATGAAGAAAATTAGCACAGAAGGAGTATAAGACTAGACATGGCTGGGTGGGTAAGGTGATCCACTAGGAGAAGTGCCAGAAAATTAAATTTGACCATACGAACAAATGGTAAGAGCATAATCCAGAATCCGTCCTAGAAAATAAGACGCTCAAAGTTCTCTTGGATGTTGAGATACAAACGGATCACCTAATCTGGGCCAGACGATAATACCAAGTGACAGTCAACACAAAAAGAAATCAAGCCAAACAGAGTAAAACTAAAGGAAAGCGAAAAGAGAGATAAGTCCCTAGACCTTGCTAGAGAACTAAAATACTAAGGAATATGAAAGTGACTGAGATAATAATTGTAATTGGCGCGCTCGGTACCGTCACCAAAGGATTGATATAGGGAATGGAGGACATGGAAATAAGAGGACAAGAAGAGACGAGCCTAACTACAGCATTATTAAAATCGGCCAGAATATTGAGAAGAGTCCTGGAGACTTGAGGAGACTTGCTGTCACTCAGACTCCAGTGAGTTGGTGTGAAAAACTCTCAAATTAGTAAAATAATTATAATAATGACACACATAAACTCCTATGGAACTTTGACATACAAACGGATCACCTAATCTCGGCCGGAAGACCAGACCTTGTAATAATCAACAAAAGAAAAAAAAAGAGAACTTGCAAAATTGTAGACTTTGCTGTCCCGGCTGATCACAGAATAAAATTGAAAGAAAGTGAAAAAAAAGGATAAGTACCTCGACCCCTCGACCTTGCTAGGGAATTGAAAAAAACTATGGAACATGAAGTGACAATTATATTAATCGTGATTGGTGCTTTT
>OY757941.1:21905869-21985869 GCA_963585895.1 Sepioteuthis lessoniana
TAGAGAATATCTGTGAATATCTTCAAGTGAACCAAACTTCAGAAATGTAACGAGATTTCTTTTTAAAAAAGGACTTGCCTGTTGTTTAGGACGGAATAACTTATATATATATATATATATATATATATATATATATATATATATATATATATATATATGGAGACAGAAAGAGAGTAAAAAATGTATAAACATTTTGAAATAGTTGTTTCTGCTCCAACACACACACACACACACACACACACACACACACACACACACACATATATATATATATATATAGTTACAATTGCTATCATATTTTGTTTAATACTATATTTTGATGTAAGTAAATTTTAATGATATTAATGGAATAAACTCACTTTGATTAAAATATTTTTGCAATTTATGATATTAATTGTAATTATTAATCACACACACACACACACACACACACACACACACACACACACATATATATATATATATATATACTATATAATATAATATATATAATATATATATCAATGCCACTAATATATAATTTAAACTAGTAGTTGATAATGTTTTACAAGAATGTAGGTTGTTTGACATTAGACAAATTTATCTGAATATATCATTCCTCTATAAAACTGCCTATGGGAATGATGATGATGATGATGATGATGATGATGATGATAGAGAACTTCATTTGTATTTCAAGTTTCTGTACATTAATCGTCAATGTATTTTTGGGTCCAACCATTTAAAATATTTTCTAAAAGTAAAAGTTTGAAGAATTAAAGACTTAATGAAGGAGTTAATAAATTAATGAAATAATAATAATGATAATCATCATCATCATCATCATCATCATCATCATCATCATCATCATCATCATCTATGCATAATTAAACTTTAACAGTAACCTTGCAAAAATTAAAAAAGAAAACAAAAAACAACAAAAAAAAAATCACATAATATGGAAATTTCTATTTGAGCAATACACTTAAAATGCTCGAAGTTAGAGAATAAAGCCATTTCAAGTCCATTTTGAAATAAAATGATAATTTTGAAGGGTTTTTATTTGTTTCTATTCATTTTCTTTATTAATCCAAATTCTCCATATAACGGAGATAATTATGAAACACTAATTAGAATCCTCCATTCCTTCTAAATAGACGCATCAGTATCATCATGGACAACGGCAACCCAATTGGTTCTCAGGACCGAATAATAATAATAATAATAATAATAATAATAATAATAATAATAATAATAATAATATGCTTTTTCTTTTTCTCTTTTTCTTGCAAAAAAATTTGCAAGTATTTTTATGGTCGACTGATTAAAATATATTAAGAAAAAAATTAAAGAGTAAATGAAATTATGAATAATAATAATAATAATAATAATAATAATAATAATAATAATAATAATAATAATATTATTATTATTATTGTTATTATTATTATAATTATTATTATTATTATTTTATTTTATTTTATTTTTTTTTTCAACAAAAATACTCGTTTTTAAGGCGATGTTTTTAACAAAAAATACGTAAAACAACAGTGTATGTCAGTTTATCAGCACCGAAGAAAACAAATGCACTTTCGCCTTTTGATGACATCATCATCTTGGCAGCAATTTTAAAAATAATAAAATAATAATGAATAATAACAATTTTTTTATCGTTGCTCAAGTGGAATACATATTTTTTTGCAAAGACAAACTTAACTGCTGAAAAATTCACGTCACAATTTCATCCATGTTAGATCCAAATTAAATCTGCCCACAATTTACTGAAGATTAAAAAAAAAAAAAAAAAAAAAAAAAAAAACAGACCAAAAACAAAACAACACCCCCTCCCCCAGAAAAACAAACAAAATCAAAACAAAAAAAAACAACAACAAAAAGCAATTTATTAACAAACATATGATGTAAAGAGAAAAAAAAGACCATATGATTAAATTCCGTTCAGTTGTGTCGTCATCAATAATAAACGGATCGATGACTAATAGATCAATACATAAAGGTTAGACGTTTGATAAAATTGGATGTATAAAAGTAAAATAGGGAAGAAAATAAATAAATAAATAAAAGAAAGGACAGATAGGTATAATACGACAAAGACAGGAAACAATAAAATGTGTTAGTTAAATAAAGCAAAATTACCTTTGACAGGTGAAGAAGAGATCATGTTTTTTTTCTTTTTTTATGGCCTTTAAGATCTCACGTCAAACACGTGAGTGGCCAAGCTGACCAAATGAGAGAGAGAGAGAGAGAGAGAGAGAGAGAGAGAGAGAGAGAGAGAGAGCGGTCGGTGGATGAGGCAAATCACGTTTATGGAAGCATCTTGTCTGATATTAAGTAAAGAATAATCATAGTGTAACTTTTTTTAAAAATTCCTCAATGGAACTGGTATCAATGCAATGAAGGTGTGTTTCCGATGTCACTGGCTTAGGTACCAAAAAACCCAAAGAAGTCACAGACTTACATACCCACATCTAAATGCACACAAACAGATCACAAGTACATAAATGTACACACATCTCTACCGATAGTCATATATATATATAATATATATATATATATATATATATATATATATATATATATATGCTGAGCAAAATAAAATAGTGCTTGAAAGGTGACAAAATGTGCCACTTACCCAAATACTTCGCACTGTTAAATCCATTAGTTAGACCTGTATCTGTCCCCCTCGGAGAAGGGTTGTCCCCAAGGGTTTGTCCTTCGTGGGAGGCCAGGAGGCCGTTGATGCTGTAGGAACCCTGCATACTGTGTAGATGTGGCGATTCTGCTAGAGTTCCCGTGCAGGGTGGAGGTCGTTTAGAGCTGGAACATACGATGCTGCCTCTTGCGTTTTCTGCAATGCTTACGTTGCCACTAACAGAACAATCTTGTTTTTCCATCTTCCTGATCTGTTCGTTCTGTCTCTCTTTTCTTCTTTTGCTGGCGACCAACACCTTCCCTCCCTCCCTACCTACCTTCCTTTCTTCCTACCTTCGTTCCGTCCTTCCTCCTTGTCTATCCTTCTCAAAGCCAGCCTCACTCCTCTTTCTCCTCCTCCTCGTCGTCAAACTTTCAAACTACTCCCCACTCAGCCACACATTCACAGAGAAATCTTACGCACGTATTCATACGCCTACATAGATATACGCATGTACGCGCGTGCGCGAACAGTCTCCTCATTAATCTCTTCCTCCCACTCCCTCTTAGTCCACCCCCTTTTTAATACATCTATTTCACCGGCCACCCCTATACTTCCTACTTCAGCAATTTTATTTCTGTTTACTAGAAATCCTTATCACCTTTCCAGCATCTAAGTGTCTACTTTCGCTTTCACTTTCAGAACTTTTTTCAAACCATAATTTTTTACTGTTTTTTTTTTGTCATTTTAGTTTTTTTTTTCTCCCCTTTTGATTTATTTATTTTTACTTTTTTCAAATCCTTTTCTTATCAGTTTTCCTTTCAAACCTTTCTACCCGTTTTCAGCGAACTATTATTACTGTTATCTTTACTCGAAACCAACTTTTACCTACTTTTTATGCCATCCGCCTTTACACGTCTTTTAACGTTACCCTCTGATGTTTTCTTCTATCTTCCGTTTTTGTTGCCGGCTAGTTTTTCCGCACTCAATTACTCCTCATATTTTTTTTTACTTAATTACGTATCTTTAGTTTATTGTTTATCATCATTATTATCCTCTTTTAGGTCTGTAAGACATGGAAAATAATGGGCCCTACCCTTCCACAAAGAATTTGAAGCTATTGCCTTTCTCGTAGACTGATTACCAAGAAAAAGGCACATTGCTTTTAATATATAAAGTAGGTAAGGTACATGCTCAGTCTGGTACAAAAGCCCCAAGTTGCTTGCAGAACCCGCTCTTTCTAAGAGGTCCCTCATCTCAGAACTGAACAGGTTCATTACTGTTCAACTTAGGTGATCAGCTGGGAACTAGTACTTTCTGCATAAAATGACCGTAAACCTTATTAAACTAATAGTTGATTATCAACATATTAAGCACGGTCGCAGTAAGCACCATATATATTCATATATAGGTCGAATTCTAAAGAACTAACGTTTTAAGAAAAATTAGCGTCGACCTTCATCTGAGTAATAATTTTATAACGGTAAAATTGAAATATGAAAAAATCTGTAGCAATAATTAAAAAAAAATCATTGATATCACGAAAGTAAATTTTGGTCAACTTATACGCATATGATACATAAAATAAAATTCAAATTTAGGTCGACTTATATATATATATATGATATGTAAAATAAAATGAACGAATAAATAGATAAAATATCGCAACATAAACAGCATTCATAATATATATAGGAGTTCTGAGGTTAAAAGGATTTTATTTATTTGGTGAAAGTTGATGAATGGACTAAGAAATAGGAAATATAGTTATTTACTTAGCTTAGAAGTTGCACAAGGACAAAGAAATTGGTAATATAATAAACAAGAAATAAAATTGCTTATTTGAAAATAACTTTTAGTAAAGCTTACTGTCATTTATAGTTTGGTAAATATATTAGATACTTTTAGGGCTTAAATTTGCCTAAGGCCGGAATCCACCATCTTTTTTTTCTGTTGAAGGGTATTTTCATGACTATCAATTGTGTTTAGAGGTACAATAGACTTTTCAAGTCAAATTTAAATTTGGACTTAAAAATAAAAAAAGCCTTGGTAGCTGGGACTGTAAAATACGTCGACTGCATCTCTGCAGAGGGATAAGAGCCTTCCCCTATCAACATGTGTCCAAGATAGGACACTAAACTGCACCTGATGGTGAGGCTCTAATCCTGGAGCTTTAGGGAATGTGAAGTAGTCCTTCATTACCATCACTCACTGGTTTTCTCTGACCCGGACTGGTAGTACCTGTTAGGGTCCTATTTTTATAAGTCAAATAGAACTATTTAATCTTATACTATGCTGAATAGAGTTACTAGAGTTAAATAGTAACGCATGAAACCATTTAACTGTGTGCAAATAAAGCTATCAGTGTTTGCAATACTTGAAACCATTTAACAAATGAGTCTTAGCTCGTTTAAAAATAATGTTAATTACAAATTATTCACTTACAAATCATATATACTTAATATATATGTATAAACAGGATTTAGCATTAAACAACCAACAAGGGTTGATATGTCGTAAAATACAACCAACCAGCCAACCAACCAACCAGCCAACCAACCAACCAACCAACGTTAATAAGAAAAATCCCAAACAATACTATTTAATTCCAATTTAAAAAAAACAGGATTTTGCGGTAACATTCTTTTTTCAGTTAGGCTGGAAAAAGTTGCACACACAAAGATTGAATGATTGATCGATTGATTTCAACGGTGTTTCAACCTGATTTTGGGTTATACTCTGCCTAAACATTTGGGAAATACTTTTTGTACGTTCACTTTAACATTTTTTGTGTATTTATTTCTTCATTTTTTGCACATGGTCCAATCAAATTCGAATAATTTTATATATACCTCTTTGACCCATAGATGGAACCCTAACAGATCTATATGAACCATAGATGGAACCCTCACTGATCTATGTGACCCATAGATGGAACCCTAACAGGTACTACCACTCCAGGTAAGAGTGGGCATAGAAGTAATGGCAATGAATATGTGCTCCACACTCCCCAGATCTCTAGAACTGTAGCTTTACCACCAGATGCAGTTTAGTATCATACCCAGGACACCCTTTTTTGAGGGTGTCTAACCCTCTCCGCAGGGGATACAGTCAGTGTATTTTAAGCCCAGCCAATTGGCTTTGTGCATCCAAAAAATTGAAATATCTAATTGTGACATTACAAAAATTACAAGCATTAATGTCGGACAATTTGCGTGATGTTATGATAAGCAAGCTAGATGATCAGACCATTGTTAGTGAGTTTGATTCTTATTGAGTGCCACAATAAAACTAAACTTAAAAATAGCCAAAAAAAATCATGGTTGCTAGTCTATGGTGGGCACAGGCGAAAGGGTTAGCAGGTGCTATGTCGTTGTAATATCTGCCTTACGCATCTTCACCCTTATTTTGTTTATATATATATATATATATATATATATATATATATATATATATATATATATATATAAGTAAAGTAAAGTTGGCGACCGTGGTCGAGGGCAACCCGAAGGCTCCCTTTTCAATAACTACTACCCCGAGGTGTAGAGTAGGGTGCTACTCCTTTCCCTGGATTGCTCCACTTTACCCTTGATACTTACCTTATAATGCTGAGTGTTAAGCAAAGAGGAATTGGGATTGAGCTGGCGTCTCCCGGACCATTAGCGAACACTCTACTCACTGGGCAAGTGGTAGAATGGATGGCAAGCTTGATTAGTAAACTGTTACGAGTAAGTTCAAAGCGATGGGCAGCGGAATCTTACTAACCGAGTTCAAACTCCAGTCGCGCTATCACGTTCCCTTTCGAACAAATACCATTGGAAAAGGCATGAACCTCCGAGCTATGGTTTAAATAGTACCGCTTCTGATCTTCTTAAAGGATTGCCTTGGCATTAAATAACCAACAAATGTTGATATGCCATTAAACAAAGAAACCACACGAAACAACTTAGCTTAGCAAGGTAAATAACAATATTTTTTCAATTTTCTTTTAACCAATTCTTTGGGTGCCTCGGGTAGTGTAAGGATTAGCAAGCTTGACTAGCAAACCTACCAGAGTGAGTTCGAGTCTTAATGGGTGACCTATTTATTCGGCCTTGTTCCATATCTAAGCTAGAAGTTTAGTTCATTACGACTTACCTATTTTACAAAATCTTCAATTTTGAAATAATTTTTCTCAAATCCCTCACTTTTAATCTTGCTATGATTCACTAAGTTTAATTTAGTTTGGCACAAGGCACTCACTAGTATTGAGCTCTCACTAGAATCTGCCAACCTAAGTAACAGACCATTACACATGAGAGAATCCCATTTTTTTCTGAAATTTATTTCTTAATATTAAACTTAGCTTAGTTGTTGCACAAAGAACTATGGGTCACGGAGTGATAATTGAGGTGACACTATGTGAAGTTCCCTCTTGATTATATCCTGCGCCTTCTACCTTTTTCTCGAGGTGGATGTTCTGAAAGTAATGCCTCCGATTTCTTTATACGGTAACTGCAACTAATACAAGGATAAAAATATTACCATTGGATAGTGCTAGTGTTCAGCTACAAAACACTATTTTTTTCACATAGTCACAATCATTGATTGTGCATTTTCCCCCTGCAATAAACAATGCGATAACAGATGAGCTGATCATGATACTCATTATTTCATGTATTAACAGGTGTGTTAGACGTAGTTAGTCACACACATCACCATTGCCACTGCTGAAACAACACTACCCACCGCCTAACTGTGCTCACATCTACTGTTTAGCTTTCGTAAACGTTTAGCAAATGTCAATAAATATCAATGGGTGAGATTATTTTCGTTGGGAGGAATAACACACCTCTTCTAAATACACACTTTCTACTAATGCTATCTATAACTCGCAAGAAAAAAAAATTAAAAGGAAGATTCAACTTCAACTGCTCTACTACCAACATTTTCTTGTAACGCCGTGTTCAAAATAATAGATGTTACTTTTAGAGTAACCCTCTAATAAGTGCATTGCTGACGAAAATGCATCGCCAATAATAGTGAATGCCCCCAAATAATGTTTTGTAGCTGAAAACTTACTCAAACCAAGAGTTTTCCTTGTGTCAATTTTAGTTTCCATAAATAAAAGCAGAGATGTTGCATGGGACCTGAAGACTCTACAACTGCGGATGGGGACGGTGCAAGAACTATGGGGGCGCATTGTATTTGATGAAACCCTGAAAAATCTAATAAATAAATGAATAACAAAACACAAAATTCGAGAATATTTTTATTTTAGAAAACATTTCCAAAATCTTTTCTTGATAAAATAACTTATTTATGAATAAGTTCGTTAATAAATAAAAATACATCAAATTTTATTAAAATTAGATAAATAGCTGATTTTTAGCAGATTCTAAAAATCGTGGTGAAATTTGAAAACAAATTTATCTTTATACAAATTATTACACGTAAACATCGGTTTAAAATGTAAACAAAGTTTCAAATACAAAATTTTCCAATTTTTTTTTACACGAACATAAATAATTTAAAATCAGATTTTTTCCCAATTATTTTTCTTACGAATAAAAATTAAGTTTATAACAAATCTTGTACAAGTTTGGACTTGAAGTTTCCTGTACGTTTTTGAGAAACAAATTGAACAGTTTTCAGAGGATAGTCCAAGTTAAAAGCGTCGTTAGGGTAACTCGCAGTCAAACTTATCAAGATCTTATTTTTCCGATGCAGGTATCACTGGGGAACCAGAAAAGTTTTGATAAACGGTTAGTTACCTTAGCAACGCTTTTAACTTAGCCCAGGACACAATTCTGACTTGGTGCTTAGAGACATTACTTTCAGTGCGTCCCGACGGTAATTTGTTCTAATCTTAATTTTCAATTCTGTTTCTCTCTTTCAATTCTCTCTCATCGATGCATCTTTAAATTCTATAGATCTGTTATTTTTTATAAAGTTGGAATTGCTATCTTTATCTGTTTTAATCTCCATTTTTTTCACTTCTTTATTTATTTCATATCGTGTGAAGCTCCAGCCTTGGAAATTTGGGGAATGTGAAATACTCCTTCATTGCCATTACTCCCAGGCCCACTGCGACCCAGAGTGATAGTATCTGTTAGGGTCCTATCAATGGCTCAAATAGATCTGTTTGCAAATCATTTTGTATTAGATAGGAATACTCGATATATAATCAAGTGTCGAAAACTTAAGCTACACAAAAAATGTAAATATAAACTACTTCTAAGCATGAAAAAAAAGAAAAAAAAAGGAAAAAAAACCAACGGGTTAAAATGCCGTTAACATCAATCAACCAACCAATCAATCATTTTCAATAATTAGCCAGCTCATTTTTTTTTTGTCCATCTTTCTTCATTGTTCACATTCTTTTTCTTTCACAAGCCTTTTCTATTTTCTTTAATTCTCCATTTTATTGATATTTAAAATAAGTCTAGATTTTACGAAACTTTGCTTTGTCTGACACGCAGAAGTTAAGTTGCTTTTAGAACCTGCCATTCCTTAGTGGTCACCCATTCTAAGTACTGAACTGGTTCGTCGCTGCTTAACTTTGGTGATCTTTCAAAAATAGTTATTATTTTTTAAGCTTAGTTTAGTTTAACCCAAGGTCAGAAGAATGTAGCTCCCAGTGATATTGAACTGACAAATTATGGTCTGCTGGCCTAGATCGCTGATAGATTTTAACACAATGTAAACTTGTCAAAGGTTACTTTATGCCTCGAGGTTAGGGATTGTGTTCATATTTACATTTTGTGTTGTTGTTTCTGCAGAGATTTTTGTTTAACACACAGTTTCCTATCGAGTACCAAATATTCTAAAATAGGTCTAGTTGATTTTTGATGGGATCCTAACAGGTATTACCACTCCGGGTCAGAGTAGAATTGGGAGTAATGGCAATTAAGGGGGACTCAAAACTCACCAGATCTCACAATCGGTTGCAGTTTAATGTCATACCCAGGACAACCCTTTTGGAGGAGGGACTTTCTTTCTTTCTTTTTTTCTTTCTTTCTTTTCGGTGTTTTGTTTATCTCTGCTAATCTTTTCTTCTTTTGCTTTTTTCATTCGGTAACACCCCAAAGAGAATTGAAGCATTAAAAAAGTAAGTACTGTCTCTTAGTTTTTAATTTTCTTTCTTTCTTTCTTTCTTTCTTTCTTTTTGATTAGTTAATTTTTCAATTTTCTTCTATCCAAAAACAAAACAAAACAAAACTTTTTTCCCCTCTTTTTTTCCTTTTATCGGTCGCCGATATTTTATACCGATCCCTCCCGTCGACAACTTTATCCTAAATTTCTTTGGCCGCTGTTACCTTGATTTTCTCTCAGCTGTGTCATATACGAAGAAAGACTTTGAGTAGAAGCAGCTAAATCTTTCATTTCTTTCTTTCTATTGTTAATATTTGATTTTAAGGAATACATTCCTTTCGGCTTGGTTGCTCTGAGAAACATTGGTACGTTTACTGGAATTGGTATCGTTTTGGGGATAGTTCTGGTCTTATGTCAGAATTAGTATGTTTTGTGTTGTGTAACACTGCAGTCTTTCTTTCTTTCTTTCTTTCTTTCTTTCTTTCGGATTTTTTTCTTTCTTTCTGTTTTTTAATCTTTTCTTTCTTTACTCGTTTCTTTGTAAAACGCCCCAAAGACGATTGACTCAAGTAAGAAGCTAGTACTGTTACTTTTAAATTTTTAGTTTTCTTCCTTTCTTTTTTGCTAGTTTGTTTCTTTGTTTTCCAGATACGCGTGTGCACCCCCACCACCATACGCACACACATCCACTCCCACCCCCACACGCACCCCACACTATCTTTTTTAATTTTTATATACTATCGATTTTATATATTGGGACTTGATAAATATTTTCTTTCTTTTTTTCTTTCTTTCTTCTGATTTTACACACACACACACACACACACACACACACACACACACACACACACACACACACACACACACACACACATATATATATATATCCCAGTGTATTTACATCTATCTATCTATCTATCTATCTATCTATCTATCTATCTATCTTCTTTCGTTTCTCTATTTCTTTTTTTTTTGTAGTTCCAGTTTTTTATTTTAGATTTTCATTTTCTTTCTTTCTTTCTTTCTTTCTTTCTTTCTTTCTTTCTTTCTTTTGTCGCTAGTTTCCCTCTTTTTGCTTTTTACCTCCTCAGTACTCCTTCAACTCCTTTTCTCTGTCTTCCTACATCACCTCCTCTCTACATCAACTTCTCTTTCTCGGTTTAATCTATATTTATTTTTTTTAATTCTTTTTTGTTCTTCTTTTTCTCTTTCTATATTGATCTGATTGTTTCAAGAAATTTCTTTCTCTTCCGCCAAAAGAAACGTCTCTCCTTCACCTTCTCTATCTCTCTCTATTTTCTATCATTTTTCCAAATCTCTTTCGCCTCTATTCAAACCTTTTTTCCTCTTTACCTGTTCAATTTTTAACCCCTAATTTCCTTCCCCCCCTCTCTCTTCCATGTCAGTTTTCGCTCCCTCTCGTCACCACACGTCATTCTGCAAAATACTCTCTCACTCACTCTCTCTCTATCTTTTCCCCCTCTCTCTCTATCTCTCTCTCCCCTTCTCTCTGTTGCTTCTTTTTCTTCTCTTCTCCTTCTCCTACTCTTACTGCTTTTCTCAAGTCTTAAAAAAATATCAGAAAAAAAAAAAAAAAACGAAAAAAAAAAAAAAGAGAAAGGCGAAAAAAGAAAAAGGACTAAAACAAAAAACAAAACAACAACAAACAGAAAAATAGGACTTATTAGTTCTTCATTTCAGTATTGGTGTCTGTGTTGGGTGGGCACAAGACGACTTTCTTTCCTCCTCACTCCCGTTTCTTGCAACGGACTTAATAGTCACCCATTAGCGACTTTCCAATGGCTTCATCTGCTCGACACCGTCACGATGACGGCGACGACGACGACGACGTCGACGACTCACCGACCAGTTCGCCAATCGCGACCAGAAACACGTTTGCACAACGCTCGCCCACTGTCGCTGGCAAAGCCCAGGCAAACCATCTTTCAATTTATTTGCTATCCAATCTTTTTAAAACTTCTAACCCTCCTCCCCCTCCCCTCCTCCTTTCTGCTTTCCTTCGCTCTTCGTTTTTCTACAACTTTTCGCACCTTCCCACGACTGGTCGCTGTCACCACCCACAACCCCACTTCCATCCCCGACAACCTTTCTCCATTCCCTATACTACTATTGTATCACTACTGTCACCACCATCATCACCACAGTCGACGCCGCCATCGCCATTACCCTTCAACTTTTTTCCTTCCTCAATCATTACAATAATAATAATAATAATAATAATAATAATAATAATAATAATAAATAAAAATGATAATGATGATGAGGATGATAACAACAACAAAAACGTTAAAGTAAATCAATAAAATAATAATAGCAACAACAATAACAACAATAATGATTATTGCTATCGTCATCAGTAGATTTAATTTTGTTGTCTTTCATCTTACTGTGATCACTATCCTCACCAACCCAGCATCAATTATGATAATGATGATGACGATGGTTTTAACTTTTCTTCTCCGTAACCCATCATCATTGCCTCTACCACTGCCACCACAGCCGTTGAAATTACCACCACCACTACCATCACCATTACCATTGCCCCTACCACCGCCGCCGTCGTTGCTGCTACCACCCCGGTGTTAGTAATAATAACCACAAACACCGCCGCCACCATCACCGCTACCATCAGCGCCACCGCCACCACCACTAACAACAACAACAACAACAGCTCTATCCTTTTTCTGTTCGTCTCCCCATTCTCCATTAACTTCAGAATTTTATCGACCCCACCACTATCGCCAACAACATCACCACTAGCGCCACCATAAATACTACCGCCACTCCGACGATCATAATCATCTTCTCCATCACGATCATAACCACCACCACCACCGTCACCACTGTCACCACCGCCATCATCATCATCATTTGCCCAGCAACTTGTACAACTCTCACTCCTATAGTCTAGCTCGTTTCCTTCCTCTTTCGATTCGTTTATTTCTATAACTTATTTGCTTCAACATTTACCTTCATTATCATAATAATCAGATCGATTTCCTTTCTAATTTTTAAAAATCTGAGAATCTACATAGCGCAGTAGGTAGCTCTCCGAATTCAACAGAAAGTGAACAACTTTTGCCAGATTTGTTGTGAAAGCAACAAATAAACCTTATTCTTTCATATCATCGTCGTACTTACTTCTCTCTCTCTCTCTCTCTCTCTCTTTGATTCACTTTCAATACCACCACCACCACCACCAACAACAACAACAACAACAACAGCAGCAATTATCTTTCTCTCCTTTTCTACTATTCTTTTTATACCCTTTCTCTTTCATTGATCATCCTCCTCCTCATTATCAACATAATTATTCTCCCTTCTTTTCCTTTTCTTCTACCACCTTCGACACCTTCATTTTCTTTTCTTTTTTTTCTACCCCATCACCAACACGGATCCCACAGTCATTGCCATTAAAAAACATTTTCTCCCTCTCTCTTTCTCTCTCGCTCTAAAATCTCATTTCTTTTTCTCTCTACATCACTTTTTATCGTTTCTCTTCCCACCTACCCGCTTTCTTTCACTACCCTTTTTCCTTGTCCCCTCCCCCGATTTTCATCACACCCCTACACCACTCCATGTTTTTCTATTCCTCTCTTTTATTTCTCCACTTCCATCTCATCAGCCCATCATTATAATCATCATCATTTCATCTCACCTGCTTTCCTTCTTCCCTTGCCTCTCCTCCCACTTTCTGCCATCTACTTATCCTTTCCTTCTACTTTCTTCCCAACCCCTCTCTCTTCAAAAACTACAAGGGCTTCTCCCATATACTTCCTTAGCTGTCGAAGCCAAACAGGTGCAAGCCAGCAAGTCCTTGTCCAGAGTTATGCCATAGACGAAGTCTTTAGCTTCACAGCGAAGAAAGCGAACGATTTGCCGCTCTCAGCTTCATGAGCCTGTGTGTGCGTGTGTCAATTATGGCCACGCCGTATCTGTATGGGTCTTTTTTTTTTGTTCCTCAGCTCACTGTGTGTGTGTGTGTGTGTGTGTGTGTGTGTTTGCACGCGCGCACGAGTGAGTATGTGTGTGTGTATTTGAATGGATATTGTAGAAGTGCCAACTTATTCTTCAGTGTATGGAAGCATGAGTGCGGATTTTGATTTATAGAGACTAAGTTAAGTCTGACAAAAGGCCTCATTTATTGAGCGCTCAGTGTGAAACAGTTTAACTATAAATGGTTTGTGGGTCTAACACAATTACATGTTAAGAATTAAAAGAAATATTATTAACGTAATCATTTGCTAGTTGAGAAATATGGGGCAAACGGTGAGACTCGAACTCACTAACAATGTTTTAATAGATTTGGCACAAAGCTGCTGGTAGTAAGAATCAAACTCATCGCTATTATCTGCGAATTTAATTATCAACGACGAGGATTGGTTTAATTTCTTTGTTTAATGGCTTATCAACCTTTGTGGGTTATTTAATGCCAAAGCCGTACTTGAAGAAGATAGCAGTGATACTATTTGATTCAAAGCCGGGGTGGTTAGGGAACTCCTACTTTTCCCTAAAGGTATTAGTTCGAAAGCGAACGTAATACCTGAAGTGGAGTTCGAACTCGCTTACTACACTGTCAGAGTCCAGTATGTTAGCCATTACGTCACGAATATGATGTTTCGTAATATATATATATATATATATATATATATATATATATATATATATATATATATATATATATATATATATATATATATATATATATATATATATATATATATATATATATATATATATATATATATATATATATATATATATATATATATATATATATATATATATATATATATATATATATATATATATATATATATATATATATATATATATATATATATATATATATATATATATATATATATATATATATATATATATATATAAGCTCTATCGTATATATATAAGCTCTATCGTATTGACCACTATCTAATAATACTGCAAAATTTGGTCCGCCATTAACTTACCAAGTGACCTATTGATAACCATAAACCGCTACAATGTATATACATATAGTACCTCACCTAACGACTGAAAGCGTGAAACTCAAAGTCGAACGTTGGTTTTACTTCTCAGTATATCCTAGTATTTGATATTAACTCTCCAACTGTCCTAGTTTTACGGACATTTTAGATTTTATCAAACGGTGAATGCATATTAATGTCTCCACTCGGATCAGGACGCAACATAAAGTTAATTTTAATTTGAGTACAAGTGGTTTAAAGACAGAGATTTCCTTCTCGTAGACTGGTTACCTTACCTAGGTTAAAGTGCACAGATTGACCAATTATTTACTCATAGCTGACGAAGAATAATTGGATTCATAACTTTCCAAATGGTATTAGCTCTAAATGAAATTCAAATAGCCTCGTCCAGCATTTGATCTCGGTTTACTTTGTCCATTTTCTAAGACGATAACCTTTACGCTAAGAGCGCTTTTCTGACGACGAATGTGCCAATTTTGATATTATCTATATGATAAATAATCTTAAATACACACACACACACACACACACACACACACACACACACACACACACACACACACACACACACACATATATATATATATATATATATATATATATATATATATATATATATATATATATATATATTATCGGCCAATCTCTAATCGAGTCATACTAAAGACTCAAAAAATGGTACTGATAGCTATTGATAAGGACCCTTTAGGTCAATCTCGCCTATGGTCGGCTAACTCATATATATATATATATATATATATTTATATATATATATATATATATATATATATAAATATATATATCATAAATAAATATACCCTAATAATGTGCGTGTGTGCGTGTGAATGTTAAAAACTCTTAGCAAATGATATGGGCTTGTCGTACTCTATGTGAATATATATCAACGCACCTTGAGAGAACACCAACAATAGCAATAAAACAAAAACAAAAACAGCAAACATAACCAAAACAAAGCAAGAAAACAAACCAAAAGAACAAAAACAAAAAACCCCACAAAACCAAACCAAAAGAACAAAAAAAAAAAAAAACACAAAAAAGGAAAGAAAGAAAGAAATTATGTGTTTCTTATTCCTTAAATCATTCATGCGAAATCTTCAATGTTCCTCTTTGTACGTCATTGTTTGCATAAGACTGTGCATTTATATTTACACACGCGCCTTATATATGAGCGTATATACTCGTATATATACTCAACCGAAAATCATCTGCCGCCCTAACTCTGTGAATGGGATGAGAAATCATGTTTATGTGCTTCTTCTTACAGAATGATCCGTTTTCATTCACACCTCTCCCTATACGCATTTACCTTGACCCTACATTTAAAGGATCCCCTCCAATTTGCTTTACTTTGGCCATGCACATGCCAAATTTTTGACAGAAACCTTGAATCGTCCCATACACGAATAAAAAACTTCAATTTATTGTGAAGCTCAATATCAGTATGGGGTTAAAATTTGTGCATACTTCGATCATTATATTTAATTTGGTTGGTTTGGTCTGATTTTATGGCACATCAATCATTGTTGGTTATTTAAAGCCAAATCCATTTTTATACATATAAACAGTTCTATTTCAAAGAATTCAGTTTGGCATAAGTACACAGTTTAATGCAAAAACAGTTCTATTTCAAGCTATTGAGTTTAGCATAAGTACACAGTTTGAATGTTAAAAATAGTTCTATTTCAAGCAATTCAGTCCAGCATATGTACACTGTTTAGTTCTATTTGAGCCATAGATAGGACCCTATTAGGTGCTTCCAATCCGGGCAAGAGTGGACCAGGGAGCGATGGCAGTGAAGGGGTACTCTGCATTCCCCAAAGCTCCAGCATTACTTGAGCCTGACCATCAGATTATTTAGTGTCATATCCAATACACTCGTTGGGGGGGGGTCTTACCCCTCTGCAGAGATGCAATTGCTGTATTCTGCCGCAGTAGTCGACTGGGCTTTCGTTGGGGTTCGGGGGTGGGGAATAGGAATCTGACCCCTCTGCAGAAGTACAGTTGGTGTATTCTGCAGCAGCAGTCGACTGTCCTTTCGATCATTGAAATTACTAAAGAATGGTAAATCTTAAAGATCAATTATAGACGACAATGTGTAATAAAAATATCGAAAGTGAAGCTTCAAATTAAAAAAAAAAGAATTAAAATTGAAAATACATGTAGATATTTGCACAGTTGAGCAAGTTAATGTGATGATGTATAGACATCTAGATTGCAGTCTAAAAGACATACTCTGTACATGACAGATTTTGATTCAAGCAACTTTTCTTGTTTTCTGAACTAAAAATCAAAGGTGAGAGATTTGAGGACACGAAGAATATTAAAATAAACACAGCGGCGTAGGTTTAGACCTTATCAAAAGTAAAGTTTCAGAGGTGCTTCGACAAATGAAAATCTCGCTGGAATAAAGTAGTTGAACAACAAAGGGAATATTTTGTAGAAAATAAAGTTTTATTAATTGTTTATTTTTGTCTTGGTAAAAGCAACCTCACGATCCATATTCTTTAAAACAACTTGTTCTTCCCTTTCCTTTGTGGTCATGATAGTTTAATCTTTGAATTAATCTTTCTCAAATTTTCTTTTTTATCAAATCCTTATCTCATAAAGCTCGTCATGAGTGAAACGTTGTATAAAATAAAGGAATAGTCCGGCAAATTTTGCTTTTTCCTGCATGTTTGTCTGCTTGTCTGTCTGTCTCACACACTCGTACATACGCACACATACGGTGTGTAGATGGACAGTAGGTTGAATAAGGTTTTTGTTATACTACATTGTATATCAAATTTAAATTTTCAGAAGAAATTTATTACTGTACATAATATATATATATATATTCGTTTGAATTGAGGTCTCGGCTACCGTTGAACGGATATATGTAAACAATAGTAATTGTGATTCATAACCGTTTAAAATTTACTTCGCAGCTAATATCTCCTCGTGGCTGAATGATTAGAGGCTTGGGTTGACGTTTGAATCAACTGGGTTTCGATCCCAGCTACGGGAAGATACTGTCTAGTCACACTGATGAGTTCTGATAGAACGAAACAGATCTGTCTGTGGATGACTATATAAAAAGTTGGTGATAACATCTATTTTGAGATTATATAAAGAAGCATATATATATGTGTGTGTATTTATGTACAATAATGTATATACAATTATACATTTCTTTTGAAAATTTAAATTTAATATACCGTGTAGTATAACAAAAACCTTATTTTATACAACATTTCCATTGTGATGGGCTTCATCAGATAATGATTTAAAAATGTTTAACAATCAGCAATATGAGGTACGTATCAAGGGTAAAGTGGAGCAATCTAGGGAAAGGAGTAGGGCCCTCCCCTACACCTCGGTGTAGTAGCTATTGAAGAGTGAGCCTTCTGGTCACCCTCGACTACGGTCGCCAACTTTACTTATATATATATATATATATATATATATATATATATATATATATATATATATATATGATTTGAAAACGAATAGTTTGTAGTAACATTTTAAACAAGTCAGAGATTATTTGTTTGTTTACAGTTAAATGGTTTCAAATATTGCTATCAAACACGATTCATTCTATTAAGTATTAATCATTTGTTTGTTTACAGAATAGCTGTCTGTTGCTTATCTTTTTATTTTCACACTGTTGAATAGTTTCAAATATTGCTATTTAACACTAACAATTCTGTTCATCGTCACTTATTTGCATACAGTTAAATGGTTAAAGTGTGATATTTAATCCATTGATAGGACGCTAACAGATACTACAACTCCGAATTGAAGTGGATCTGGGAGTAATGGCAATGAAAAGGTACTCCACATTCTTCAAAGCTTCAGGACTTGAGTCTCATCATTAGATGCAGTTTAGTGTCGTACCTAGGACACTAGTTCTATTTGACCCATAGATGGAACCCTGACAGTTACTATCACACCGGGTCAGAGTGGGCCCAGGAGTAATGGCAATGTTGGGTTACTTCTTATTCTGTAAAGCTCTAATACTGGAGTGTCACCATCAGGTTGGGCAGAAGGGCACTCGTTTGAGGAAGGGTCATTCACCTGTGCAGGGATGCAGTCGACATATTCTACAACCCTAACCAACTGGGCTGAGAGAGAGAGAGAGAGAGAGAGAGAGAGAGAGAGAGAGAGAGAGAGAGAGAGAGAGAGAGAGAGAGAGAGGGGGGGGTACATGTATTTAGGTAGCAGATTCTTTTTGTGGGCATATTTTATTAAAGATGAGACAAGGATCTAAAGTTGTTTTTTATTGCCCTTTCGTCGTTCACGTGTGAGATGCGACAAATAAGAATGAAATAGAAAACTCAACTCCAAATCATTGTCTGTCATCTTTTATATATATATATATATATATATATATATATATATATATATATATATATATATATATTTCTGTGCATAAAGGTCGCAGAAAGGTTGAAAACCACAGATCTGAAATAAAATGAGACTTGGAGATTGAAGAGACTTGTCATTCAAACTACATTGAAAAAAAAACATCAGCTAACGTTGGTGTGAAAAACTCTCACACGGATATTGATAATAATAATAATAATAATAAACCATCAATCACATAATAAGCGAATGCAGCAAATTAGCGCAGTAGGAATATAAGACTAAATACGACTGGGTTGGCAAGGTGATACTCTGGGAGATGTGCAAGAAATTTAAATTTGACCCTACCAACAAATTGTATGGGTAAATAGTAGGACGGACTAGGTTCTTCAGCCTTGGTGAGGCAACTAGTCTAGGAGAAGGAAAACTCTGAATTCAAACCTGTTAAACTCCGCTTAAAAATCGACCTTGTGTCATATCCTGCCCGAGCGGAGGGGTTGGTAAATAGTACCAACAAATTGTATATGTACAACCCAGCACCTGTCCTAGAAAATAACACACATAAACTATGGGACTTTGACATACACACGGATCACCAAATCTCGGCCAGAAGACTAGACCGAATAATAATCAACAACAAAAAAAGAATTTGCAAAATTGTGGACTTTGCTGTCTTGGCTGACCACAGAATAAAACTAAAAGAATGTGAAGAGAAGGATAAGTACCTGGACCTTGCTAGGGAATTGAAAAAAAACTGTGGAACATGCAGGTGACAATTATGCCAATTGTAATTGGTGCGTTTGGAACAGTAACAAAAGGATTATTAAAGAGCCTGGAGGACTTGGAAGTTGGCGGACGTGTGGAGACCCTCCAAATTACAGCATCATTGAGAATGGCCAGAATACTGAGAAAAGTCCTGGAGACTTGATGGTACTTGCTGTCACTCAAAATCCAGCGGAAGACCATTAGCTGGCGCTGATGTGAAAAACTCTAAAGGAGTAAATAATGATGATAATAATTATAATACTAATAATGATGATGATAATTCTTAGTAAGCAATTATAGCAACAAGTAACTATTAATACAAATGATTTACACGCAATTATGTGAGATCAAGTACTAACATCTAATAATTTTTACTTGCGTACTGAAATACTTACCTTATGCGTTATATATATATATATATATATATATATACATATATATATATATATATATATATATATATATATATAACCCGTGGTGACTTTATGGCTGGTTTGGTTCATTTATGTAACGGCATATTAACTCTTTGTGGGTTATTTAATGTAATTGATTCATTGATTAATGATTGATTACAATCATAATTATATTTGCAAAGTTACATTGAGTTTTTTTATTGCATCTTTTTATTCATCCATACTCATTTGTTTGCACTCATATGGTCTTATATATTCCTTTCAAACACCAGTAATTTTTAAGCGATTATATCGTTTCAACTAAATAATAGTAATAATTATTTAATTGATCATACGAACAAATGGTATATGTCTAACCCAGAACCCATCCGAGAGAATAAGACGCAAAAAGTTCTCTGGGATTTTGAGATATTAATAGATCACCTAATCTCGGCAAGAAGACCAAACCTAGAGATAGTCAGCAAAAAATAAATAAATGAATAAATAAATAAATAAAAATATTTAAAAAATGAATTAATAAAAGAGAAACTGCCAAATAGGGGACATTGCCGACCACAAAGTAAAATTAAAAGAAAGCGAAAAGAGAGATAATTACCTAGACCTTGCTAGAAAGTAAAAAAAAAAAAAAATGGAACATGAAGGTGACGGTGATATCAGTTATAATTGATTGATTGGCAAAGGGACTGGAAGACTTGGAGATGGAGATAAGTGGACAAGTGGAGACAATCTAGACAACAGCAGTGTTAAGATCGGTTAGAATACTGAGAAGAGTCCTGGAGATTGATGAGACTTATTGTCACTCAAACTACATTGAAAAAACCATCAGCTAACGTTGGTGTGAAAAACTCTCAAACGCGTAATAATAATAATAATAATAATAATAATAATAATAATAATGATTCTTAGTAAACAATTATAGCATCAAGTAACTATTTATACAAATAATTTACACGCAGTTATGTGAGATTAAGTACTAACATATAATAATTTTTAGACAGATTTATTCGCCCTTCTAATGGATCCTCAACAAGTACTATCAGGCCGGTTCAGGGTGAATCTGCTTTGTCTTGGGGAGGCATTGATTCTCTGCAGAGGATGCAGTCGGCATTTTATAAGCCCCACCGACATAGCTTGTGTAATTATGAATATCATATATACATTTGTTTAAGTCGAACACTGAAAATAATTTTATGGATAACGTATTTACTCTTGTATAGGTTGAACACTAAGAATAGTTTTTAGGCCAAAAATTGGCGTAGATCAATAGATCTTATATACTCAAAGAATGTTTTAGCATATTAGTCCTCGTTATTTCCAAAATTTACAGTTCAATTGACAATATAAATATACAGTTAAAGTGAATCTACGTTTTACGTCAGGTTAAGTAAAAAAAAACTTTAGCTTTTTGCTTAATTGTATAAAGTTGACATTGATCTGAAAATTTCCAAGTCAGAAACCGAAATTGTGACTTTTTCAATTTCTTTTTTTTTCTGTGACTTTAAAAAATCGCTTGGTGTTTACATTTATTGAAAGAATAATGGCCATTAGAGGGCATAAAAGTTAACCTCTGAACGACGTTTATTAACTTTTAAGTCTTTGCAGCAGAAACATGGTTGAATGTTACACCTTATTTATTGCTGAAGTAGTGTGGTATGGATAAATCTGTCGTCAGTTGATCTAACTTTATAAACTCATTGGTTTTTAGCTAGTTGAGATGTGCATGCGTGCGTGTTTGCGTATGTGTGTGTATGTAAGGATCCAACTATCAATCTTTCATATTTTATATACATATAGAGATATACAGTTCAATTATATACATATAGAGATATACAGTTCAATATAGAGATATACAGTTCAGTTTTATATACATATAGAGATATACATATTGATGTTGAGGTATTGATATATTGATAGATACAGATACATTTTATAAAGACAGATATATCATATTTATATATATATATGCATTTGTGCAAGTGTAAACAAATAAAGACAGATATATCATATATATATATATATATGCATTTGTGCAAGTGTAAACAAATAAAGATATATGAATATACGTAAATGCACACGAATATAAAAGAAACTCCCAGCTAAAAAAAGAAAAGAATCCTAAAAAGAGAGAAGAAATTAAAAGAAAGAAAGAAAAGGTGAAAAAATTGGAGAAAAGGAGAAGAAAAAAAGTTTTCAGTATTTTTAGTGAATAAAATAATATTGGTATGCCGAAGTGGACGAGTTACACGTATTTAGGGTATACTTTCGCTGGTCCCGTAACCCAGTTTGGTCAGTGGGGCTACTACTCATGCAGAGCCCATCCCACTCCTGGTCTAATACTTGTTTGAATTTAGTGTTTTCTTTCTTCGAAATCGTATTCCATACTGAAGTCGTATTCCATACTTTTCTTAAAGGTATTAGGGCAATGAGGATTGCAAACAGCTTCGTTCAGGTTTTGAACTCGAGTATCCGAGTCCATTTCCCATGTTGATAACCGTTATACCACGAGTGCGTCCAAGATGTGCATAATCGTATTAATTTTATGCGACCGTGCTTGCTTGCACATACAGGTAGGTATCTGAGCGTTGCTTCGTTTATTTGATAATGATATATGCGCATATATGTCTTTATGTACATGTTTCTATGTTTTTGTGTAAGAACGTGGCTACATCCATACATACGTACATATTTAGGAGACGCCTGAAGTGTAATGGTTACTAAGTGGACATGACAAAACGAGTTCATAACCTGGATGAGGCTGTTTGAATTTCACGTAGTTAAAAAAGGTATGAATACAATTTTTCCCCTTCTAGCAGTAAGTAGTTGGGAAGACTGAGCTCTTTAACCTTGGTATGGCTACCGGTCTTAGAAAGGAAAACGTTGCACAAACTCCGCTTAAAAATTGACCTTGTGTCACATCCTGTTCGTGCTGAGGGATTCGGTGTATATATACATATATATATATACGAGGTTCGTTCAAAAATTTCAAAACCTAACCAAGATTTTAGATATGTCGGACACCTCTCACCTTTGTATGACTACCACCAACACAGAAATGAAGACCGAAATCCTAATTAGTTTTTGTATTTTTATTGAGAAGAACCAAAAATGTTTAGTTCTTTTCCTGGTTGAGACTAAAAACTTTTTGAACGACCCTAGTGTATATATATATATATATATATATATATATATAATGTGTGATCAATATTTTGAATACGAAAGCTAATGAATAATGTTCACTTTTTTTGCTGTTGCAATGGCATATCAACCTTCGTGAGTTATTTAATACCAAAGCCATCCTTGTAGAAGAACAGTAGAGATACGATTTAACCAATAGCTGGTTGGGGGGGGGGGGTTGGATAAGGGTGTTCGTACCTTTTCCGAGTTTATAAGTCTGAAAGTGAACGTTATCGCACGACTGGAGTTCGAACTCGCTTACTACAATATGATAGTCCAGTACATTAGCCACTACGCCAACCGCCTCGTCCAGGGGTTGAACTGGGGTCTCTGGGTTTATTTTCTGCTACAATAACCATTTTGCGTGCCTCGAAGTGAATGTGCTTTACTTTCGAAAAATAAACTGACGTGCATCCGGGTCAAAATGATTCATATTTCCATAACAACGGAATTTCTCGTTACTTCGTAGTGAGAGTAGTTTGTTAATAAATTGCAAAAAAGATTTCGGATATATTTGAAATTATTTTCATCACCTTGACCACTGTTCTCTTCTCTCTTATGTAAAGTCTATCGCCTATGTTTGCTCTTCGGTCTCACTTTACTCTAAAAGATTCTTACTCTCCTAAGATCAAAGTTACTGCCGCTACCGCCGCCTGAGGAAGTGTCATTGAGTAGCACTCACTTCAGCTCCACTTTATTTACGACACTACAAATTACCTTCTCTGCCTTCATATCCACTTTCTCTCATTGTTTCTTTATTTCCATTTCTCCAAATTTCTTTCCTCGCCCTTTTCTGTTCGTCTATCGATTGCTCTCCTTTCGATCATCTTTCAAATCTTTCTTTACTCACTATCTCCCAGTCACTTCTTTCTTTCTTTCTTTCTTTCTTTCTTTCTTTCTTTCTCAGGCAATTTCTTTCTTTCTTTCTTTCTTTCTTTCTTTCTTTCTTTCTTTCTTTCTCAGGCTCTTTCTTTCTTTCTTTCTTTCTTTCTTAGATACTTTTTTCTTTACTTCCTTTCAGATGTTTGTTTACATAGTTTTCCTTTCTTTCTTTCTTTCTTTCTTTCTTTCTTTCTTTCTTTCTTTCTTTGTCAGACAATTTTTTCTTTATTTTCTTTTCAGATGTTTGTTTATATATTTTTCTTTCTTTCTTTCTTTCTTTCTTTCTTTCTTTCTTTCACAGTTCCTTTTCTATCTTTATCCCTTTCCTTTAATTTATTCTTCAATCTTTTACCACCGTTATTTTACTCTATCTCACCTTTCCACTGATCTATTCTCTCATTTAAAATTTTTTAAAATTTTATTTTTATCTTTTTATATTTCGTTTGTAAATCTTTCTTTGCGCCGTCTTTTACCTGACTTGAGATAAAAGCCTTATCGGTGGGGCTTAGGATTTTTTCTGACTGTATTCCTTAAGCGGAGTTAGAGACCCCCTATCAAAAAAGGGCTTTCCTGGGTATAACATTAAACTGCACCTGATGGTTAAACTCTAAGGAGTGTGGAGTACTTCTTTATTGTTATTACTCCCAGGTCCACTCTGACCAGGAGTGGTAATACGTCAGAGTCCCATCTGTTGGTCAAATAGGTCTGCTTAAAAATTATTGTTATTCGATAGGACTATGTACAAAAAAATTATGAAACAAATACACAACAAATGTAAAAATGAATATACAATAAACGCGATTCCCTAATCTTTATGCAGAGAATAACCCTACACGGATTGAAATGCCGTTAAAATCAATTTATCTATTGCGCAATTTGTCAGGACGACTCTGACCCATTCGTTCGGGTCTCATTTATGGGTCAAATAATAAATAATAGGACCGAGTGGAAAAAATCTCTTTAGAACCATCTACACAAAAAACGTAAATATGAATGCACAATGAACTCGATTCTCAAACCTCTTGGCATAAAATAACTATTGACGAGTTGACATGAAATTAAAATCAGTCACTCGACTTGATATTTGCTCTGTCTTTTTCTTCTGCATTTTCTCTCCTCTCTTATCTCCTTTTAGCATTCTTCTTCATTTGTTTTTCGTATTTGCGGGTTTCTTTTAAGAGTAGACAAGACAAACCATGAACCCATTGGATTTCCCTTGTAACAGAGGCCCATAATTAAACTGATGCTTCGATCCTTCTGAACAGATTGATTTTAACGACATGTCAACTCGTCAAGGTTTTTTTATGTGTTGAGGTTAGAGAATCGTGTTCATTGTACGTTTGTTTTTACAGCTTTTTTTTCATAGTTGTTTCTTAAGAGTTTTTTTGTGTACACGTTCCTATCAAATATGAATAATTTCTCAACAAATTTATTTGACCCATAGATAGAACTCTAATATGAATTATCGCCCGGGTTTTGAGTGGATCTGGAAATAATGGCGACAAAAAGGTGCTCCGTACTTCCCAGAACTTCTGAAGTGTAGCTTCATTATTATGTATGTATTTTAGTGTCATACCCAGGACCCTTTTTTTTGGATGGGAGTGAGGGTTTCGAATGGTATACAGTCATCATATTCTAATCCCAACCGAAAGGCTGTTTTTTTCTGAACGAGTGAAGGATTCCAATTAACATTTCTTAATCAACTTTGTTATATGAAGAAATTTGATGATTAAAATTTTCATTCAGTCGCAAATTTGGCAGGAAATTGTTTTATACTTTAAGATGGTACATCATTTGAAGTATATTGGTAGTCAAGATGTTGTCGCTTTATGACATATATGCATAGATGAATAACAATCCCTTACCGATGTTTTTCAATATACTTGATACTCACACAACATATCTTTTGTCAACTATTGTTCATTACCGAAAATAGTACTTAAAAAAGACCACATCTATTTCAAGTCAACCTCCTCTTATTTGTTTTGCTTTTTGCTTGTTTTATTTACAATTCATTTCAGCATTAACCTTTTTTCTTCCCGTACACGGATAACTCTTCTGATACAATATCAAGTTACATTTCGTTACGAATTCATCGTGTATAATTCGTTATAACATTCCCACTACTCTCGTAACACACACGCGCAAACACACGCACACACACATACACACATTTTTATATACAAATATAATGACAATTTTGCAAAAGGATAATATTTGTCAGTTTAGAAGATCTCTCTATAAAATCAGCTAACGGTTATATTTTTTCACTACCTGAATAAGTTTATTCTTTTTTTGTGAATTCTTAAGTTGACAATTTTCATTATCCTCAAGCATGGTGACAGCACCGATTTCTTTGACTGTCTTTCGCCATCCGTTCCTATCAGTCATCACACTTGATAAATATTATAGACAGCATCCAGTGTCCGTACAAAGCCGGTGAATGTAAGTTTTTACTGGTCGGCCAACACTGGTATGTCCATGTGTAGTAGTTCATAAGAGAACTCCACTAATGAATTTTCCCTTATTTCTCCAGTGATGCCCAGTAAGTCTTGCTTGACTTACTTGGATGGCTTGTTAGATGGGAGGTAAATGGCGGCTCAGCTGCTGTTTCGTAGAGTGTTGCTGTCGGGATTTGTACGCAAAATAGTACGCAGCATCCTTGTGTAGTACCCATTTAGCCTTTTCTCGAAACGTCTCATTAGAGTCCAAATTATTCAACCATTTAGTAGTACTAACACACTTACACAATTTACCTATTTTCCCGTTTTTCTTTCTCATTTTAGCCGTTAAAACTTTCCTATTTAACCATCTCCACTCTTTCATATTTTCGTTTTTTACTTATAATTGTTCTTTCTTACCTTTAATCTTTCAGTCATCAGCCGCTTTTTCTCTCTGATATCGAATTCCTCGAGTTTTCCCATAATTTCAATTTTTTTTTACCTTTTCTTTCTTTGATGATCATAGTTTCTTTCTTTCTTTCTGTAAAGGCCATTATTTTTTTGCTTATTTGTTTGTTGTCAAAACTCTTTCTTTCTTTCTTTCTTTCTTTCTTTCTTTCTTTCTTTGCTTGTTTGTTGTCAAAACTCTTTCTTTCTTTCTTTCTTTGGGTTTTATGGCATATCAACTTTTGTTGGTTATTTAATGCCAAAATCTATTTTCATAAAAATAAACAGTTCTATTTCAAACAATTCAGTTTTTTAGCGTGAGTCCATAGTTTAATAGTCAAAAACATTTCTATTTCAAGATATTCAGTTTAGTCAGTTCTAATTCAAACAATTCAGTTTAGTATAAGTATTGTTTTTGCTTACACACTGTTAAATGTCAAAACAGTCCTATTTCAATCAATTCAGTTTAGCATACAAAATAGTTCCATTTCAAACAATTGACTTTAGCATAAGTACCCAGTTTAAATTCAAAACAGTTCTTTTTCAAGCAATTCACTTTAGCATAAGTACACAGTTTAGTTCTATTTGAGCCATAGATAGGACCCAATCAAGTGCAACCCCTCCGAGCAAGAGTGGACCTGGGAATGTTGGCAAAGAAGGAGTACTCCACATTCCCTAAAGCTGTAGCATTACTGGAATTTCACCATCAGATTGTTTAGTGTCATATCTAGGATACTCGTTGGTGGGGGGTTGTGTTTTACTCCTATGCAGAGAAGCAGTCTGTGTGTTCTACAGCCCCAGTGGAGTGGACAATTCTTTCTTTCTTGGTTTTTCTATTTAAGACCCTTCTTTCTTTCTTGGTGTTTCTTTCTATCTTTTATTCCCAATCTTAGATTTTTCTTCTTTCTCTTCTCAACACCCCCGATTATTTCTTTATTACAGCTGTTCTTATTAATCTTCATTCCTCTTAATTTTAGACTCTTATGACTTTCATTTTCTTTCGTTTTAGTATTTTTTTCTCAACTGCAACTCATTTGTTTTCTTTATACTATTGTATTTTAACTTTTTTCCTCCATGGTTTCCTCTCTTCGAGCTCAAACTTCCATTAAAACTTCTTTCTAAGCTCACGTCAATTTCTTTCCTCTTGGTTTATTTTCTTCTTTTCCCCCCTTTTTTAAAATTTTACAACTTCTTCATCTTCTTTTTATCTTCCGCCGATACAATCTTAAGCTTTCTTGCTCTTTCTTCATTTATTTCTCATTTTCTTTTCTTTCTCAACTCCATCAATTGCCTCCATTCTCCTTTGTTTTCTCCATTCTCACGCGTTCCTTTTCTCAACTGTTCACAACGACCAACCATTCAGCTTTCTTCTTCTTCTTCTTCTTCTTCTTGTAAGGAGACTCACTGTTCCCGTTGCAAACTTCAGCGACGGATGCCTGCACAACTGGTTCCATTACTTGCGGTTTCCTTTCCGGAATTCTCCCCCAGTCTACTGGCAATTCAGGAAACGGAAATGACGGCGTTAGGAAGTCGTTTAACGAGTTTCCTGCCCGAACCGACTTTATCTTCACCTACCCTCCATCTCTCCCTTATTCCTTCCTTTCATCGTTGTTTCGGCTTTCTCTCCAACCATTATTCTTCAACTCTTCTTTCTAGACGTTGTCTTCTGCTCAAAACCACTTAACGCCTCTCCACAATCATTCACGTTGCCATTATTCATTTGATTAACGCTTTCGTTTCCCTTTCACTTTTCCTCTTTTAAAATCAAAATATTTTTCTTTCTTTCTCTCTTTCTTTCTTTCTTTCTCAGACAATTTCTTTCTTTGCTTCCTTTCGGATATTTGTTTATATATATTCTTTCTTTCTTTCTTTCTTTCTGTTGAAACTATAGATATTAATATCTAAATCCCAATATAAGTAAACTTCTTATATGTGTATACAATTATATTTTCAGCGACAATGATGTAACAATTACATTTTTTCTAACGAATTTTCAATGATGTAAAATTTGGTAATAAATAAAACCTAATAATATCAGTTTTCATTGTATAATGCTCAACTGAAAGTGACACAATTCTGGTATATTTGATTTTGAAGAAAATTATCTTTTATTAAAATAATGATGGGGTCTGTACTTATTAATGGTCAATAATCTATCTATCAATCTATCTATTAATTTGTCTTTAACTTACATACATACATACATACATACATATATAGAAAGTAAAAGTAAAGTTGGCAACCGTAGTCGAGGACTCCCATTTCAATAGCTACTACACCGAGGTGTCGGGGAGAACGCTACTCTTTCGCTGGATTGCTCCACTTTACCCTTGATACTTGCCTTATAATGCAATGTGTTAAGCATGGAGTTATCAAATAGCATTTTTTGTATATTTGATATGACTCGACCTGGGATTGAATCCTGGTCTTCCAGACCTTTGGTAAACACTTTACTCACAAGACAATGGGACAGTAAAATACACACACACACACACACACACACACACACACACTTATATATATATATATATATATATATATATATATATATATATATATGTAACTATAACTTTAATCTCACTGGTTTTGAAGCAATTCTAAAAGGAGGTAAATCTAGCTGACTGGCATCATGAAATTTTTGCTGGGTGAGAAGTCCAAACCATGTGAAATTTCCAGATAAATGTGTGATGTGTATGGAAAGGTTTTAGTAAGAAAATCTTTACAAATGGATTAAACGTGGGTTTGCCACTACGAACCAGAGTGGAAAAGATAGACCATGGAGTAGAAATACACTGACTGTCCGGTAAAGAAATAGTTAAGGTCACAGCGGTAATTAAAGAAGGTGATGGTGACAGTCTTCTGGGATATGGAAGGATCCATCACTTTTGATTTCCTTGAAAAAGGTGCAGCTGTAAACAGTACTTTCCTATTGCCCAGTCCTTTGACAAAATTCACCGTATTCATTGAATTCCCCTTGTATAGACACACACACACACACACACACACACACACACACACACACACACACACACACACACACACACACACAGATTTTTGCTGTCATTGTTTCTTCCGAATTGTGCATACGCCTCTTTGAAATATATATATATATATATATATATATATATATATATATATATATATGTAGATATGTAGATATATATATATATAAACCCATATTTAGCCTATTTGTAAATATTTTTTACTAAATATATATATATATATATACTCTCTAAATAGAGTAGCCACTATTTATAAGAAACAATGGCTTTCATTACATTTAAATAAAAGGTCAAAATGACGATGTCAAAATGAATTGTTACTGGGCTATTTATCACACCGTCAGAAATTTAAAGATTAAAAACAATTTAAATTGGTTTATGATTAGATATATGAGTTTCTGTCACGTGGCCTGTTTTTTTTTTTTTTTTTTTTGGGGTCTCGTTTCCTTGTATAGTAGGAACTGTTCTTCTTACATCATCATCATCATCATCATATCGTGCTGGCAGCACGGATATCCCTGACCCTCTCTCGCCACTCCTCCCTATCGTTCATCGCCCTAGGCAGGTCTTCAGGACAACAACCTATATCCTCACATAGCTGCTGAATGTACGTTCGTGCTGGTCGTCCTGCTTTTGCGCGGCCATGTGTGGGGATCCATAAGAGTACATCTCTTATGAGTTCATCTATGCTTCTCCAGCAATGTCCTGCATGTCTGGTTCGCCTAACTTGAATAGTTTTCGTGATAGGGGGCAGGTGGCCGTACAGTTGGTGTCTTGTGGGGTGTTGCTGCCAGGACTTGTTCAGGATTGCACGCAGCATTCTTGTGTAATTGCCATCTAGTTTCTTCTCCAGCCGTTTTGTTAGCGTCCATGTAGTGCATCCATATAGCAGTATCGATGTGACCGCTGCCTGGAAGAAACTGCGTTTCATTTTATCGGTTAGGTCTGATTTCCATATAGTCGATAGCCTATTGATAGCTGTCCATGCTTTCGTTAACCTCGTTTCGATGTCCTTTTCGGTTGATTCGACGCTGCTTCCTAGGTACGTGAATTTGTCTACTAGTTTAAGAGGGGTTCCTTTTAGAGTGGAGATGTCCCCCGTTTGGTTATAGCACATATATTCCGTTTTGTGTGCATTAATATGGAGGCCTATGCTTGCTGCTGCTCGTTCCAAACTATGCAGAAGTGTTTCGGCTTGGTCAGGTGTATTTGCCAGTATCGCTATGTCATCGGCGTAGTCGGCGTCGGTAATTGTTGTTGCGGGGTATCTTCTGCTTCTTTTCTTCGTCAGTTCGAAGCCATTCTCTTTGATTTTGTCAATCGATGTTCTAAGTACGTAGTCTAGACAAATGATAAAGAGGTACGGAGCCAACGTGTCCCCTTGTAGTACTCCTGCTACAATGTCGAAGTATTCTGTATCTCCATCTGGTGATCGTACTTTTACTTTAGTGTTTCTATAGAGAATCGTTATTGCCGCTACGGTTTCCTTAAGTATGCCGTACGCTAGTAGGATTTGTTCCATCTTTCCTCTGTGAATGGAATCGAAAGCCTTGGTAAAGTCGACAAATATTAATGTCGCTTGTAGGTTCTTTGCCCGTACACCTTCAAGGATTCTGCGGATGGTTAATATTTGTGAGGTCGTGGATCTATTTCTTCGGAAGCCATTTTGGTTTTTTCTAAGTATGTTGTCGATTTTGGGTTCTATTCGGTTTCGTAGTAGGGCATTGTAGATTTTGGCAGCTATGGATGTAAGTGTTATGCCTCGGTAGTTTTTGGCTAATCCGAGGTCCCCCTTTTTAGGGAAGGGGAGTATGCATCCCTTCATCAATCTATCTATCGGATTTTGATTGTATACTGCGTTGCAGTGTCGGAGCAGTATGTCGTCGAATTGTCTGGTCTTCCATACTTCCGGGGGAATTTCGTCCAGCCCTGCAGCTTTCCTATTTTTAATTTTTCTGAGAACCGAGTCGAGTTCTTCTTGTGTGAACGGTCCAAGTTTAATGTCTAATTGTTTGCTAATTATTCTGGTGATTGGTTCATGCGTTATTTTTGGTGGGTTTCCAAGTAAGTTTTCGAAGTGCTGTTTCCATAGTTTTATTCTTTCTTGTTGGTTTGCTGCTTTAAGTTTTGCTTTGGCTGTGTTCTTTCTTCTGCTCACTTCGTTTATTGTTTGCCAGGCAATTCTAGATTGTCTATCTTCCACCGAGTCTCTAATCTTATCTATCTGATTTTGAATGTATTCTGTCTGTTCCTTTATATATATGCCTGCTAATTGATATTGTGCCGTTTTTAGTTTTAAGGCATTTGTGTTTGTTGGGTTTTTTCGATAGTTTTTGGAGGCTGTTTTCACTAGTGCACGTTTTTCTCTCACCGCTAAAGTTTCCCATGGGACTCTATATTTAGTTTTAATTTTTGTTGGAATGTATTTTGCTGCTGCCTCGAGGTGTGCATTGACGAAATTTTCGTATTCGTCGTTGGGTGTACTTTTTTCCGTCTTTTCTTGTAGTGTTTCGAATCTGTTTCTTAATTCTAATACGTATTTATCTCTTACATCTTTGTTGTTTAATAGGGCCCAGTCATAGTGTTTGGTGGTCGCTGTTCGTTTGTCGTTTTTTCGTAGGCTTAACCGTATTTTCGCTGTGACTATTCGGTGATCGGTGGACACACCCTCAAAAGAGGAGTATGTCTCGCAATTCAATGCACTATTCTTCCATTTCTTGTTTATAAGGACGTAGTCTATCTGTGCTTTAGTATTGTTTGCGTACGTGTATGTCCATAGTTTGCCCTCTCTTTTTTGGTAGTTTGTATTGAGGCATGCTAATCTATTTTCTATCATGAAATCTGTTAGATGTTGCCCATTTCTATTTGACGTGTTGTGGAGGCTGTATTTGTTGTTTCCGTTTTTCCCGATTTGTGCATTCATGTCTCCGCCAATGACTAACATGTTGTGTTTCGGGATGCTACGCACTAATGAGGATAACTCATCGTAGAAGGTGACTATTTCATTTTCTTCACTAACATTGGTGGGGCTGTAGCATGAGATGATTGTTGCTCTGGGGTTTCCGTTAAATGTAGCTGCCATCATTCTAGGTTGTATTTTCTCAACGCTATTAAGCGTTTTTAGTGCTCTAGGTCCTATAAGCAACCCTACCCCTCCTACTGCGGCGTTGACAGAGTTTTTCCATGCGGATACAGTGGCGAGCGACCATCCATTGCCAGTTTCGTGATATTTGATATCTTCTGTGTGTGTGTATCTGTGTTCTTGTATGCATATTATGTCTATTTTATGTTCTTCGGCCGATGCGATTAGCTCTGGGAGTTGTCCTATTCTATTTAAGGTTCTTACGTTAAATGTGGCTATTTGTAGTGTTTGCTTGCATTTTAGTAGTTTTGATTGTTTGAGCTCTGTAGCTGATTTTTCGAACACCGAGGCCAGGGCTCCAACCTCAGCAGGACGCGCCCCTTTTTTACCCGCGCGAAGAGCGATGCGGTTTGTGTAAGTGGTTTGAGTGTGGGTCATGGTTATCTTTCGATGGCTGTTTTATTCTCTTCTATAGAAGCCACTCTTATAGAGGAGCAGCAGTAGTTCCCCGATCGAACTGGCGATCCTGAGCGAAAAGTCGTCAAACTCACGTCCAGGACCCATTTGGGTACTGAGTTTGGTCGTCCATGGGTTTATTCAAATACCTTTACGTACATCATGCTGCTTCCCATGTGTACATAAATAAAAAAAAAAATAAAAAAAAGGGGGGGAAATTTGTTTTAAGTTTTAACTTAGTTAAAGTCCAACATTAAGGTACTTTCGTATGACTTTCACTAGTACTGACTTATACTTTTTTTTTCTGTATTGGGACTTTTCCTGGGTTTTTCATTTTTTTTTTCTTCCTACAGTTGGGGACCTAGCAGGTTTCAGGAATTATAGAGCTTTTTTTTTTTTTTTTCCTTTTTCTCTTAGGGGGGGGGCTGTGGTAGCATTAGGCGTTCTAGGCTTTTTCTTCTAAACTACTGTTAGGGCTTTCTTTACGAATTTTTAAATTATTCGATAGAAGATATTCAAAAACATTCTGCCTTGTTCGCTGACATGTGGATAGGCTAATATCAAATTGGCTTTATAGTAGAGTAAGCGTGCCTTTACATTTAAAACGCATAGTTTAAGCATTATTTCACAAACAAAATACAGCATAACATTTTGTAAAATTCAGCATTTTAAATTGATAGGACTTAAAGACATACTGACCAATATTGACATATTTCTTCCACTTGGCTCCTGAGTTCAAATGCTTCTTCTTCTTCGTTTGGACTTTTATTTACTACTGAAATTTTAGGTAGCTTTGGGGGCGGTCTACTGGGGTGGAGGGGTGAATTCGTTTTTTTTTTTTTGGGGTTTTTTTTTTTTTTCTTTTCCTTTTTCCCTTTCTCGGTGGGGGGGGGGCTGTGGTAGCATTAGGCGTTCTAGGCTTTTTCTTCTAAACTACTGTTAGGGCTTTCTTTACGAATTTTTAAATTATTCGATAGAAGATATTCAAAAACATTCTGCCTTGTTCGCTGACATGTGGATAGGCTAATATCAAATTGGCTTCTTACATAAATGGTAAAAATTGAAATTATTCTGTCTGAAATTATTTTGTACAGTCAATATCAATGATTCTCGTACACACACACACACACACACACACACACACACACACACACACACACACACACATATATATATATATATATATATATATATATATATATATATATATATATCTTGGACATATCTTTCAATTTCAATTTCACTAAAATTTTTCTTGAGGGGAAAATTTTGCTAAATTTGTTTCTTTGTTTAATGGCATATCATCCTTTGAAGGTTATTTAGTGCCAAGTCCATTAATGTAGTACAGCACTGATACTATTGAACCAAAGTTGGTTTTCAAGGAAATCATAATGGTTAGTCTTTTCATTTACCATAAGACTGTCATCCTCACCTTCTTTACTTACCGATGTTAAAGAGTTCATGTCTTTTGCTAGGTTTGGTTTGGTTGGTTTGGTTTTATGACATATCAACCATTTTAGGTTATTTAATGCCAAATCCAATTAATACATGTAAATTGAATATATAGGATTTGTAAAGACATGTAGGAGATAACATTTTTAAACGAGTGTGAGCTCATATTTTGCACGCAGTGAAATGGTTTCAAGTATTTCCATCAAACATAAATAATTGAATTTACAATTAAGCATTTGTTTGCACACATTTAAATGGCATTGCTATTGTTCAACACAGTTAAATTGTTTCACTAATAATTCAATATTAATCATTTATTTACAGACAGTGAAGTGATTACAAGAATTCCCATTCAACACTATTCTTTCATTTTCATACAGTCAAATGGTTTCGACTATTGCTATATATCACTAACAATTCAAGTAAACATCTGTCATTTGTTAAGACACAGTTAAATGATCAAATAGTTCTATTTCTAACAATTTGATTTAATGTAAGTCATTTGTTTGCGCACAGTTTGAATGTACAACAGTTCTGTTTGGCCCATAGTTAGTTAGGACCCTATCAAGGGTTACCACTCCGCGTCAGAGTGGACATAGGATGATGGCAATGAAGAGGTACTCTGTATTCCCTAAATCTCCCGGGTTGGAGACTCGGCATCAGATAGTTTAATGTCATATATAGGATACACGTTGTCGGGGGGGGGGAGTGTTACTCCTCTGCAGAGATGTAATCAGCTTATTCTTCAGTCCCAGTCAACTAGACAACTCGTTGGGAGGGTGTTACCCCTCTTCAGAGATACAGTCGGCGTATTCTTCAGCTCCAGCTAACTGGGCAACTTCTTGGGGTGGGGTGTTACCCCTCTGCACAGATGCAGTCGGCGTATTCATCAGTCCCAGCCAAATGAGCAACTCGTTGTTGGGGGGGTGTTGCCCTTCTACGGGGATGCAATCAACGTATTCTTCGGCACCAGCCAACTACGCTGCTTTCACCTGGGTATTAGTCTAAAAGGGAGCGTTATGGTGCAACTAGAGTTTGAACTGTCCAGCACATTAACCATTATGCCACCACATTTGTTCTCAATAAAAAGAAAGAAGTTCAATTTGGTCAAAGAGACAAGATCCTAAAAAATCCCGGGTCAAATGGTTTTGCATGTACTTATACCAAAAAAATTCAAACGTTTAAGACTGAGCGAGAAAGAGAGAAAGAAAAAGGAAGTCAGAGAAAGAAGAAAATTTATAGATTAATAGACGGAGACAAATGAGACAAAATGAGAGAGAAAGAAATACATAGAGAAAGAGGGATACTGAGAGAGAGAGAGAGAGAGAGAGAGAGAGAGAGAGAGAGAGAGAGAGAGAGAGAGGCTAAGATAGAGAGAGCGAAAAAGGAGAGTGATAAAAAGAAAGAGGCAAAGCGAGGAAGGTGGAAAGAGAGAGAGAGAGAGAGAGAGAGAGAGAGAGAGAGAGAGAGAGGGTGATAAAGAGAAAGACAATGAGATAGATAGATAGAGAGATAGAGAGAGAAATAATGTAAGCGGGAGACAAATTGAGAGAAAGAGACAGTGAGTAAGAGAGAGATAGAGAAAGAATGAAAGAGACACAGATAGAAAGAAAGAAACAGACATAGAAAAGAAGGGAGAAAGTGAGATAAGAGAGAGTGATAGAAAGAAAGAGATCTCGAAAGAGAGAAAGAAAGAAAGAAATGAAAGAGATTGAGAAAAAAAGAAGACAGATAGATAAATAGATAGATAAAGAATGGGTGACAGGAAGAGGCAAACCGATAAGAGAGTAAGAGACAGAAGAATTAGATATACTGAGATAGAGATAGGGAAAGATATTTAGATATAGTGTGTGCGTGCGTGCGTGTGTGTGTGTGTGTGTGTGTGTGTGTGAGATAGTGAGAGAGAGACAGAGACAGAGAGAGAGAGAGAGAGAGGGAGTGAGAGAGACAGAGAGAGAGAGAGAGAGAGAGAGAGTGAGGTGGGGGAGAGAGAGAAAACTATGAGAAAAACAAAATATGTACCTGTGAGAACTTTATAGTTTTCATTTCAACGATCAAATTAATTTTAACTGTCCTTGATACAGTTTCATGACTTTTTCCGATATTGTTAATGAAATAAAAAGTTAGACTTTGAAATATATTCTCAATGAATAATTTTGAAAAAAAAAAGAAGAAAAAAAAACCTTTACAAAAAGCATGACGCAAAGAGAGTTTGGTATTTGTCAACTAAGCCTTTCATATTTTGTAGGTTTTCCCTTGACAAAGCAAGTCGACTAAGTTCAAACGAAGGAAACGTTTGGCAACAGTTAAAAGCAATTAATATTTTATTGAAACAATGTTAAACGTATTTGATATTCGCTTCCAATGACGATGCAATCTTAATTGCTTTACCTTTACGAACTTTAATCAAGTGCTAATTATTTTGTGACAACTTCAATGTATTCATGTAAGTATTGAATATCTAAACTGCAAATAAAAATGAAAGAAATATAAAAATCGTTGTATCTATATTAATAATTGCGGAGAATTTTCTGTATTTTACATACGGCCAAACATCTTGAGGCTAGAGTTACTAAATTTGGTATGAACCCAGGGGAGGGTTTTAACCGAAAAAAGGAATCCCAAAGAAAAGAGTGGCTCACATTCAGAGGGACCTCAAGTTGACGAGAATCCATGTGGCTACAAGATGTTAATCAGTCCTGTTGGTAGGGGCTTAGAATACACCATCTGTATTATCTGCTGAGGGGTAATACCCTTCTTCCAAAATGAATATAATGGTGAACTGCATCCAGTGGTGAGGCTCCAGTTCTAATGCTTTAGGGAGTGTGATGTATTCCTTCGTTCCCATTATTCCCTGGTCCACAATGACTCAGTGTTGTAGTACGTGCAATAATCCGATCGGTGGATAAAATAGATCTGTTTAAAAATTATTTGTATTTGATGACTGACTTCAAACAAATGTTTATTATTTAATTGGAATTGTTAGTGGAAACCATATAAATGGGTATAAATTATTAGTATTAGAGAGGAATACTTAAAACCATAAAATTATGTACAAATTATTAGTATCAAAATTCGTCATCAAATGACACCCAAGAAGCTGATATGCCGTTAACAATTGAACCAAAACAAATCAAAATCTTAATTGGTTAGACCAGTTTTGAAAAAGAAACTGATTAAGACCCGAAATTCTAGTGTTTAGATATAACTGCTTTCTCAGTTGTTGATACTAACAGGTGTCGCATATTTCTCCTGTTTTTCTTGACGTGTTTCCCTTGTAAATGTCTTTATAACATCTGAAGATTCAATGATCTGTTTTTCGAAGTTGACGATAACCTCCCATTTTCAAGATAGAATTTATGGTCGTAACGGTTTGCTCCTCTTGATGAGCGTAACCCGGCTCAAAGTAACAGCTCGGGTTCTATATGTTGGGGATATTTGCAGGTAACCCTATCCGATATTCCCATTTGCAAAATGTAAATTATTGTGCAGAATTACATCTACATATATACATTTAGTAAATCAAAAAGTGCTCAAATGCCGATCAGCTGAGCAGGATAAAACCTGAAAGAAATTTGAGTTGATACAAGAAACGTTTAGTAATGACACTAAGATTTCAATTTGATTTTGATTATAGAGGCGAAAATTTAACTTCTTAATATATATATATATATATATATATATATAGGATGTGACAGAAATATGTCTCACATATTAAACTGTGACACGTAGGGTGCAAGTGAACCCAGGAATGGGATAATGGTTGCTCCATTTAGTTCATGTCTTATCATTTGTTTTCTGATAATCTGTAATTGCTACCCAGAGCTTTTTCAGGATTTTCTATCCATAGTTATGACGATTTCCTATAAAAGATTTAAAAAAACTTTCCCCGGTAAATGCACGATGTGCACCGGTCCAAGCCAGGATCGGAACTGATCGGATCTAAAAACAGATTGTAAGGCATTAGCGAGACGTTAGGAGTTACCATAGTAACTGGCCTCAGTTCATTTTCCCCACAAAGTGACTATGGGAGGTTTTTCTGCAGTACTATATATATATAAATATATATTGGTGTTGTGGCGTTTAGGGGTCAAAATGAAGACACGCAGACAAGAGAATATGGTTGAAACAAATATATTACAATAACAGAACAAATATACAAAATACAGGTGTTATACAACAATTAGGAATGTCCTTCCGGTACTGTCAGGCAGCTTGGAGGTTATCGGTATTTGTCTTCCGTCCCACCAACCGGACGAGTATGGCACAAAGCTTTTTTTAGGTGGGTCCCAGCGCAGGGCTATAGCCCGGACACGCCTGGCATTCCCCAAAATGCCTCGGGCCCCGTCGGTATTTCCCTAAAAAGAGGCGCCTCCGGCGTCAGGCGATGAACCTAACCCCTCCAAGGAGGGTTAGAGCCTGGGGGGACGGCCCTTTGAGGCTCGAGGATGCCGGTCAAAGCGAACCTCGACCGACTGCCACTGGAACCAGGACATACTCGACCAGATCCGCGCACCGATAAAATGCGGCCGAAGTGTGTCCCAGCCCAGCGCCTCCCAGAGAGTAGTGCATACGCTCCACTCAGCTTGAAGGTTATCTCCCCGAGTGTCAAGTAGAGTTGGCATATGTTGAGGAGGAATAGTCCATTAACATGTAGGTAGATACCATAACAATAGGTAGATTACTTCTGGTTCTGTGCGTATTCGAATTTCGCTCTATTCTTACGTTTTAGCTTAATGTATACTGTCGGTATTTTTTCTTTTGACTAAGCATTGCGATATTGGTTGATTATTTTCAAGCAGTACGAATGTTTTTAGTCTTTTTTTTTTTATGGAATTTTTTTCCTAGATATTAGTTCGTGTGATATTTTTTTATTTATAAACTGCATCATCTAGGTTTTACACACCATCAGAATTATAGAATAGGTATATAACTAAAAATTATAAATAAATAAATAAATATATATATATATATATATATATATATATATATATATATATATATATATATATATATTTCGTTATTAAGATAAGTATAAGTTTAAATTATTTCAATCATATACCAACTTTTTTATTGAACAATTACGTTTAAGTCACAAAATTGACACTTTAATGGTTTGGAAATGTCAATGATAAAAGGAATATGGTTGATGGCCAAAATATAGCAAGTTGAAAACAATTTAGTAGCAAAATAATTTGCAAATGACTAAAACTTCCCCTTATTTGGATGGTGAACCTAGATATTAAGTTTTTATGTATTTCTTTTTCTGCATTTGAATAATGTAAATTTTCATGAATTGAGGGTCTATTCTGTACAAGTACCATGGAAATATCGCAGCTGTTCTGTTAGGAACTACAATTCGGATAAAGTGAAGGGTTCGGCTTGAAATTCCCTGAAAGTTACCGACTACAACAAAACACACCTGAAGAAGGCCGGAGAGTACAGTGGCCGAAACATTGTGATAATGATCTGCAGGATATGAGTTTATCCCTTCCAACAATCAGTTGCTAGTGGTAATGACGATGAAAAAAAAATAGCATTTACACGGTTCAGACGAATGTCATTATCTGGGCTGTTATACTTACTACGTTTTGATCGATGGACTTTCCGGTATTCTTCAGATGTCTTTTGTTGTTGTCGGTAACCTTCAGGGAATTTGGAACTAAACTCTCCATTCAATTCAATTGCTCAAATCATGTAAGTAGGGCAAATAATATTTATTCATTATCTCGTAAAAACAGTGTTTGGTAGCTGAAAACTTGTTCAATCCAACTGTGTTCTTACGATCTTTATATTTGTCTGTAGAAACATTATTTTGGGATTGATTGATTGATTTTAACCAGTTTAGGGTTATTTTATGCTTAGAAATTAGAGAATCGTGTTCATTGTACGTTCATATTTATATTTTTTACATAGCAATTTTTTAATTTTTAGCAGATGTATTTGAACCATTGAATCCTAGTAGGTGTTACTACTCCGAGTCAGAGTAGACGTGGGAGTAGACCTGGGAGTAATGGTAGTAGTGAAAGGGTACACCACTCTTCTCAAATCTCCAGAACTAAAGCCTCCGTATCAGATATAATTAATGTCATATAGTTAATGTCATATAATTAATGTCACATAGTTAATGTCATATAGTTAATGTCATATAGTTAATGTTATAACCTTGGATAGTTTATTTTCGGTGACTCTCGTATTCTAATTTTGAGCTACAAAACTCAGTGGTTGTGTTATATACGAGATAACATTGTACTTGAGTCAATACACTATTTACTCTAGGAACTTTTTATGAGCGTGCATTTCTGTTGTTCATTTTACCTCCTAAGAGAAATCAATTTTTATTTGTAATTTTTTACTTAATCATCCGAACACACATTTCTTTTTTTTCATTTTTGAGATCAAATTAAGAGTGATACAACCGTTTATAAATATCGATATTGGCACGAAGTTCAAATTGCTGGCTCAGCTCTGACGACCTTTTAAATGTAAGGGTTTACAAGATGTTTACAAGTCATTTTCTGACGTCGAAGTGGTAAAAAAAGCCAAGACTTAAAGTAGGCAGTAAATTTCAGTTCATGCTTTTTAAAATTATCTATAGATTGATATATTTTTCTGATCTGATATAAATTTTGGAACTATTTCTTCTTTTTCTTCTTTGTATCAAGGGATATGGAAAAATCCATGCTGGAAATATAATTTAGTGAGCACATCTAGGGCGAGGTTATTCGGAAACAAAGTTAAAGACCTGATCTCGAAGTACCGAAAGCAGAAGTTCTGCTGGCACGGACACGTCGCATGGTTCACCGATAACAGGTGGACCTAAGAAGTTGTTGAATGGTATCTAAGCGAATGGAAACGACAATTGGGAAGATCTCCATGACAATTGAAAGATGAAATTGTGAAGCGATTCGTGTCAACTTGGAGAAGAACGATCGAGAAGGAAACGGAAATGCATTGTGGTTAGCGATCTGGAAAATATCAGTCAACCGGGCCAATAAGGATAAGGGAATATCAATTTCACTGTGTTCCGTTTCGGATACATCATCATATTCTCTTGAACCACCGCCTATTTGGACCCCAAAATAATATAATCGTTACTCCAAACAAACCGTAATTTAGACCTTTGAGGAAGGGAAACTTGAGTTCGGGAGAGAGAGAGCTTTCATACATAAAAATAAAAATACACAACCTATTCCAAAATTTATAAATCAAAATCTGTTTATAGAATCTAATTGGAATGTCCTTAATATCAAAGTATTTCATTATATATATATATATATATATATATATATATATACATGGGACGTATGTGACTTTATAATTCTACTATTAATGATGTTGTGTTCTTTTTTGTCTCATATTTGAAAATAGTATACCATAACAACTATTAATCCTTGATCACATACCTTGGACAAAAGGGGAAAAATATTTTCCCTCACAACGTATTTGGAGACAAAATCATTCAAAACTGTCTCAAAATAGATGCAACCCATTGATATGACGCCATTACCCTTGTCTCAGTAATAAATCATTATCAAATATTAATGGGTTGCATCTATGTTGAAACACCCTATATATATATATATATATATATATAGTACTTGATATCTCCTTCCATTAACACAGCATTATAAGGTATTTATCAAGGGTAAGTGGAGCAATCCAAGGAAAGGAGTAGCAGCCTTACCTACACCTCGGTGTAGTAGCTATTGAAAAGGGAGTCGGTTTGCCTGCGGCTATGGTCTTCAATCTTACTTATATATATATATATATATATATATATATATATATAAAAGCTAAATGAACTGCATATGGTACCGACAATAGATAAGTACACCCCTAACCCTAAAAGAGTTTCTTGTAATGATCACAAAGTTTTATATCTTTCATGGAATGGTGTACAATCAAAACGAATATAATTAGGTGTTATCATTGTATCTTCGTGAGAAAAAATAACTTTGTAACCAAGAAACTCGACAACATTGAAACTTAGTTGCCAAAATAAGAATATGTAGTAGTTGTAAAATAATTCTTTTATAAGTATTGCTTTTAATATCTTTGTCACCCTAAAATTTCTTGCAATGAATTTTGAATTTAGGAAACAAGTAAAATTCACACTGAGCTAGGAGTAGTAAATATGGAGGGTGATGGAAGAAACATTTTGTTAAAAATGTTTCGGCAAAATATATTTCGAAAAATTATATCGAGACTACTGATCAAAAAGAATCGGAAATTGGCTCCGATTTCTCTTGACGTCTAGCGTACAATCTCGAGAGGTCAAGATATCATTACTTTATTATATAAATTTAAAAACACGTTTTCATTTAAATTTAAGATTTAAAAAAAAAATTCAGTTTCAACACGTTTTTAAATTCAAATCCTTTTGTCAAGTTAGGGAAAAGAATTGCTTTACTCCAGGCATCTAATAAGTCAAATGACGTACTTTAAAAAAACAAAAGACAAACGCTGATTCATTAGTTAAACGGCCAACTTTTTCTTGTTATACAAATTTTCCCAAGGGTTTTGTATTTTGTACTTTTAAACATCCATTGTTGATTTAACATCACTAATATTATCCCTCACAGTCCTGATGATGGCTCATTAGAACCGAAACGCTATAGTGTCGACTTTGCTTCTTTCCTTCCTCTTGGATTACCTTGTTATCAATTGTTGGATTACTCTCCATTATTTACTTCCACACACACACACAGATATATATATATATATATATATATATATATATATATATATATATATATATATATAACCCGAATTAAGAACCTGAACGAGCCTGTTTGCATTTTACCTAATGCTTATTCATTTGGGGGATGTATAAATCCAGCTATGAGTAAATAGTAAGGAAAACTATGCTATTTAACCTTGCTATGGCAACTGATCTAGGAGCAGAAAAACGCTGAAGTCAAACCTTGTGTCTCATCCTGCTTGTGTGGAAGGGTTGGGTATCTATTATTTTGTCATGTGTTCGACGAGTTCTTATGTACAAGGGTAAGTAATATTGTTTTTTATCATTTGCTTTATTCTATTCTATTTCTTTTTTTTGTCAGTGTTTTCCCCAATAATCTATATTACCTTATTGGTCACTCACTGCTGCTTAGTGTGTTGGTTGGTTGGTTGGTTGGTTGATTTTATTGTTTGTTAACTTTTGTTAGATTATTAAAAGTTAATATAAGTTAAACAATTATGGTCTCCAATCACATACAATACAAAAATATTTATACACAATAATTTTGAATATTTTCCGTATATATCTGCATATCTTGCGACTCTCTGAGAGTTAAATTTTAGCCAAATATTATACCATTCTTAAGATAAGTTTGTGCGTATAAAAAGTGGGCCAGGGTTAGGGCTACGTAGATGCAAAATTCAACAAATTATCCCGAATAGTATCAGATGATAAACGAGTATATACAATAAGTATTTAAATATCCCAGCCAGATCTATTTGATCCATAGATGGGACCCTAACATGTACTTCTACTCTGGGTCAGAGTAGACCTGGGAGTAATGGCAACGAAGAGATGACTTGATACTTTTTAAAACTCCAGGACAAGAGCCTCACTACTGGATGTTGTAAGGCTCGAGCTCTTCACTGATCCAATGGGCATAGATGTATTTAACTTGACTTTATTCTTAGCCGATCTTTCATTTCATTCTTCTTACAGCTTTCAGCCATTGCATTTATCTTTTTACAAAGATATAAAATAAACAAAGATTACAAAATGTTACCTTTTAGCATATTATTAACATTACGTTAAATATCAAATTAATATTTTACTGATTATATTCAAATAATAGTTTGGCGGCAAATGTATTTTAATAGTTTGTGTCTTTCTTTCTCACGCTTGCGCATATACAAAGTGTGGCAATTGAAGCCAGCGACTAGCGTTATCGTCCTGAAATAGGCAATATCTACACCTATGTCACACGAAAATCTGTTTTTGTGATAAGTTGGTCACGCTGTTATTGATTTGGGGAGAAGTGGTCAGAGTTCGGCCATTGTCCTTGTCACCGTTAGGGATTCCCTGGGCACGCAGGTGAGTAGCATTGACCCCAGGATCTACTTGCGTTCCTAGTTCGGCTTCTCTCTCAAGAAAACGCTTGAACAATATAAAGCATTATAAGAGAAAAAAATGAATAAAGAAAGGAGCCGTTTAGACAAATGCCAAGAAGAATGAAAAAAAAAAAAGGATGTAAGAAGTAGGAAATAAAAAAAATGAATGAAGGAAGAGGCAATAAAAAGAAGGTTCCGAGCAAAAAAAAAAAAAAAAAAAAAAAAAAAAAAGAAGAAAAAAAGATACTTTGTAGGAAGGAAGCAGTAATAAATAGAGCAGAATAGAAACGGGAGAATGAGGGAAGAAGATGGGTTAGTTATTGTGAAGGAAGTCTGACGAGAGCCTTCCCTCGGAGCGATGTGTTTGTAGCGACAACGGGTCGGGCTGCTTGTGCTATTGTAGTGACAGAAAGGGCCAAGCAGACAGCTCAGCCTGTGGGGTGTTCATTAAATGTGGCTGCAACACACGAAACGGATTTTCCTTCTTGTACAAACGTACAAGATACGTTGTCCACGGGCGCTTACGTCAAATAATGGGCACCTATATACGTGTGTGCACAAGTCTCTATGCGTGGTCATATAACCTTAGATTTTTATATAGTGCACACACACACACACATACATATATATGCGTATGTGTGCGTGTGCACATATAGTTATGTGGTTGCAAGTTTTTGCTTATTGGATGTATAAACAATTAATTGTGAATGAATGGGTGGGTGCTCATGAGTAAATGAAAGAATTTATGAGTAGATGGTCCGTGTATCTGAATACTGTACGTATTTCGCATGGATTTATATATATATATATATATATATATATATATATATATATAAGTTGGCCGTCAGTCGTCGAGGGCGACCCGAAGGCTCTCTTTTCAATACCAACTACACCGAGATGTAGGGGAGCGCGCTATTCTTTTCCTGGATTGTTCCCCTTACCCTTAATCCGTACCTTATAATGATGAGTGTTAAGCAAGGGGGAATCAAGTACCATTTTTAGAGTCTTTGTTATGACTCAACCTCGCATTAGATCCAGGTCTCCCGGACAATTGGCGAACACTCTGACCATTATGCGTAAACATATATATACTATTTTGATCTATCTATCTATCTATATATCTATATATATATATATCATCATCATCATATCGTGCTGGCAGCACGGATATCCCTGACCCTCTCTCGCCACTCCTCCCTATCGTTCATCGCCCTAGGCAGGTCTTCAGGACAACAACCTGTATCCTCACATAGCTGCTGAATGTACGTTCGTGCTGGTCGTCCTGCTTTTGCGCGGCCGTGTGTGGGGATCCATAAGAGTACATCTCTTATGAGTTCATCTCTACTTCTCCAGCAATGTCCTGCATGTCTGGTTCGCCTAACTTGAATAGTTTTCGTGATAGGGGGCAGGTGGCCGTACAGTTGGTGTCTTGTGGGGTGTTGCTGCCAGGACTTGTTCAGGATTGCACGCAGCATTCTTGTGTAATTGCCATCTAGTTTCTTCTCCAGCCGTTTTGTTAGCGTCCATGTAGTGCATCCATATAGCAGTATCGATGTGACCGCTGCCTGGAAGAAACTGCGTTTCATTTTATCGGTTAGGTCTGATTTCCATATAGTCGATAGCCTATTGATAGCTGTCCATGCTTTCGTTAACCTCGTTTATATATATATCCTATAGGAATATATTGTAAGAAATGAACTTAACAAGCCGAGTTCAAAACCTGGATGAGGCTCTTTGCATTTCACTTTGTGCTAACGCCCTTGGGTAAGGCATGAATCCACTTATTTACCCCACTTCACCCACCTCCATTTATGGGTAAATAGTAAGGCAAAATAGGATCTTTAGCCTTGGAAAAGTAACCGGTGTAAGAGAAGGAAAAACCTGATGAGTGTTGTTCCGAGAATCTTTGGAACACTGATGCACCATAATTTTACTATCAGCTCCCCCGAAAAAATTTGGCTGGACATACCTCAGCTTCCATTACTATAAATAAATCACTTATTCAGTTTTGTAGTTTAAATCTTTAACTTTGACTAGTGGTCTCTCATACGTCGAGTGTTACGGAGAGCTAATGTATATATATATATATATATATATAAAGAGAGAGAGAGAGAGAGAGAGAGAGAGAGAGAGAGAGAGAGAGAGAGAGAATGACAGGCAGACAGAGAAATTACGTTTGTCCTATGTTTTTTCCTAAACAATTCTCAGTATCAATGATAGATACACTTTCATGATAAAACAAATCAAAAAATCGAATTAAATAATGCATTGAAAAACGAATTGAAATCTGTATTGTGGTTTTGAAATACGTTTTTCAGTTTGTTATCTCAGTAATTAAAAAAATTTTAATTAATAAATTTTATAGTTATCTTATTTTATACATGTGTGTGTGTGTATATATATATATATAATGTGTTTGTGTGTGTGTGTGTGTGTGTGTGGTACACTCCGATAGTATTGTCTCCTATTTATTTATTTATTTGTTATTATCGATGCAAAGGACATAATAACCCTGTTGAATAGAGCAAGTATTCGGCTTAAAAAACGCTATTTATTTGTAGTCACCACCACTGGCTATAAATTTTCTCCAGTAATAAACAACAGCCTGCATGCTGTATGATATCCGACAATGAAAAAAAAAAAAGATTTTAAAACTCCCCAAAAAACAAATTTTTGCGAATAACAGTTTATTCGTATCACTCGTTTTGCTTTGTACAACTTCAGATACCAATGCTTTGTCTGCACTAAATTTACAATATCGAACAAATAAATAAGTAAAAAAAAATCGCCATGAATTTAATTTTCATCTCTAGTACAACAGAATAACGTCACTGCACACATTAAGAATGTGTTGTATCAATCAAAGGTTAATTCGTAGAGCGTATTGCAAAATTAAAAATTTCCTTGTGATGAATAAAGTAATAGGGATCAGAAATTGTTTTTTTGTTTCATCAAATTTATTGCTTAAATGAATTATCAAATAAATGTTTCAAGAGACAATTGTCACATAAATATATTAAGAGACAATTAGTAAAACAATTTCCCTGAAGATATAAATTAGTTCTGTTGGTACGATTCTGAACTGTGTCTGATGATGAGACTCCAGATCCGGAGATCTGGGAGTGTAAAGTTCTACTTCATTACTCCCTAGCCCATTCTGACCTTGATTGGTACTACCTACTAAAATTCCACCTGTGGCTCAAATATATCAGTTAAAAAAATAATTCGTGTTCGGTTGGACCGAGTGAAAAAGAAATTCTCAATAAACAATTACATAAACATACAATGAAGGGATTTCCATGGCTGGTTGGTTGGTTGGTTGGTTGGGTTTTGTGGCATATCAACCATTGTAGGTTATTTAACGCCAAATCCATTTTTATGCAAATAGTCAGTCCTATTTCAAACAATTCAGTTTAGCATGAGTAAACAGTTTAATTGTCAAGAACATTTCTATTTCAAGCTATTCAGTTTAGTCAATTCTAATTCAAAGAATTGAGTTTAGTATAAGTATGCAGTTCTATTTAACTCATAGATTGGACCCTATCAGGTGCCCGTGGTGTAATGGTTATCGTCACAGGATATGGACACGGCGATACGAGTTCAATTCCTGGACAAGACTGATTGCATTTCACATAGCACTAATACCCTTGGGAAAAGGTATGAATCCAATTATTCTCCCTCCAGCTATGAGTAAATAGTAGGACAGAGTGGGTTCTTCAGCCTTGGTGAGGCAACTAGTCTAGGAGAAGGAAAACTCTGAATTCAAACCTGCTAAACTCCGCTTAAAAAATTGACCTTGTATCATATCCTGCCCGAGCGGAGGGGTTGGGTAAATAGGATCAGGTGCTACCTTTCCGTGTCAGAGTGGGCCTGGGAGCAATGGCAATGAAGGGGTACTCCGCATTCCCTAAAGCTTCAGCCTTGTGAAACGGAGAGCTAACGCTGTGACGACCGAATGGGGGCTGTACACACCCGTAATTGTTCCCTTTCCGAACTGTGTTGTACATCGCCCATGAGGGATTTTCACCCAAACATTATCCCCTACCTTGTACCTGCTGGGTCCGGCATCCTCCGGTGGTAACGTGACATCAACACCTCTTATACGGGCTGTATATGAGTATATTAGGTTTGCTGGTGCAGTTGACGCCGACGCATCGTCTTTGGGAGTCACATTGTACCAGTATACAGCCTCCATCACCGAGCACCGTGTTCTTGCGGCAATGCGCTTTATTGTGCGGTGAGATCTCTCCACAATCCCGTTGCCAGCCGGTACGTATGCGCAACGGAATCTCATCCGAACGCCCTAGCACTCGGCGAATTTAGAGAACCTTCGGACGCTCGCCGTCGCGTCGCCATCTAAGCTTGCCGCGCTCCTCCCAGACGTATACGCCCAGTCTGCCTGCTTTCCAACTCACCGGGGCTGGATCTATAGACTGACACTCTTCGCATTCTCTAACTACCTCCCGAACAGCTGCCTTAGAGACCTCAGGACTCGCCAGTTTCACAAAGTAGAGTTGTAACGCGTTCGTCGTACAAATGCACTTAGAACACTCATGCCTTTCAGCCGTTACCGTGCGTATTTGTATGTTCGTAAGCGCTCGCACTAATTTGCATACGTGTACATTACCTCTCGCTGGTTCGAGATCTCCCCTCGTCAAATATGCTCGCGGCAGCCATATCGGTTTCCCTTCGACAAGCCAGATACGTTCGTGCGCGCTTCGAATGCCCAGGTACGTTACCTTCACACTCCTCCCTGATTTGGGAATCACACAACGTACAGCGCGGAGCAGGTCTTTTGAGTCTGCTGCTGCGGCTGCCGATATCCGACATATTGGCCCGTGCATTGAAGGACAGGCTCGCGGGGCCAATATGTCGGATATCGGCAGCCGCAGCAGCAGACTCAAAAGACCTGCTCCGCGCTGTACGTTGTGTGATTCCCAAATCAGGGAGGAGTGTGAAGGTAACGTACCTGGGCATTCGAAGCGCGCACGAACGTGTCTGGCTTGTCGAAGGGAAACCGATATGGCTGCCGCGAGCATATTTGACGAGGGGAGATCTCGAACCAGCGAGAGGTAATGTACACGTATGCAAATTAGTGCGAGCGCTTACGAACATACAAATACGCACGGTAACGGCTGAAAGGCATGAGTGTTCTAAGTGCATTTGCCCGACAAACGCGTTACAACTCTACTTTGTGAAACTGGCGAGTCCTGAGGTCTCTAAGGCAGCTGTTCGGGAGGTAGTTAGAGAATGCGAAGAGTGTCAGTCTATAGATCCAGCCCCGGTGAGTTGGAAAGCAGGCAGACTGGGCGTATACGTCTGGGAGGAGCGCGGCAAGCTTAGATGGCGACGCGACGGCGAGCGTCCGAAGGTTCTCTAAATTCGCCGAGTGCTAGGGCGTTCGGATGAGATTCCGTTGCGCATACGTACCGGCTGGCAACGGGATTGTGGAGAGATCTCACCGCACAATAAAGCGCATTGCCGCAAGAACACGGTGCTCGGTGATGGAGGCTGTATACTGGTACAATGTGACTCCCAAAGACGATGCGTCGGCGTCAACTGCACCAGCAAACCTAATATACTCATATACAGCCCGTATAAGAGGTGTTGATGTCACGTTACCACCGGAGGATGCCGGACCCAGCAGGTACAAGGTAGGGGATAATGTTTGGGTGAAAATCCCTCATGGGCGATGTACAACACAGTTCGGAAAGGGAACAATTACGGGTGTGTACAGCCCCCATTCGGTCCTTGTTGACGGGACACCTCGCCACATAAAGGATGTTCGTCTAGTGCGAGGAGCAGACGCCACTTATTGCAGCAGCGCTTCCTCTGAAGACGAAGCGCCGATGCTGTATTTACCGCGGGAGGATCCCGCAGCATCTGAAAGCGACCACAGCGTTAACTCTCCGTTTCACAAACGCAGCTGCAACACGGAGCCAGCCGCACACTGGAAAATGCCCGGTCAGCCGCCCACACACAGAAAAGACGGCACGACGCTTGAGTACATTGGGAATCACATTGTACCAGTATACAGCCCGTATAAGAGGTATTGATGTCACGTTACCACCGGAGGATGCCGGACCCAGCAGGTACAAGGTAGGGGATAATGTTTGGGTGAAAATCCCTCATGGGCGATGTACAACACAGTTCGGAAAGGGAACAATTACGGGTGTGTACAGCCCCCATTCGGTCCTTGTTGACGGGACACCTCGCCACATAAAGGATGTTCGTCTAGTGCGAGGAGCAGACGCCACTTATTGCAGCAGCGCTTCCTCTGAAGACGAAGCGCCGATGCTGTATTTACCGCGGGAGGACAACTAGCTATTTCGGCAATCATGGCCGTTGATCCAAAACTAATTCCCCTTTTCGACGGGACCGATGCTGGGCAATCGGTGGTTGAATGGGTGGAGAAGGCAGAGTTGGTGTGCCGGTTGAGCGGGGTAAAACATATCGAATGTGTGGTGCCGATGCGCCTCTCGGGGGGCGCATACGCAGTGTATCAGCAGCTGAGTGAGGAGAAGAGGGCTGACTTTGCCTGTATAAAAGATGTTCTTTACACAGCATTTGCTCTCAGTCCTGTAACGGCGTATAAGCAATTCGCGGCGCGCCGTCTGCGTCCGGGAGAAACGGTGGACGTCTATTTGGCGGAGCTACGCAAGCTTGCGACTCAGTTCGGAGGTATGACGGAGAGAGGTCTGGTCTGCGCATTCATAGCTGGGTTGCCGGAGCATGCGGAGAATCTTCTCCAGGCCACTACCCGAGTAGACGATTTGCCGAAATAACTTGTTGTCCAGAGCGGGCGTAAAAAGCAATAGGAAACTGATTCTTGTATCAATCCAACAGAGACCACTATTGTTGGTTTCAGGGCGTGTTGAGTCGAGCGCTTTCTCCCTCTCTCAGTAGCTGTTCCTTCTCTCTCGCTTTCTCCCTAGTTCTCCTTCCTTCCTTCCTTCTCTCTCTCCTTCTGGTTCTCTCCTTCCTTCCTTCCTTCCTTCCTTACTTACTTCGTAGAGTTGTAACGCGTTCGTCGGGGAAATGCACTTAGAACACTCATGCCTTTCAGCCGTTACCGTGCGTATTTGTATGTTCGTAAGCGCTCTCACTAATTTGCATACGTGTACATTACCTCTCGCTGGTTCGAGATCTCCCCTCGTCAAATATGCTCGCGGCAGCCATATCGGTTTCCCTTCGACAAGCCAGACACGTTCGTGCGCGCTTCGAATGCCCAGGTACGTTACCTTCATAGAACCTCACCATCAGATTGTTTAGTGCCATCCCCAGGACACTCGTTGGTGGGAGAGGGTCTTACTCCTCTTCAGAGGTGCAGTCGGTGTATTCTACATCCCCAGCCGACTGGGCAAGCATTTCCATGGCTACTAGGAATAAAATAATCCTTGACTGGTTGACATGCCGTTAAAATCAATTAATCATCAATCAATTTGAATGTTTTTTTTTTATTTCTTCCGTGTCTTATATGTAGGCTTGCAGGTTTAGATTGGGGTGGCAGACCAGGGTGAAAAAGTCGTATCCCTGGAGTTTTGAAGGAGGGCTCAGCGGTTTGACGGACATCAGGCTGATGATGAAATGCGCAAATGTAAATCAATTTTATTTTATGTGATTGAACTTAAAAGAAAACAACCAACAAGGGTCCTTGTTTATAAATAATTGCTGGTGTTGTTGATATACTTCACCTTCTCCACTGAAATAATCGTCTTTGAGGCTAATAGATTTAAATTCAATATAAAATTTATGGTATCAAATAAGGTGCCTTCCACGTAATATTTCCACGCAAGATTTCCAAAATTGATGATTTTCTTTAAATTTCATCGTTTCCATCCTTTTGAATGTCAGGTATCTGGTTCATTATAAGTTTTGTTAGCCTTCCAACATTAGATCTGTATGAATTTGGTAGGGTTTTGTTTATGTGATAGATGTCTTTATTAGCCTAACTCTTTGACAAAAGCCAAGCTTTATTTTTGGTTTGAAATCAGTTTTCATTCATCTAACTCTACCAAAGGTAGGGAACCGAGTCTGACCTACTATTTGCCCATAGCGAGCAGAAATGTTTACGTACCCATCCCAAAGACAACAGTTGAAAGTGAAACGCAAACACCCCATTCAGGATTCGATCTTGGTTGACCGAGTCCATTTTCTAGGTTGATAACCGTTGTGTCATATCACCTCAACCATATTAAAATGTAATGATCATTATAAATCGATTTATAAAAATGATCATTATAGATAAACATATACTATATACTAAATGAAGGAATTAGGACGTTTGTAATATTTTCGACACATTTGATTGGGAACAACCAACGTCTTTCACCACACTTCACTGTGGATTGCCTTCTTGACTGAGTTTTACGCCCCTTTCCATTGTTTCAATTGACAGTTCTTTTATTGGAGTCAGATTTCCTTTCAATTAGATATTCCCACCGCTTGTTGGACTCTGCTAAGATTTGCCTTTTCAATTACAAAATCAGTCCATAGTCTTTCCTCACTATTGCGGTAATATTTAATATTTTTCTCTATATTGTGATTTTTCCATTATTTTTCCTTGACATTAGGTCATTCCATAAAATTTTTCTCTTCATGGCTTGGACAAAAATAATACCATTAATTTAGATAATTTATTTTGTTTGCATTGCTAAACAAACAAGATTAATCTATTTGAATTAAATATATTTTATTTTCTGAGGCCAAAATACTGAGCAATTAAATAAAAAATGTTTAGCATCTTATCTGTTATTAGTTTATTTACTGCTACCCCCCAAAAAAAAAACATAACTAGGTGTGTATCCTTTAAGTGTGCTAATTCCATAATTTTTACAAGGGTAGTATAAAGCACAATGAGGCTAAAATATACATTATGCTTATGTGTGTGTGTGTGTGTGTGTGCGTGTGTGACTAAAAATCCAATAAAAAGCTTGGATTCCAATTGTACCAGCGGTTCAAGATGATACTAGTGCATCGTTTTTGGAAGGAGTATTAAATAGTCATCTCTTTTTTTTATTGAGAATTTGGGGAATTAAAACCGACGTTCAATGCGATCACAAATTCCATAAAATTATCGTTTTGATATTGATTTGACTGGAAATATTTTTTATTTCTAAATTGAAGCTTTATAAGCATTACTCTTACATATATTACGCTATAATGTGTCATTCTTCAGGACTAAGATCAGAGAAACAGACACAAATACACACATATACATATGTGTGTATATAATAGCTGAATAAATATTTGTATATATAAGTGTGTGCGTTTATTTGCGAGAGTGTGTGTATCCATAATAATACTGATGTATTTATTTATGAAGGAGCAGAGAATTCTGTTTAACATTTACGTTTTATTGAGAATCTAAAAGATTTCAAAATGACGTTCATTGTTAGTAAAGATTACGTAAAAAACATCATCATTATTTTCAATCGATAACTTGAATAAAAAAAAAATTCGATTTGATGTGCAGTTTTCTAGGTGACATGGTTATACTCGGAGGAATCGGACACATTGAATCAATTTTAAAATTCTGGACAAGGCTCGTTGCATTTTCACAGCGCTAATACATTTGGGAAATCCAGCTATTTATCCCTCCAGAAATGGGTAAATAGTAGGGCAACTGGGTTTTTAACCTTAATATGGGAACTAATCTCGGAGAAGGAAAACTCTGAATTCAAACCTGTTAAACTTCGCTTAAAAATTGACACTGCTTGTGGCAGAATGGCTGGGTAATTTCATAGAAAGATAATGAGAATTTTAATAACAGTTATTCGGCTCGTCGAGTCCATTTGTTGACGACAATAACCATTCTGCCACACGTTCATGGATAGATATGGAACCATGTCTTCTCTCCGGACCTCTCTACAGGTAAAATAGTATGCCAGTCTGAGCCCTCAAGCCTTCGTAAGGTAGATGTATAATTTTAAAATGACGTTAGTGGTGGTGTACTTATGTAGTACTATGTTCTGACACTGCACCAAATGTGGTAGTATCGCTTAGCCCGGCACTAAATGTGATATTATGTTCTGGGGTCGATTACCATTTGTAACTCTATATTTGGGTACGGTACTAAATGTAAGAATATCTTGGTTTGGCACCACTGTAACAATATTACCTATTACCTATTACCGATAGCAACGCCGGTAAACATTGAAAAAATATGTACAATAGTTAAGAATTCCATTATTTCAAAAGTTTCTATTTGATAACTTTTTTTCTTGAAAAGTAGTTAATTCTAATGTCTCTAATCCCTCCTTATAACTGTAATCTATCAATTATTTTAAAATCATTTTTGTTACTTATTGCCAATTTCCAATCTCAGTATTACGTTCCAATTTCTGTGTCTCGACACTGGAGCCCAGGCCTGAGCACAATATTCTATATGAGGTTTTATTAGGGTTTATATATTTTTAAAACAACATTTATCTCCCTTGATATAAAGTTTCAAGCCATCAAACTCATCCTTCCGTTTGCCTTCGATAAAATAGACAAAATATGATTGTTAGCTTTAAATGTATAATTAAAGCCAAATTATTGATTACATTCATCATTTACTTTTTTGATTTTCCTGTCGCTAAATTTACATTCAACTTTAATGTTTTTTTATATGGTATATAGTACTTTACATTTTTCTATATTAAATCTTAATTTCCAGATATCTTCCCAATATGACCATTTGTTTAGATCCATCAGTGTTTTTTCTTTTGATAATGGTCTAAAACTAGTTCAGCATCAGCAAATAATTTTATTTCTGATTATATATATCATTAATGAAATCATTTATAAATATTAAAAACGAAACGGTCCCAGTACTGATCCCTGATGAATCCTGGAAGATATATTCTGTGCTTTAGAATAATTGTTACTAATTCTTTAATTTCATAGTTCTCTCTGTTCAAAAGTATCTTTCAATACTTATTATTTTTTTGATAGTTTTTTTTAGTTTCAATAGTAAGTGATGATGCCTATCAAATGCCTTACTTGAATTCAAATTTATAATAACCATTTTATGGTCTTTTATCAATTATTCATTTAAACTATCAATGCTTTCCAAAATATCAGTGTAGTAAATATAATCCGATTTCCTTTCCTGACTTATTCTCTCTATAAATACGCTACTCTGTTTTAGACAACAACCAATAAGTACGTTGATCAAAACAAGAATTACTTGGTCCCAGGGGGCCTCCAACCCAGAAAATACCTGCTTTGCAGGGCTGACTTGATGGCTTAGTGCTTATTATGCGGAATGTCAAAGAGACCAAACATTTTTTGAGATATCAACTCATGAGTCTTGATTTATGCGTGCCTCCATACAATAAAACAACCTTGTGTCATATATTGACTGGGTGGGAAGTCGGGTAAATTTTATCCCGAATCAACAATTTCGTTGGTCAAAGTAAGAATTACTTGTTCCCCTGGAGATTTTCCTCAAAGCAATACCTACTTTGTTGGACTGGGTTGATATCTTGGCGCCCTTTTTATGAGGAATGCCGAAGGGAGCAAGTATTTTTCAACTAACCACGCATGAGTCTCGATCATATGTCACACAAGGGCTATGTGGAATGTTTAATAGATACCCAAACTAACAATTATGTGGTAGCAGGGGGCCTTCCTCCAGGCAATATTCGCTTAGCCAGTCTGAGCTAATCGCTTGGCGCCTGAAGCGTCCCAAAATGAGAAATGTCAATGGATTAAGCTTTTTTGTGACGGTCACGCATGTGTCTAAACTGGCGACAATAAAATGACCTTGTGTCAAACTTTGACTTGGTGGCAAGTCGGATAAATACTAGTTACGTGGTCCCAAGAGGCCTTCTCTTCAGGCTTGGCGGAGGTGAATGCTGACGTAACGAAGCATTTTTTGTAAAGCCACAACTAGTGTGTGATGTAATCGTCCAGGTACAAAAGATGTCCATAAAGTCTATAAAGCTTTGTCACTTTCCTTTCCTGTCGAGGGAGCTAATTAGGAGCTATAGGGTTATTTATCTTTGAACACCGACTAGCAGGCCCTAACATAACCCTCCTTCTTTTATAGGTTAAGTTTTTCTTGTTTTTATCTCGTTTTTGGAATCTGCAGAATGGTCTTGGGACGAGGGAAACTTTGTGTGTTTCGTCAGTGCTATGTTTTGGCACTGGGGGCCTTTGTCCCTGTTTGCCCTCTGTTTCGTTTAGGGTTGACACCAGGTGTGTTTGTTGCGCCTGACCAGACCGTTTTCTGTAAATACTATGAAGGAACAAGTGTTGGGATATTTTGCCAAAACTTCATCTGATCCTTGTTGGTTTTTAAAAAAGGCACCACACTTTGGTTCAAAAGGTGATGCTTCTCAAGTTGCCTACCGGATGTTGCAGTATCGTTTTTCTTCGATTGACTCCTCTTTTTCGTTTTTAGTTGGGCTTTTGGAGGAGTAGGTTCATTTTATCTTTAAATTTTTCCCAATTTATAGTTTACAGTGGAATTTCCCAATTTTTTAGTGGCATTGCCCTATGTTGGAGAGGAGTGTTGTAGGGGTCTTCTGCTTTTTTGAGCAGATTTTTTACGGTTGGTATCACCCTTTCTAATTTGCCATTACTCTGTGGTTATCTGGACGAACTCATCATGTGAGTGGATCAAAAATCAGCTGCAAAATTGTGAAACCCAGTTCTGGCAAATTGAGGCACGTTGTCAGACATGATGACCTCGAGGATATAATGGTTTGTGAAGATATTTTTCAGTTTTGCGACTAGGTTTCTGCTGGTTGTCTAAGCAACGTATTTCCACCCATCTAGAATGGTAGTTCACCACTATGGTAATATGGTCTGTTGTGAAATTCATGTCACTTCTTGATAAAGGACGTTCGGAGAAGGATGAAGGAAGTAAGGGTTCCTTTTGTATGGATTGGTACTTTGCTTACGTTGTGCAATTCCTTATGAACTTCTCTGACAACATGCGGGGATACCAAATTGAGGATGAAGCAAATGTGCAACACTTTACGATTCCTGGGTGGGTCCCTCATGAATACTAGGGGGCCCCTCAGGAATACTTATGAGCATTTTAGTCCCTTGTTCTAGCGGAATCACAATTTTGCTGTCCAACAATAACAGTTCATCAACGACTTTTAACTGTTTTCTATCTGTCTAATAGCATTTGAGGAATGTTGATTCCGTTATAATACGTGGGCCATCCGTTTAAGTAGTATTCACAAATTCTAGCTGTTTCAGGATCTGATTTTTGTTGTTGCTTGATCCGTTGCAGTTTGTTCTTTGAAATTGGAAGAGATTTGGTGACTTGTATGGCCAGTAGGGTTGCGTTCTCAAGAAGGGAGACGTCTGCTTGATTTCGTACGCCGTAGGACACTCGTGATAGTGCATCTGCTGTTGTCTGATTCTTCTCTACTACATGTATGACGTTCAGAACTGCAATTTGAATCTTTGGATGCAGGTTGGCATTTTTGCAATCTCTTTGACAGTCAGGGGACCAGGAGTTTGTGGTCTGTTTCCACGATGAAGTTTGGGCCAAGAACATATTCATTTAACTTGTCGCTGACCCAGGCAGTCGCTAATGCTTCATTATTCACGACACTGCTCTGTATTTAAAAGGCTGCACGAGATGTAGCATATTGGACGTTTGGGCTCGTCACCTTGCGTCTGGTAAAAGACTGCTAATTCTCGCATTGGAAGCGTCTGCGGCTAAGAAGTTTCTTGGTTGTGTGAAGACAGGTGAGAAAAGAAAGGGATTCTTTACTTGTTGTTCGTTCCATGTCCATTCGGTGTTTTAGTGTTGGAGGAACCGTAAGGGCGTTGTGATGTTGATTAAGTTGGGGATGAATTTAGGAAGTTGATTTGTCTTGGAGTTCTGTAATTTCACTCGGAGGCGGAAGTTATCGATCGCCTCTATTTTTGCGGAATCTGGGTGGATGCCAGTATTGAAAATGATGTGGCACAAAAACCGTATTTTTGTTAAGTATGAAACGGGTAAGCGGCAGTCATTTCAATATTGTCAGAAGGCAACGGTCGTGGTAGGTGTGCTATTCGGTGGGGATGGGGATATCCATGCTGCAGATTGCAGATCTCTGTATATCGGTCAGAATGGTTGACACTCTTAGCTGGAAGATTTTACTGGCTGAACTAATCCCAAAGTAAAGCCTTTCAAAGCAATATCTCCCAAAGGGAGGGATGAATGTGGTATATTGCTGAGACTCTTCCGTCAGTCGTATCTGCCAGAATCCACCCCTTGCATCAAATCTTGGAAGTTTCTGAGGACGCCAGACTTTCATCAAATGAAGTCAACAGTGTATCAACCGCAGGATAGATTTGTTTAGTTGTGTGAGTTATTATAGGAGCGTATTGCATTTTGGGGACCACATCTCAGGCAGAACATTGGGTGGTGTGTCCTGTGAGCGGTGAGATTATTTTCTTCTTTGACACGAGGTAGGAGATTGGGTCTAATTTTGCAGGAGCATAGATGCAGACCGATTTTTCATTAGGTTTGAGGGTGATGTTGTAAGTATTCTCAGGTTTGCCCAATTGTTTTTTGGAAAAACTCGGGTAATCGCTTCTAATGTCCGGGCTGTTAACTAGGTGGACACGTGAGATAAGACCGTGTTAAACACAAGCTGCTCGACGAGGAAGTGAAGATGACTGACTTTTGATTATATTGAGTGCCCCTACTACTTCTTGGTCTTGGTGACGAAGCTTTGCTTTGGTGTGCACTTTTATTGTGGTGTTGTCGGGCCTTTTTGCCGTTTGTTCGGCTTGGATCATTTGTGGACTTTAGCCTATTTTCACTAACAACTGAGACAGATACGCCGGTGTCCAACTTGAAAATATGGGGGTTTCCATGCACCAGTATTGTCCCTATCCAGCAGTTGTTTTCGTCCACGGAATAACTCTTCCTCCAGGTCATGGATTGGTTTCCACTTTAGGAGGCGACTGTCGCGTGGAATACTTCGGCAAACAGTTTGGTTGTGTCCTTTTTAATCGCATGTGAAACAACTTTTGGTTCGTGCCGGGCACTTTTTCTTGGGATGAGCTTCTTTAATGTAGAATACACAGGAATATTGCATGTTTTATGGTGTTTTTTTTTATATTTTGTTATTGGATGAAGTTCACTCTTTGGTTTCCTCTGATGAGGGGCTGGTTTTCATTTCGTCTTTTCGCCTGTCTCGTTATCTGCACTGCTTGGGAGAGGGTAAGATTTTCTTTCGCTTGTAGTTCGTTCGACTGAGCGTTTTCCCTTGCGACGATTCTATCTCTGAGAAGTTCTTTTTTCTTGGTGACGTTTTCGCATTCTTAAACCAGTTTAAATAAATCATGTATGAAAATATCAATAGGCTCCCACCCTTGGCTTCTTTGTTCTCTTGCTGAACTTAGCGTGTACAACAGTAAGGTTTTTGCGTTCGTCGAAATAAAGGTCGAACACCTTCACAAAATAATCAGGATCTACTGTGTCTTCGTCGACGTTAATAGTAGTCATTTTGTCGTCAGCTTCGTCCTCCTTAGCATATAAGAATATGCTGGTCTGTTGTGATCGGGATTTGTTTGCTAAATCCAGTCCAATCCTGGATCGGAGGAATCGGCGTTTCCTTCTCGGACAACTTGATGCAGACCTGTTCATCGATGCGGATGTTTGTAAGCTAATCTAGCGTCGTGTGGTTTGTCTCAGGTTTTCTGTCATGTTTTCGTATATTATGGTTGGATTCTCTAACAGCTGTAACTATGTAATGGATGTAACAGTCTGAATCCGAGGAAGTGTTAGTTATGTTACTATTGCGTTGTCACTTCCCGCCCCGGTGAAGGGAACCAATTTAGAACTATAGGTTTGTTTTCCCTTTAACTTTTCACTGTACAATATTGGAAACGACTATTTGGGGGGTTCTTGTTTGCTCTGGAAAACAATTCTTCCTTTCCTATAACCAATATTGATCGTTTCTTTATCGATATATTCTAATATTTCTCCTTGCGAAACCTCTGAGAGTGCCATGAGCGTTCTGGAAAGAGAAGAAACACACTCTTTGCCAAGCATGTATTAGCTACAAATCGCCAATTCCCTGGGGAAGGGCTAGAACATTATCTTTCATGGCTAAAAACCTTAAGTCGAGATTGCGATTTTCAAGTAACGACAGCAGATCAGGCAAGAAACTTGTATATAAGAGACGCCTTTATAAATGAATTAGAATCAAACTATATACGTCAAGGATTGCTAGAAAATAAACAGCTAGATTTAGTAATAGACACTTACATTGACGATGTCATTTTTCGTTCATACCGATAAACAAGTGTTATTGGCATTGCATACCCCTACAATTCCTCTAGTTCAAACGACCCCAACAGAAAAGAAAAAAATTATTTTTTAGCCTCCAACTACAACCCATGGTTACACAACCCAGCCCGGGAAACTAAATACCATAAGTGCAGAAAAAAGGATATTCCTTTATTAGATACTGTTTTAAATTAATCACTGACCAGGTCAGTCGCTGTTATGTTCAACCCCGATATGGCTAGTTGAATTAAAAGTGAAAAGATAGCAAGATGGGTAGAGTTTTGCTGTTTTTTGTTGAACATTTTCTATCGGTCGGGAAAGGAAAATGCAACGTTGGACGCACTGTCGAGAGTGTTTTGATCATTAAAGAAAACCGAAGATCCATAAAAAAATCTATTACGATCCCTATCATCAAAGCATCACGATAATGATACATCTGGTTTGATGGCGGATTTTTCACTTTTCGGTTGAGGATGTGAAGCGGATAACAAACGGTTGACAGATTTGTGCTTGAATAAAACCAACGTTATACTAAAGACGTTATACCCAAAGCCGTGTACGTCATAAGAACATTATTGTGTACAAGGACTAATGCAACACCCCATGAAAGTTTTTTTTAAATTTCAAAGGCGAACTTTGACCGGGATCTTTCTCTCTTCTTGGTTCTCACGGCTAGATTCTGTTCTACTTAGAAACCAAGTTCAACAATGCAAATACGATTCTGTAGTAAATAAGGTGGAGCCACTCGAGACGAACCCAGCCGATGTGTGCATTCAGCACCTCCAACAGTAGAAATTGAACATTTCCCTCAGAGATTCGGCCCTTGCTGAAGCCAGAGAGAAAAGCAACTCTCCTCTGAAGCGATTTCCCTCCCAATTGTTTGTAACGTCCACATAGTGCCATTCAACCCTTCCAAAGGACAAGGAACTGTGACAATACAGAGATTTACCCCAGAATAGTCGAATAAATATCCAAACCAATAATTACGTGGTCCCAGTGGCGAGGCTAATTTTATTGCTTGGCTCCTGAGGCAACCCAAAAAGGAAATGCCGACGGGTCTAAACATTTTATGTAATAGCTACGCACGAGGCTTGATTTGTGCGTGGCCTCCCAATATAAAATAACCTGGAGTCAAATCCTGAATTAGTTGGAAGTCGGTTAAATACCAAAACTAATGATTAAGGCTGATTAAGCGGAACAAGAGTTTTCATTGTCATCATCATTATCATGTCATGTCGACAGCACATATCTCCCTGACCCGCCACCCGTCCCTATCATCCATCGCTAGGTCTATATCGGCACAGAGCTATTGAATATAGGTTCTAGCTGGTCGTTTTGCCTTTGATCATCTATGTGAAGGGGTCCACAAGAGTATGTCACTTATGAGTTCGTCCCTATTTCTCCAGCAGTGTCCCGCATGTCTGGTTCGTCCAACTTGGATAGTTTCCGTGATGGGTCGTAGGTGGCCGTACAGCTGCTGATTTGTGGGATGCTGGCTCCAGGACTAGTTCAATATTGCTCGTAGCATTCTTGTGTAATTGCCGTCAAGCTTTTTCTCCATACGTTTAGTTAGCGTCCATGTAGTGCATCCATATAGCAGTATCGACACGACCACTGCTTTGAAAAAACTGCGTTTTATTTTATCGGTCAGGTCTAACCAGTCGGCTGGGGCTGTAGAATACACCGATTGCACCTCTGCGGAGAGGTAAGACCCCCACCACGAGTGTCCTGATATGACACTAAACGATCTGATGGTGAGGTTCCAGTGAGGTAGCAGCTGATAAGGGTCCTATCTATGGGTTAAATAGAACTAAACCGTGCTACCTTCACTATACTGATTTTTGCATTTAAACTGCGTATTTATGCGAAACTGAATTGTTTAATACAGAAATGTTTTGACATTTAAACTGCGTACTTATGTTAAACTGAATCGCTCGAAATAGAACTGTTTTGACGTCTAAACTGTGTACTTATGCTTAACTGAATTATCTGAAATAAAACTGTTTTGACATTAACCCTGTGTATTGCCCAGTCGGCTGGAGCAGTAGAATACGCCGATTACACCTCTGCACACCATGAATGTCCTGGATAGGACACTAAACAATCTGATAGTGAGGTTCCAGTGATAGTGAGGTTCCAGTGACGCTTCATTGCCATTGCTCCTAGGTCCATTCTGGCCCGAAATGATAGCACCTGATAGGGTTCTATCTATGGGTTAAATAGAACTAACTGCATACTTATACTAAACTGAATTGTTTGAATTAGAACTGTTTGACTAAACTGAATAGCTTGAAATAGAAATGTTTTTGACAATCAAACTGTACTTACATTTAAACTGCGTGCTTATACTAAACTGTATTATTTGAAATGGAACTGTTTTTGACTTTGAAACTGTACTCTTACTAAACTGAATTGTTCCATATAGAACTGTTTTGGCATTTATCTGTGTGTGAACAAAATCTGTACTTCTACTAACCTGAATTAGCTGAATTAGAACTATTTGACTAAACTGAATAGCTTGAAATAGGAATGTTTTCCACAATTAAACTGTACTTACATTTAAACCGCGTAGTTATTGTTTGAAATAGAACTATTTTCATAAAAATGGATTTGGCGTTAAATAACCTACAAAGGATGATGTGCCATTAAAAATCAACCAACCAACCAACCAACTGACTTTTTATGACCGATTGCCGATCGATAGCTGTCCATGCCTTTGCTAGTCACGTATTGATGTCTGTCTCGGTTGATGAGACACTGTTTCCTAGGTAGATGAGCTTTTCCACTAGTTTTAGAGAACTACTATTTAGTGTGGAAATGTCGCCTCTTTGATTAAAGCACATGTATTCCGTCTAATCCGCGTTGAGATGGAAGCCTATGCCAGCGGCTGCTCGTTCTAGACTTTGTAGCAAGGTTTCAAGCATGGGCAGGTCTATTTGTCAGAAGCGCTATGTCATCGGTGTAGTCCACATCCGTAATTGTTTGTGCGGGGTATCTTCTGCTTCATTCCTTTGTCAGCTTGAAACTGTTGTCTTTCATTTTACCAAAAGACGTTTTAAGCACGTAGTCTAGACAGACGATTAAAGAAGTATGGGGCTAATGTGTCTCCTTGCAAGCACACCCGCTACGATGTCAAAGTAGTCCTGGGAACAGACTTTTACTTTGGTGTTTTTATATAGCATCATTATGGCTGCCGTAGGCGAGTAGTATTGCTCCATCTTCCCTCTGTGTACGGTATCAAAGGCCTTGGTGAAGTCGACAAATAATATTGTTGCCTGTTGGTTTTTTGCACGTACACCTTCAAGAATTCGACGGATAGTCAAAATTTGTGATGTAGATCGGTTTCACCGAAAGCCATTTTGGTTCTTCCTAAGTATCTTGATAATTTTGTTTTGATATTTATTGACCAAGTGAGTAGAGTGTTCGCAAATTGTCCGGGAGACCTAGGTTCAATCCCAGGTCGCGTCATACCAAAGATTTTAAAAATGGTATTTGATACCTCCTTGCTTGACACTCAGCAATATAAGGTACGTATATAGGGTAAAGTGGAGCAATCCAGGGAAAGGAGTAACCCCTTCCCCTACATCTCGGTGTAGTAGCCATTGAAAAAGAAGCCTTCTGGTCGTCCTCGACTAAAGGGAGACAACTTTATTACTTATTTGTATTATTTCCTATAAAATTAAATTTAGGCTGTTTCACCATATTTCGAACAGAAAAATCGGACACAAATCAAAGACCACAAAAGATGGAGTAATTGAAATTACATTTATCGAATGTTAGCAGGATAATATTTTGGTATCTGCAGCTATATAATCTCAATAATAAATTAATAATGTTAAGAGGAGTCCTAGACTACATGGTCCAAATGTCGGCCGTTCAGTTGAAGATACTGTTAAATGCGGCGTACAAAGTTGTTAATAATGTGTGCACACTCTTTTCGAGTGATTGCTTGAATCTTCTCTGGGGTCCAGATAGTGAAGAACCTGTTGCCTGACGATTTTCACAAGAGTCATGAGATTCAAACTTCTTGACCTACTTGAAAATCTAACTCCTGTTTCAAATTGTGTTGAAATTGAACTTTTTTCTATAGTTTACTTGATCAATATTGAAAGATTTAGTGTCTTCACACAAAAGATCTGCTCCCTCGTCAAAAATAGGATTTCGTTATATTTGGTTAAATGTCTCAAAATGTTAGCTCTTTCTCAGCAATAATCTGAAAAGAGAAAGAAAATGTCAACTGGGAAAATCTGAGACGCCGCTGCTTTATTCCGACCACGTTGAAACACCTTGTATGAGATTGCTAATTTGGCACGTTTACGAAATCTTTTCAAGTTCCCCAATGATACCTGCATCGGAAAAATAATGTCTAAAAAAATTCATCTTCAGGTTACCCTTACTGTGCTTTTATTCTCGATTAAATGAGAATTTTACCAAAATATAATTTTTTTTATTCAAAATTAATTAATAACAAAATAAACGTGTTTTTCTCTAATATATAATGAAACCTTAATTTTTCAGTCCAGTTTTAAATCTTTGAAAATTTTTCGCCATAATTTTATCGGCACATTTCATTTTGCTGAATTCTCGTCTGTTTTTATTCATTCATAGAAAACCCGTCCATTTAATTTGCAGACAAGACTGATTAATAGACACTCAGTACAAATTGAATAATCTGACTTTTTCCCTCTATCTGCTTCTCCCTAAAAAAACGCTTTTTCAATGAGTCTAATTTGGTGAGAAGCCGTGCCGTGCCTACTTAGACCTTACGGTAAAGCAGCTATCTTCCAAAGAATTAACTAGTGGCCATTTTGAGCAAAAGATCCCTGAAGGCTTCTTCAATGTTCTGAGCAGCTAGATAAGATTTTCGAATGCGTCTCTGTCAACAAGAAAATTAACCATTGAAAATGAAAACAAAAAACAAAAAACAAAACAACAAAAACAAAACAAAAACCCCCAAACAAACAAAAAACGTACAAGGCAAAACAAAACAAAAACAAAAACCTCCTTTATGTGTTTATCCCCAAGTTTCGCATTAAATTAAAAAAAATCAGTTTTTTTTGGGGCGTCATGGAAAGAATTTTTTCAGAATTTCTGTCTTTTTTTAACTTTTTTGGCAGTATTTTTTGTCATGTTCGAGTTAGTTTTGAGAGTTGATTTGAAATTCTTTTAATTGCACAAGTTAAAAGATCGTTCTGTTTATCTAAGGGAACTCTATTTACAACAAGTGTCTGTCTCAAAGGAATCGTCTTTTTAAAAGTCTTTCTGCAGCTGAATTCATATTTTATGATTTTTATGAATCGATAAAAATGAATTTATTGATTGAATTCATTGATGCTACTTCAAAGGTCTCATAAGTTAAGAGAATTGCTATGTAAACTTATGAAGAAAAATCAACTTAATTAAAAATCAACTTTATCGCCTTCTGAACAAATCCTTTAAGCAGCACTCTAAAAAAGTAGTTGTACAGTCACTTACCTCCCATCTCAAAAATCATCCAAGTTAGACGAACAGGACATGCTGGGTGAAGCAAAGACAAAGTTATAAGCGACGTTCTCCTCGTGACTTCTATATATAGACATACCAGTGTGGGTCGACCAGCAAAACCTTACATTCATCAGTTCTGTGCGGACACTAGGGGCTATGCAGAGAACCTATCAATGGTCAGTAGGGACGAGAGAGAGAGAGAGAGAGAGAGAGAGAGAGGAGGGGAAATAGAGAGAATCAAAGGAGTCCATGTTGTTGGCATGTGCACAGTAAAATGGTTTCAAGTATTGCTATGTAACTCTAACAATTTAATTTAACATCATTCATATGTTTGTACATTAAAATGTTCATACGTATATGATTTATTAGTGAATAGTTTGAATGTAATCTTATTTTTAAATGAGTTCGAGCTAATTTGTTTGCACATAAATATTGCTATTGTTTCCATTCAGTAAAATGGTTTCAAGTATTTCAATCTAACATTAATAATTCTATCGAGTATTACTCATTATAATAGTTTTACTTGCACATGTTTCAAATATTGCTATTTAACGCCAATAATTCTATTCAACACTATTCGTTCATTTGCACAAAGTTAAATGATTCCAAGTATTGTCATATAATACCAATTAGTCAATTAAACTAGTTTGTTAAATGGTTTCAAGCTTTTCTATTTAACACCATTAATTCTATTTCATTTTCAATTCATTTGGTGACGCACACTTGAATAGCTTCACGAATTGCTATCTAAGACCAGCAGTTTTAGTTGCGCACAGTTAGATTGTTTCAAACATCGCTATGTAACACTAACAATTCAATTTAACATCTGTCATTTGTTTGTACGCAATTAAATGGTCAAACAGTTCTATTTGGTCCATAGATGGAACCCAAACTACTCCGGGTCAGAGTGTATTTGAGAGTAATGACCATGAAAGGGTAGTCCATATTCCCCAGTGCACCAGGATGGAGCCTCACCATCAGATAGTTTAGTGTGGGGTCTTACCCCTCTGTAGAGATACAGTCAGCGTATTCTATAGCCCAGCCGACGGTGCTGTTTGTTGTTTAACAACAACTAAAAATGGAAATGAGCAGGGCATATTGGTACTAATCCTTCTATAAACTTTAGATAATCTTTATGTGTATAGCATAACGTATAAATTCGCTAAGGAGAGTTTAATTTCCCACTGAAACTGTCAGAGAGAAGTCTCCGTTTCGTCGAGGCTAACGAGCTGGATTGCAACAATCTCACTATCGCGTTTATTTTCGGACTAATGCCCCTTGGGAAAGTTATCCCTACCAACTATGGGTTAAATAGATCCACTACAATTTTTCTATAAGGATGGCTTTGACATTGAATAAACTCTGATGGTTGATATGCCATTTAACATAGAAATCAAAGAATAAGGCTGTCTGAGTCCACCCAGACGTGTAGATTTGTGCTGCTGAGTTGATTTGTTGCATTTATTTGTTACCCGTATAGTAACCGTATAAAATTAGATTATTAACGCATGGATTGGCATTTTTCTATCGGATTAGAGCATCTGTTCGGACAAAAGTGTAACACTTCTGCTTTGGACAAAAGTGTAACACTTCTGCTTCGGACAAAAGTGTAACACTTCTGCTGAGGATCAAAGTGTAATAGCTATTCTTCTACTTAGTTAGGGAATCAATTTCAGGTGCATGAGTTCTGGCGATTTTGACTTTGGGAAAGCATCTCCCCTGTATCAAAGAGGAAGTTAGAGTGGTCTGATGCCTTTTTGGCCCCAAAAGACTTGGCAATTCTTGTCTTTTACCCGTCTTTCAATCTGATCACCTTCGTGAAGAGATAGTTAAAAATTTGTATCGATATCCGTGCATATCTCATTTTTATTTAAAAAAAAAATCAAATTTTAAATGTGCTGAGTTAAAAAAAATACTTATTATTTCAAAGTATATTGAATATTTCTTTTAAAAATCAAATATAAAAAAACTATAAGAAAGTTGCTGAAAAGTTCTTTGTTGTTTTAAGAATGAAATGATATATGAAATGAAATATGTCATTTTGTATTTTTATTGAGTAATTCAACACACGAGAAACATTCAGGGTTAAACAGAGAGGAAGAGGGACAGTAATGTTATATGAGCCAGGATTACGATTCTGAGAAAACCTACGAAAGATATTTGATCATAATTTTTGCGGAAGACACAATCAAGTATAGTAGGTCATATATATACACTACATTTATGGATTGATTTTAACGGCAAGCTAAACAGTCTAGGAGTATCTTATTCCTAGAATTCAGGTAATCACGTTCCTTGTACATATTTCAATTTTTGTATAGTTGTTTTTTTAATGGCTTTGCTTTTTTTGACACTCGGTCCTGTCGAATACGAATCATTTTTAAACAGATCTATTTGACCCATTGGTGGGACCCCAACAGGTACTAGCATTCCAGGTCTTATTGGATCAGAGAATAATGGCAATGAAGAAGTACTCTACACTCCTTAGACCTCTAGAACTGGAACCTCACCATCAGAAGCAGTTTAGTGTCACACCCAGGATATCCCAGTGCAAGGGATATAGTTGACAGGGTGGACTACATTTAAATATATACACCTAACCCATATATAAATAATATGTATTTACTACTGATGATAAACATAACGAGTATTTTGGAATAGGCAGAGGCTGCTTTTCTCATTTGGCTAGGGACCACTTCCGGCTAAGCCCTGGCGACATCCTTTCTTAAGTTCTTTAATACTTAAAAAAATAAAGAAAAGAAAAAGAAAAGAAAAGAAAAGAAAAAGAAACAAAATTAAAAAAAGAAAAACGGTTATTTCTTTCTTGTTTCGAACATGAATCCTCCTCTGATAGAAAATGATTTTAATTTAACTGAATTTCTTTGATGTTCTTGTTGAACGTGTCTGTGTATGGAGAAACCTTAAAGAAACGTTTATCTTGTACAACAGTAAAAGGTAAAGGTAGAAGGACGAACGATTTTTCCTTTTCTCTACAACGAAAAGAATTACGCTTCATTTTTTGCTTATAGAGAATTTGCTACTTCCATCTTGGTAAATTTTCAGCTGAATAAAATTTACTTTTCTCTTTTTAGTAATTTTACCGTATCCCAAAAGAGTCAACGAAAGTCTTATTAAAAATAGGTGACAACTAGACTCGGTTCTTTTAAGAAGATGGCTAAAAATGGTGCCAAAATCTCAATGTGCTCTGACAACACTAGCCACAGTCGACTTGAAACTTATGAAATAAAACTTAAAGCTTAAAATAAAGAATATAAACACAAAAAAGTGGGAAAGGGAAGAGAAAGTTCTATGATTTCACTTGACACTCTTGTTGAACTTTCCTGTGTAGTAGATATGCTGTTTGTGTTATAGATATTTACAGAGACTGAAGACGAATGAAAAGAGAAAGACCAAAACGAATATGTGATCCAGGCTCAACTTCACATTGACAGACATGAGCTAGAATATAATCAGAACAACTGTCTTTAGTGCGTGGTTAAAGAAACCACAGCAGTGCTGCGTTACACGAACGTTGACGTCTGTGTTGACCGGTAGATGGCATTTTTCATTCAAGTCATGTCTGCCAAGGGAAAATTTACTTTGGACCAAAATTTCTCTGTGGAGATTCTTTTTTTCCCCATATTTGCTTCATCTGTGAAGTTCCATTTATTTATTTTTATTTTTTCTACTTTATATTTGCACCCTTTCTTCGTCAATTTCAGTTTCTTCCTTTTTATTTCGTTACGGTGATGTTTGAATTATTTTTATTTTTTATCATTAGATTGCACTGGAAGTGGCAGTGGGGAAGATGATAGTGATTGAGAAAGGGAAGTAGGATTTACTTTATTTTTCCCAGTGTAAATGTTGAATTATGGAAAAAGATATGAAGAGAAATCCTGAAAAGGGACTAGATTTAAAAAAAAAATTGAGGTTGATTTCTCTCCGTTTCTTCCTCAAAATAAATGAGGGGCGGGTGAACAAAAAATCAAAACAAAACAAAAAAAAAAAAACTGTAAAAAGAAAGGAGAGAAAAAAGATATCTTGAAAAGTATATATATATATATATATATATATATATATATATATATATATATATATATATATATATATGTATATATATATATATATATATATATATATATATATATATATATATATATATATATATATATATATATATATATATATATATATATATATATATATATATATATATATATATATATATATATATATATATATATATATATATATATATATATATATATATATATATATATATATATATATATATATATATATATATATATATATATATATATATATATATATATATATATAAAGGAATTCTCTGTGGTATCATGGCTAACGTGCTGGACTGTGGTATCGTTGTAAGAGAGTTCAAACTCCAGTCATACTTGCTATTGCGTTCACTTTCGGGCTATTACCCTTGAGAAAGGTATGAACCTCCTTATCCTCCTAGTTATGGGTTATAACTTGCCATTACTATTCTTCTACAAGGATGGCTTTGACATTAAATAACCCATGATGGTTGATATGTCATTAAAGAAAAATGTATATACAAGGGTGACTAAAAAATGTATTTTTCTTTGAAACGGGAATATGTCAAAATGAAGGTGGTCCTCTGTGGATCACATCCTTACTTCTTAACATAGTTACCGTATCTCTCAGTTTCTATGTTCCAACTTCGAATGAGAGCATATATCTCTGCCTTGTAAAATTCAATTGATTGATCACTGCAGTTTTCATTTTTTCTTCATTGGCATAACCTTTTCCTCTTAAACCCTCTTTCATAGGGCCGAACTGATCATAGTCTGAAGGTGTTAAATCTGGTGAGTATTGAGGATGCGGTACAGTTGTCCACCCGAGTGAGGCGATTATCTCCCTTCTTTCGATGCTTGAGTGTGGTCGATCATTGTCATACAGAAAGAGGACATAATCCACAATGATTAAACGGGGATCAGTTTCATTTTGATGTATGATAGACGTTCCTATGTCGAAAATTATCTCTATACTAAAGAAAAAAGCATTACTTTTTTGACTCACCCTCTTATATATATATATATGTATGTATGTATGTACGTATACTATCGCCGAGCCATGAGTAAATCCCAAAAGTTTCACACTAAATAATTCTTATCAAGACCTGAGAAAATTGGATTTATAATTTCTAATAGAACATTATACAATCGAAACGAATATTATTAGCTGTTATTAATTGGCAAACTCTACATCATTGAAATTCTGTAACCAAAAACAAATTTGCCACACTTCCGTAAAGAAAAATTGAATCCCACATACATTCACACATAAAAAATAATTTCGCAACACTTCAGTAACCAAAAATAAATTTGCAACATTTCCGTACCCACCGCCAAAAAAAAAAAAAAAAAGAAAAGAAATTGCAACACTCCAGTAACCAAAAATTAATTTTCAACACTTCCGTAACTAAAAAAATAAATTCCACCCACTTTCATTTACAAAAAATAAAGTTGTAACACTTCTGTAACCAGGAATAAATTTTGCAAGACTTTCGAAACCGAGAGAAAAAAATGTCAACAGACACGTAAAAATCGCAACACCACATCAAACCGAAACAAATTCCCAACATCTTTAAAAAAATCATAACACTTACATAACCAAAAATAAATATACAGCATGTCTGTAACTAGAAATAAAACTTTCGTAACCAAAAAAAAAAAAAAAAAAATGGAATAAATATACATAAGGGGTGTACTTACATTTGGACTACTAAACATTTATATTTTTAGTTACTGAGTTCTATGTTGTTTCAAGTCAGTGTATGGAATCTTGAATTTGCGGAGAGCCAAATCTATAGCCGATTTGGCTACCGAGTAAAGTTCTTTCATTTTAACTTACTTATCCAGAATATAAGAATCTTTTTAGAGTTGAACATGGAGTCCAATTTACTCATGAGTTTAATTATTAGAGGGTCTTCCATTTTTTAAAATTTCTTAGTGATACTAAGACAGAGAGCAAGTCTGAGGATATAATAAAGTTTTTGTGGATACTTTCAGAGATGATGCCGAGCACTATGTCTATTGCACGGGCTTCAGCGGAAAAGATGGAACTTTCCTTTGGAAGAACTTTTCCTATAATTTTCATGTTTAAAATGGTTGCACACGTTGTTTTATCATTGTCCGTTGAGCCATCTGTAAATATACAGGTGATTGGGATGATGTTCGAGAATATTGCAGAATTTATCTTGATACGTAGTGGGATGGATTTTTGTTTTGGGAAGCTCTTTGAGTTCAAGGAGCATTTTATGTTTTCTTTAGTAATCTACGGTGGTGTTTTAGGTATGATATTCTATACATATTGGCGATAGAAATTTTAGATTCTTCGAGGGTGGGTTCCATCCAAAGGTCAAAAGGTTTTCTGATTTTTCCTTTTTTAAAAACACTGCTTGAAACTTGGATTGAAGATGTAGTCATAAACTGGGTTGGATGGACAGGATTAGAGTTTTGTGCAGTATTGGAGGGCAAGAATTTCATATCCGAGTTGTAGAAGTGCTTCATGTGCATCGGCGTTTAGGCTGTCAACTGGAGAAATTCTGAAGGCTCCTATGACTAGTTTTAAGCCATCTTGGTGTATAGGGTCGGATTCTTTGAGGTAGAACCTCCTGGCAGATCTATGGCAAAACGGGTATGATTTGGTGGGGAAAGTGATCCACTGGGAATTGTGCAAGAGACACATATGTTCTAATCATTCAATACACTTGAGTTAATAATATAAAAATATACTAGACCAAAAATCACTGTGAAGCAAAATAAAAATAAATAATTTTGTCAATTGACTTATCGACGAAAAGTCAAAGGTCAAAATAGAAATGGAGATATTCAAGGGCACAGTGTATACTCGCTTCTCAATTTAACTTTTTTTTGTCTTTTTTTATGTTCTGTTTCTATTAATAGAAACATTTATTAACTATTTTAAGTCGAATTTCTTTCTATCATAAGGTTTTTTTTAGGCCGGATTGACGTTGAGATAAAATGGATTTTTTGTTCGTAAACAACCAGCCGAGTGGGTCAAAATGCATAAAAGAGTTATCTGCCTCTTGTAACGATACTAATAGATTGGTTGACTAATGTTGGGTATAAGATGAACAACGCTTTGACAGCAAGGGGGACAGTAAGACAAAAAAGAGAAGCATCCCACCTAAAAGTACGATCTCTTAAAACGGTTTCAAACTTTCCTAGTTTCACTCTAAAATTACCTGAAGGTTTGGTTGATATTTGGTGAAAAATAGCAGAGCCTTTGGGTTATGGGATGACGGATGGACATTTGGTGAATTATAATGAAATTAATTGCGAAAAATTCACTTGATTTGCGTCGGTTTTGATCTCATACGCCAAATCGATTGGTGACATATGTCAAGGTACCTCGCTATATACCTATATAACTATATATTTACTAAACCCTCTGTACTGGCAGGATATGACACAAGGTCAATTTTTGAGCGGAGTTTAACAATTTTCAATTCAGAGGTTTCCTTCTCCATGACTGGTTGCATCACCAAAACTCAAGAATCCAGTCTGCCTTACTATTTACGCATAATTGGAGGAAGAATAATTGGATTCATACCTTTCCCAAGGGTATCAGTGCTGTGTGAAATGTAATAAGTATATAAGTATGTATTTACCAAACATCTTTACAATAGATGTGATACAAGTAGGATGTTTTGCAAGTGGAGTACAATTGATTTGAATTTAAATTGCTTTGGTTTTATCGCATATCAACCATTGTTAGTAATCTAATGCCGAATCCTCTTTATACATATATATTAAATATATATAATTTGGTTTGCTTTGGTTTTATGGCATATCAATCGTTGTTGGTTATTTAATGCTGAATCCTGTTTTTATATATATATATATAATATTTGATTTGTATGTACATTTTGTTGATACTCACCGTTCTATTTCTAACAATTCAAATTAGCATGAGCCAAAAAAATTAAAGGGTTCCGAGTATTGCTATGTATAACTAACTAATCAATTAAACATCAGTCATTTGTTTACACGCAACTGGATCATCAAACAATTCTATTCCTAACAATTCAATTCATCATAAGTTTGCACTCAGTTTAGATGCCAAATATTTCTATTTGACCCAGAGATAGGACCTAATCAGGCGCAACCACTCCGTAGCAGAGTAAATCTTTATTTTCTTTTTTTACAAAAATACCAGTTATCTGAGAAATTGTTCGTATTCTATTTTCGTAATAATCGCGTAATTATTTCTTACTGGTTGTATTTTCTAAATAAACTCTTAATTTTCTTGATGATAGGAAATAGGAGGTTCTTAAAATAATTGTTTGTATTTTTTTAATCGAAACAATTGTTAAATAATTTTGTAGTAGGATTTTTTTTTACTTCAGAAGAACATATTTTAAATTCTTATAATTCTAACTTCATTTTTTAAAAATAATTCTCTAAGAAAAAGTATTTATGCATAGAAAAATGTTTTTATTTCATATTAATATAAGTTCTCTAAGAATTTAAATAATTTTGAAAAGCGATACGGATTCTTACAGAAAACATGCCCTAAACAGTAAAATGAAAAATGAATTAAAACTGGAACATTTAAAAAAAAAATGAACTCTTTGAATTACTGTTTTATCAAAATTGAGCTTTTTTGCATTTTTATTTCTTTAGATTTAATTTTTTTAAAAATATCTATACAAAGTTATATGAAATAAAAACACATGTTCATCAGAGGGTGATTTATCAATTATTTGTCACGCTAACCGTTTCGGTTTTTGAAACATTAAACCTTTATCAGGGCATTTGACTATGTGATAACGAATCTTCTGGATTTTATCAAAATTAATTTTATACTTGTTAAATGAAACGAAAAAATGAGAAAAGTTTAAACCTTCTATTCCCGTTAGTGGTGTTAAACACACACACACACACACACACACACACACACATATATATATATATATATATATATAAATATAAATGTATATATGTATATGACAATAATTTTGAGGCGCGTAACTGTTATAAAAAATCATTCAAAATTCTTAAATGTTTCTTCATTTGTATCTTATTCAATCAGTAACGAGATAAAACTTTATTTCGATATAAATTTTACTATGATCCACTTCCAAGTATTCACAATTAAAAATAAACAAACAGAATTAATTAATTCAATCAGAAGACATTTATTAGAGAACACATATCCAGTCGGACAACGTCGGTTAACGTTTCTCGGATATCATAATTATGCAAACATTTTATTGAGTAATAAAACAGAGATTAATTTGTCAAATATACATATGTGTAGTTACTCTCCCTCAAATACTTGCTTTTAAATTTAAAGTTTTCCTTCTCATAGATTGGTTGCAATATAAAAGCTTAAACACATAATCTGCACTACTATCTACTAATTGATATGAGAGAGAAGAACAGAATTCCTACCTTTCCCAAGGGCATTAGTGTGAAATGAAATGCATTTAGCTGCATCAAAGATGTGAACTCAAGTCAGCGAGTCCATTTCCAGTGACGATAAGCGTTACTTCTAAAACAAGCGTATTGAACAACATGAAAAATATGGGTAATAGTCAGTACGTTTAAGAGTTCTGGGTTGTTCAATTTTTGGCAGGGTTAAGAATTTTCATGAATCTTTCATGCGAGGTGCCTTCAATAGGTTTCCAGACGTTTTTCGCACTTTTGGGGAACATTTTATTGATAGTTCACACATGAAACTCTAGTTCCCTTCGAAGTAATCTGCTCCGACTGCAAGGCACTTGTACCGTTCCAATAACTTCTGGAAGTCCTCTTGTGTGAGCGTGTCAATGACCTTCGTCACAGCCTCTTTCATCTCATAACGACAGCCTCTAAGTTTTTCCTTGAGCTTAGGGAGTAACCAAAAGTCACAGGGAGCAAGGTCTGGACTATAGGGAGGGTGAGGAACTGACTTGATGCCCATCTTGGTCAAATAGTCTGTGACAAGGATGGAGTTGTGGACTGGTGCATTGTCCTGGTGGAAATGCCACTGACCCGATTTGAAGAGTGCTGGCCTCTTTCGACGGAATCACTTCCTGAACTCCCTTAAAACCTTAACACAGTATTCCTTGTTGACTATCTGTCCAGTGGGAACCCAGTGCATGTAAATCATGCCAGTGCTGTCAAAAAAAAAGGGATTATTAAAAGTTTGTGGGTGGATTTGCTTTGTCTGGCCTTGTTGGGTCTGGGAGAGCAAGTATGCTTCCACTGGGAACTCTGTCTCTTGGTCTCTGGGTCATAGCAGTAGATCCAACTTTCATCGCAGGTCACCAGAGCACCAAGAACTGCGGGATCTGAATTGATCAGTTCAACCATCTCCCTGCTGTCATGACAACGTCTTTCTTTCTGATCTTCTCTGAGCACCCTTGGGTCAAATTTCGCCAAAAATCTTCTGCAACTTCAGTTCCTCGCGAATAATTGTGTGTACAGTTCCCACTCTGACATCAAACTGTGCACTTATTGTCTCTACAGACACACGACGGTCCTTATCCATGAGATTCTTTATTTAGCCAATCAACTTTGGTGTTCTGACTTCCTTACTCCTCCCACACCTCTCGTCGTCCCTCACAGACTCCGTGCCTTCCTTGAATCTCTTATGCAACTCAAAAACTGATGCTCGATTCATGCAAGATGCTCCAAAAGCAGTCTGAAGCATTCCATATGTTTTTGTGGCATTTTTTTCCAAGTTTAAAACAGAATTTTGTTACATATCGTTCTTCTTAAGTGTCAGATTGCAATTTTGAAATTCACCAGCTGTGACAATCAGGTTTTAGTAGGGTGTATTCTAATTCCTGCTGTAGCTGTTCATTTGAGCTTGAAATCCTAAAAATTGGTCAGTCATCTCATAAGATATATAGAAATACTATACTGAATTTTCAAGAGTCTACGACAATTTTGCCTGTACAAAAAAGTGTGGAAACTTATTGAAGGCACTTCGTATCGCTAGATCATTTCCTTCTTGGTAGAGATAAAGACTTTTCACGAACATTTTATAACCCTGGATCATTTCCTTCTTGGTAGTGTGAAGGAGTTTTCATGTACGTTTCATGGATGTAACACATTCCATTCTTGGTAGGGCCAGATACTTTTCATGTACGTTTCATGGCCTTAGGCCATTCTCTCCTTGGTAGGGCTAAGGACTTTGCATATATGTTTCATGTTTGAAAGTCATTCCCTTTTTGTTCGGGCCAGGGTGTTTTTCATGGCTGTAGACATGTCTCTTCTTGGTAGGGCCAGGGACTTTACATGTATGTTTCATGGCTGTAGGCAGTTCTCCACTTGGTTGGGCCAGGGACGTTTCATATACGCTTCATGGCTGTAGGCCATTCTATTTTTGGTAAGGTCAAGGACTTTACATGTACGTTCATGACTGTAGGCCATTTCCTTCTTGGTAGGCCAAAGTACTTTTCATGTACGTTTCATGGCTGTAAGCCGTTCTCATCCGAGGTTGGTCAGGGACTTTATATGTAACTTTTCATGGCTGTTGACCATTCCCTTCTTGGCATGGGCAAGTGACTTTTTAGGTACGTTCATGACTGTAAGCTATTCCCTTCCTGGTAAGATCAAGGACTTTTCATGTACGTTTCATTTCTGTAGGCCATTCTCTCCTTGGTAGGGGCAAGGTCCTTTCAAGTCCGTTTTATTTCTGTAGACCATTCCCTTTGTGGTAGGGCCAATGACTTTTCATGTACGTTTCATGGCTGTAGGCCATTCCTTTCTTGGTAGGGCCAGGGACTTTTCATGTATATGAAATAAGTAGAAAGCATTAAATTGATGCTGCAGTATTAATTTCAGATCATACAACACTACATTTATCTTTTTCGAAATTATGATCGAAACAAGCAAACAACTCCCCCCGCCACAAAAACACAAAAAACCCCAAAAGCATTTAAAACAAATATAGTAAAAAATGATTCAGAGTCAGATGAATCTTTCAAAACTTTTTAACGCCCAATTATTAAAAAAATTATTTGTATTCTATTGACATAATAATTGACATAATAATTCTATTGGCATAATAATTCTATTGACATAATAATTGCACAGTTATTTCTTACTGCACTTTTTTATGAGAGAAAATAAGAGTTTCTTAGAAATAATTGTTTTTATTTTTTAAATTAGAGCAATTTTAGAATAATTTTGTTTTCGAAATTTATTCGGTAATGAATATAATTATTCTTGAAATGCTTTTATTTTAGAAAAACTTTGTAGAAAAATATTTGAACCGAAATGTGATGACTTTTCATTTAAAACGGTGACCTCTTCGGATTTTGTCAGACGTAGCGAGTTCTCCTTCTAATCCAAATCAAAAATCAAAAACGAAGTTTTACGAAAAGAAATTCCCCGAGTCACCGACTGGATTCACCACTTCTATCATCGACATCGCGTCTGTTAAAATTGTTTTTGGTAGGGGCAGCCTTTCTCTCAAAGACGAATTGGGCCTTAGGGCTAAGCGCCATCTACTGGAAAAGTGACAAATCACTGATAGATGGCAGCTGGATGGGAAAAGATGAGAGAAGTGCAGGCAATTATCGATAAACTTAATTGCCTAGTTTATTTTTAGTTAGTGTTGTGATGATGAAGGGTCTTCAAAGGAAAGTGAAGCCGTCAGAATGGCTCTTTGTGATTCGTCTGTGCCATACTCTTGATCTGCCCCCTGCCTTTATACAGGGCCAAAACCTTTAGACCGACCAGGTTCGGTTGATCCGACCCTTGCTATTGCTGGAGGGAAAGCAGGGGAAGATTTCGTTTAGTTCATATTTTAAAGAAAGATCACTTTGTTACTTTGGAAATATCAGGGCATTTCGTGTGGTGTATTAGTTGGCGAACTACTGCAAGTAATTTTAACTCTCACAGGGTAGCCTTTGCTTTTGACCTTGTGCCAAACTAGGAAAAGCTTAATAAATGACAAGAAATATCTTTTTACCATGTAAAATGAAAACATTAATTTCTGTGA